>CP136881.1:16935138-18135138 GCA_033000465.1 Sciaenops ocellatus
CAAGTAGAAAATTGCCACCGTTTTTACAGTTAAAGGACAAAAAAACATTGAAATGAAATCGAATGTAAAAGGCATTATGTGGATCGAATTCATCTGTGACTTTCTTTTATTACTTTTATTTATTAATTTTTTCCAAATTGTGTGTGATACCGTCAGTCTCCCTCCACATCTTGAGACAGGCAAAACTGCACTACATTAATAACTCTGAAGCAAGAGCAAAGTTCCTAATTAGTGTTACCTCTGGTAAAAATACCCGGCTAACATCATTACTTTGGTGAAACTGTGTGGTGGGGACAGCAACACATTTGGGGAATGCTTCTCATCAGCAGGAACTGGACAATATGCTCGGTAGTTTCGAGGTTTCAGGAGACCAGAATCTAGGACAGTGGCCTATTTTAAGACCTCCTAATAAGACAGGAATGCCTGAACAACCTGCAGCCATTCTGCAGCTTAGTTATTTGGCATGGAAATGAAAAAATCAATAGTGTTAGACTTTTATTTAATCCTCAATTCTGAGAGAATTCACATTGGTAGGATGTTGAGTGAGTTTTGGATGGCTTTTAAAAAAAACAAAGCGTGCATTATTTGTAATGCTCAGACTCCTGATTCACTTAAACATAATTTTTTTCCACTGAGCTCCCCATCTAGCTTTGATTTGTCTGTCACAGCAAAACCACATTTCTGTTGTACAACCTAATGACTTTGTTTTCCCCCGTCAGGTCGGTGCTGTTTTTTCACACAAAGACTTAAATATTGAACAAGAACTGCTGCTGCAGCCAGTACGTGGCACTCCGGTCCAATTCCATGCCAGGCTACTGGAAGCTGTCATCTTCATCCAGCAGCCCAATTCAACATTGAACTGATCACCATCAACATCCTGTTAAATGCACTGGAGTTTGACATTTCAGCGTTCTCAACCAGTCAAAACGTGAATGAAAGGACCATGAAAACAGATGTTAAATGGACTTTTCATTTCCTTCTTCATTTGGGATCAGATATTTATTTTAGCCATCAGCCTCCTGTGGATCAAATCTGTCCTTCGCGTTATGTTGTAATTTTTTGGAAGAGAAATAAAGTATGTGAGTTTATCCGATGTTGCCGTGTGTGATTATTTCACTTTCAGTGATTTAAGTTTACTTGGACTCCACACTGGCTCAGATCATTGAAGGACATAATTTTAAAAAATCCTGAATTGTGCTTTGTTGGTATATCCCTGAAGACCAAAACAAATCATAATTAAAATTTTTCTTACTTCCCACAAAAGCATCAGAACACAGTGTGTGTATTAAAAGAGCAGACAAACGGTTAGGAAGAGATCATTGTTACTGTCCTAAGTTTTAATTTTAGATGGAGCTACTTTTTTTTTTTTGATTGTTTATCTGTATAAAAATACTTCAGTGTAAAAGCCTTGGACATTTTCAAGTAGTTGCAGAATTATTACAAACGTCATCACTGGTGCACTTGTAGAAGGAATCCTTGGGAGAAAAAGTATTAGTGGAATAATGTGAAATTACTTCATTGCCAGTTTGTCCTGAAATCAAATAATATTTTTCAAAATAAAAAAGAACCAAAAAAAAATAGCAAATCTAAGTAAATATACTCATACATGATTGGAAGCATTCAAATACTTGGGTGTTCACCTCAACAATAAACTGCGCTGGTCGGACATCACAGACGTTCTGTACAAGAAGGTCAAAGTCGTCTCCATTTGCTGAGGAGACTGAGGTTCTTTGGAGTGTTAATACAGTCGTCTGCAGGGGAGGGGGAAGCACACAGCCAGCTCTGTCCTGGACTCTGTCCTGGACTCGTAGAGGAAGTGGGGGAGAGGAGGATGTTAGCAAAGCTGACATCCATCATGAACAACTCCTCTTACCTCCTGCATCATCCTGGGGGCGCCTTAAGCAGCTCCATCAGCTGCAGACTGCTAGTCCCATCATGTCAGAAAGAGCACTACAACAGGTCCTTCATTCAAACAGCTGTCAAACTCTTCAACACCAGCATATTTCTTATTCATGAGTAATTTCTTATTCATCTTGAATCGTGAATTCCTGCTGTGAGATCATTAAAGTCTATCTTATCTTATCGTACAGAATGCATTTGCAATTATGTGTCATCTGAGTTTATTAGAATCAGATTTATTGCCAAGTGGGTTTTTACATAGGCTACAAGGAATTTGTCTTGGTGTTATTTGTGCATAACAAACATTAAGTAAAAATATAAAGAAGATAATAAAAAAACAAATATTAAAAGGTACAAACAATAACAATATATATAATATGTTCTAAAATTTAAAGTAATGTAGTAGCTGTAATGTATGTTTATCATGCAACTACTCAGTTGCAATAAAAGATTAAAAATGACCAAAACTTCTCTAAAATGTGTAAAATTAATTGATTGTTTTTTTTTTATTTCGAACATGAAAAAAAAGGAATAAGAAAACAGGTCAGTACAGTACAACTTAAATCATACATGTTCAAAAAAATGTATTTTATAATTCCTTCTCTAATTATCATTGTTGTTGTTGTTGTTGTTGTTATTTATAGACTGTTTCCTGTACATACATTTCTATGTACATATACACAATTTCACATATTCATATCTACATAAGTGCACCATACATATTTGTAATCATCATCCTAAATGTGTGTTCAAGCATATTCCATTGTGTCAATAATTGATTAACATGGAAATATTAAAAGTAAGATACCTCAAAATAACCAAGCGTGGTACTTAAGTATACTTTATTTACTGGAATTACTATTTTAAGTTGAGTTGCTTTCAACCTGTGCTGTGAGAGCATGAGAGACCCGGAGTTTTCGCACTACTTTACAGTCCTGCGGCGGATGTCTTCGCTCATTATGTTCCGAGGCTGCGGCGGAGTGATCTACGCTTGGTGACGGGAGACAGACAGACAGCGGGGGGATCGATAATAAACCAGACTCGGCGAAGATATTATGACTGCAATCATAGACAGCTAGCTGGCTTCTTATCTTTCTTTTTATTATTTTTTTTACAAGCCAGATTCACGGCAGAGCTGATCACAAACAACCGACACCATGGAGAGAAAGAGGTGGGACTTTTTAAACGTTTAGTCGGAGGAGTTGTTAAAATGAAAGTTTGTCTGCAGGAAATGCACGCATGCATACGGAGCGGTTAACATCAACACTTGGCTAATGAGCAGCTCTTTTGTTATTTAAACTTAAACTTGAGCTAAACATACGCTTGGTGTTGTCTTGCGACTTTATTACGCCTGTAAACTTGTAGCTTTGAACAATAGCAGCGCTAATTGAGACGCTGTTTGCTGCTACATAGACCGCTGCTAGCCTGATTAGCTAGCTAAGTTTCATTGTTTACACACGCTTGACTTGCGGTGCGTTGGGCCCCGGAACAGTTTACTACACAGCACGGCGTGAAAACCTGACAACAACACGGTCATCTTGTTAAAAAACCTATACCTGCTGTAAGATGCTGCTTCATGTGTAGACTTTAAATGTGTAGCTACATCACTGAACACCTTAATACACCTGGAAATGCAGCTAGTGTGTTGTGTTACAGCTACAGAGTTCATCCTTAGAAACCACACAGGTTGTTTTTACTTTGGCTGATTACACTATAAAGATGGCATGGGCGTGTGAAGATGAGCTGGATTGTCATCCCCTCACTCCCTGTCACTACACCTGTTAGGGCGGGACAAGCTACACCTCTTAGGATGGAGCTTTTTTTTGTAAAAAAAAAAAAAAAAAAATCATGAAAATCTAGTTTAGCAGCTCTTCAGCACCATGCAACAGATTTTGGAGAGAAGCTGTCTGTTTGTTCTGCTAAAGGGCAGATAGATAGACAGATATCTGCAGCTGTAACACAAGAATTTACCTTCAAGGAGAACTTGGGACAATCACTTCAAGAGACGAGTACACAAGAAGCAAGATGCAGGTAATAAAGTATAGATAAATCTATCTGTACTTAAAGTATCGATTGATTTATCTATACTTTATTACCTCCTGGGATCAATATCTATGCTTTATTGAAAGTATAGATGGATCTATTCATTTATGATTGATCCCCGAAGGTAATAAAGTATATTATAGCGATTTAGTCAGTGCATTCATCCATTATTTGTAACCGCTTATCCTCATCAGGGTCTCTGTGGGGCTGCAGCCTATCCCAGCTGACTTAGGGCGAGAGGCGGGGTACACCCTGGACAGGTCGCCAGCTCATCACAGGGCACGTAGAGACAAACAACCACTAACATTCACAGACACGCGGCAAGGGGGCCACAGGTTGGAGCTGAACCCTGGGCGATGTGACAAGGACTGAGCCCCCTCACATGGGACACACACTCTGCCTACTGAGCTAACCGGCACCTCGCAAGTTATGCGTTAATGTCCGTATCCAAGAATCAGCTGTCACAGAGTGAGTCTCCTCTCCCTGCACAGAGGGGAGTCATTATAAAGTGTTATATCAGTGGGCAGGAATCTCTTCCTGTAGCAGTCCTTCTTACAGTGGAGCTGCAGGAGTCTCCGACTGAATCTGTTCTGCTGCTTCATCAGGAGGTCATGCAGAGGATGTGAGCTTTTGTCCAAAATGCTGAGAAGTTCATAGAGCATCCTTCTCTCTACAACCAGCTCCAGGACCCCCAGAGCAGTCCTCCCCAGCACAGAGCCAACCTTCTTAATCAGTTTGTTCAGTTGTTTTAGTGTTGCCGGCTCTGATGCTGCTGCCCCAGCAGATGGCTGCAAAGAAGATTGCACTTGCAGCCGACTGGTAGAACATCTGCAACATCCTGCTGCACACATTAAAGGACCCGAGCTTCCTGAAGAAGTAGAGTATACTCTGTCCCGTCCTGTAGACAGCCTCTGTGTTGGTAGTATCCACCCAATATGATACAGATGGCTTTCTTTTGTAGTCAGTCAGTGTCTTATTTGGACTACACAACCACCTCTGAAGGACATTTACACTGAGCGACTGCTTTGATCAAAGTTTAAAGTTACATGCAATCAGATGACAGCCTGTGAAGAGGTCCTGTATGGAAGATAATAGAAGAGATAAGATAGACTTTATTGATGGGTAATGATAAATAGACTGTACTTATATATAGCACCTTTCTAGTCTTCCAACCACTCATGGCGCTTTTACACTACTTATCATTCACATGTACATTCATATAAAGTGTTTTTAATAATAGTTTTAGGAGCTAACCATTCATACACATTCAGACACCGATGGCGCAGCATCAGGGCTCAGTATCTTGCTCAAGGACACTTCGACATGCAGACTGGAGGAGCCAGAGATCGAACCACCAATCATCTGATTAGTGGACAGCCCGCTTTATCACCTAAGCCTCAGCCATCCCTCGTCGCTTTAATATCAAAGACATAAATTGTGTAATGATGTTGACGAGTTTCCTGTTTTTCTTTCTAGTGTACCTGTTAAGCGCATCCTCAACAAGCCCCAGATAGTCCGAAGTCTGGGCAGCAACCTTCACACAAATGTGAATCCCAGCCACGCCATGGCTGGACGGTCGCTCCTGACCAAAGTGCAGCGTAGCAGGCACAAGCATTACTATGACATCAGCCATCAAATCAAGGTGAGGCTGCATTAGGTTTTGGTGTTTATGAGGCATGAATGACAGTGCAGTGTGATGTGAAGGAAAAAAAACCCAAGCAGAATGAACATGGTGCTGTTTCACTAATTCAGCCTATTCACCCCCATTACATCATTGAATCACACTGGTTTTTATTCAACTTTTGTGAAGTTTTGTAATGTCAAAGTGAACTAAAGGGATCATCAGAGGCACATAGATAGTGTAGAATAGATGTCAGGTTAGATGGAGACCTGCCACAAATTCTGGATTAATTAAGTTATGGACTGATTTAGGACACATGCAGGACACATCCACAGTGTTGTTCTGAACACAAAATACAGCATTTATTAAGTACGGCCAAAAAAAAATCACTTTTGGTCTCATTAGACCATAAAACTTTCATCCGCTTTGTTTCTGTCTCAGTCACGTGTCTTCTGGCAAGCACAACATGTCATGAGACTTTTTTTAATGGTGGCTTTCTTTGCCGCTCTGCCCTAAAGCTGCATAACATTGTCGTGTTTTAAATGACTCCTTTGTTAATGACCTACATTATAAACGCTTAATAGTAAATTTAGATTTCTGACACTAGTACATGCAAAGATTTTACAGATAGAACTGTGCCACTAAATATGGAGTAATACTGTAAATGAGTGATTTTTAAACACAACTTGGCAATGAATCTGTGGCTACTAAAGAGCTGCCGTAGATCGCTTTGTTCTTGCTCCCTCAGACATTGTTTTATGACTGACTGTACTACAAGGAGATGTTTAGTGCCACCATTACAGCTTTTATCTCTGCTGTTCAGCTCAAGGAAGATTTGAACTCCAAACTATTGTTGGATCATAATAATCATTACACTTTATTGTAACGTTTAGAATGTTCCTTCACACCCCATGGAGTAAAATAAGGCAACAGTACAGTAGTAACTTCTCACACATTATTATAATATAAAATTAGTCAAGGCTGGTTATCTGAATTTTGTCCAGTGAGTCATGTCGTTGTCTTTCTTGAAGGCCAAGCCTGATTTAAACACAACACTACCAGTTCGACAGACAGCATCCATCTTCAAACAGCCAGTGACCAAGGTAACAAATCATCCCAACAACAAGGTGAAAACAGACCCACAGAAGGCCGTGGACCAACCGAAACAAGTAAGTCAGAGGAAGGAAGACGTACATTTTATGTTCTTTGAACTTTATTTAGACTCTTTACCTGCTAATGTTGTCAGGAAACGCTAACTTCACCACTGACACTGTAGAAAGGTGAGTGAACGTGCTGTTAGTGCAAGTAGTTGTTGTTGTGTTTTGTTTTGTTACGTCTCTTTCTGGCTGTAAAAAGTGTTCAGTATCCTCTAAATTAGATAATGGGGCACATATTCAGTTTGAGAAAAAAATGTACTTAAAACTTGACATGGATCTTGTTTTGTTTTTTTTCAGCTGTTCTGGGAGAGGAAGTTGAGCGGGTTAAATGCATTTGATATCGCAGAGGAGCTGGTGAAAACTATGGATCTACCCAAAGGCTTACAGGGTGAGGGTAACCAAACAAAAATGACCATCTTATATGATTTAAAGCTTCTTTTTTTTCTTCTTCTTCTTCTTCTTCTTGAAGCTTGACTTGTTCCTCCTTGTTGTCCTTGTTGTTTAGGTGTTGGGCCTGCATGTTCAGATAAAACACTGCTTTCAGCCATCGCCAGTGCCCTGCACACCAGCCCCGCACCGGTCACCGGACAGCTCACCGCCGCGGTGGAGAAAAATCCTGGAGTCTGGCTCAACACAGCGCAACCTCTCTGCAAAGCCTTTGTAGTGACTGATGATGACATTAGGTAAGACGTTCACACAGCTGTAGTCTCCTCGCTAATACATTAATACATACACAACCGTTCAGAAGTTTGGAATCACCTTCAATAATCACTACTTTAACAAAAGTAAAACAGCATAATTCACATACCCGATGTATCTTTTACATTTGAAATAGTTTGGGTCATAATTAAATGATTAAAACTTTCATTTAGTCGATGTCCCCACAGTGTTTCATGACAGAGGAAACTATATTCATACCATATTTTTCTTCAAAAAAGCCTTTGAAAGTGTGTCATTACTGAACTACGCCGGTGCAATTGGACTAAATATTTTTTTATATATTATAATATTTTTTTGGGGCTGTCTGCAGTTTATTCTGTGGTTTGATTGAACAGGGTTAAAACGGTTTGTTCAGCTGTGATCCACTTTCAATAACCTAACCTTAGCTGCAATACACCTGTTAGTACCAGCTTGTTACGGGCATTATAATTGTTATTCCTAAGATTACAGTTTCTTTTACTAATGACTGGTGATTTCTTATATTCGTTTTAACTGTTACTCTGATGTTTTCTTTTGGCTGAGACCATTGTACAGGATTTTGTTCTATATGTACAAAACATTACTATTTTGTAAGCTCTTTATACAAAATAACATCTGTTTGTAAAGATAGACTTTATTTGATCCCACACCGGGTAAATTCACTTGTTACAGCGACTCACAATATACAATACTCATAAATGGTGGCTCAGCTGGTACAGTGGGCTGAGTCCTTCCCGCAGCAGCCCAGTTCTGACTCCGTGTCGTTCCCCCTCTCTCCCTGCTTTCCCGTCTGTCTTCAGCTGTCCACTCTCCTTTGCTCTCCTGTCGGCTCTCACAAGTTGAAAGCCGTCCAGAGTTACCAGCGAGTCCTCAGTGAGTTCATTCAGCCACGTCTCTGTGATGCTACACTCTCGATACTCTCTCTCTCTGTAGTCTGGTTAGCACTGTTAGCTCCTCCAACTTATTGGGGAGAGATCTTACGTTCCCCATGATAACAGACAGTACTCGTGATTTGTACTGTCTTTTCCGCTCTTGGCTCCACTTAGATCCACCTCTGCATCCCCGTCTCCTCCTCCTCACTTCAGCAGGGATCTCTGGTCTTTCCACAACCTAAACACATTAAAGACAACTTATAAATGTATAGCAGTCGTCTCAGCCATCGGACTGTACTGAATCAAGCTTTTGTGGCAGACGATTCCAAACTTTTGAAAGGTGATTTCTTGTAAGCAGATGTTTTTGTCAGTTATAGGGCTCTTTTTTTTTTTTTTAAGGAGTCCATTCAAGGTGTGAAGAGTCATTCCAGTAAACTGTAAAAGTGCAGTTCATTGTGGCACATAGACAACAAAACAAGATTGTGTAATGTTAGGCCTATTGTTAGTTAGCGTCTGAGAAAGAGCACCAACTGTAAAGTGTCAACTTTAATAGCTACCAAGCTGATGTTATATTTCTGTCACAGCTTCTACTGTGAAGTATTAGTAGTAAGTATTATAAAGAGGAAGTTGATGTTTTCTACATCTCAAAGCGTCCTGTTAATGTTTCTCAACACAGTTATTTATGATGCTTTTAAAAATATAAAGTTTCATCTACATGTCGGCTATGATATCCTCTAAATGAAACAAAAAAGCAAACAGTAGTAGGTTTTGAGACTTACTCTGCTTTGTTTTTGGGGGTTTTAATGCATTGACTTCACCATTAAAGTGTTGTCATGTTTTAGACTTTGAATCTGTTTGTATGATTATATATCCACTGTTATGATGTGGAGATCAAGAGTTCTTGGGTAACACAGCCGATCTGTGTGGCTCAGTCACAACATCTTACACTTTATAATCGTCGTTAACTAACCCTCCATTGTGTATATAGTCTGACTAAATTGGTGGCTGTGGCAGATTCAAACATGTTACACTGCCTTACTGTACTGATTCTGTCCTGTGTTATTGCTAAGAACACAGAAACACTGTTACGGCTAAATACCACTGGGTCTGGCTGCAACGCGTTCTGGATGCAACGTGGTCACCGAAGTTGGTCATGACTGTTCTAGACGATGATTGTAACTCTAACAGAAGCGGCTCTCCGCTCTGCATGCCTGAGAATATGCAGCTGTAATAAGCAGCACAGAGCAGATCGAGCTGGCTGGAAGTCAGACTCACAGACATTATAGCATAGTGTTTCTCAAACTTTCTATACTTTGTACCACCTCAGAAAATATTCAATTCTCCGAGTACAACCATCATGACAGACATTAAAATACAACAGCTACAGACAGTTCAGCAGGAGGCAGGTTTACTCGTACGTAGTAAGAGGATTTTTTTTTTAGTGTTGACTGTTGTTGAATCCCGAACAGAACCAGAGCTACTTGGGAGGAAGAGAGGTTCTCCTGATCCACACCTTTCTTCCTAATATTTATCTTACGGTCACATTTTAGCCTGTAACTAATGGATGTATGTACGTGCTACCTGCATGAACGTGACTACAGAGCAGCCTGATGAATGAACTTATTTTAAATGACATTCCTGCAATCTCATTAAGTATTTTCATTCAAAACAAAGTATTTTGACAGTATTAAATGTTTCTAAATTTATTTAATAATATATATTTCAGAGATTCCTCTGTGTAGCCCATGTGCCACCAGTAGTACTTGTACCACAGTTTGAAAGAATCTGGTCCATTTTCATAATGAAACACCCCGTGCAAACCTTCAACCTTAAAAACAACCAACAGGGAAACAATGTGACCACGTGGCATATTTACTCATGGTAGAAGCACATAAACCAAGAAAAAAATGACCAGATCTGAGCTAGTTAACAAAATCTAGCGTGGAAAATGCTCCACATCTGAAACGCTCCTGGTGGAGTGGACTAAAACATCGTCACAGCCGTGTCGTAACAGAGCTGAGTCCGGTGAGGTCCAGGCGTAAAGACGAGAGCAGTCAACCCTCACTCGTGCTAAAACTGTCCAGGCTGAAGTTGCACCTTTGTGGTGCTTCGGTGGCCATCAGATGACAATGATTCAACATATTAAACTGCTATAAATGTTCAAGTGTTCACTGTGAATGGTGTGTTTTCATTAGTTTTATTGTGTCCTCATCTGCGTCCGCAGGAAGCAGGAGGACCTGGTGCAGAATGTGAGGAGGCGTCTCGAGGAAGCCCTTACAGCTGACATGTTGGCTCATATAGAGGACACCGCTGCAGACGCAGCAGCCAACAAAGTAGAGGAAAAGGTTGAGCAGGTGGACAAGGACGAATTATAGCCAAGGTACAGAAGACCACAGGACTGGCTCCAGCGTTGCCACTCTGATTATCTCACACTGTTATGAACCACAGTACACCCCCAGCATTTTAACATGCCTCTTTTCTCATCTCTCCGACAGGCTTGTTTGACATGAAGTTTGCTGGTAAACTCCTTTCATCTTCAAATAATTGGCTCCATGAATATTTTGTTATACACTTTTAACTGTAATAGACCCTAAATGCAGACGTTCTGCAGATTTTGTTAACCTAAACAAAGACTGTTCTCTTTATTTCTATTTTTTTACGTGTGACAATGTAATCCTTCAAGGGTGCTTTGAGTTTCAGTTCATGTTTACCTCTACTAATGTATGGCAGTTACAGATGGCGGTCTACACAATGCAGTGTTACATTTAGTTAATAACTGTTCAAGCTCAATGTTAAAAACACAAACCTGATGTGTATGTGTGTGTGTGTGTGTGTGTGTGTGTGTGTGTGTGTGTGTGTGTGTGTGTGTGTGTTTGTGTGTGTTTGAATGTATCAGTTCATGTTGAAGTGTATTTCTCTGTTGAACTGTTCCACAGGAACATGTTGCTCTTTTATATTTTACTCTGGCACTGTAGGTAGTGTGTTTATGTTTGGAAACATAGAAAGGTTGCAGTATGTTTACATGCACACAGCCACTCTTCTGGCTGTGAATATTAAAATTTAGCTTGTTTAATTAAAAGGTTCTTTTTATAGTTCAAAGTAGTGTTATTTTTTAAAAATAACCTGAGTTTATGTGGTTTTGAAGTTTAAGTCATGGTATTTGTATTGACAAAAGAATGATTAGTATTGTTTTGCCAACTACATTCGAATTCAGACAGTAACAAGAAAGAGTGTGTACCCTCCAGAAAATACAACAACAACACTGATGTACCTCATAACAAGATGTACTGTACCTCATTACAAGATTCATTATTTGTCTTTGTACCACTGTCTCACTGTCCAATAAATGCAGCTCTTTTATGACTGTCGTACATTTATTTTGTCATTATCGTGGATAAATTTAAGACCTTGTGTTCCTTTGTTCTTTAAAGCAAGGCCCATGTGTATATTACGGTCTCTGTAATCATTCCTCCTTTCCAAAATCCATCAGTCCTTGTTGAGCCGAAGCCAGTAAGAGGCTTCAGCAGCCTGAGATGGTCCTTTTTTAAGCACTAAATTCCCTCTTTGTCTCACTATCCCTTCACCACAGCTCAGCAAGGAAACACAAAGAGGGAATTTGGTACTAAAAACAATCGTTTTAGGAGGGAGATCTCTTCATGGGCAGGAACAATTACAGCAAACATTAACTCGTTCAGTGTCTATATGGGCGTGTTTTAAAATAAACTTGAAAAATATGTAGATATCCCTTAATTAATTGATGGTACAATAAATCAGAAACACTTATTGGCACACATGAGAAATGAGTTTGGTTACACGTTGCCCTCAATGTACGTGCAGTGTACGTGTAGAAAAAAACAAGCCGCTTCACAGGTAAACATAAAAAATATGTACAGATAGAGAAGTATATAAATAATTATGTATATCTATACATAAATATAAACAACAGGAACATTTGTAGACGGTGCAGAGTGCAAAGGATGCTTCAAATAAATATGATTTATATAGCAGGTGATGCTTTGAATATTTCAAAACATTTATAGCTTTGTTCATATTTGTATTACCTAGAAAGCACACACACTGCATGAGGATCATTCACTGCTGTTGTTGGACCACCCAAAACACACCTCATTGGTGGCCATGATGAACACACCCAACCATGACCACATTTTTTTATTTTTTATTTTTATTTAAAAAAAAAAACATAACGTGTCAATGCAGTCAAAACATGTATGGTAATAAAAAATAGTGTCCAGACACAATGGCAGTGACAGTAGCAGCAGCAGCTTTGCGTGGATGCTCTCCTCTTGCTGCATGTGGCCTTTGAACCCATTGTTGTGTCGCGGGTGACGTCAGTGCCGTGTGCGGGAGACGGAGCGGCGTGCGCCTGGCGAGACAAAGGCGGCGGACCGACCGGGGTCAGGCAGCAGCAGCAGAGAGCCGAGAATCACTGTTTTTTTTTTTTTTTAACTAAAAGGTAACTGGCTAACCTTGGATTTTTTAGCTATAGTATCCCAGCCGATACGCAGAATGAAGATCCAGTGACACTCCCAGGGATTTACTTTGACTCTCCAGACAGAGAGGAAACAACAGTGCCCTCCTCCTCTCCGGTTTGAACGTTTTTCTCCTACGCCCCCCATTTAGCGTGCTAGTTAGTTAGCTAGCCCGCTAGCTCCCCTACTAGCGTCGCACAGCACACACAGGCACAGGTCTCCTCCTCCTCCTCCTTCTCCTCCTGACTGCTGCTTCTCATCTTTCTCCTCAAGAACTGGGCGACACGCGAAGAGAGGCTTTCGTCGACAAAAGCCAGGACAAAGTAAGTTCGCTGTGGTTTTTAGTGTTTGTTTAATTTTGAAAAAAACAAACGCGGGCGCCTTTGAGGAGGAGTACAAGTTCGACTGTCAGAGCGGAGCTAACAGGCTAGCCGCGGTGCTCCCAAACAAAGGGGTCGACAACGTGACTGAGTGCCGACTGTGTGGGACTAGCCTGTTAGCTCGGCAGTTGGAGCTTAAAACAGCTCGTTTAGTTATTTTATTTATATTTTTTCAATTCAGTCAGCACGTGTAGTTAGTGCTAAAGTTGGTGCCAGGAGGTTTTACGTGTGTGTGCAGGGGAATAGTTTGTTTTCTTGTGTTTAAGCGGGCATGCTCTATCCTGACAAAACAACCAGCCTCCTGGATGGTTTCAGTTGTCAGACAAGGAGCAACAACAGACAAAGCAAGGCGCCTGGATCAACACTCCTGATGTGTGCTGTTGTTTATGGATGATCGGTGCTCGTCTCCTGCTTTTGTTTGCTGTCAACACTTTTTTGACTTTTATTGTTATTTTTCTTCCAGAAGAGGGTGAGCTCACTCCCAACAAAACAGGCATCCGTGATCTGATGTGAGATCCACGGAGAGAGACTATGCCTAGCCCTTTATTCCACCCCGAGATTATGGACCACGACGTGGTGATCAGCAGCCAGCACAGCGGGGTCGGTCTGCCCCGTGAGACTGACCAGGAGTCCCGGGAAGAGGACCACCAAGAGGCGCTACGCTTCGCCTTGGACCAGCTGTCACTCATGGCCATGGATAAGGTGGACTGTGGGGGCGGCGGTGGTAGCGGAGGCGGCGGCGTCGACACTCTAGATGGGTCCCAGGGTCCCGGCTCTGAGGGCTGCAACGGCGTGGGCGGAGGGGGCTACGTGGATCTACAGATGCTGGAGCATCCCAACGGGTCCCGAGACTCGCCGACTTCCTGCTCTCCATCCCCGGAGTACTACGGCTCAGGCGGGTACCACATGGCCGGCTCACACTCCATGCTCCACGGGGAACAAAGCTCCGTCCTCTGCAGCAGGAAAAGAAGTGTCAACATGACTGAATGTGTGCCTGTGCCCAGCTCTGAACATGTGGCTGAAATAGTGGGCAGACAAGGTAAGAGCATGTGTGTGTGATGCTGTTAGTTAGATATTATTTCCTGTTTATGGGCAGCTTGTTCAGGCAGCATGCAGCCTGGTTGTTCTTTGTTTGGGTGGCTGCCTGGTGAGAGGAGGGTCTCTGAACTTTTACAGGAGCTTGGTGAGCTCTGCTCGGGTTGTTGTGTTTGCGCCTTTAATGCCCAAAATAATGCGGCTACTCCATTAAAAAAAAAAGAAAGCAAGAAAAAGGGCTCATACCTACTCCATTTACATGTGCTTTCTTATTTAGCAGTATTTAGACAATGCCTTGACAGAGTGAGGGTGGTTGATGAGTAGGATGGAGGGAGGGGGAGGGGTGGGAGAGGGTCAGACAAAGCGGCAGATTGTCGGGAGTCTGGACATGTCTAGCAGCCTGCACCAAACAAAGGAAGTACACCGACATGTGCTGCTTTTATATATCACAGCTCTTCGGTGCCGGTTTTAAACGCAGGGCTCTTATTTCTCCATCATCGACAGCTTTTAAGGTGGATTATTATCGCCTTTGCGGGGCTGATTTTTTTTTTTTTTTAAGGTGGGAACGGGGCAGCAGGCGCACAAACACGGGACTGGGCGGTGTTACGCCCTGCACCCAGCTCCCGTCTGCCGATGCTGCCTGCTCGCCTCTCAGCCTCTGCCTGCTCGCACGTTTTATTTCCAATTTCCCCCTCTTGTTTTATCATCATATGCGTCTCTTCTTACTTAAACACAGTGGTGCTGTGGGTTTGCTTGGCCCGTCGCAGCCTCGGCAGCGTTATGGCATTGTTCTCTTTGTTTGAAAAAGCCATGCTTTCTGCTTCCCACAATGACATCACACTCCGCACGTCCTATTGGCCGACGTGAGCCCAGCGTCCATATTTAAAGAAACAGCGCACACGGCTGCCGCTGCCGCTGCTGCTGAAGGAGCATGAGTTGACACAAGCAGTGCAGCAGACATGGAGCTCATGCATACCCGCTGCTTCTCTCTGTGTTATGATTTTTTTTAAAACATAATACATTAATGCATTTAAACTTAACATCATAATAAGATGTTTGTGTGTATAACATCATTGCCAGTTAACTGCACTGTAGCTGTTATAAACTTTACTGAATTAAATTAGTTTGGGGGCTGTGGGTCAAGCAGGGACATCTTCTTCTGTGTAACGCGGTCACTTTGATGTCCGCTTAAACAGTTGGACAACTCAACGCTGACAACGAGTCAGGTCTGATCGTATCACTCCACCAAACATAACAGTCCCCTACATTACAGACAAAGTGTCCCATAAAATATAGTCCCTGTTCTAAATTGAGGAATAAAATATAAATAGTTACCATAAATTAAATTATGCCATTCTCTCACTAAACCTGAGAAAAATATGATAATCTACAAAATACATCTTTACAAAAATAAATCTCATCTTACAGTTCTTTTAAATTGATGCCATATGATACAATAAATGCAATAGGTAGGAGAAACTATGGGACCTATCTAGAGCCGGTATTTGGTTTGTTTGCTCTGCCCTGTACCAGAAGAAGAACATTACTTTATTAACCCCTCAACGAGGAAATTATGTTTACACATATAGGCCTGAAATACAACCACACACACACCTTAAAGGGCTCACAGACACCTATACTTGACATCTCAGTGACTTGCTAAAGGGCATCTAAAGTGTCCAGGAGGTGACCTGGCACCTCTCCAGCCACCCGTCCTGGCTCCAAACTGCCCCTTAAAACAACAGCGCTACAAACTACAGCTAAAGAGGTGGATGAACAACAACAATAATAACAATAATAATATAACCAACATGATTGTAGGGCTGCTGTATCAGACTGCATTAGTTTTAACAACCTGTACTTAAGCTGCTAACTGAACTGTCATCATTAGACTACTTGTTTGCGTCTGTAGCATAATCACACTACATTATAAATGTCTTAATATGTGCGTGCATGTATGTAAAGTGTTCATGGCTTTAAACTGCTGTTTATCTGCTTCCAGGTTGTAAGATCAAGGCCTTGCGTGCCAAAACGAATACTTACATAAAGACTCCAGTCCGAGGCGAGGAGCCGGTGTTCATCGTGACGGGACGCAGGGAGGACGTGGAGATGGCCAAACGCGAGATTGTCTCTGCGGCTGAGCACTTCTCCATGATCCGGGCGTCCCGCTGCAAAGCCGGAGCACCAGGTGGAGGGGGAGGCTCTCTACCTGGACCGCCACACTTACCTGGACAGACCACCATACAGGTAGGGAGACCCATGTGGCTCAGTCAGCATGCTGTGTTTACAACTGTGTCGCCTGTAGTTTGAAGATTTTAAAACGTTTCTCTTCTCACTGATCCAGGTGAGGGTGCCCTACAGAGTAGTTGGTTTAGTAGTTGGACCAAAGGGAGCAACTATCAAGCGCATCCAGCAGCAGACTCACACCTACATCGTGACGCCCAGTCGAGAGAAAGACCCGGTGTTTGAGGTGACCGGCATGCCGGAGAACGTGGACCGAGCGAGGGAGGAGATCGAGACCCACATCACCCTGCGAACTGGAACCTTTGTAGACCTGCAGGGAGACAATGACTTCCACTCCAATGGCACTGATGTCAGTCTAGAAGGCTTGGGCTCCCTGAGCGGAGGGTTAGGGGCGTCTCTGTGGTCCAGGGCCACTGGCCACCATTCTGCCCCCCCTCCTCCTCCGCCCTCCCCACCTCCTCCCATTCCCATGTCCATGCACCACTCCTCCGGCCGTAAGATGTCCTCGTCAGTCGCCTACCACACGCACAACGGCGGGATGAGCTCAGACAGCTTCAACGCCACTCGCAAAGCCAACGAGGGAGGCAGCCCCACTAGCCCTTTTAGCACAGGCTCCAGCAGTGCTGGAGGAGGATTCACTTTCGGGGGCGACTCCACCCCCGGGATGCCCTCCTCAGAGGAATTGGGCTTTGAGTTCAGTGCTTCCAACATCTGGGCACCTTTCGTCAACGGTGGAACAGGCAACAAGACGGCCGGCTCCTCCCAGCAGCAGCCTCTTCGTCGCAACAGCAGCGGCCTCAGCGGCGGCGCCATCACTCCAAGATTGTCTCCAACTCTGCCTCAGGACACAGGCGTGGGCCCACTGGATCATCCACTAGCCCGTCGTGCCCAGAGCGACCCCCTCAGCACTCTCTCCTGGCTACAGTCCGGCAGCACCGGAGGTGGTTCCTTCTCAGGAGCGTCCAGCTCGAGCTCCGGCGGCTCGTCGACCGGTTACTCCTCCTGCTCGGCCTCCTCCCTGCCCGGCGGTTCACCCACTGACTCCGAGGGAGGCGGCAGCGGCGTGGGCCTCAGCTCTGGGATGCTGAGCCGACTGAAAGGCGGCCCCGGCGTTGCCGGCCTGGTGGGCGTCAGCCCCGGGATCAACAGGGACTGCTTTGTGTGTTTCGAGAGCGAGGTGACCGCAGCCCTGGTGCCTTGCGGCCACAACCTGTTCTGCATGGAGTGCGCCGGGCAAATCTGCCAGTCAGCCGAGCCGGAGTGCCCCGTCTGCCACACTCCCACCACACAGTGCATCCGCATCTTCTCTTAATGCCCCGGCAGGGGGTTGGGGGGGTAAATATGAGGAAGGGGCAGGAAGAGGACTGGAGTGGGGCACCAACTGCAGAAGGATTCACACTAATAACCTTCACACACACACATGATGGACCATAATAAATGCATTACTAGAGATGATGATACTATACGGATGTTGATTTATTGCTGATAGCTGTCAAAATTAATAATAACAATAATAATAATAATGACAATGACTTATTTTCAGAGTGAAGTTAATTGAAACTGGTCTGCAGACAGTCGGGGCTCAGACAGTCTCTCGGTGGTGAACTTATGGAAGGAAACTAGTGTCTTATCTCTCTTCAGGCCTTCATTTTGACCGGCCGCCGGTCCATCTCAACATTTCTTCATCCTGGCTTCTTCAGATCTCTGCCTGCTTTCTCTCTCACAGCCTTTCCTTTTGACACTTTTGTACTTAACAGATATTTTTCGATGAAGCTGTCAACGAGGCCTGCACTTTTCTACTCTACCCTTATTTTAATGTTCTCGACAGAACTGTTCCGACGAAAAACCCCCCTCGCCCCCTCTCCCCTCACTCATGCTGTTGTTTTGCGACACGAAGCGGCGGCAGCGGCAGCGGCAGCAGCGGCAGGGGGTGGGGGAGTTGCTATTTTTCTGTAAGCGTGGAACTTTTTTTAAAAAAGAAAAAAAAGGTCGGCATATAGTCAGGCACCAAGCGGAACAGCACACCCAAGGGACCTCTTAAAGGATGAATTCCTGTTTTCCTCGTTGCCACACACAAATTAGCCATCAGTGATGCCAAATGAATGCTATTAATAGACGTCCTGATCAAATTCAATAACGTGGAGGATGAATTGGGATGAGTCTGCGCCACGTTTCAAACGTGGCCGCTGCGTTGATTCACGTTCATTTTCCTTTTAATAAGTGAAAAAGCGGTGATCTGTAGGAATGTGTCTGAGGTCAGTTTTCTGTACGTTTGGGCTGCCTGACAATCCCTTTACATCTCTCTCTCTTTCATTTGTGCGTGTGTGAGTGAATAATGCCCACTCATGCTGTTTGTTACATCAGCATCATCGTGCATCCTCACCACGAGAAGGTCTGGTTTCTGTCCTGCTGCCCCCTCTCCTCCTTCACTTCACTCTCTTGTCTTATTAAGGGAAGGCGATGCTCCGATCCATCCACTCCAGGACGTCCCCTCTCTCTCTCTCTCTCGTCTGTTACACTTAGATCGTTTAGCGTTTTCTACTAGTTTGTTTTGACTCTTGACTGTCAAGTGTGTGGCTAACAGACATATTTTGAAACTCCTGGGAAAAGATAGGGCTTTTCTGATGTCACACGTGAATGTCCAATAAGGTTAAGGAGAGACGGGCGCTCCTCTCATACAAACAAAACAATAACAAGGGGCTCGATTGAAACTTTTTTTTTTTTTTTCATGCACTGTTAGTTCCGGCCCCTCCCTAAAAAGGAAGAAGAAAAAAAAAGAAACAGCTCTTAACTGTTTTTGTTTTGGTAGTTTTTCGGTCTTCCACCCCACTCTCACAGCAAAGCTGTATGGCACTCTCTCAGATGACACACCGTCGTACCCCCCATATACCGCTGTACTCGGCCAAAATGTAGTGCACTATATGGTCAGTCATTTGAGATTTGTCTTGTGTTTTCTAGCGTTACCGTGTGACTCCAGACGAGGCGGTTGCATCCTGTTTTTGTCTTTGTATTTTTATTAAATTCAGCGCGAGTTTGCAGTAACTGCCTCCTACAGTGGTAATACACTGTACGTATGATTTGGGCGATGTTGGTGCGATGGTACACGGTTGCCATTAGTGGCCCCCTCTTTTTTTTTTTTTTCTTTCTTTGTGTAAACATACATGGAAACAGCTCATAGAATGAGACAAGCCATGACTACAGAATTAAAACGACACAGCTGATTCTCAAAAGGGCTTCCTCCGACTGCACAGACACACGATCAACATTTTCAGGCTCACACAGTAGGTAGAATCAAACTCTTTATCCTTTATGGCAGCTAGTAGCTAGGTCATCCAGGGCTTCCAGACACTCTTTGTGTTCAAATCCCAGCAGCTGCAGAATGTTTTGCTTGTTTTTAATATTATTCTTATTCTTTTCTAACTGTCCCTACACGGTCATCACATACGGATCCTGTTAGTTCAAGTGTAGGGCGTGGCAGTCGCAGTGTGTGTGTCCTCCTTGGACATTTTAAATAACAAGGAAAAAAAGGGTAACTCTACTTGAGTAAATAATCTTGTGGAAACGGGCAGATGCTGCTGTGCTTTGGTGCTCCAGCCAGTTTAATGTTACACTTATTTGCTGTCTTGACTGTTCGTTTGCTACTTGGGTGACGAGGGCAGTAGCTCCACAGAGGAATCTTTATAAGCCGCTGTCCTGGTTGAGCGCAGCAGTGCACTAATTCATGTGTCCACACGTGTAGGAAAAACCTGCCCAGGAGCTGAACCGGTAGTCTTCGAAGTGAAGACTGTCCCATGGTGCTTAGGTGCAACTCCCTACTGAAACACGGTGACGAACAAACCCAATTGGCAGTGGGGAGGCTTTATTTTATTACTATTATTATTATTATTATTTTTTTTTTTTTAAGTTCTCCAGCGCACTATAGACCTGACGACCCTGTTCTCATTGTGGCTGAAACGGGCAGCCCACCCTCCTTGTTTAGGCGTTTGTCAAACGTCAACATTTCGTCTCAAAACACTCAGAACAGATTGCAGGGCTGCGAGTGTGTCTGAATGAGCAGATGAGTCGTGGACGGTCGTGTGAGTCTGTCGTAGCCAATCTTTAAAGTCCTTCTTCAAACTGTCCCAAGTTGACGTGTTAAAGGAATAAAAACGTGTTGTATTCGCCAGAAGGGTCTAACGTAAATCCTGGACGTTGCGCCGGGATGTTTCTGGCCAATGACATAATGTTAGGGTTTAATGTACAGTAGTTTAATTGTTAAAAAGGTACAAAGTTTTTCAGATTGACTGCTGATTTTTATTTTATTTTTTTTAGCCAAACTTATCCCCTCCCCCATTTCCTTCCTTAAAGGTTTGAAAACAGGGTTTCCTGAGGCATGCTAGCCCGTGACCTCTGACCTTTTTTGTGATTAGAGGGGAGGGGGGGTGCGAAGAGAGCCACGCCAGTAAGGGGTGACAGATGCCCCTCAAGCCTCCGCTCGCCTATTTTTTGCTTTAAGTCTCTTTGTATGCAGAACCAAAATGTAAAACAAAGTCGGCAAACTAGGTTTCAGGCCTGACCTGTGTGTGTATATACCCTGAATACAATCATTGGGATCTTGTTTTCAAAAGCAAAATGACTTAATTGAAGATAAGTGTAGTTTCTAAAGAACATGTATCATTATTTGTAAGTTAACCATCTGCATGTCTTCAAGCCACCTGGCATTAGCTAATAATTTTTAAGATAAAAAAAACAAAAAAACTTTTTACACATTTTATTTTTTACAATTTATTTGCTTACCTAAATATCCCAGACAATAATGTGACCCTTTTTATTACTTCAAATTTATTTTTATTTTCCATTTTTTTATTTTCCTTATTTCCTGTGTACTACATATAGGCAATTTATAACAAAATGAGAAAAATTATTGAAGAAATTTTAAAATTGAAATATATTTTATTTGAAAGTTTATGGACCTTTTAACCGTGAGCCGGAAGAATTGTATAATCGTATAATTTGAGCTGACTTGACGGTTATGAGAAATGTATCAAGAGTTTTATTTTTTATGCTTCTTTAATAAAGTCTTGTTTTTGGTTTCATTTTTTTACTGTAAAATAAGAACTCGTGTGTTGTGTCTTTATTTCAGAGGAGAAATGTAGCAGCAGGCTGGAACATGTGGTGTCTTTGCCACATGGTGGCAGTATAGACACACCTGCTGCAGATAAAACCAGGAAAAATCTGCAGTTCAGACATGTTGGTGAATCAGAGACCAGACATCAGTTAACTCTTTAGAAGATTAACAGAACATTGGGATGGGCTGGGAGTTAACATGTAAATAGATTCTGGTGCAATTTTAGAAGAAATGCATTATATTATCAAAAGTAGTGCTGAAATGATAGAAGATGATGATGAGAAAATTATTTTAATTCATGTGTTTAAAGTCCTTTTTATTAAGCTAAAAAGCTCTTTTCTGTTAAAGCTTCTAAGAGGATTTGCTATTTTATATCATGAATAAAAACCTTCAGGTTACAGGCTGCTGGTCTAACAAAATAAGCAAATTAAGGACGTCGCTTTGGATTCTGGGAAAAACTGATTGTTTTTTCACACTTAAAGGTACAGTGTGTAGAATTTAGTTGCATTTAGTGGTCCAATCACTGCATTGCAATCTCTTCACATCACCCTCACCTTCCTAATGTAAAGGAGAAACAGCACTTTAAGGACCCTGTTTAGAGTCAGTATTTAGTTTGTCTGTTCTGGACTACTGTATAAATAAGGTGTTTCAAGATGGCGGCCTCCATGAAAGGGGACCCTCTCCCACTGTAGATATAAAAGGATATTTTTTAAGTAACAAACATAAAAAGATTCTTATTTTCAGGTGATTATACATGCATGAAAACATAGTTATGAATATTATATTCCATGTTTGCCTTATTCTGAAAATAGAAGCCCCAAATCTTACACACTGGACCTTTAATAACCAGAAAGTGCTGAAGTGATTCATCAATTGAGAGCAAATATATTGACAATAATCATTTCCCAAGCAAAAATGTCAAATGTCAGGAGGTTTCAGCTTCTCAAATGTCAGGTGTTACTGTTTTTGCTTGTCTTATATTAAACATATTTTGAGGTTTTAGACTTCAAAAAGACACTGTTGTGGGATCAGGGAACCTGTCCCATTTGTAACTATCTTCTGATGTTAATATTAATAAAATAGTTAGTTGCGAACATAATAAAGTGTGGGAAAAAAGGAGCTACACCTTCAACACATAATGATTACTGCAGTCTAATGTGTTATGTCTACCCTCATGAAGAGAAAATGTCTTAACTGAAACAGCTTTTTCCTCCCCTCCCCTCTGGAGTGTCGAGAAGTAGCTAAAACATCTGGTTCAACTTGTGTAAAGTGGTGGTGTGTGTTGCTCCCCTCCCCCCCGTCCTCAGAGAGGTCAGAGGTCACACGGCGAACAGACTGAGCGCTCACTGAAGTGGAAGCTGTTTGTTCCAGCTGAAGGTTTCGTGTCAATACAACAACCCTGTTGTCTCCATCTGAGCGGGAACAACATCTGTTGAATCACTTGTCTGGTTTAGACTTTTAAATGTACAATTTGTCATAACTTTGAGGACTCTTGTGGAGTATTACAAATGTTTATTTTGAGATGTAATAAGTCCGAAGATTAAATCAAAGTGCAGTGATGTGAGTCTCAGAGGGGAATAATAAAGCAGGCGTTTAGATTGTGACACAAATGTCCTTTTAATAGGAAGCAGATCACAATCAGGCTGCATTCCAGTTCCACTTCATCCTCATTAAAGAACGATCGATAATGATAAGAAACAAATTAGAAACATCCTTAGTAGAAAATAATTCTCTCATGCGAGTTCTGTGTTCACACTACATTCATATTGGTTACAGATGACGTATTCACAAGCCTTTTTAAAAAAACAGAAAAACACTGATGACTCATCATTACACAGCTTAAAAAACAAACAAACAAAAAAAAAAAAACGAGGAAAAAACAAAAACATCAAAGAGACACGTGCTGGCACGATAAAGTTTCCCATCATGCAATTGTAAGTTGATTCTATTCACAGGGTGGGCATCATTGGTCTCCAAAGAGTTGTGTCGGCGTGCATGCATGCATGTGTGTCATCTTACATGTGCCCTTTTGTGCTTGAGCAGAGATCTGTGTGTAGACGTATGTGTGTGTTGGTGTCGTCAGTGTGTGTGTGTGTGTGTGTGTGTGTGTGTAGTAGGTGTCAGTGTGCGTACATACATGAAGCAGGCAATCAACGAGCCTCAAACTGGATGATCCGTTATGTTATTTTATTCATTTTTTGTTGCTTTTTCCAGCTACAACCTGACATGTCAAGTTTTGTCTTGAGCCCTGGGATTACTTACAAACAACGTAACTGCACTGTGTGTTAAATGTGGCAGAAAAAGCTCCTTTTAAATGGCTAGTTCACCCCCCCCCCCAAAAAAAAAAAAAAAAACCCCCCAAAAAAAACAAGCATGGCTGAACTGGTGATCAGTTTATTTAAGTGAAATTTGGACCCCTAAATTAAAAAAGGCATGAGTCGGTCTGCCGTGGTTTTAGATTGAATCCCTTTGATCGTAGAAAGAAGGCTCTGCTGAGGCTAAATAACATTCAGAAGCTTTGTTTTTTGTTGTTGTTGTTTGGTTTTTTTTTGGTAAAATTCAACAGTTTTCAGTAAAAGACAACATGTGACAGGCCAGCAGTGACGTCTGGTTGTAGCTCCGCACAGCAACAGGGAAACCCGCTGTCACTGACATCATTAAATTTCACAAAGAGACCACAAGACATGCCGGACTATGACTGTGAGTGTTCGCTCACCTTTTTTGCAGTGAAAGTTAAAGAGGTTTCATTTCACGCACATGACAAGACTTAAAACTCTTGAAACTGATACTCTGAACAACATAAATGCTTGGCGGTGACTCTGATGGCTTCTTTCTTTGGACAAACTAAACAAAAACAAACAAACTTGAGATCTGGTTCGTGCAAATTTGGTCCTACTAAAGGCAAAACACTTTCCTTCTCTCTCATCTAAAATATGTGAGAAAAAGCTTACACACTTCCAACAGGAATGGGGATTTTATGAGTCTGTTAATAAAATATCTTAGTGATTTACACACACACACACAAAAGAATCATAAGTTTCCCATTCCTTGGATCTGGATATTGCAGTTGGTGCTGCTGTAGTTATATTGACAGCGCATACATTTTGGGTATGTAGGTACAATATATTGCTCACAATCTCAAGAGCCCATTTCGCAGGTGTAACAATCAGCCCACACACACTTCACACACACACACACACACACCTTCACACACATGCACGCACACAATAACAAAAAGACACAGCAGTGTTCACAGCAGGGGGGGGTTGTTCTTTGTAAAAACCACAAGGTTCAGTGAACACAAACAAACCACTATTGCCTTAAAGAGATGGGTTTTTAGAGGCGTGTTCCACCGAGCTGTCGTGTCGTGTGTGTGTGTGCGTCCTTCAGGGTTCAAGTTCCTCCACGGCGTCACTCGCGGGAGACTTTCTGAACCGGAGTGTGGCGAGCAGGTAGACGAGGGGGCACGTGGGGAAACCTTGTGGGTCAATTTGCCGACAGAAGCGTGGACAGTATGTATTAGTGCGTAAACTGACATCCCAGTCCACTGATCCCGTAGCCCTTTTTGGAGTTAATGTGCACTCTAGGGGTGTGGATGTGTTAGACCACTTGGGGTATTGCTGTTTGTTGTGATGTGAAGCAAGGAAAAAAAAAAAAAAAACATACTGTGGCCACAACTTTCACTTCTATCAACACATCACACATCAGGCTCAGCGTTTCTCCACCGTCACTGTGTTTTTAGGTTAGTCAGGTCATGATTATAAAACATTAATGTACCAGGGTTATATATGCACCATGCTCACACAGGTAAAATATAGGCGGCACCCATCTTTTATGTGGGAGGGGGACAGCAAAGTGAATCACAGTGTTCCTGGGGTCAGCATGCAGGACGTTAGTACATTACAGGACTTAGACTAAGCAGTGACGTTGCCCCTGGACACTGATCTAAGGTCAGTTTGTTGTTGTGTGTTTGTTTTCTTCTCTTATATTTGGATTTGTGGGGCAAAAACAGGGAGCTGATCTTAGATCTGTGCCTGAACTCCAACTTACACAACACATCACACCGTGAGGGGAGGCGGGGGGCTACGCAGAGCAAACAACAAGGGGTAAGGGGAAAGAGAGAAGAGAAGGGAGGAAAGGGGGAGGACGGTGGACTGGAAGAACGACACACAGTCAGGCAGGCAAGCGGACAGACGGACGAGACGGACAGACAGAGCATAGCTAGGCGAGGACTGCTCTCCTGAAGACACAGAGAAGCAAAAGTGCAAAGTGGTCGTTCTCGATCTATTCACATGGTTTTGTTGCTGTTCTGCGTTGCATTATATCACGTGTATAAAAGGTGTGATGTGTTATAGGAAAGGTTGAGTGAGCGATTGACAAGTGCTTGCTAATGTTAGGCTAACTCTAAACTGAGAGTCGGGCTGTTGAAATATTAAAAATGAAATATGACTTTTTTATAAACATATTCCTCCATGTTTGCATTGATAACATTGCAATGTAAATGTTGCATAATGTATGCAGATATATGTACAATAGAGCATTTTTCAGGTGTGTGCTTGTGTATTGCACATGGTTGTCTATCTATGTATGTGTGAGTACTAATATGTGTGCATAATACTATGTCTATCGGGTACGTCTCTGGTGTTTTTGTGCACACGCGTGTCCTCACTCCCCCCCCCTCAGCTGCGGCCCTCCTCAGCTGAGCGCTGGTCCGACTTGAGCTTGACGAACTCCTTCGCCACGTCGTCGTTGTTGCGCTGAGAAAGGATGCGCAGCACCGTCAGGCCCGTCTCGTCCATGTGGACGCGTCTGCCCAGCGGCATCCAGCAGGTGACGCTGCCCTTGCTGACTATGTCCTTCACCTGCAGCACGCCCATGCCCACAGTGCGGTCCTCTCTGGCGAAGCAGTAGTCCTTCACGCACACCTGAAGCTCGTAGCTCTCAGGACCGACCTCAGTGCCCAAGGAGCTGAAACAGAAGATCACATCCATGTTTCACTTCACATCTGTGTGTCCAGATAAATAGAGAAACTCTTTCAGCACATTTAAAGCTACATGGTGTAAAATTTGTACCTTAAAATGACAGATCATTAAATCATTTTGATGTTACACAACTTAAAATCAGGTACGACTATGTAACTTTGTCACACAGCACCGACTACTTCACTTATGTGGATGAAACTGGATCATATTTTATAGAGAAAATGCTTTCCGATTTTCCCTCTGATGTCCTCCGCATGCTTCGCATCAACTTTTTACAGATTTACAGAGTTTCCTGATGGACAGTGAAGTAAACAGAGGCTACACACTGGTCCTTTAACATCAAAATCAAGCTGGATTTAGTCATATTTTTAGTTTGACATTGTTTTCTGTCACAGACAAAAGTAGCAAATGTTTGTTGTGTTCTTTTACAAGTCTTAACCATTTGTCAAAAACTGAAGTCTGTTGACTTGAACCGAATGCATCTTTCATATCAGCCCCCTGCTGCTCTCCTTAGACCAGCTGGATGTGCGTTTTGTGCACAGTCAACACATAGAGGATATTTTGTCTCTTTCTAATATGATGATTTTGCTAGTATGCTGTGTCGCATGTTGTCCTGTCTGGCATGCTGCCAAAGCGATACCAATAAATTAAACTCAACTCAACACGTGGCTGGAACAGAGGGGGAAAAAAGGTAGATACTCACTACTGGAAGCTTTCAGCGAACTTGGGCGACCAGGTGTTGTTCTTGGATTTGGTGGCAAATTTCCTCTTCTTGTCGCTGAGGTGAGGGCCAATGATGTAGACTTCCACAAAGGGCCTAAAGCCCTGCGCCTTCCACTTCAGGTCATTAGCAGCGACCACTGGAGGAAGGAAATAGGTTGAGTTAAAGAGGGAATGAAGGAGAAGACGAGCTAGAGAATAATAACAGAGAAATATCGGGACAGTCTGTTCTGCTTTCTCACCTTTCACACTGATCTTGTGTTCTCCATTGGGCTGGGGTAAGATGTCCACGCACATGACCACCTCGCCAACTGCGTCCACACCAGAGGCTGTGAAGACACACGCAGTAAGTAGGTGATTGTGTGTGTGTGTTTGCTGTGAGCCCATTTGTCTGTGCATGGCCTTAACCGGTGTTTTATGCAGTCCACAATGTAGCACGGCTGAGATGAAGAATTACTTGAAGAATTAGGATGCATCAGCAGATTGTGAACTAAATTTAAACATGCAGAAACTGCACGCACACACACACACACACACACACACACACATACACACACAAGTTTTCTGTGATAATCAGATGAGCAGGACTTGGCTGGGTAAAGAAGCTTCTGTGCCAGCTCTAATGCTGAGCAAATGGCAAACTGTAATGCAGCAATGGCTGGTAATTCGTTCTTAACACTCTCTTGACACTGAAGGGAAAAGAATCCGAACAGCAACACAAGTTTTCTGTAGAAAAGCTCCTTTTCATCAGCAGACGCGATCTGTGAACGACTAGTTCTTTCATTCAACGCGTCTCGCACATCCTACGCTCTCTGATCTCGAGTTGCTGCTGTTTTTTAGACTCAAGCTCTCACCTGGACAGCTGTTCTTCTTTCTGCATCCACTCTACCTATATAAGAAGCTTCATCTACCACATATAGTTGTATATGCTTGAATTTCCCTTGGGATCAATAACGTATCTATCTATCTATCTATCTATCTATCTATCTATCTATCTATCTATCTATCTATCTATCTATATGATGCGTTTTCTTAAAGCGCTGATAGAAAAGGAGTTCAGACAAGAAAGTAAAAACAAACAGAAGCAGAGAGAGAGAGAGAGAGAGCGAGCCGAGGCCTGACACATGCTCGCTGTCTCAGGTTATCTTTGGTGGATTACAGTTTGATCACACAGATGTCTGAGCTGCTCTGGGTCGCTCTGGGGGGGGACATGCAGGTTTTACATAACACTGCTGACACCTACGTTTCTCTGGCGGTGTGTCTTCGTTCGCCGTGCACCTGATCCCTTTTCCTCCATGGACTGAGAGGAGACAGAAGAAAGTCGGCATAAGAAGATGAAGGCAAAAATAAAGTGTTCATCAGTACAAGGAGAGCATGTATATGACTTTTAAACACTGCAAATGAAAGAGTGGGTGGCTGATGGTTTAAATATCTTGACAAATAAGATGTCTTGATATTTAAAAGTATTTAATATTCCCATTTTCTGCTCAACTCTTATACCGTTTGTAACTAAAACCAGCAAATAGTAGTTTTGTATTTGGTGGCGTTGCTACTGTAATTCACCGAAGCAATGAATTAAACATTTTCTTCCAACACTGTAAGCAAATTATTCTATTTAATCTCATAATCCCATTTAATTCCATAAGCCAAAGTAATGGAAAGAATTAGCGGTGCAGCTCTTTGAGAGTATCTGAAAGCATTTTTGTGTGAAATTGTTTGAACCTGCTGCGCGACAGTGTGTGTGTGCGTGTGCGTGTCTGTGCTGTTGCTGTTTGAAGTCGTACCCTGAGCGCTCTGTGAGAGGACAAACTTCCTGATGAGCTTGTCTGTGGCTTGGGTGTACAGAGACAAGGCGTAGCGCAGAGACTGCAGGTCCGGACTCTTTTCCAAGAATGTTTTCTTCAGGCCCACACCGCCAGCGTGAAAGTATTGCTGCGTAACAGATATGACATGACACGTGCTTATTGTAGACGGGTAGATGGCAAACAGGCAAGGCGAGGAGAGACAGACAGCGGGTAGGACACAGAGAGCTCTGAGCAGAAAAATGTACAAGTGTGACAAAACTGTTTAGTAGTGTGGAACAACCCTGTCAGCCTCGGAGCTATAGAGTAATGGCATGATGGTTTGAAGCTGGTTTGGTAACACCTCTAAAAACCTGCACTAATGTACACAGCAGTGTGCAGTGCAATACAGTACTGAAATTGTATTTATGATGTTTAAAGTTAGTTTTAGAAATTATTATTAAAATTACTTCAGAATTTATTTACAGTACATGTCACCTTTAAATAAGACACACATGTATGTAAATGACTAGTAAGTTAAAGCTGCAAATGCTTTGAAAAAATAATAATTAGTTCAAACCACCCCGCCTCTCACCCTACGTCAGCTGGGATAGACTCCAGCCACCACGTGATCCTAGTGAGGGTAAGCTGTTACAGGAAAATGGATGGATGGATAGTTTAAAAAACTTTACAGACTGCACTGCTGCAGCCTCAGCCTCCTCTGGTCGAAACTTGCTGGATAGTATTCGCAAGTTCTTCGGCTGAGTCGCGGCAACCTCTAGTTGCTGCTGCCGCCCCACTGTGGAGGACTGATAACGTTTGATGTATATACTATATATATATATATATATCTGTATATATATTTTGATGAACTGTGGCACTGTGACATTTTTTGAATACAGTTGATTGCTTGTTTGCAGTAGTGCCTCCATTCATCATTTACCATCATTCATCATTTTACACTCTTCTGAATATTCCAACCTTTCTCAGTATCTCATTTATCAACGTGAAAAACGTGAGCAATTTGTTCTGTAATTATACTTTCAGTTCATTTTGAATTCTGACTTTGCCAATAATATAGTAATTGCTTGTAAATCTCAGCCACCGTCTTACCTTATTTACTTCATTCTTCAGCATTCTCTTCTCAATTATTTTGGATGTTTCTCTACAATCTACCATAAAAACATCACCGCCACACATTTTATTCTCCCCGGATCTACACTGATCTCATAAATGGCCTCTGTAGACTCTAAATGACAGGAATCTGTTGTAGTGACGGAGAACTTTAACCCATGTTTGATCTTTAAAACGGATCTTCGGAAACCTGTGAGTGAAAACATTTTTTTTTTTTTTTTTTATGCCACAAGTCTGATATGTCTCTCTCTGTCTCTCAGTACCTTTTTATGGCATGCAGAAACTTTTGAAGCGTTTTCTTGTGTTAAGCATTTTGTTCTGCTTGTGTGACACATCATACAATACCTTAATAGTGTCCAGTGCCAGCTCTATTACTGCACACTGTTTAGGACTCAAAGCTTTGGCCTCCTCTCGTCCCATGTGCTCCTGCGGGACAGATCAAACAAAGGAGTCAGTCTATACCACAGATACTGCTCATGCATGTAGAATATATTTGAGATATATTTCATTTGTCGGGGGATTTTATTGCTGTTGCTGCCTTCCGTTTTCATCACCTTGAGTTTCGAAAGCTGACCCAGCTCCTTAGCAGCGTTGAAGATCATCTGAGTGCCCTGTGATGGAGAGACATACAGACGAGTGAGATGAGCGTTTGAGAGGTATGCAGTCGAGGAAGATTTGCAGAGTGAGGAGTGAGTTCAAAAGGTTCAGTGAGGACAGACAGCAGCAGATACAAGAAATGAGTTTGAAAAGTGAAGGAGCAAAGAGTAAAACTACCGGGTTTATACTAATTTATTTATCTTTTAAATAAATAAACAAGCTTCATCTTGGGAGAGAAAGAAGGTTTAAGTGCTTTGGTGTACAGTCAGTCAGTAATGTTGTCTCTGGTGCACCGTGCTGCCGTTTAAATCAGGTTTTGATGCACTGGTATTCACAGAGAAGAAGAAAGAAAAGGCTACAGATGGTGGTGTTAAGGCTCCTGTTAAAAATAGAGTGTTTGAGTGTTTCTTCATGCACACATTCACACACACACATACACACACCCATACTTACAATAACCTAAGAAAGGAAGGGAGGCAGAGAAAACGGGGTAATGACAAGATAGATGGGTTAATGTACGATCACAATGGAAGCCAGCAATGAAAAGCACTGAAATTCAGAAGCAGAGATGAAAAAAGGGTGAAGAAAATAGGAGTGAAGATCTTTTTTTTTTTTTTATTATTACATACTGTCTGGTCGGTAAGTGTTGGAAGCACAATTGTTTTTTCCATTGTGTTCATCACAAGTTTCCACAGCTCCTTCAGCACTCTCTTCAGGACTGTCTTCTCGCAGATCTTAGCAAACAGCGACAGGCTGAAACACAAAAACACACAATCACTCAACATGATTTATTTATGGAGTGTGTGTTCCTGTTAAATCCATTGAAAGTTGTGCTTGCAATACTTGAGTTTCAATATCAAAACATTTTTTCCAGCTGCTTAGTTTGAAGAAAATATTTTTTCGACAAATAATTTGTTCATTTAACATAATATTAAATGTTGTCTTAGCAAAATCAGCTATTCAAGAACTTACAAAGACTTTAAAAGAGTGTAATATCAGACAACCTTCCTGATTTTATGATTTAAATGCAAACATTTCTGATAAAAGAAACATTTCAATCCTTAAACAATATCAATGTTCAATATCCAACCGCTCTTACTTGCTGTCCAGGAAGTCCATGATTGGCTGCAGGACGTTGTCTGCCTCCTGGACCACGCTGCCATTGGCTGGGACGGTTTGACCTTTCACCTGGGCTAGGATGTCTCCCATTTGCCTCACGTTGTCCTCGATCTGGGGCTGGAAACTACATCACCACACAAAAGGAACAATATGAACAAAACAAACAAAACACACTCTGAAATCAGCTGGAGGAACCGGTCCTAGCACTGCTTAGCACACAGACACCGACCTGACAGCAAAGATGCGGCTGAGATCATCCATGACGCTGTTGAGTTTGTTCTGCAGCTCCTTGAGGAAGTCACTGGCCTCCACATTGAGCTGGAAGAGGAAAGAAATGGGATGAATGCAGGAAACATGTTGCGTTTGCACCATCACAACAATAACGGCATGTATGAACACTCACATCTTTGCCTCCCATGGCCTCAAACATCTTCTCCAGCTGAACTCTGAGCTGCTGGATGTTATTGATGATGATACATGGCTGAGGGGAGAAAGAGAAAAATCATTACACACACTTCTTTCTCACTTTCCTCTGTCTGCTCCAAGCATTTTATTGTAATCAATCAAGGTTATCCCTCCTAACTTTTTTTTTATTGCTTCTTTGGTGAAAACACTTTTGGTGATGCCGGGCAGGAGAGGCAGGAGTTTTCTGTAATTACTACTCCTCCGGGAGCTCCTGGTCTCTCTGGGAGGGCAGCCCACTTTTCCCCGAGCCTACACCACATTCAGCTAATTACACAGCCCTAATTCATTTTGAAACACTGCAACCTGGGCACGGTTATTACACTGAAGAGTGGTTTATTGTGCTCAAATGAATCAACCTGACCACATACACGAAACGGTGTACATCTTAAAACCAAGTCCTGATGGAGCTCGAATTAAACTATTGAATCAGTCACTGCTGTTTATTTCTGCTGACACAAATTTCCATCTGGCGCCTCGTTGTGCCAAACGTTTCTTTTATGTCTTCTATTTTAAAAACAAACGCTTACCACTTTCTCCTTCTTGACATGATTTGGAAAGTCCTTCGCAATGATGTCAGCGTAAGACAGCAGGACATTACCGATGGTCTAAGAGAAAGAAACAAAATAACGGAGTGAGCGGATGGTTACAGTGAGAACTATATTACAAGTCTGCGAGAGGCGAAAGTCACCTTAGCGAATCTCTTCATATAGTTTCCAACGATCTGCGGGTCGGGACACTCCAGTTTGCGGATGATTTCAAAGCTCTGATTGAGCTGAGAGAACACGTCCACCACTGAGCAGGAGAACAAAGCGTGCTCTGATGTGACCTGGAACTGGAGAGCGAGGAGAAAGAACGGGAGCAGAGGGGAAAAAAGTATGAGAAGCTGTTCTGCAGTGGTGCTGATTCTGCAGCACGGTGATCTGACTAACATTGGAAGCGAGGGGTTTGATTCCCCCGGGGGCAAAAACATGGTTCACAGCGCTGTTACATATCATAGACAATAAAACTGACCCCTCTTCAGCTGCATGTGCAATCAAATGATACGCTGAGTGATCCCTCTGAAAGTGTTTGGATGAGAGCGATGGAGGCGATCACAGGGTTGTAACGAGGAGCAGGGCCCTCATTAACAGGGCGGCCATTAGTGACTTGTGTTATGGTATGTGACTGGGAGAAGGGACTGCTGTTTCGCTGACACAGGGAAGCAGAAGCTGCCTCTGGCGACAGTAATTGGACCCAAAGGATTCCTGACATATGAGCTGGGAGAATCTTCAGCTGCTTTGTATCGACCCTCTTGCTGTGTGGATGTTTAGGCGTGAGTGAGACTGAGAGTATGAGTTGATGTGTGTGTGTGTGTGTGTGTGTGTGTGTGTGTACATTGACTTGTGCTGTAGCATCTGCTCTTCTCTGCAGTGAAGTTTTTTTTTTTTTTTTTGCCTTTGGTATTGAGTCGTTATTGATTGCCTTGAGGCCTTCAACTTGCTCTTCTCAGTCTGGAATGTGCTGAGTCAGGAGAGATGATGCGAATTGCCTGGTTTGCATGAGAAATGCATGAATACATTTTTCATGTGGGGGATGGGGGCTGTAGGTAGGAGGTCAGATTTAAGCTTTCATACTGTATTTTATTACTATCTCAGCAGAATGTGATTATTGAATTTCACATGACTGCCTGTTTCATTTATTTTTTTCAAAACTCTTTTCCTCCACACTTTGTTAATCACCTGGAATTGCCATTGTTTGTTAAAGGACTAGTTTAACATTTTGGGAAATAAGTTTGTTCCCTTTTGTTCTGAGAGTTACACATAAGGATTGATTCCACTTTCATGTCTGTGCTGTAAATATGAAGCTACCGCCAGCAGCCTGTTCACTTAGCTTAGCGCAAAGACTGAAAGTCATTGCTACGCTATTTGTTATTACACTCCAGCAAGTAATAGTTTGGCACATAAGCTCCTTTAAGTGTTGATATGTTTTTGTACAGATTTAACAAACAGGAAATAACATTTACATTTAGTCATTTAGCTGATGGTTTTATCCATTAGTAGGTAGTGCTAGGAGAGGAGGTACTCTCTGAGTTTTTTTTAAAGGTACACAGGGACGTCGCTGCGTTGCTGGATGTTCCACCAACGTGGAACGACAGACGAGAAGAGTGTGGATTGCCCTGAGCTTACAGGGGGCAGAGACAGGCATTGATCATTGGAGGAACGCAACGGATAGGAGGTAACATATGCCTGTATCAGGGCACTCAAGTGAGTAAATAATTATTATTATTTTTAGAGGTGCTGGTACTGAAATTGTGCCATGCTAGCTGTTCCCCCCTGTTTCCAGTCTTTACGCTAAGCTAAGTTAGTCAGCTGCAGGTGGTACCTTCACATTGAAGTAAAAACATGAGAGTGGTATCAATCTTCTCAACTAACTCTTGGCCAGAAAGCAAATGAGCGTATTAATTAGTCCTTTAAATAAGAATTAGGACAGGAAAACAGGGCAGGAAAAAACTAGGAGTTTTTAGGTTTAGTCTTTTTTTCAGAGGTGGTGTTTTATAATTTATAGAAATGCTAGTAATATATAGTAATAAAGTGCTATATTGTGACAACACTTGTTAGTTTGCTTGTACGCTACCATTTTACATGTGAATGATGTAGATGAGAGCAGTTACCCCGTCTTTTTTGTCCCTCTCTAGGGCTCCGTGAAGAAAATCTCTGGACACTTCTTCATTCTCGTCCAACCACATGATGACAAATGGTTCAAACCAGCTGCAGAGCGAGAAACAGGCAGAGAGAACATGAGTCTTCACTGTTCCACGCTGGTAATGAAATGTAATGGTAATGTAAGAGGAAAAGTGTGGATGCTGTTTGTACGATACTTACGCTGGATATTCAGGTACATGCTTCTGGAAAGTGGGGAGTTCCTTGCAGTACTCATTATAGAGCCACTTCACCTTGAAGTGCAAGTTCATATAATCTGCGCTCTTACACAGACGGTTCTTCTCATGCTCTGAATATCAAAGAGAAAGAAAGATCGAAGAACGCCCCACATCACCACTCTCTCTTTCTAAAACTCTCATTTTCAGTCCTGTGACACCCCCGTCCCAACAAGACAGATAAAAACCTACCCTCCATGGCGTATTTCATATCCTGTGCAAACATATTCCACATGACTTCTGCGCTGATCTTGCCCACATTCAGTTCCTGGGGAAACCTATAAGAGGCAGTACTCAGGCTTAGATCCAGTTCTATATCCAGTAATAGCACTCTATTATTTAACAAGATAACCCAGGCTCATTTTTATGTAACTCCATCAGTGTTTCCTCTGTATATTTTTAGCTGCCACAGAATGAAAAATGCACCAGAGAAGTATTAAATTGAAAAGTTCAAAAAAGTATGTGCATTTATCTATATCAGAAAAGTAGTCATTTAAAAAGTAGCATGGGAGCCAACTCCAAACTACCCACCCACTGAAGTGGAATGACTTGTCTGTATACAAACAGGCTAAAGGTTTACTCAACATAAACAGCATTATAATGCAGAAATGATATCTTTTGTTTTTCCCAGGTAAATATTCTTACATCATGAGTAAAGTAAAGTAAATATTTTTTATCTTTTAGTTCATAACTGACAGGTCACACCTTGTGACCTGAAAGCAAACAAAGGCTGTTTGTCTGTTTCTGCTTCTCTTGACGCTCTGACACCACCCTCCTCATATTCTACTGCTTTGCATTTTTTACTTTAAACAGATCCCATATTGTGATACCTTATATAGTTTCTCCTAAACTGGCGTTGAAACTTGACGGCACTGCCTCTGCATGCTAAATTTGAGGAATTAGATCAATCATTATGAACATAGACTCACTGATTAAGGCAGGGGGTGTAGGAGTTTTTGTCCTCTTCTATGATGGAGACGATGAGGGTGATGAGTTTGGACCAGAAGTCCAGGTTTTTGATGCTGGGACCCTGCTCATCTGGAGGGACTGCCTTTGACTGGAGACAGAAAGAGATTATGCATTCATATTTTAGCAGCACTAAAGCGCAGGAATACTCTAATGGCATCAGCAAACACACAAACAGTACTTTTACTTCACACACACACACACACACACACACACACACACACACAGACTTACAGGGTCTGTCTGATATTCCCTGTTGTAGAGGTCGTGGCAGTTGTTGAAAATGTATTCGTAGGTGGAGTTGAGACAGGCTTTCACGCAGTCCTTCACCACCTGGCTCGCTCTGGGGGGACTCTGCAGCTCCTGGACCTGAACACAAAAGTCACAAAACATATGGCTGAATCCAATTCACCTCAAAGAGCTGTCAGATACACACACAGCCTCAGCAGGAGGTTATCTCAGTGGGAATTTTCCCCCATAAAGTCACTGAGCTGCACAAATCGCACCAACATACATTAGCACCCTGACACACACACACACACACACAGACACACTGTTTCATGATAATAGCTTCAGTTTGGATAGGGTAATGTTAAGCTGATTCACAGTTTACGCCTGAGGCTACTTTACAGAAGGTACTAGAATGTTCGACCATGTTTATTTTGGAGAAAAGAAAAGAAAAGAAAAGAAAAGAAAAGAAAAGATCCATCTTTCATTAACATCCTTACCTTCATCCTGAAGAATGTGATGCTAGTCAAGAGATCCACTGTAGACTTCAGGTCTTGAAGTCTTTCAGGACTGCTGGCTGGGAAATTATTCTGAAAGCACAAACGAAAGGACAATTACAAAATGTTCACCTCACCAAGTTTAAATGTGTCTCTTTCTTAAGGCAGTACGATGACGGAAATAAATATTAGCATTGACCATATCCACATCAAGACAATAACATTTTCATCTCAGAGAATATACATTCCTATACATATACACACAGAATGTTTTGTATTTGTTATGACAGAAAGAAGCAGTCAGTACCCGATACATGGACAGGTCGATCCTCAGGGAGTTGTGCAGCTGATCCAACAGTTTGACAAACCTCTCCTTCTACACGAGAAAAGACACAAAAACTGAACAAACCGCTCGGAAAAACACCACAGATGAAGATGATTTGTTACCATGTGAGTACACAAACCCGAGGCTGGGTCTGACAAGCCTCAGCTGATTGAATGTTTGGAGAAGAAGGCAGGGCCACATTAAATTGACTTTCAACTACAGCCCCAGAGGGGACAAGAGCTAGTCATTTCACAAAATAGACTATAAGGTCTCTTGTAGTATATGGTGACATACAGAATATAAAGAAGGGACTAAATATTATATACAAAGTATTTCTCAAGGACTCACGCCAAAGTTTGATGCAGCAAATCTGTCTGAGGCAGAAACATTGTTGGATGACTGGGTGGTGTGGGCGTAGTAAGCGTTGATGTTGGCAAGCAGGGTGCTCATCACTGCTGGCACTCCGGGACACATGTACTTAGATGACAAGCAGGCAAAGTGGCTGTGGGGTGGAGGTGGCAAAAAGAACATTTAGTGCATTTACTTTCTCCCGACGCCCATGTATTAAAAAAATCAAATTTCATCTTTCTTAACAACAACACTCAGAGTTATGAAAGGGGGACTGACGTCATGGCCTGGTAGATGGACTCTACTCCGTATCTCATGGCAAACTCGTCCACTATCTCCTGAGCCGTCTCCTCAAAATACACCTTCCAGGCATCATCCCCTTTGGCGTCAGGGATCTTTACTACGCCGCCATTCTGCTCCTCGGTGGTGTACTGGAACAGATGCTGAACAAAGACAAAGGACACGTATGTATGTTTTTGTGTCTTAAATTATTATTATTATTACTATTATTATCAGTATTAACTTGAAGCAGTTTAAAGATTTAACAAAGCAAAACACAAATACATCTAATCAGCCAAAATAAAAAGACAAGGCCAGACAGATTAATTTAAAAAGCCTTAAATCTACTCTAAGTGTTGAAGCATAGAGAGCCAGGAGCCTTAAAGTACTTCATCTAAGACACCTTGAGGTTTGAGATTTGACTGTGCAAATCCTTATATGTGACAGGAAGACTTTAAAATGATCTGTTTATCTAAGCAGGGGGAGGATATGAAGTCAGCAGGTTTTTGACTAGTTGGAGCTGAGTGAATTCTGAATGGTTAAGACATGTAAAACAACAAAATAAACATTTGCTGTTTGTGTCTGTGATAAGAACATTGTTGAAAACAATATAAAACTATACATATACCTAAATCCAGTTTCTCAGTGCTTCACTGATCAAGTTCTTCAGGACTTTCTTTACAATCCTGCAGTGTAACAGGATTATATATGATAGTGTGAACTAGTCTATAGGACTTGATGAGAGTTTGACACTGTGTCCATTGCTGTTCCATATGTAGGATTACTAATGATGTCAGCTGTTAAACCGTTACGACCTAATGTTGGTGATATTATTTTGCAAGTTTCGCAGGATATAAAAGCAGAAACTTAGAATTTACGAGGTGATTGATCGTGTTAATGTGAAACACAGAATTAAATTGACTGGAACTGATGAACACAGAATGGCAGGTTGCTCTTGCATATTTAATGTTTTATTTCAAGTGCAAATAATCACAACAACATCTGGAAGATTTCCACCAGATGTCCACTCAGACTGACCTCATGTAGACAGGTGTACTGGACATGGTAAGGAGCAACCGTCTCCTCTCCTTTGATCTCCACACTTATGTGCATCCGGATGGCTCCTGACACAGCGGACTTATCGGTTCTCTTGTCTGCCAAATGAAAGTAAGATATACATGCCTCCTTAGTTGGCTGAAATCTGTTCCATCTACGGGAGACAAGCACTTCAATTATCTGGTTCTTGTTCTGTTATCTCTGTGCGACTTGCTGCTCCACTCATCCGTCTCTAATTCTCCATCGTCTTTTATCTTATCTCGAAAACTCACCCAGGTTGTACCAAACGTCCATCTCCCCGCTCAGAGTCCGGACTTCGATGATGGTTTGTCCCAGGAAGTCATCGCTCTCACGTTTGAACCTCTGTTTGACGCGCGACTTGATGTCGTCGTCCTCGTCCCACACTCGAACCTTGATGCGGTCAGACGAGTTGTGGCATTCACTGGATAAAACGAGGAAACGAGGGAAAATACACTCAAAAAATCTTAATCTAAAATCTTAAATTGATTTTTCTGAGATATAACCCTAAATTGCAGCACTACAACATCAGTTATAATGACATAAAATTACATATCAGCCTTTGAAAAGATGTCTGTGAAGGTTCTCAATCATCCAGCTCATAGTATTGACTGAAGATTACTGTAGGCAACTGGATTTGCTTAGTTTGTTGAAGACACATCTCCTCTCATCCAAGAGGCTTCTTCAGTTCTAACTGACTGGTGGGAAGTCACAGGAATGTATCTCTGAGATACCTCTGAGGTGAGTATCTGGGACTCCCTGAAAGGCGAAATGTCTTCAAGAAATTAAGTAGGTCCAGTTGCTTACGATAAAGTTTAACTGTTACAGAAAACTTTCCACTGTACTCACAAGTGGAAGTTTTCTTCCCAGACCGGGTTGAGGTTGCCGTAGATTGTCTTGGTTCTCTTCTTGGTTTTCCCAACTTGAACAGTTACATAAGGGTCACTAGAACCTGTTTTGTCTTTAGCCTGCAGTCCCTGAGCACATACGACTGAGGAAGAGACAAGAGGAATTTAAACAAAAACATAAACAGCTATCTGACAAGATACATTTATTTTACATGTCAAGACTTAATGGGCTTTACAGTCTTCAAAACAGATGACAGGAAACTTTTAACTCACCGGTGATGCTGATCTTGGCCGACCATTTGGAGGTCCCATCGAGCACGCTCTGCTTGATTTGTTTCATTTGTGTGCTGTGTGTTGTTTTGTCGAGGCCAAACACTTCCTGGATTTGCTCAAAGATTTCTGGTTTGTTCCTTTCTCTGATCTTCATGCGATCCTTAAGGACCATGATGATGTTCTGGGTTCGGTCCTCTGCCCCGTGCTTGGAGCTCTTCTCCGCTGCTCCTGATGAGACAGATGAATGAAGAGAGGGATGTAGGAATAACAGTTTATGGTGAAAAATATAGGTAAGGCGATGTGGCCTATAGGTTAGCAACTTATCTCCTGTTTCCTTCAAATACATGTCTTTAAAGCTGATGACCAAGTTAAGATAGCACCAGATCTATCTTGAATGTCTTTGACATTTCCTGGCCAGGTATCAAACCTCAAACCTCCTACATTATGGAAGAAACTGTATCACTTAGCCACTGATCTGGTCAGGAAAAAGGAGATAGTCTGAGAGTAAAAGACCAACAGATGTTTTTGGCATCAAGATCTTATGAGACTCTTTGGAGACAGCAGAGCGATGAATTATGCATTGAGTAGATTGACTCCGAAATCAGTATGGGAATTGGATAAGTCACCCCTTGTGGAGCTGAATTAGACAAAGCAGTATGGATGCAAAGGCTATGGGTAGGAGAGAGGGAGAGGAGAGAGGCGGGGTATGACAGCACATTACTCAGGAGATAAATTGGAAAGGAAGAAGGGGGAGAATGTGAGAGTGGATAGAGGACAAGAATAATGGGATGTCAATCGGGCAGAAGGATACAGAGGAGAAGCTAAAATAGTTTTGTGCGGACGGGTGTTTGTATACCCAAGTAAAAATAGATGCATATGTTTAAAAAGTGTTTTTTGGTGCAATCCTTACTCTGCAGACAGTCAGCATTGAGCAGATCCTGACACTTTTCGTGGCATTTGACGCCGCACTCAGAGCAACGCATGCCTTGACGGGCGATACCCCAAAGCAGCCCCTCGCATTCGTAGCAGTAGGTGGGCGTGGTGGCTGTCCACACCTCAAAGTTGTGTGGAGTAGTAGAGGAGATGGGGTAGATCAGGGCCTGCAGGGTCTTTTTATAAACGTGACTTTTCTGCAAAGGGAGCAGAGAAGAGAGGAGACATGTAAGTTTGATACTAGCAGTGATGGTATGGCATGGTAAAGACTGGAAGGTCCTGAACTAACGTAAGGACACCCACCAGCTCTTCATTGCCGAGAGTGGTGGAAGCCATGGCGGACGTGATCCCAGCCTTACGAGAATTTTGCACTAGAGACTGGGAACAAGAGGGAAACAGACAAGTGTTTATGTTTGAATGTGAACTAGACTTCAGATTTACCTTTTGACTTCTGTAAGTGATAAACAAGTACTCACCATTGCCTGATGAGGCCCGGCAGTGATGAAACAGAGGAGGAAAGAGTGTAAATGTAAATATATTTTAGGAATTTCAATCAACATGCTGTACAAATCTTTGTGATGCACTGTATGAGTGTGTGTCTGTGAGAGAGAGAAAGAGTCACACTGACAGGTATGCCCTAACCTCTAGAAGAGAACAATGTAACTACATTGATTAATGACTGTAATTACATGAACACCACAGATATGCAAGCATTTAATTCATCAACAAATCAAGCATGTAACACCGCTGTGAACAAGGCAACAGTTAGAAATCTACATCAGTACATTCACTTTGGATTACAGAAAAAAAGGAATTTCCGCAAGTAGAGAAGAAGTGAAATAATGTTTTGATGTTTTCAGAGTATGAATAACTGTAAGAAGCAGGAATATAGATGATTTTTTTAGAGTAAACCAAAAATTATTGCACAGCATCCCAAAATATTGTTGTATATTATGCTTGCACGTGTCCATGTTTGTTTCTCACCAGATCTCTGACGAGAGGAATGGCTTTCCTCTTGCGAAGGTCAGGCATGCTGTCAATACTGTAGAGAGCACCTCCCATTCTGAATAAGAAAAGTATTAACCATTATACATCCATATGCTCAAAGATATTATGGGGCATATATAACTCCTTCTATCATTGTTTCTAATGTAACTCCAGTCAAGGACTTTCCTGCCTCGTCTCAAACAATGGCACTGACGCTCCACACGTGGTTATAATTTCTGGGTTTCTGTTTGGCTAACTTGAAGCTTCTTCAGTATGCAGCCTCAGTTTCACTCTGAGGTTTGCCTCATCTACAAATGACCTGCCAGCTAAGTCAGGGCAGCCCACCAACGTTCAATACTCACTGGCCAAATGCCATAAGCTGAATGAGCCCCTTGGATCAGAATGAAAAAGAACGGAGGATTCCCGGACTAAAGAAGGGCATTTTCAATCTAAAGCAGTGGTGGCAGGTTTCCACGATGATCTGAGGATAATTTAAATTGAGTTTTGGAGTTATTGCATTAGCTTGACTTGTGCTATATATAATGTTTCCTATGTAAGAGAAAGTACGTTACTTGGCGAACTGACAGCAGACACTCACCCTCCTTTACCGAACCATAGCGAGTTGGAGGTTTCTCCACGAGCCTGAGAAAGACAAAGAAGGAATGTCAGAAGAAAAAACACCCAGTCTTAAGTTTATCCCTGCTGCTTTTGCTAGCATTCATATACTGTATGAATGCTGCATCACTGGAATTATGTAATCTGATCATGAAACTGCTTTATCAGGCTCTTCACATCTAACTTCCCATCCCATTTATGTGTTATTGCATTAGTGATTCAAAGTGGGCTGGGTCAGTAAAACCTCTTATAGTGCTCTTACTAAAAAATCTTTAGGATGCTTCACACAATTTATATAACTGGGAAAGACATCTGACCCATAGACGAGCATAATAACCAGTTATTCAATAAATGTTACCCTTATTCATGGCTTTACAAGATACTTAAACTGGTAATGTAACAATGCAAAATCCAGTATGTTTTTAGAGAATCTATTGATGAGACTGGTTGACAGCGCTTACAGCTGAAAAGTTCAAGTTGTTGTGAAGATGAATGAGTGGAGTGAAGGTGCCTGTTTACAGACAATGAGGAGTTCAACAAGACATCTGGTTGCACGCATTTCCGTCTTTCTTTCAAGCCACCAATCAGGTTGTACCTACCTGACAACATGCTCCAATGATGGCCGAGCAAAGTGCATGCGAGTGTCACTATGGCAATGACATGAAACTGGAAAGAAAACAAAGTGGGTCGGCACAAACAAACAAACAAAACCAAAAAAAAAGAAAAAGAAAAAGACAAACGAAGAGAAGCCAAATGTACAAAAAACGCAACGTGACATACATCAACATAAACATCGAAGCAAGTGATTAATTCTCTGCACAACTGAATTCAAACGTAATGAATTGCAACGTAACGTGAATAAAATATGCAAGTGAAAACTGATCAAGCAAAACTTAACGTGTGCAATTAAATCAAGTAATTTAATCAAGGAGTGGTAAAATAAAAGTTTGCTGTCTGTCAAGCAAACAGTGTTTTTATCTTAAGAAAATCAAAAGGAAACAGATAAAAATATGAGACACATTCAGTCTGCTTTCTGGTGTCTAGCAAAAAGCACCATTAAAATAGAACTCAAGAAGTTCCTGCTTGTACCCTGTCTTTGCGCATAAATATTGTAATACACATACATATTTCAAAGACGTGGTAGACACTTTTAGTCTCTTGAACTCAGGTATATATTTTAGATTACAGGGTGGAGCTGATTCAAGCCTACAACTCCGGAACTCGGACTGGGCTGGCATTTCAAACCAGACTTGGGATAAACTTGTGATCTTACCTCCCGAAGCTGTTCTAAGACTTTATTGTAGAGCCTTAGCCAGTTCTCTTTGGCTCTGACGGCTGGATCCACTGGCTCTTTGGGCTCCTCTATGACTGGAGGACTAAAATAGAAAACAAGTTTTTCATTCTTCAGCTGATACATTTCTAGGATTGGTGTTAAACCTGTTTTTGTGGTTTTGTTCATTGATCTGACTCCCTTTTACCCTTCACTCCTACCTCTCAGGCGGCATCTCTTTTTCCTCTTCTGGTGTCGGTGGCCTGCTCTCTTCATAATGCTCCTCTGTCTCCTCCATGGGCAGCTCCTCCTCTGGCTGAGCAGGGGGCGTCCTGGCCTCCTTCTCCAACATCATTTCCTCTTCTAGCCATGGCTCTTCCTCAGGATGAAGAGCTTGGTCCTCCGGGACAGTTGATTGTGCGCTGGTGGGACCGTTGAGATGTGATTGAGGCTGCCCAGACGACGGGGTCTGTTGGGAGGACGGGCCCATGGCAGTGGAGGGGGGCTGGGAGGCTGAGTTAGCCATGGTGGCTGGGTGGGATGGAGGAACAGTGCTGGCTGTAGCAGACTGGTGTTGTTGAGATGGGGCCGAGGCTGGAGGATGAGACTGGGCGGGCTGGGCGGTGGGAACAGAAGACAGGAAAGTAGAGGCCAAGCCTGTGACTGCTGCTGTTAAAGGTTTGGCCATTGAGAAGAAGGAAGTGGCAGATGGGGCTGGCTGCGGCTGAGGCTGTGTTTGGGGCTGAGGCTGTTTAGGTGGTTGGGCTGTTGGTTGACCAGAAGGGGGCTGTGCTGATGGGGCCATGCCGGGAGGATGAGACTGGTTGGATGTTTGGTTAGGGGGTTGAGTTGGGGGCTGCTGTTGGTGTAAAGAGGGCTGCTTTTCTAGAGGAGGTCTGGAGTTGGGTACATCCAGAGTTTTGGGGGCTGTTGACGTTGGTGTGGGGGTGAATGGAGGCTCCATGTCCTCACTGAGGGTCCCATCTAAATTGTACAAATCCTCATCATCATACATCATCTCCTCATCCTCATAGAGGCCCTCCTCTTCCCCCTCATACAGTCCTCCATCATCCTCCTCGTACAGGGCTGCCTCCTCTCCTCCATCTTTGCTGTAGCCGCCCTCATCGCTGTACGCCCCCTGCGTCTCATCTGGGTCCCAGTCTGGAGAGCCTTTACTGTAGCTAACCGAGGAGTGGCAGGAGTGGTAAGAGTCGTTCTCGTCGTAAGGGTCCCTCTCTCCATACTCTCCGCCATAGTCCTCCTCGCTCAGCTGACTGCTGCATCGACTCAGCTCTGCAGACGAGGCGTAGCTCCCCGAGGGACTGGAGGGAAGAGAAGAGAAGAGAAGAGAAGAGAAGAGAACAGAACAGAAGAGAAGAGAAAATTGTTAAGTTGCAAGATCACAATGTCCCAGGGAAGACTTACTTAGACTTAGGTGCTAAACTGGGATACAGTTCTATAATGCACATAGAGACACTTTCAGCCAGGTTATTGTTGCATGTACACATGTACACATGTACACATGTACACATGTATAATGACCCTGACCCTGTCCCTTTATGAATCATAATCTCAAAAATGCTTACAGAGCATTTTATTAGAGCACTTTATGGCCTGTACACTTTGTACCCTATCAGGCAGCCCTACTAAAAACCTCTTCTACATTCTACATTGGGGTCGGAAGGAATAATGCTGATGGCTAATCAATGAAAAGCACTGGGGATACAAGCGTACCAGACAAGTGGCAAGAAATAGAGCAGAACAGAAAGGTGAGAGGCCTCCAGAAAGCTGACAAAAGAAAAAGAACAAGCATCCAGAAATGCAACAAACAGGGAAAAAGTATTTATACTCCTTGATGAATGGGGCTATTAAAAACAGAATAGAGGCACAGAGAGGGAAGCAGGATGGATGGGGCAGAGAGGGAGATAGTGAAGACAGGAAGGGAGTGGTGAGCACAGAGGCCAGATAGAAAGAGGGAGTGACTGTAGAGCACTGAGAAGGAGGAGATGAAGAAGAATGGGCGGGGGTGCGTGGAGGTTGCCCTGTCCAATACACTCACACAGGCAGCTAATCTTATGTGCAGTATTGACCGTTAGATTACCGGTTGAATAATTCATAAAGCGAGAGGTAAAGGATGCATGCTTTCATTCCCTGTCTGCGAGAAATCTGTCAATAAAAACAGAGAAATGTAACAGCAGTGTAAACAATTCTGAAAGAGAAACAGGACATGCATAAATCAACCATGTTCATTCACTAACGGGCCTTTTTCACTGAAGAAGTTTAGACGTGTCACAGAGGCAGCTGCTCCACTGTCACACTGACTAGAACAGAGGCATCGTTAATTGTATCAGCAACACTTGTGCTTTTCCAACTATGACAACTCAAAATGTCTGCTGCCGCCTAGCAAAACCTCACCACTAATAGTAACAAAAATACAAAGCCAAGATTTAACTTTTAAGAATTTAAAATATTGATAATTTAAAGCTCAACAGCAGCCACTGTGGCCACGTACAGCGGTTACAGCAAAACGCTAAATCATAGTCTCAAGTAGCAGAGGAGTCATAAAGCTAGCAAACTGACGCAATAGAGCTTTTTCACAGCAGCCATTTTGACATGAAATAGTAGGTAAACACAGGTGTTACCAGTGATACTAATTAAGGTCCTGTTCCGTTTAGGTCAGACAGAGTCAGGGTGCTGCTGTGGTGCATGTTGATTCACTGTAAAGTCTGAAAAAAAGGAACTGAACCTTAATTAGCATAATTGGAAACACCTGAGTTGACCCTACTGTTTCATGTCAAAATGGCTGCTGTCAAAAAGGTCGATAATGTCAGATACACAGTAATATCCATCTAAAGTTACCATACACCATAAGCTACTGATCATGCCAAACCAAGTAAGGCTAATGGCATTTTCAATTTAGCTATGGTACATTTAAATGTTATTAATTTAAGTCTTCATTAAAGAAAAAAATACAAACAATCATTATGAATAAGTACTAGACTGTTGACAGGACAAAAAAAATAATATGAAGTCACCTTATATGCTGGGAGATTGACAGACTAAAAAATGTATGAATTAATAACAAAAATAAAAGAGAAATAATCATTACATTCTCATTACACTGAAGCTTGCACACACCTGACAGTCCTCTGATGGTTGTACTCGAGGTCCTGGCTGTTGCCGGATCGTGGGTAAGAGAAGCTTCTGGAACTGCGGTGCTGGTGGCTGATGGGATACTGGTGGACAGAGGCGTTGGGCTGCGATGTGCTGTAGTACGGAGGGGGGATGCTATTACTGGTTTCACTGCGATAGTCGCTGTCTCTGTCGTCCACAGCGCTGTCTGGGTCTTCATCTTCATCACAGAGGCACAGAAAAAATTAATTAGTCTTTTTTGATGGTGTCTTCATGGAGAACACTAACAGGAGGGGATAAAAAGGTTATAGTTTTTTTTAATATAAAATGAAAGATAAAAAGAAAAGAGCATCATGAAAGTGATGATCTGAATCTATGACATGTCATGTGCAATTAAGATAAGAGGCTCTAATCAGCACCGAGCCAATCTTTCAGTACCACGGTAATTACAGATAATAGATGCCTTCCACTACTGAACCCCTATCAGACCCATATAGGTCATTCAGAGTGCATCCACTCCATACATGAAGCACATGATGAACATCGTCAGCAGCGTCCTTCTCATTCTCATCATCATAACTGAACATAAATCCATTCCTGCTCACTGAGGAGATGCTTTATTTTTCGGTCGTGTCCATAGATCACAGATTAACATCCCAGAGGGAAGTGATGAGAGACTTTAACAGTGCTGAATCAGTCAAAAGAGAAACCAGAACCCATTAATCATTCATCACTATCCATCATCATCTCTCGCACTCTGACGTAGGCGGCGGCAGCAGCACCGCTTACACCTTCATCTTCATCTGTCTGGGTGTGTAAACACTAATTAAAGGCATCCAACTTTGTTTCTCACTTCAACCATGTCCCCACAAGTCTCCCTCTCTCTCACGCTCACTCCATCGGCTCGCCATCTATCATTACCCCTCTGCTCTTTCCTCTGAGTGAACAGAAATGAGATGAATCGCTGCAGTTGTGTGGGTGAGTCTGACAGAGACTTATATAAGAGCATCTGCTAATCACAGCAAGAGAGAAAGAAAGATGCATATATTTCTATGTATGTATATACCCAGTGGACTACATGTGGCAGTATGCAGTATGGGCAGTCCATAAATATTTAGACCGCGACATATTTCTCATTATTGTAGCTACTGTACTATGCAAAACATTCGATTAATATGATACCATGACTGATGTTAAAGGGTTGGTTCATGCCAAGTAATGCTACAAATTAAGCTGTTGTCAGTAAGGTTTGTTCATTATCTAGAGTAACAAGGGCACTGTTTCTGAAAAGTGATGCTGCTGTTTAATTTTCTAAATGTCTTTTTTTTTTAAGCTGTATGCACAACAAATTAGATTTAATTTACCTTCATTGTTTGCTGGAGGAAATCACGGAGAGAGATAGACCTTGGCAAATTAAACCAAAACTATCTGCATGACGAAATGCCACCAAAGATAAAGAGATGGTGTCTTTGTGGTGATTTGGACTTTAAACTGACATTCACCTTTAAGGATATTTGAAGAGAGAGCAGTGGGACTCATAGCTAATTTCATACATATTCCCAAGTTATCATTGCAGCAGGACAATGACAAGAGTACACGTCCTACACTGGTCATCCAATATGCATGTAAACACCCTCAAATCTGCAAGTCAGCACTTTGTCCTCAAACGTCAATTTCATTTCAAATCTAATGTGATGGATTGCAAAAAATATCTGTACAGTATGCACTGTAGCACGCTTACTTTGTTGGTCTCCCCATAGACTCCAGTTACCTGCAAAAAACAAAAGGGTGTCAGTATTGATTATGAATTACATTGGTGTCCAAACATAAACATGCATTCACGTCATTAACTCTTCAAAGTTCCCAGATGGAGCTGGTGAATGGAAACGAAGTACGGAGGGAGTGCTGAGACTCCAAGTCTTTCCACCTGCACCAGACAGCTGGCTCAGCAGGCTCGGCAGACTGGGCCAATATTCGAAGCACAGCAGCATCCTGGAGGAGCTCGCCTCCGGTTATCTGATACCGCTATCGATCCTTTACAGTGCAGCCATCCAGGCCCTTTTCCCCCCTCTAACACACAGCAACCCATGTGTGGTTACACACATAATGCACACACTGAGCTAAAGCAATCTAATTACATCTCAACAGCTAAACACATTATTGTCTTGTTCAACACAAACAAACGACTGGTTTGTACAAACAGTGATCGGTCACTTACAGCACTGGGTTCCTGGTACACGGAGAGGGCGTTCCTGCTCCTCCTGGTAAGAATACTGGAGTCAGATAAATTAATGAAAGAGGTTAACCGGTAGCAGGGAGGATTTCAAATTTTGTACAGTAAGTGGAGAAAATGTGAAGTTGGATTTTGTCTTGTTATGTGTAACACAGTTATTCCCCCAATTAATCATGTTGGCATGTTCCTAAAATGTGAGGATATGCTGGGGTATTAAATCAAACGGGGTGACAGCTTACATCTTGGTCCCTCATGGCGTTGAGCTGCTCCAGTTTTTTGGCCCAGTATCGCGCCTCATCCTCTGGGATATCTGAAAACAACAAGCCAGACAAACTCAACCCTAATGGAGCTCCACCTACGTAGGCTGTTGAAATAATTCACAAAACTTTTTGTTCTATGTTACAAACTCCACCCAGATGATGACAAAGTAAGCTTTACCAGCCTAGTTGCAAATATCATTTAACCCAGACCTGATTGCAGTTTTAGCAACATATATAAAACTTTAGATACTTAGTCCTGCTTAGAGCCAATGACATTGAACAGTGGCTTTTTCACTTACAGCCCTAAAGCCAAACCCCTATAAATAGGTCAGGTCCACAAACTGAGGAGTCAGGTGTACATTATCGACTGGAGAAAGGGGAAACAGTATGAAAACGACACCTAATCAATGTTAAGAGGAAGCTGAGAAGGAAAGAAGGAAAGGACACAAACAATTTCCCTGACACACAGACAGTCTTGAACACATGGAAAAATGTGTCAGGTTAATTAATCAGTCAGAGAGATTATTGGTGTTCATATATCACCGTTTGCTGTGAAAATATACACTCAGTCATCTTCTCCTTCCCTCGAGCGGTTGATGATTTCCTATAGTTTCATATTCTCATCTTCTCCCGCCCATTGACGGTGTCTGATTTTGACGTGAATATTGATTTCTCACCAAGAGGCAGTTCAAAGCGTGTGTCGAGCAGCACCAGGTGGAGAGTGGGGTCTTTGGTACCACAGATCTCATTATCAGTCATGATGACCTGAGAATCCAGTGTGAGCCACTCCCCTGGACCCTCCTGCATACAGAAATACACACAAACACGCTGTAAGATGAGCATGACGAAAACAAGTCAAACCCTGAGTGAGTGAATCCCTGACGTATAGCTGAGAACGTGTTCAGCTACAGTATTTCTCAAGGGGTGGGGGTGGTGGTGGTGGTGGTTAGTGGCAAACCTCATTTGACTGTCGGATGCTCCGGAGGGGAATCCACACAGTGCCGACCATGGTGTCCCAGATTAACCCTTTGTTCCACACCTCTACTGTCAGACCCAGGTCCAGGCGGTTAATTTCACTGGATGGAAAGAATAAGAGAGAATAAGAGAGTTCAAAATCAAGAGAAAAAGTAACTGAGTTAATACATTTAGACTTTTTTTGTGGAATGTAACTAAGTACATACACTCAACTACAATACTTTTACTTTTTTGAGGTACTTGTAGAGTACTTTGCTTGATTATTTCCATTTCATGCAGCGACATGACCCTTACCCATTGTTGCATTAGCATTAACAAACTAAATCCTCTGCATTGTGAGTACTTCTATTTTAATACTTTATATTTTGCCGACTGTTACTTAAGTAAGGAGTAAGGAGTTTGTATGAAGTAAAGTAGCTGAAGCGAGTACTTCCTCCACCACTGTTAAAATAAGATAGATAAGTGCTAAAACACACACAGGCACTCATTCACACACAAGATGCGCAGTAATTACTTGTGGGCTTCGCTGTGACAAATATAAGACACGTCTCTGTGGGAGAAAGCCTGAGAGAATCTAACATAAAACATTTACAAGACAGCAGGAAGCAGGACAGAAAGAAAAGAGAAAGAGAAAGAGAGAGAGCGAGAGAGAGAGAGAGGGATGGATGACTAAGGGGAGGGAGGAGAAGCGTACGATGAAGGCAGTGGAGGAGGTGATTGTATCTCATGCCTGGAGGGAGAAAGTGGGAACTTTAATTAAGAAATAGGGGGACTGGATTTCCCATCTCAGTGGTGACTCCTTTTAAGAAACGTGCTTGTTTGATTCATGGCAGCGACTGAGGGGGCACAGTCATTTAACGGCAATTTGGAGGAGGGGATGAGGCACTCTCTGCAGCCCAAACATTACATAACACAGCTTTACTGATGCAACCCCAGTACAATGCTCAACGCCTCCGAACATCATACAAATGCACAGGGCTCTGCAGTCAGCCTGCCTGCTGCATCCCACATGATAAACGATTCTCACCATTCATCGCCCATATGCTGATACACTGTCAGTACCACACCAGATCTCCCTGCATGTCAAATACTCAAATCTGTGTTATATAATGTTTTGTGATTGCGACGGGCTATTGATCTAATGAAACACAAGCTCAACAAACTAACTGAGTGAGAAATGCCGCTAATGATGCCAAGAGAGCAGCGATAGGAGGAAAAAGGCGAGGGAATGTGGGGGGTAAAGTAAGGTAGAAATGGGAAGGGGGGGAGGAGGAGCTGAGTAAATGAAGATCAAGGAACCACCTTTAGAAGAAGTGACAGAGTAGAAGAAGAAAGAGGGGTTGGGAGGGAGCCGAGGTTGAAAACGAGGATGAGAGGGGCAGAGGTGTCGAGGGAGAGCAGATGAAAAAGAGGATGAGGCAGCTGTTGGAGGCGGATGTGCGGAAGAGCTGTGTGAAACAATACAGGGATAAAGGGCACTTGGGATGGAGGAGTGAAAAAAGAGGAGAAGGAGGAAGGTTGATAGAAAGCAAGAGATGAAAAAAAAAACACACAAAAGCACTCAGGCAGCTCAGGCTGAAGTGCAGAGTAGATGGAGAGCAGAGGAAAGAGCGAGGGAGAGGGAGGTGCAGAAGGAGAAGTTTTGTCTGAAGATGATGAAGGACTCACAACATGAAGTCTTGCTCCCAGCTGGGCAAGTTGCCCCTGACAGCAATGGTTGTGCTCTTCACATTTTGTACTTTTAGAGTCACATAAGTGTTGAACTTCTCTGTTAAGGAGAGAGGGAAGAAAAAAGAGAAACACCTTGGCATTAGAAAATAATACTGTAGTCCCTGAGATATAGGTGTTATGCTCTACAGAGTAACAGACTTCCCATCCCTTCATTTCCATTCACGGCTGCAGCATGTAATGTGTCCGCAGTCTGCTTAAAGATTTATGTCACATAACGGCGAGCCTCTCCCTCTGTGTGATCTACCTCTTTCTATTTCCAGGATGCCAGGTCTTACCTTGGGGTCCATCCAGCTTGGCTTTCTTCACTGTGGAAACACAGAGAGGGACAAAGTCACACACAGGAACACCATCTGTTTTCACTTCTGAACGCTCCTGCATTCTCTGTTCTGGCTTTTACACAGTGAGCAGGCACCAGGAGGATGCTCGTGATAGATTAAAACACAGTCTGTGGATTTTAATAAAACGCATACTACATGAAATGTGTGGAAATTACTGTAAAAACTATGAATCTTAATACATTTGTGACACGTTTACTAATAAACACTAACTAGCAGATGTACAGTGCATATTTGCATACAACATGAGTGTTGACGCAGGAATCTGAAATTGCAGCTATGCAGATTTGAACTAGGTGCTTGGCCTTTTTTTTGCCATAAGGTCCAGACAAGTTGGCACTGAGTGTGGTGGAAAAACACAGAAACACACAGCGCTTGAAAAACATGGGCGTCTTTCCCGCTGTGTTTCATCAGTGTGGGATACAGAAACAGAAAGTACAGTAAACCTACATGCAAATAACAAGAACAAAGATAGCACAGATTGAACAGATGGTATAAGTAGTCAAAAACAATGTATGAAACCATTTAATTTTCCAGAAATCTATGAATAAACACATCAACATGCAAGGGCTGAATCATGTCTGTTAACCTGAGGAATGTCAGGAGCATTTAAAGGGAAAATTTCCACCTTAAATCAAACATGTGTGAGGACTTTTTCAATGTACAGTTAAAGCCTGGGCTCTCTCTCACTGCACCTCCTTTTTACCAGCTTTGACGTAACTCACACATACATATTTAATGCTCTTCTAACCGCTGCTCTCCACCAAGCGCACACATGCTCCAGATGATCCCCACACCACAATGCAGGTGTGTGCACATCACACACACACACACAGGTTCATAACAATAAACCTGGACTTTTATCGCCCCTTGGGAAACACGATGTGAACGCCAATTCACGCCTTATCTCACAATATTCTCCACAGACCATGCACACTGGAAGCAGTCACCATAGTAACCAACACTATGTGAAAAGTTGATGGAAAATCGCACTGAATCAGCAAGGTTTGTTTCTATTTCTCACTACTTCCTATTTGTTGTATGCAAGAAACACAAACTCAAGCTAAATCTGCAGCTTAAGTGCCACGCTGTTACATCAGCACACACACACTCAACTGCAGTGACTCACTCACATACACCTGCAGCGATGATAAAAAATATTGGTCTCTGCTTCCATTCATACCTAAGCAAATTTAATGTCAACTCAACATCTGCAACACACACATAAACACACACGTGTGTGTTTGCATCTTAATTTAAGGTCAGAATTCATCTCAACATCCGTGGTTGTAAAAGAAATTGAAATAATTTACTACAATGCAGTGAAGACAAAGAAAGAAACCAAGCAGCCCTTTACGTTGTTTAAGCACCGCCATCATCAGAGCCTGCTCCTTGCTGTGTTTTAGTGTCAACACTAAAACAGCCCTGGAAATATATCAGTACATGAGGAGGATCGATAAAAAAGGAATTGGATTTTCGACAGTAGAAAGCTGAAGCTTAATAATAGCACACAATCATAAATCTCTCGGACAGGGTGAGTTACGGTGAGAAAGGTCCACAAGCCCCACAAACAATATTTCGTCACAATTGCATGTATCTAAGCAGACAGGACAACCCCCAACACACACATACAAATACTGTAAGTGCCAATAACTCATACACAATAAGCCTGTGTGGGGCAGTAACATTAGATCATATGGCTGAAATGTAGGTTATGGGTGAGTAGCCTAGATTCAGAAAATGAGGTCAAAGATATCACCCTCTGATTAAATGACTTTAAGGACGTAACAAATCAAAGTGTGTTTTAATCTGAGGATGCACAGCATAATCTGTAAGAACCAAACAGTAAATTTTGTGCAACCCCATTTTTTTTGGAGCAGACCCTTCATTCAGGAAGTACCTCTGACACAGCAGACTCTGACTTATGTGGACTAACCCCGATTGCCAAGAAAACAGAGAGTCGACAGGGAATCAAGCAAACCCTTCAACTTGAACTGTCAGGGAATGTAAAATAGAGAGCTGGGTGAGCTGAGTTCAGCCATCCAATGACAAAATGAGGGCTGACACGATTCAGATAGACAGCGCCTTATTCTGAAGGACTGTACATACACGCAGATCTGCAGTCGTCCTTGCAACTGCTGACAGAGACATTGCACTCCCAGATTTAGCATCCACGTCAAGACAGGGAGAAAACTGGACTTGAAAGTACGTGTAATATCTGCAAGAAAAGAAGCCAAGTTTTTCAGAGTTAATCTGTATCTGTGTCTGAATTCTGCTTTGTCGGCAGATGCGCCAAAGAAATGCTGCCTATTCAAGAGGCACAAAGTACTGTGGAGGCCAGAAATAGCTCCAGTCAGGTAAGCATGAATGATGTAACAGGAACAGAAAGAGGGCTCTCTGCCAAGTCTCGTAGTCTACGACACTGACAGCCGCAGCCAGTGTTTATGAATGAATAACACTCAGGGTCTTAATGACACTTGGGACTGACTCAATGCAGGGACAGTCAGTGGGTGGACGTGGCACCACAGGATGAGGTGGGGTAGCATCCATAATGGGCCTGACGTATGAAAAGGTGACTTTGAAACCTCCATCATTTTCCTTTTGTATGGACGTTGCCATTATTCCATCTAGAGCTCAAACACGGTTTCACACTCTGACCAGTGCTTAGTCAGATCAGATAGAGCGTAAAGGAGTAATCAGTCTGTTGATTTACAAAGAATAATCTGCTGTTAATCTGTTTGGATAATCGATATGTCATTTTTCGAGCATATTCTGTGGTTTCACTGACTCCAATGTGAGGGACTGGTTTTGTCTTTTGTGATCGAAAATTAAACATCTTTGGCTTTTGGACTGAAAAAAACAAGCAATTTCAAGACTGGAATCGGACTGCAACTAATTATAATTATTATCATCACTGAATAATCTGCCCTTTTCTCTCTGAATTGATTAGTCGTTTGGTGTACAAAATGTCAGAAAAAGGTTAAAAAACAAGATTTACAATATCATAAAGAGCAAGGTGTCATCTTTAGATGTGTTGTTTTGTCCAACCAACACTCCAAAACCAAAAAGATATTCAATTTACTGTCAGACACAAAGGCACAGCAGATCCTCAAAATCAAAAAGCTGGCATTTGTGCTCAGAAAATAACATATCCATTACATATATCATGTCAAAAATCAATCAATTATAAAACTAGATGCCAGTTCATTTTTCTTCAGTTTGACTCATCGACTAATTAACCATTCGATTCAGATATAATTGAGAAAAAATGTCTAATTAAAATCATTAGTTGCAGCTCTAATCAGATTTCTGAATGGCAGTTTCAGATTTAGTAATGAAACCATAAACACACTTTTGTGGGTCGTCTTCTGCTTAAAATGAAGTCAAGTGAGGACAAATTGCACAGCAAACATTGCTAATTGTCATTCCTGTTCCTATTCAAGTCAACATCACACTATTACAATGTAAAGAAAGTAGTTTTGCAATTATGCTGATTCAACCTTTATCTGTGCAACAAAAGACCACAACATGTGCTTCAGGGGGGTCCCCCCTCTCTCTCGCTCTCTCTCTATCTCTCTTAGCTTGTATTCCCCTGATTATTTACTGCGTCCTGGATGTGAAGCTGGAAGTGGTGCTTCTTTATGAGCAATGGCAGCAGATGCTTATTCATCGCACTAAGAGGCAACAGTGTCAGCATCAGGTGCTTTCAGGAAGTCTGGTAGGAAGAGGTGACGCATCGTTTCAGAGAAGGGAAAAAAAAAAAAAAAACGCTGAGAAGTGACGAGCACCTCTCGACTGCGAGTATTCCCTCACGACTACAGCAGAGCGGCGGCGCGGAGGCGGCAGCGGTAGCGGTGCGGCAGCGGCAGCAGCAGGGGCTTTTCCTCGTCCTCCTCCGCCTCTGACTGCCCACGCATGAATGAACAGAGTGGATGACACGCACACACACACACACACACACACACACACACAAACCGCAACTCATCAGGGGAGGAAACAGCGGTTCTCCTCCACCTTGTAGACATTTATAGAAACTCACAGACTATATGAATGTTTGCTGGTCACGACTGGGCTAGCCTCTTACAATCTTTTAATTTCGAGCTGTCAGGTAACTCATTCATCTTTATTTGAGGTCAAACAGTAAATTAAACAAACATGTCATTCAGCAACAGTGCAGTTTAAAGTGTCTGACACTAACTATAAACGTGTTGTGTTTCCCGTAAAGACAAGCGGAGCTGCTGTGTGATTTAATGACTGATCAGCACAAACCCACCGCCGCTCGGGCTACACAGACTTTTCTACGGCGCTGATAGCCCGCAGGCTCTGTCAGACAACTGGTGCAGTTAACACCGTGAGCAATAACATCAAACATAGAGGGCTTTAATTGCCCCTTTAATGTCCTCTCTTACCTCCCACACATAGCAGGGACATCTCTGATAGCGGCGTGAGCGTCCCCGGCTGTCCTCTATTGAGTGCTCCGTGATTTGTTTGGTCAGTCCGTTTGTCTCTTGGTTACAAAAAAACAGAACTCAAACCGCCAAACCGTTACCCGAAATGGTACCGGAAACAAGCCAGCATCATCTCAGAAGAGCTTCGTCTGTTTCTCAGCGGAGCTGTTGCTCTTTTGGCAGGACAAGGCACACACACACTCACACACACACACAGGAGTGATTTCCTCGCCCCCCTCTTCTTCCTCCTCTGCATTGCCTCAGCTCTCCTCCGCTGCTGCTCCTCCTGCGCGCACAGCCATCTTGTTTCAGCAGCAGCACCCTCCGCGCGAGGACAGCTCCCCCGCGCCGCGCCGCTCTGACGTCACGGTTGATGAGTAGCAGGCAGGCAAGGGGGGGTTGGTGGGGGGCGAGGGGGGGGAAAGGGGAGGCAGAGATGGGATGGGGCTGAATTAATATCGTCCTGGTCAGTGTAATGCACTCAATGAGTCATTCATTGCGTTCAAAGTTACACAGCATTTTTATTTTAAAAAAGTTTTCCAGGATCGTTTAAGATGCAACCTACCAGAATACTGTGCAGACTAATAGTGGTTAGCACTGCTACCTCATAACAAGAAGGTTATGGGTTCGAACCCCCAGCTTGGGGCATTTTCTGGGACCTTTCTATGGTTGGGGTGTTTGTGGCCTGCAAGGACATTTCTGTGGTTGGGTAGTTTGTGGCTGGGGCCTTTTCTGTGGTTTGGGCTGGGACCATTCTGTGGTTAGTGAGTTTGTGGCTGGGGCTTGGACCTTTCTTCGGTTGGGGAGTTTGTAGCTGGGGCTGAGGCTGGGGCCTTTTCTGTGGTTGGGGCTGGGACCATTTTGTGGTTAGTGAGTTTGTGGCTGGGGCTTGGACCTTTCTTTGGTTGGGGAGTTTGTAGCTGGGGCTGAGACCATACTGTGTTTGGATAGTTTGTGGCCTGGACTGGGACCTTTTCTGTGGTTGGGGCTGGGACCATTTTTATGGTTGGAGAGTATGTGGCTGAGCCTGGGAACCTTGGTTGGGAAGTTTGTGGCTGGGGCTGGGATCTTTTCTTTGGTTGGAGAGTTTGAGGCCTGGTCTGGGACCTTTCTGTGGTTGGGGAGTTTGTGGCATGGGGCTGGGACCTTTCTGTGGTTGGTGAGTTTTTTGACTGGGCTGGGACCTTTCTGTAGTTGGAGAGTTTGTGGCCAGGACTGGGACCTTTATGTGGTTGGGGTTGGGACCATTCTGTGGTTGGGGAGTTTGTGGCTGGAGCTGGGACCTTTCTATGGTTTGGGTGTTTGTGGCCTGCAAGGACGTTTCTATGGTTGAGTAGTCTGTGGCCAGGGCTGGGGCCTTTTCTGTGGTTGGGGCTTGGACCTTTCTTTGGTTGGGGAGTTTGTGGCTGTGGCCTTTTCTGTGGTAGAGGCTGGGACCATTCTGTGGTTAGTGAGTTTGTGGCTGGGGCTTGGACCTTTCTTTGGTTGGGGAATTTGTGGCTGGGGCTGGGGCCTTTTCTGTAGTTGAGGCTGGAACCTTTCTGTGGTTAGTGAGTTTGTGGCAGGGGCTTGGACCTTTCTTTGGTTGGGGAGTTTGTGTCCTGGGCTGGGACCTTTCTTTGGTTGGGGGGTGTGTAGCTGGAGCTGGGACCTTTCTGTGGTTGGGGAGTTTGTGGCCTGGAGCTGGGACCTTTCTGTGGTTGGGGAGTTTGTGGCCTGGAGCTGGGACCTTTCTTTGGTTGGGGAGTTTGTGGGTGAGGTCTTTTCCGTGGTTGGGGCTGGGGCTATTCTGTGGCTGGAGAGAAGGTGGCTGGGGCTGGGACCTTTCTTTGGTTGGGAAGTTTGTTGCTGGGGCTGGGGTCTTTTCTGTGGTTGGGGAGTTTGTGGCATGGGGCTGGGACCTTTCTGTAGTTGGAGAGTTTGTGGCCTGAACTGGGACCCTTTTGTGGTTGGGGCTGGGACCATTCTGTGGTTGAGGAGTTTGTGGTCTGAACTGGGACCCTTTTGTGGTTGGGGCTGGGACCATTCTGTGGTTGAGGGGTTCGTGGCCTGGTTTGGGACCTCTCTGTGGTTGGGGAATTTGTGGCAGGGACCTTTTTGTGGTTGGGTAGTTTGTGGCCAGGGCTGGGACCTTTCTTGCATGCTTGCAGTTTGCATGCTTTTCCCATGTCTGTGTGGGTTCTCTCCGGGTACTCTGGCTTCCTCGCACAGTCCAAAGACACGCAGGTTAAATAGGTTAAAGCAACATTTCGTAGGAATGTATTATTATTTTTGTGATTGAGTGCCTCCAGTTTCAGTGCACAATACCACTGTCGTAAATATGGACAGGTGTACATGTGTATTTGTTATGATTACATTACTTATGATCAAAAACAAGCAAGTTGACAACTTTTCTAACAGCCAAAAATCAAGAAAGTGCAACACAAGACTTGGCAGCCTGCTAATCTAGTCAGTCCTAGATTTAGTCTTGTCCAGCAGCTTCTGGTTGGTCACCCTATTATGTTTGTTTCTTAACTCCTTCTGTCCACGTCCTCTTCAGGGTTTTTCACCTTTGTCATTATATCTATGCTGAACCCAGTTACATCGCCCACTTGCCCAGCTCCAGCTCTAGCATGACAGCATCTCCAATCCCCATCAGCATTCCCATGCGCACCAGTGCCAAAAACCTCCTCTTCTTGGTGGTCCAAATACCAACACCAAGAGTTGATGTGCAGCCAGAGGACATCAGAGGGAAAAACAGAAAACATTTTTTTCCTAAAATATAATCCAGTGTCACCAAGTTAAGTGAAATATTTGGTGGTGTAAGACTTTGTGCCATAAAGCATTATGTACTTCTTGTGGATGATTGTACCTGGAGCACAAAGTTACATAGGGAAAGAACAGGCGGATGAATTATGCATCAATGTAGCATTCAAATATTTAAAGTCAGTTATTTTATGGTAGACATGACATTTTATGGTGACACAGTGTTGCTTTAATTGGTGATTCTGAATTGCCCATAGGTGTGAATGTGGGCGTGAATGGTTGTTGGTCTATATGTCAGCCCTGTGATGTATTGGCGACCTGTCCGGGGTGTGCCCCAGCTCTCACCCAATGTTAGCTGACTCCAGCAAACATGAATGAATAATATGCCCATCTCTGTACAGTTCATTTAAATTGTATTTTTACTTTATTGCACATGAATAACCTTACCTAACATTCATGTGACTCTGGCAGACTTCGATCAATTGATGGCCTATTTTAACTGCATTTCAACGCAGATGTTTGAAAGGAAGACGTAATAATAGCCAAGCCAATAGATTTTCATTTTTAATGTAAAGGTTATGACTGACAATCCCCCCAACTTTTCTAATTACATTCTTATTTCCCATATGACAGTCTACATGCACTTTCAAAGCCTGAGACTAGCAGGGATAAAAATATACTAAATCCTTTATTTATGTCTGATTGACCTGAGGGTTATTAAATTTAATTAAAAATACTGCATGTGAACGAACTATGTGTAGTTTCAATGCACAAACTATCCATTTGATTTGGTGCATGCTTTGTGTTGTCTAATGTCAAATTAGATTTTGGTATGATGAATAAGCAGAACCACAAATAGGTTTATCATGCAATAGATATTATTTCCTTAAATTGCAACTTCACACATAGAGCTGCGCTTCTCTGTTCGTGTAGTACCGATAATAAACACCAGGGGGCAGAGAAGGCAGCTACGGCTGTGAGACTACTAGAAATACATAAAGCGATGAAGTGCGTTGTTTACGCCTACACTAGGTTCAAGATGGCTGCTGGAGACAACAGCGGCAGGCCTCCTTGCCTTAATTTCTCCGGTCCGGGTCCTTTGGGAAACAGCCAGCCCAGCAACAGCGTTTTCTCAATGCCAGCATCCAACGGCGGAGCGGTCGGTGGGGGCGGTGGAGCACAGGGAGCAGCGAGGCGTCCCAACCCGCAGCTGGGGCCTGGCGGAGGGGACAGCAACGGTGTTTCGACCGGAGCACAGCCGACTGCGCAGAACTCCCTGCAGCAGTCCGCTGCGGCAGGTGCTGCGGCAGCCGGAGCCATGGCCACCCCGGCGTCCAACATGGCAACCACCGCAGCGTCAAACGCGTCCCAGGCGGCAGCACCGACCGCCACTCCCGCAGCTGCGTCTGTGCTGGTGTACCGAGAACCAGTGTACAACTGGCAGGCGACGAAGAGCACCGTCAAGGAGAGATTTGCTTTCCTCTTCAACAACGAAGTGCTCAGTGACGTTCATTTTTTAGTGGGCAAGGGGATGGGGGTTCAGAGGATACCTGCGCACAGGTAAGTTAAGAGGATTAACTGCAACATGAGCACTCAAAACATCAGCTAGCAAACTCTGGAAAAGACTTAACCTGCCTGTTGTTCTTTGTTGTGGCTGACTGTTCACACTGTCAGGTTTGTTCTGGCTGTGGGGAGCGCAGTGTTTGATGCCATGTTCAACGGTGGGATGGCGACGACCTCAACGGAAATCGAGCTTCCTGATGTGGAACCAGCTGCTTTTCTGGCCCTGCTAAAGTAAGCAGTGTGTGAGAGACATAGAGAAGTCTTATTTAAACTGAGTGTATGTCATAAAGTGGACGTGCATAATACTACTACTACTACTACTACTACTACTACTAATAATAATAATAATAATAGTGACAATAGTTAAGACCAGTCAGTGCAACTTAAAATTACATATCAATGCATTCATCATATAATTATAGTATTGAAATCTTTAAATTGGAGCATCTTGTATAACTTGTTGTCCTTTCTGCAGGTTCCTCTACTCCGACGAGGTCCAGATCGGGCCTGAGACGGTGATGACAACACTATATACTGCTAAGAAGTACGCAGTGCCAGCACTGGAGGCTCACTGTGTGGAGTTCCTCAAGAAGAACCTGAGAGCAGACAATGCTTTCATGCTGCTCACACAGGTCTGCTTCCATCCAACTAATGTTGACTAGTTACTTTCATGTGTAGTACTGATTGTACTGCATTTGTATGTAAATATGCCTTTCTCCAGATTCTTACATCTCCTAGCTTTGCAGCACTACAAGTTCATATTGTGTCAAACTGTCAGCATGATGTGCAACAGAGAGTTTTAAACCCACAGATAGAGTTGGGTATCACTTAACATTTTGATATGACAGTAGAGTTTTGGTGCCGTTACCAAAGCAATAGTCTTTATTATACTTTTTTGATAAATATAAATAGTTTTTAATAGTTTTTAAAAGTTTTTTGATAAACCATTTATTTATTTAGCAAAACAAGCAAAGTTCTCAAATATTGCAAAAACGTGCATAAATACAGTATCAAATTATATAGTTTTGAAATTCTCTTTTTATTAGCTACAGTATATAGTATAAGAATTTTTAAAGTAAGTAAATGTATTACAGTAGAAGCTAACAGTTATCTCTCTTCTGTAAAACACTGTAGTAGAAGGTAGTGAGGCTGACTCAAAAAAGATAACCCAGAAGCTAGTAAGGACATGCAAAGTAAGAATTATATATTTTAAATCAGAAACTGTCTTATCAGAGACTAGGTAAACAAGATTACTAGTCTGACTGGACATCTAACGCTAGCTTTCGATATTTGTCCGACTTTTATACTTGGTGATATGAACATATTTCGCATATTTCGGTCTGTCCCAAAAAACAGTATTAAGGTCTGAGATCCAGTCCTACTTGTAGATTTAAGTGTGTATATGCAATACAGTAGTTATTGAACTGTCATTCTTTTAAGTGCACGTTTGAATTGAACGTGTTCTGTGATGTATTCCTTGTTTCAGGCACGATTGTTTGATGAGCCTCAGCTTGCCAGCCTCTGTCTAGAAAACATTGATAAGAACACTGGAGATGCTCTCGCCGCTGAAGGCTTTACAGACATAGATCTGGGTAATGTCGTGAATGTTGTCATCATTGTTGCATGTTGTTTTTCAGAATGACAGCCTAACTGACTATTGATTTTTCATCCCTCCCTTCCTCAGATACATTGGTGGCAGTATTGGAGAGGGACACTCTAGGGGTGAGGGAGGTCCGTTTGTTTGGTGCTGCGGTGCGTTGGGCAGAGGCAGAGGCTCACAGGCAGCAGTTGCAGCCCACGCCCGAGAACAAACGCAAAGTCCTGGGCAAAGCTCTCACACTCATCCGCTTCCCTCTAATGACCATTGAGGAGTTTGCTGCAGGTGCACAGACACACAGTAAAACCAACGCTGTAGTTCCGCTGTCATGTTTTGTTTTCCTGTTTGTTTCTTTGTTGATTCTTCTCACACACACACACCCTGAACTTTGTCCTTGGGTCTTGTTTTTGTTCCTTCAGGTCCAGCCCAGTCCAGTATTCTGACTGATAGAGAGGTGGTGAGTCTCTTCCTCCACTTCACAGTAAACCCAAAACCTCGTGTAGATTTCATCGACCGTCCTCGCTGCTGCCTCCGCGGGAAGGAGTGCAGCATCACGCGTTTTGGACAGGTGGAGAGCCGCTGGGGTTATAGCGGGACAAGTGACCGCATACGGTGAGTAAGGAGCAGAATTTCATAACAGCCTTACTTATTTTACAAAAATAGACTCGAGGCACATTAATTAAATGCAAATTATTATTTAGTGATTATTTATGAGCTAAAAATGGCCTATTATTTTAGTCAACTAAGAAAATTACATGAAAGTCAGTGAAAGTTGACTTCCAGAGTTTAACAATATAAAAAAATAACACAGCCAAGATTTCCCAGATACACTCAAACATAATAACACATTTTCATTAATGTAAAATCTCTCTAAGAAACTTAGAAAAACATCTGTTGTCCTGCTTTCATCACAGGACAGATTATTTACTCGTCAGCGTCTTGGTTGTCAGAAGCCAGCATGGATTAGCACAGGTGTAACGAATAACATTAACGATGGCTCTGTTTCAGAGCCCCAGTTTTGCATGTTGGCTCACTGAGACTGAATCATTCTTGATAACCTTAAGCGTGTGTATATATAACACCTGTGCTTTTCCTGTTATGATCAGTGAAAATGTTTGGTTTGTGACTAGAAAATGACACAATAAATAATAAACATTATAAATATTAAACAAATACTGTTTTGTTGTATAAATGAATACAATAACACGTCATGTTGTATATATACCTTCCTTGATATATTCCTGTTTTATTTTTGTTCCAGGTTCTCAGTAAACAGAAGGATATTTGTGGTTGGGTTCGGTCTCTATGGTTCTATACATGGACCCACAGACTACCAAGTTAACATACAGGTGTGGACTCCAACCCTTTCAGAGATGTTCATGTTGTGTCTGGTGCATGTCCTAGGCATGTTGCATAACATATTTTGTCTGTTTGCTCTCTCTCGATGCAGATCATTCACACAGACAGTAACACGGTGCTGGGTCAGAATGATACAGGCTTCAGCTGTGATGGTTCAGCCAACACCTTCAGAGTCATGTTCAAAGAACCAGTGGAGATATTACCCAACGTTAACTACACTGCCTGTGCTACACTGAAGGTCTGTGACATGTTACTTATAATACCAGATACACATGTGCTGTTTAGGAGTGCTTTCCAGTCCAGGAAAAGATGTGTTTTTTTCTAGGACTGTTAGTAATGATCATTGATGATATGCAGATTTAAGCTAAAGGCTAAAAATTTGCTCTGTAAAATGTCAAAAAAAACTGAGAAATGGTGATCACAGTTTTGCACAGCCTTTAGATTGCTTCATTGTTTGACCGACCAAATCAAAATAAATTCAGTTTCCTCTCACAGAGGACTAAAAATATGTAATCTGTCACTCTGCAGCAGTGTATTCACCCACTCTGTCTGTCTCGCAGGGTCCAGACTCTCATTATGGTACTAAAGGAATGCGAAAGGTAACACACGAATCATCATCCACTGGCACGAAGACGTGTTTCACATTCTGCTACGCAGCGGGCAACAACAACGGCACTTCTGTAGAGGACGGACAGATTCCTGAGGTCATCTTCTACACATAGTCACCTCCGACGCAGCAAAGATCTTCCATGAAATGTGACAACCTGAAACCAGCGCGGGGCCACACCTCAGCAGCCGTACTGGGGATTATTCTCTCAGACATCATACTATTCCCTCCATATAGTGCACTACTGTTGACCACATGGGAGGTCAAATAGCCGTAAAGCGATGTAGGTCACTACATGGGGCGTAGCTTGTCATTTGAGATGCTGTCTCTCTCTTTTTCAGCAGCTTCCTTTTATCCCCTTGTGTTGTAGTGATGCCAGCCTCTGAATCAGACATGACTGTAACCAACTCCACATGGGAAGGCTAGAGAGAGGGAGGAGCCTCTCAGATTTTTCACAGTATCGATGTCACTGCTGTGGATTGACGGCGTAAGGCTTTACACTGAATTCTACTTAAGCTGTACAATTCCCCTTCCTGTACTCCGCAGCATTAATGCAAAGGAGAGCCGCAACTGTATGAATGTACAGTTTATCAGATTTGCCAAGACATGTTCGTCATCACCAATCAGTGCAGACCAGCATTTCACTCAGTCCCACGTAAGGTGTAACTTCCATAGACCTCATAGGCTTTATGAACTCTTGGCGAATTTGAACTTCATATTAATCTTAACAACATGATTATGGTAAGCAATTTTCGGGTTTCTACATACAGTACAATCTGTGATATCTTGTGTCCTTGCTTGGTAGTTGCCTATACCCAAGATACCTTGCACTTCTCAGCCTTGCATATGTTCATTTGGTTGTTCTATGGATGCACACTAACTCTTCAGATATGTTTCTTTTTAGCTTTGTTTTAAAAAGTGTGGGCGGAAGAGCTTTCCCTCTTGGTGCGGAAGTTAAAGGGTTGTATATTAAAGTGGCATTTATTAACATTATCTATGTAACTTGAAATAACTATTGATTAAAGAGTGAGGAAAATGTATCGTGGTGCTTGTTTCTTTGGGAAAGAACCTAGTAGTGACACTCTGAGAGTTAGTTTAACATCAATACCTCTCGTATAGCAGCTGGTGAGCTTAGCATAAGATGCGTAAGGGGCATCGATCATCTCATCTAGCCTACTGCCTCAAAGCCAGTATTTCCTAAACTATTACCTTAAGCCGACCAAAGAAATAACAGAATTTCAGGAGTCACATTTTCATCATGAGTTGAATGTTTTTATTAATCCACTGAACAAAGGTCCAATCCAGTGAGTTTGACTTCTGTAACACTTTATGGTGGTTTTCATGGTTCTATTTGCCCATGACCCATTTTAAATATGCATTATTGCAGCAGTATCACAGTGCACTGTACAGGCCCATCCTGGCAGATGAGAGGGATGGGAAGGGGGATGATGTGGAGGAATAAACGAGATACAACTGCTTTGATCCAATTGTTCCCCAAAACCCTCACCCTAGGCACTTGGTGTACTGTAGCTGTGAAATGAAAATAGCGTTGTTGCTTCCACTAGCCTACAACAAAAGCTTAAGCTTTGTTTCTGTTCCAGACTCAAAGTCAAAACAATTTGTGCGATGTATCTTTAAGAATGTGCAAAGATTTAAAGTGCCCACGGGGTAGGGTTTAGAGATTGATTTGGTATTTTTAATAATCCGGGTTCAGTGTTTACAGTTTGTCCAAGTAGTTGTCAAGGGCAGGGATGCCCTCTTTCAGACCTTTGCGTTTCCTAATTTCAGCGACAACCTGGAAGGGTCGGGTGGTGGCGTCACTGGGGTCTCCCTGGAGAATCTGCCAGTGGTCAAATACACACTGAGGGAAGGCCTGGCCTCCAGTGTTGCTGCGCAGGTCAGCTGTGAACCCTGGAGGGAATAAAGACATCAGAAAAATAAACCCCTGTGACCATGATCCTCATAATAACCTATAAAAATGTATATTACAATGGAACTAGTACACGTTTTTGGTGTCAAGTAGTTTAGTGCCCTCTAATTTTCAGCCACTCTTTAAAAATCTGTACAGCTGAGTTGTAGAAGAGCTTCACATCAATTTCAGCATTTATAAATGGTCTAAATGGTTCAAAGACCTTTCTTGTATCGCTCCTTTACTCAATGCTTTTAAATAATAAAGTCTTTCTATATGAGTACTCCTCTAAAATTACCAACCAAGACCAAATGAATAAATAAAGTGAATTATTCAAAAACTAAACATATTGTTCTTTTCGATAGAATTACACTGGGGGAATGTGTAAAATATCTAGAACGGTCATACACTATTTATCACACAAACCCACCAAAGGACTCGTTGACAGGGAGGAAGGCTTTCACCACAAACATGGGAGTGCCCATCACTTGGGATTCCTCGAACACGTGACCTCGTTTCCTGTTTAGCACACCATAGATCCCACCGACCACCTGCTCTGGGCACTGCACAGACAAAAAGGCACAGCAGTCAAAACCAGCCCCAAGACAGTACATACAGTCATACAAAAGTCTAAAACGTAGATGTATGAAATGACATTTTCTTTTCATTTCATAGTTTAGGTGTGTACTCTGTAGGTAATATGCCCCCACACACACCTGTATCTCCACCAGGTATACAGGCTCCATGAGTCGTGGCTGAGCAGTGAGCTGGCAGGCGTACAGGACCCTACGAGCTGTGGGAATAATCTGTCCTCCACCACGGTGGATGGCGTCTGCGTGCAGTGTCACATCATGAATTTCAAAGCGAATTGCACGCATATTTTCCTCACATAGAGCGCCCTGCAGGATGAAGGCAGAGACTGGAAGCTTATTATCAGAAATACACAAGCACACGCTATATACTGCATAATATCTGAACAGTGATCACACACATTTAAAATGTACTTGTGGTCAGAGTTAACTGCTACCCACCTCTTTAGTTGCCCACTGGAAACCGGCCACCACACTGTCCTTGATCTCGTTGAGGTACTGAACTCCCTTTGTCATGTCTATGAGCAGATTGGCCCCACTTCCGTCTGGACCGAAGCACCAGATCTTCCTGGCTTCTGTCACCTCCCACTCATACTTGTCTGCGAGGTAACGTGCACGAGCCTTGAGCTCCTGACGAGCGGTGACATCCCCCTTCTCGATATCTTCAGCCAAGCCATCGGGGAAGGGACGCGACTTCATGAAGAGACGATTGTGTTTGTTGGGGGACTTGGACAGACACATCTGGTCTGATTCTTCCATCACTGTCTCTCTGTAAGACACGACTGGATCTGATTTCTGGAAAGAGATGAAGAAAAAAGGGAGTATAATGAAGGAAAAGGATAATTTTCCCCACCAATTCCATCCCCTTTAGAAAAGCTCTTACAGCAAACATCCATTGTTTTGTGCTATATCAAACTCATTCCTCATTTCTTTTTGATTTAGCACTGCAACAGAGATTTCTCTGACATCTAGCCAGCATCTCATCCTCTGATTTCCTTGTCTGACCTTCAGTGGAATGCAGGCGTGGTCCTCCTCCAGGTCTTTCAGGCAGATCTCCAGATGCAGCTCTCCTGCTCCAGCGATGATGTGCTCCCCGGACTCCTCGATGATGCACTGCACCATGGGGTCAGACTTGGCCAGACGCTTCAACCCCTCCACCAGCTTGGGCAGGTCAGCAGGGTTCTTGGCCTCCACGGCAACTCTGACCACAGGGCTTACACTGAACTTCATCACCCTCATGTTGTGGGACTGCGGACAAAACCAGAGTCACCAAGATAAAAGACTTACAAACAGCAATCAATAACTCAGTATGAATAACTCGGCATGCACTGGTATTTGAACAACAGATAAAGGCAATACGCTACTTGTTCAAAGGTGGTAATGGTCCCTGTCTTAACCAGGAACTGGTCTACTCCAACAAGACCCACGATGTTGCCACATGGGACATCTTCAATAGGCTCCACATACCGGCCCATCATCAGAATGGTCCTGGATGGATGGAAACAAGAAAATGGTTATAAAAAAGTTGTTAACAAATACATTTGTTAGTTGCTACACAAATACTCTGTGTTGTGATTTGTCCATAAACACACTCACCTCTGGATGGGTTTGATGTAAAGGTCCTCCTTCTTGCCAGGGGTGAAGTTTGGCCCCATGATGCGCACCTTCAGGCCAGTGGACACACAGCCAGAGAACACACGACCAAAAGCGTAGAATCGACCTTTGTCGCTGGTCGGGACCATCTTGGAAATGTACATCATCAGAGGAGCCTTTGGATCGCAGTTCTTAATACCTGAGGAGACAGCAGAGACAGTGAGCCCTCAACATAGTATAGCCAAAATAAAGCTTATGAATTATTATTACTATGAAACCACATCATCAAAATGCTCCATATCAGATGATATCTTCTCCTGAGGAAATGTTCCACTGACCCATGGCAGCCTCATCATCTCCTGGCCCTTCATAAAGCAGCTCACAGCGGTATTTCTGTGCAGTGACAGGAGAGGGCAGGTGGATGGTGATCATTTGGAGCAGAGCCTCTCCGGCAGGCAGCCAACGACGCATCACAGCCTTCAGCAGAGGCTTCCCCTCTTTCTCCTTGTCCTCTGCGTCTAATTTGACGTCCAGCTTCTCAATTAGTTTGGCTGTCTCTTCTTTCTTGAAATTCATGATGGCATCAAACACCTTGGACAATGAGAGAGAAACAAACTCAAACTGGAGCTCTTAAAGTCAGCGTAACTTTTTAAAGCACTTATGTGAACAGTTTTATGTTATCTTTCAAATTATTCTGTTGATTGAGAGAATACTGATGAAAATGGGTGCAGTCTCTTTCAGTCCATTTACAGTATTTTAGTGTCCACCAGGTTGTATGCAATTACTGTCAACCACAGCGTGTTTTTTGTTGCTACCATTAGGAGGTGCTACAGTCAGAAATGTTCAAATCCCACATGTATGCACTTTAAATAAATTTTAACAATACAGTGACATAAGATGGTCATCATAAAAATTAAGTCCTGACTTATTTAACATATACATTGCAGGCTTATGTCACTTTTGTTCTCCATTCACCTTAAAGATGGGGTCCAGAACGAGCTGGCAGAAGGTGCGGGGAAGCTTCTGGCCATCAGGACCGGTGGCAGTCTTACTGAACTTGCCAGTCTTTGGGTCAAAATATCTGTGCATATAAATTATCGTAAAACATCATGGCACTCAAATGACTGACATCTAGCTCATAATCTTGGTTTCTAATCTAATTTAGTTTTAATTTAGCAACGCATACCAGTTACAAATTATGAAGTGAGTGTGTTCAGGTTTTAAAGAGCAACATAACATTCAGAAATCTTCGAAAAATCGTGGTTTTGATGCAGTGATGTAGAAGTGTACGCCAGGGCATGGTCTGTACACGGTGACATCACTGTTGTGCATGGCTGCAGCCTTGTGTTAAGTTAATCTTAAAGATCGTGAAGCATATTTCTGTTTGTATACGCCATCGTGTTTACCTGTCTCCCCACAGTTTCTTCATCATGTCCTCCACTTTCTTACACCTCTCTGCTGGTCCCAGCTTAGAATCTCCTTTTGTGAACTTAGCCACATACATCTCTGCGAACTGCTTCAAGGTGAAAGCCCAGCCATGGAGGCCAGAGCCGAACCCGACTGTACCAATAACAGGGTCAATCTGAGGGGAGGAAAAGTTTTCTTTGTAATCACAGCTATAATAAATGGATAGCAACATTTCCCAGCCATATCTTTGTGTTTGAGCCTCTGCCTCACCATGATGTTCCCCATTGGTCCCCCCTCATCTTCTCCATAGGTGGAGATAATGACGTTGACGTTCTCCACAATACGCTGGAAGGTCTGGAAGAGCTCATCTGTCTCCAGCTGCAGCTCAAGTAGAGCCCGGTCCATCTTGTTCATCATCAGAACTGGCTTGATGCGCTCAGCGATGGCCTGACGCAGTACGGTCTCAGTCTGCACACACACACCTTTAAGAGGAAACAAACAGCTGAGCCTAGGTGAAAAGTAAGAGTGTGTGTAGGATGTCGAGGTGAGGGTGTCAGCCATTATTGAATTACCTGAGACACAGTCCACCACCACAAGGGCTCCGTCAGTTACCCTGAGGGCAGCAGTGACCTCTGAGGAGAAGTCAACGTGACCCGGAGAATCAATCAGGTTGATGAGGAAGCCGTTTCCATCTTTACTCTGCTTGATAAATGCCAGGTCGTTTTCTTCAAGCTCATAATACATGGAGATAGCCCTAAATAACAGAAAGGGAACAGGAAAAGGCTGGAGACATGTTCTCTGTTCATCTATGACTACCACATTAAACCACCAACGTTAAAATAAATGTAAAGTAATCTAAATTTATAACAATGAGTCATCACAACACTAGATTTCAAACTACAAACTGCCCTGACTGGAATGATTTCAGTAAATATTTAGTGATTTAGTCCTGAGTGGATTTTTGAAAATGGAGCGCCTCCACTCCACAATACATCTTTGAACATGATATTTAAATATAGGAACTAAAAAATCCAGAGGATACCAAAACATGGGACTAACTAGAATAAGTCCAGGGATAAACACATGTTCTGTCTTACTGAGATTATTGTTTAATTAAATGAGAGATAAAATTCTATTAACGACCTGCAAACAAAGCAAATACTATGATTATGACTAAGCCGAGTGCACATCTTCCAAATTCGCTAACAGAAAAACAGCACAGCCAGTAGTCTCTTAGAAAGAAGTTTAGAAATTTTGGCTATGTTAAGGCTCAAATATAAACAGAAATATAACATAAAAATATAAAATAACAAAATATCTAACATAAAAAGTGTATTTTTATGTGAAACATATGGTGTCTTATAGTCTTATAGTCTGAGATAATGGCATAACTTGAACCAAATCACACATATCTATATTTAACTGTTCTTCCCAGTAAGCTCGGGTAAGTGATTCTCTGCAATTGACTTCATGTACATTTGAAATTTAAAGACCCTGAAAACATTTTTTTCTCAATTAGCATCTTATAATGAATGATGTAGTGCTACCATTTCTGCCAAAGTTAGAACAGTTGAAGTTGGCGATTTCCATTGAGAGGTTTCTGCCTGTGCTGTTTTCTCTGAGCTCCTTGCACTAGTTTGACCTGGGCAGGGCTCAGTTGGAAAAATGTGATGTCATTCCTGTGCACAAATCAGAACGTGGAAACCTTTAAGTCTAAATCTGATGTCGTTTGTGGTGCTGTCACCTTATGTTGTCAATCAATCTGATCAAACTATGACCCACACAGTCCTGATGAAGCAGATTAGTTGAGTTTTTGAGGGTTAAAATATGTGTCCTCCAGCTGCTTATGTGATAGAGAAATACGCAAGTGTTCACCACCTTTAATATGTTGCACAGAAGACACAGAGCTGCGTCTAAACCCTCTCCTCTGACCCACATACGTTGATTTGATGGTGATGCAGCGCTCCTGCTCATCTTTGCGCGTGTCTGTGAAGCGGGTCTCTCCGGCACGGGACGAAGCAATGATCCCCGCTTTGGACACCAGGGAGTCAGTCAGAGTGGACTTCCCATGATCCACGTGGGCAATCACAGACATGTTCCTGATGTTGGACTTTTTGTCCATGATGGCACGGATCTGATCCACAGTGAAGTTCACCTGTTGGGGGGGGGGGGGGGGGGGGGGTTTACATTCATCCATTTTACAACCAGCAGAACTTCATTTTATTCATTATATGTGTCTATTTATTTATGCCCACTACCAGATCTCTTTCCATGTGGAGTTATAAAAAGAAAGACATGTTGGAAACTGAATCCATCAGATGGGGTGTGGGCCCCCCCACATGAAGACTTTACCTTCTGGTTTCTAACCAAGTAACAGATCAGAAATTACTGAGTCACCACTCATGCTGCAAGCTGAATGGGCCAAGCTGTGCCATTTCACAATCACAAGGGGACAAAATGCCTTCATTTCATACCTTCAATTCCCCTTAAACTCTTGACATTAAGGTGAAATGAACTTGTAATCTTTAACAGACCACTCAGAAAGAAACACCCAGTCTGCCTTTATTTAAATGCTAGGGTTAACACCACTTAGTTTAAGGAATGTTTCAGGGTGCAATCCTTTTTTAGATGATGAAAAATTTCATGCCTCGTGGTGTATTAAAGAAGGTATAGCTATTTTCACTGTTGGCCTATGTGAGACTCAGTGTTAAGAGTGTTAATGTGGACACAAAACGAGGATCTGGCACTATTTAACTCTACTTTACTATCATGTTATGTATTCAACCCACATAATAATTATAGATATTAAAATTAAGGATGTCCATGAGACAATTAAAGCCTCTTATATGACCCTTTTAATCCATTCTAAGCTGTAATTAATCACCATTCACCTTTCTAAGTATTAAAATTAAATATATCTGTGACGTACCTGTATATAATAACATATTTTGTCGCCTGCTGGAGTTTAATTATGACGCAATCTGATCTGTAAATCTGAAATCTGTCATTTTATAACAAAATTATTCCCCACTTTTGTGTTATACATGTCGGGACCATGTGTGCCTGTCTGTAACACAGCTCCCTGACACGATATTTCTGCAGTCATGCGACAGAAGCAGCTTGATATTAGAGGCTTTCCTATGAACGTCACAGTGAGGCCGTGCAGTAAAGGCCACAGCCCTGCAGCTTTATCAGCCGGCTTGCTGCGCATGTTGTAACTGATCGCATACAGAGCCTTTATGTGATCACATAACACCAACACGCATCGGCATCCGTCTCACACACACCTGACACTTCAGCTCGTCGCACCAAAACCTTTATAATAACCATACATAACGGTTATTGAGGTGGAGCGGCTGACAGCCCGCTTGTCACCTGCTCCACTTAGATTAAATACAGTTATATGGACATGTATCCACTTACCATTTTGTCTGCAGATAGTTGGTCTTTGCTTGTGGCGGTTTATTGCTGTAAACACTGCCTTAGAGGACAGGCAGTCCCGGCGGTGACAGGAGAGACGTTGCTTCTGCTTCTGCTGCTGCTGCGGCTGTGGCTGCCGTGTAAAGGTGCAGGGCGAAGGCAGAGGCAGCAGGAGGCGCTGCTGCTCAGCAGCGTGGTGTCATATCAGATTTCTATGGATGTTTGCCCACTGCTGTTCTGCTGAATTACTGGACACTGTTTATATCCCTATTTAAAGGACCAATGTGTAACACTAAGGGGGATCTATTTACGGAATATAGCAGAATGAAATATAATATGCTTATCTGTGTTTTCATTTGTGGATAATAAAAATTGTTACCTTACGTTATTGTTGTTTATGTTACCTCAGAATGAGTCTATATATCTACAGAGGGTACGTCGGAGTATTAGGGCCACATTGAGAAAAAAAAATCACAGACTTCGAGAATAAAGTCGTAAATTTACGAGAATGAAGTCATAATATAACGAGAATAAAGTCATAAATTTACGGGAATAAAGTCGTAATATTAACTTCGGTAAAGATGGAAAGATATTGGCAGATTCGAACTTTGGGGATCAATAACTCTCAAGTGAAACGTTGTTAAAACACAAAACACGCATATTTTCAACCGTAGTAAGATAGACAACGAGCTACAACCTAATTTTCATCAAACGAGCCATCCTCGGAGCCACACCAAAACATTAGTGTTTACGTGCAGCCGGCTGTGAGAGCAGCGCGCAGGGACCGTCCACAAAGTGCAACACCGAAAAGAGATATTACAAAAATATTCAATAACTTCACTATGATACAGTGTAGTGTCACCAAACTCACCACACACTTCATTGATCCCCTACAGATTACACTACAACACTTGGTTTGAAAGAAAGGCATTTTTCATCATTTCTGGGAATTTTTATTACAAATATTAATCAATAACTTCAATATGACACTACATATACACTACAACACTTAGTATGAAAAATGCCTTTCTTTCTCACAGCTGGCTGCATGTAAACACTAATGTTTTGGTGTGGCTCCGAGGATGGCTCCTTTGATGAAAATTAGATTGTAGCTCGTTGTCTATCTTACTATGGTTGAAAATATGCGTGTTTTGTGTTTTAACAACGTCTCACTTGAAAGTTATTGATCCCGGAAGTTCGAATCTGCCAATATCTTTCCAACTTGACTTTATTCTCGTAAATTTATGACTTTATTCTCGTAATATTATGACTTTATTCTTGTAAATTTACGACTTTATTCTCGTAATATTATGACTTTATTCTTGTAAATTTACTACTTTATTCTCGTAATATTATGACTTTATTCTTGTAAATTTACTACTTTATTCTCGTAATATTATGACTTTATTCTTGTAAATTTACAACTTTATTCTCGTAAATTACGACTTTATTCTTGTAAATTTACGACTTTATTCTTGTAAATTTACGACTTTATTCTCGTAATATTATGACTTTATTCTTGTAAATTTACGACTTTATTCTCGTAATATTATGACTTTATTCTTGTAAATTTACTACTTTATTCTCGTAATATTATGACTTTATTCTTGTAAATTTACAACTTTATTCTCGTAAATTACGACTTTATTCTTGTAAATTTACAAGAATAAAGTCGGAAATTTACAACTTTATTCTCGTAAATTTACGACTTTATTCTCAAAGTCTGTGATTTTTTTTTTTTTTTTTTCTCAATGTGGCCCTAATACTCCGTAGTAAGAGGGAGTGGGTCTCCCTCCACTAAGTCCACCATTTTGAACGACCATGTTTCTACAGTGGCCTAGAATGGACACACTTTGCCTTTTTCATCGCCATTTCATTTCATTTTATTTCATTTAATAGCCACTGTTTCCTTCACTCTAGGAATGAAAAGGTGAGGTTGAGGAGCAACTACACTACAACTACATATCAGCTACACTGCTAAATGCCACTAAATCCTACACACTGGTTTTTTAACTAGTGCACAAAAATGTGGTACAAATTTCACTTTCGTCAAATTTCAATTTCGTTCACATTGTAAAAACAAATAAAAATGTACCTAACCCTAACCCTCTCCAATACTACTATATACTTGACACGAGCTTCTCACGTCTATACAGTGTATAGTATACTTATCCATACTTCCAACAATAAACTTATACATATTTTATTCTATTTCATTATATTTTATTCATAACGCTTACATGTAATATTGTATTTTATTTCTTTAGCTTATTTTTATCCTTTATGTCTAGTGGTGTACTGTTGATTCTGTGTTAACCTATATGACAAATATCTATATCTATATATCTAATAGCAAATATCTTGTTTTTGTTCTTTTGTAAATCATGTCACTCATACACAATCTAGGAATGCTGTTCATACTGCATACACTGTTATATATTCTACTTCATGAACAGCAGCCTACTTATTTCAGTACTCTTTGCCCTCTGCAACATTCCGCTATTGACTTTTTATTATTATCCTCTCTGCAAATGTTGTTGTTTATTTATATTGATCTATATATTTATATATTCTTTACTTGTACACAGTAGATTGATGTTTATATTTCGACCTGTTAACCTTTTTGTCCTTGTTTTATATGTATTTATGTCTATATCTGTGTGTGTGAGCAAAGCGAAACCAGAGTCAAATTCATCATGCCCGGAGATTCTGAAATAAATATGAAGGATTTTTCTATAAACAGATATTGACCTACGTTGAAACCAAAGAATCAAAAAGACTTTATATTAATAATCCCAATGAAGCACGGTGGTATTTTCAAGACTATATTTCAAGCATGAAACCTTTAAAAGTTCACAGGTTTAATTGATGACATTTAATTAATTGCTCTCTTTCAAAGTGCAAATAAAAAATGCACCTTGTGTAAGCCATAACTTATTATAGTATTATTGTGATTTATTTATTATAGTGTTATACTGTAATATGTTGTGCAACAAAATATTTTTAAAATCTGTGTAACATTTATAAATATAATATAAATATCTATAATACACATGGGTGGTGTGTGTGTGTGTTTAAGTATTCATGATGTACACAAAGCTTGTATAAATATACGGATGACCAAGATTCATTGCTGTCTACAGCACTGTTCTAGCTATTGTAAACATGTAGAGGTTGATATGATGAAATTCAACACGGCTGCCCTGTAATAAATGTGCTGACATTACATTAGATGTTTGGTCCCATCCTGAAGACCTTCATTATCTCAGTGTTGTGCTCAAATGTTGCACATTTCTAAATTAATATTTCAGCAGTGATCTTCATCATTGGGAACGAGTAAAACTGTAAAGATGCCCGAAGTCGTATATCTTGGCCAAGCAGCTGGTAAGTGTTCAAACACATACTGCGCGGTCTCTTCAGCAGATGGATATAAATCTAATAGGCCCACACTTGCATGTGTCTCAGTTGTGTTCAGACAAACATCACAGAGATAGCCAGATGTGTTATGGAATTTTCTATCCTTTGGGTACACAGGGCCGCGCATGGGCCTTGGGGTCATAGACGGTGACGGCATTAAGCCAGATCAGAGAAGACGCTCTCTCTTTGGCATGTAAGGCCATTGTTTGGAGTGCGGGAGGAGTGCAGGTTCCAGCCTATCTTAGAGTTGCCTGGTGACCAGGGTTGAAGAAACTGAATGTTGGCCTCCCAGACATAATAGATAGCTAACTGTTGACGTTCCATTAGCATGAACGGACAACAGTGTCTCCAGACTAGAATGTGCTGAAGGTGAACACTAACATGGGTAAATGCATTCGCTTTGACTATTTTGGGCGTATAGCATTTGTGGCGTCATCTGTAAGGGTTTAAAGTCTGACCACCAGCATGAGTTGGGCAGAATAGAGACCGACTCATATGCATACCTGATTGTATGTGAAAATGTCTCTGATTCTCCTTGATCAAGCTTCAATAAATATTACAGCATAAGACATAAGAGGCTCCTGAATGCTTTCTTCCCTCCTGACCTGGTGCCATTGACTTTCAACAATTTCTCCACAACAAGATGGATCCATTCATACAACTCCTACATCAAGTCTGTGTGATTAATCAGGAAAAAATGGAAACAAACTTTGAATTCAAACCACTTCTTATACAGACAGTTGGAGCTTGAGGAAAGGCTACACTGTCATCTTCATTAAAATGTTTTATTCCAGAGTTGTCAAACTCATTTTGGTTCAAGGGCCACATACAGTCCAGTGTGATCTCAAGAGGACTGAACCAGTAAAATCATTGCACAATGACCTATGAATAACAAGTACATACTGAAAATGTTAACAATTAATGAACCAGCCAATTACAAAACAGATGAACAGCCTGAAAAATAAGTGCATGTCTTATGTCTCAGTCTTCTACATTCAGCCAGTCTGTAAACGATGTTCACAATTCATGAATCACCCATGCACCATGTTCAACATCCTTAAAGACTACAATGTCTAGGTTTAGCAAGGCTGAAGCCAAATCCAGACACTGGACAGGCAAGTAAGGTGAAACAAGGAAGGAAACCAGGCAGAGTCCTGAGAGAGGGAAACCAAGAGATGGGAGCTGACTGACAGGCTTGGTAAATGGTGAGACGGGAAAGTAGGTACAATTCTCCCTGACAGACAGACAAACAAACTGACCAGACTGTTACAAAACTAGACTTCTAAGCAGAAATTGTAGCACGAAAAACAAACCATGAGTAGAGCTATGATTCACTGAGGACTGGCAGTTTGACTAGAGCTCTTGTAGGCAGAGGTGATTGCTTGATAGTAGACAGGTGTGCTGATTGCAGATGACTGGCAAGTGTGAAGAAAGAGTAGAGCCAGGGAGGCAGAGTGGGGAACACACCCAAACAAACACAACCACAGACTGACAGAGACAGAGACAGACAGTGGAAAAACAGGAGACACAAGGGAAGAGGGAAACAAGGAGAAAACACAGAGGCATGACTGTAGCCATGGCACACAAGAAGTATTCATTTTTTCAGAGATCCTCAGGGTCAGGGTGCAGCATGCTGTTGAAAGTTAGAGTTGAGAATAGATAAGGAGAGAGAGAGTTGAGAATGTCTCATCAACACCATGAATGAATATGGCCAGTTGAGCAACATCTGTAATGTCTGTGCTCTCATCAATCGCAACCAAAAATGGAATGAAGTACTCCAAGTCTCCAGCAAGAGCCAAAATCCTAACTTCCACAGAGTTACTTGTCAGGCTGAAAGGTGCTGTGGAGCACCAAGCACACTGGCTTCCCATTTACCTCTGTGAATAAAAAGGAATTGCTCCATTTTTCTTAGAAAACCTGACACTTGGTGTCAACTTTTCTCCTGTTTGACAATGTTGTGTCACTTTGCCTGTACGTAAACGCTATTATTAGGACAGCGGGACACCCACTTGACAAATTAGAAATGATATTTTCATGCATTTCACTGAAAAATTGGACTGAATGACTTCTTTGCAAATCTTCCAGTGGGCTGGACTGGACTTGCAGGCTAGTTTGAGCCACTGCACCATATGTTTGACACCTCTGGTTTATCTTCTGTATAGTGTCTATTTTAGTACATGTCAGATTCAGCTTTTTTAAGGTCAGGCTCGGCACAACTTTCATCATTCTATCAATCTATTTGACTTAAACATTAAATGTAAATTGCACTACAAGTCCTGAAATATGTTGTTATAATTCCTTTGGAGAAGAATACTTGACTGTTAACTGTTAAGATGCAGACAGTTTTATTGCCATGCTTTATTTCGCTTCATGTGTTATGCAAAAAGATCTTGGTTGGTGCACAAAACAGAGGCTGTACTGTTTCAGGATGTTGTAGCATTTTTCCACCAGCTGAGGGCAGAGCAGGACAAAACAACTCTGAGTGGCTGAGAGAAACTGAAATGGGACATTCAAATGAGAAAGGAAGGAGAAAAAGCAGAGTAAAAAAGGTGTGATATTTCTGCTTTTGTGAGGGTGTTCATACAAACATGTGCACATGTGTATGTGAAAGATAACTGTCTGTTTTCTTTGCACATTACCCCATTGGACTCCTCCACTGAAAAATACGTCCTTCATGGATGTATTACAGCAGGCACATAATGGGCCCTCATGAGAGCAGATGTATACCTGACATGATACTTTACCGTAGAAGAAGAATGTCTTCCTACAACAATAGACAGTATCTTGTGAAACCTAAGGGAGAAACTTACTTACTTTACTGGATTTATGGATTAAATCTTTCAAGAAATGTTACTGTCAACTGTTACTATCTGGATTTTTGTCCAGATGCTTCAGTTATTTTTCAGACGGCAAGAAAATGTTAAAAGGAAGATAAAACGATGAAGCAAGCTTTGCTGGAGGGAGATATATGCTAGCAAGATGTATTTTTCATAACTTGGCAACCACAAATATGAAATTAATACTCAGTATAAAGCACCAACTACTTTTTAACTCCCTGTATGAAAAACCTGTTTGGTACAACCTTTTATAAAGTATACAGGTCTAATTAAAAGTGGTACTGTCTCCAAATCTCAGGTAAAACACACAAACTAAATTAAAATTTAGACCCACCTTTATAAACATGAGGAAAGCAAGATATTAAAGTTTCTAGTGAGAGCCACAAGTCAATAATTTCTATGGTCATTTCAACTGACGGTGTTAGTTTTCATTTCATTGCACTGTGTCATGTTTCCACCAGTGGTGTTGACCTACTAAAACAGTGATGCAGTCTGTTTCCAGGTGTCTGCAGTCACTCAAAGAGATGAGCACTGATTACTTCACATCAAAAAATAGTGCCTCTTTTATGGCATAACGTATTTCCTATATTTTTTGTGCAGCTGGTGTCTCCTTGAAGTAGGATGTTGACTGTCATGCTGCTGCTTCAAGTGAAACAAGCTTCTGTAAACACCAAAAGAGGAGAAATCTGCTCCCTTCTCTCATCACAAAAGCTTTTAGAAATTTAATAGAAGAAGAGAAGACTTAGAAATAGATTTTTTTAAAATGCTAATATGTTATATTACACCACAATTATATATAGGCATAATTTAAACATTGGTTATTATACTATGACATATTTGTAAGGATTACAGATGGTACATTTTGCACCCCTTCCCTGGGGAACACTGCAGAAACTGACCTGAATATAAACTCCAACTGAGTAACGGGGTCATTACAAGCCAAGCCTTTTAAGGAAATGTAAGTGCTGACCAAAAAACTGAGTGAATCCCCAGTTGTATTTTTACATTCAGCCCAAGTCCTGCAGTCAAGAAACCACTTATGTGAGGTTACAGAGAGAAGCTTTCTGTACAGGGAGGTCGTTATCTCGTGTTTATAATGTGAAAGAATGACTGGAAATGAAAACAGTTGTTGAGCTGCCACCATTATTGAGTTGCCGTGTGTTTAATCTTTATTTCCTATATAGCTGAGTTAAAGGTTTTGCCGGTTAAGACATGCTCAAAAAATGAGCAACCATTACTCTTATCTGTGGGAATTTCTCACAAGCCGCAGGTATTGAATCATTTTGTGCACATCAGGGTTCCCATTGAGCTTCAGATAAGAGCCATCCATGCATGTCACAGCTGGTGGAGTGATAAGACAGTGTGCTTAGAGTACGCTCTTTGCTTCTTATCTGTCCTATGGATCTGAAAAACAGGTATCTGACTTCACCTCGGTAGCTGCAACCTTTCTTTATCCACCAGGTCTTTTTTCACTGCTCAACCTAGTATTTTCACCAAGCGCCTTTTTAATTTCATACCTCCTTGTCGAGGAAATGTGAGTGAACTGTGAGATAATTTTCAGCGGACTAGAGTTACTCGTACGTACATGTGCAGGTCTACTAAATTCATTGAACAGCTTGGCTGTGATTTCATGGTACATTTCATGTTATTTGGTGAATCACTTCCAGGGGTGTGTATATATATATATATATATATATATATATAATGAGAGGATGTAACTCTTCTTGACCCACAGTCACATGCATCCAAATGGACACGATAATATGGAGTTACAGTATGATATCATATGCAATAACAGTAATTATCTGTACTTAGCTGCAACCTATTTGTGGTATCCACAGACGTGCTTAAAACGTCCTCAAGATTATATCTGTGTGAACTTTGAAACTCTCTAATCTGAAGATAGAACATCATAAAAGATAGCAATGCAATAAGGCTTATTACAGTACTGATAATACTGGGCTCACAGCCACAGTATTATGCCAGTTGATTTTAATGAAATAAATATGCCTAAGAGGAGTCTGCTTGATAGACTGAGGGATAGTGATCAGGTAGGGTTCGTACAGGAGCCACACCTATGAATTATTATTCCTTCATAAAAAAGCAATGAGTCCATCAGGTCCAGTACTTCATGAATCAGTGAAAACATAACTCACTCCTCAAGGATTAATTTAAATAACCTTGAACCTTTTCCTGACATACTATAACCTGATCTATAAGGGCAAACATTAGAAATTCTTGAATTGTCTTTTTATTCTGTAAAGAGACTTTGAAAAGCCCATGAGCTGTAAAATTAATGTCTGCCTCCACAAAGTGTGTGAAATCAGACCCTTCAGAGCTGCTTCAGAGGGTTTGATTTATCCACATCATGTGTCATGCCTCACACATCATCAAAAAATATGAGAAACAAATGGGTCCTCCCTGTCTTCATGCTTACAGAAAATACGACTCTCCAAGGTCTCAGTTGTGCACTGTATAATGTCTAACTGAATCTAACTGGGGACATTGTCTCCTTTTCTTTCTTCGCACACATTCATGTCCATCCCCACTTTTGAACTTTTGAACAGTTTAGTAAATGCAACAACATCCCAGAGAAAAGAAGAAAAAAGAAATCAAAAGAAAATATATCGCATCTCTGTCTACTTTGAACTGTCTGACGAAGGTAAAAAATGTAAAAAAAAATCATCCGAAGAGAAAAGAAAATGACTTTCAATTATTTGAGCTACCAGATTCACATATGAGGCTGAGTCTCTTTCCTCAGAGGTGTAACAACACTTTGAAGTTGAGGCAGTGGTGGAAGGATTGTGTTGATATTCATTCTGGAAACTTGAAGACAGACTGTTGATTCTACTTTTTCTTTACTGAAGAGGAGTATAATAGCTGTACCACTGAAAGAATCTCTTCCCCACTGTGATAATAGTTAGATAGTGTTTGCAAGTGTGTATGTTGCTCTTGTGTAACTGCAGGACATATTACATAATTCCTTTGCTTTATGGTGTGTATACTAAGAAATAGAATGAAACAGATGCTCATAATTATGGCAATAAAGATAACAAACAGTGAGGCGCGGTGAAGTTGCTCTGCTATAGAAAATTAAAAAGAATGTTATTGTTCAACTTCAGTAATAGATAAAAACTGCATGGCAGAAGGTTTCTTATTGATAGACTCAAAGAAACTCAGGGAAAGTTTTTTTTTTTGTCCATTCAAGTCCATTTTGACCAATTTTGAGAAAATCAATTGAGAGAGTGAGTTTTGTTGTTGTTGTTTGGTAGACTCACTAAGAAGTGAAAGGGCAGCTGCTCACAACTTTTGCTTGTGTACCTTTATACCAATACAATACGTGCAACCCCATAGCTACTGGTGCATTCAACCAGTAGAACCACAAAGCTGTATTTTATTTTTAGAGGTCTGAAGAGATATAAAATTTACCAGTATCTCAGTAGGAAGACAGCAAAGAATAGAGAGAAGTCAGATGAGTAAGACTGAGCTGTGCTAGAAGTGAGGTTGTACTTAGGCACGGCATTTATTGTAGCTAAATGCTAATATCAGTATGCTAACATTGCTGATTTTAAGATGGTATGTTGACCGTGTACAGCATAAGTATGCTAACATTTGCTAATTAGAGACATATAGATATGTATTTTTCTTTTTCAACCATTTTTCTTTTGCCTGTAATGGTATCCACCTATCAGTCAAAGCAGCCACACTGTTAATTATCATTACTGTCTGTACCCGGTTGGATAGCAGCAGGTCCTTCACCAGAGTCTGAGTGGACGACACATGCAATGAGGGGGGAGGTTTGGCGATGCAGAGGGTACGTTTGGTTCGTAGTAAGGTAGTACGCAATGCCAAACTGCTCTTGGTGGTCACTGGACTCCAAGCCTGCAAATCGAACCAGTAAAACAGCAGGCTAAATATCACTAAGTTGCCTGCAACAAAATACAAAATGTTTAGTTTGAGCCATAATATAATTTGATCGGTGAGTTTGGTCCAGTACAGTTGAACATGAATGGGGAAATTAGCTGTAGAGACCAAAACCTTTTTTTGTTTTTTGTTTTTGTTTTTGTTTTTTAAACATGTTTATTTCTGCTGTAAAGTTGACTTTTTAACATGGGGGCTTATATAGACCGACTTGTTCTGGAGCCAGCCCCAAGTGGCTGTTCAAGGAACTGCAGTTTTTTCTGTACCTGCTTCACCTCGCAGCCACGGAGGGCTTGGCAAACACCTGGAGCGTGGGTGGAGCTAAGGCGGGTTGAAAGAAGCTTGGGTTTGCGAAAACAAACCACATGTGACGCCACGTCACCCACCTGTCAGTCAAAGTAGCCACACTCTTAATTATGCTTAACTTAAAGCCTTAAAGGGATAGTTCGGGTAAAGTGGGGTTATATGAGGTTCTTATGCACAGTGTGTAGCCCACAGCAGACAATGGTCAGCCTGCCCTGTTGCTGTGGTCAGCAGAAAAACTTGTTTTAGTCGAGATCAATATCCATTAAAGTGTACGCTATAATGAGTATATTCTCACCGCTTTACCTCGCTGTCTGATCTGCAGCTTAATACACTGTGAACGGTTGGGCACTGCTTAGCCGTAGGAGGGAAAGGGCTGTCTGACAACAAACTAAAGTGGTGAGAACATGCTCACTATAGCGTACACTTAAACGGATATTGATTTTTTCAGGTGGGCCTGTTTTAGCCTTTAAGGCTAAAAAACGTTTTTCTGCTGACCCTGTCCAAAGCAGGGCTTCGCTCGATTACCAAAGCCAGGACCTCTGTCTGCTTCTCCAAACTGGGAGCATGCTGACTGCTGTCTACTGTTGGTAACACACTATAAGGCAGAAATGGAATATAACATTGCTAACTATGATTTTATTAGTGTACAATCACCTGAAAATAAGAATCTTCATGTTTTGTTACTTCAAAATGAACCTGTGGTATCTACAAAAAACACAAGTTACCCAGAATGGACAAACTAAACACTTGCTCTAGGTAGGACCTTTAACATTTTTGGCAGGTTTCGCTGCCACCATTGTTGATCCTTCACACCAGGAAGGAGTTGGTGAGGCGACGGGGTTGCATTCAGCATCTTCACCGCTAGTTGCCGCTAAATCCTACACACTGGAGCTTTAATGGAAATTCATCATGAGGGGGACATGAATGTATATACCAGATTTCATTAAAAAAACCTGTTCGGGGCGGCGATTAGCTCAGTTGGTAGAGCGTCCACCCCATGTACGAAGGCTCCGTAGCGGCCCGGGTTCGAATCCGACCCGTGGCCCTTTGCTACATGTCATTCCCTATCTCTCTCTCCCCACATTCCTGTCTCTCTTCAGCTATCTCTATCCAATAAAAAAAAAGGCCAAAAAAAAAAAAATCTGTTCAATAGTTGTCAAGACATTTCACTCAAAAACCAGAAACGCCAGCCTCATGGTGAAGCTAGAGGAAAAGCCAGGTGACCAGGAGCTAGAGGAAAAGCCAGGTGACCAGGGAAGTTATTACGATTGATCCTCTGAGGACCATGAATGTCTGTATCATAATTTAATCACAACCCATTTAATTATGTTGAGATACACACAAAAGCAGGTCAACAACTCACTGACAGAGCAACAATGCTCTAGAGAGCCACGCTGCTATCACATGCTATCAGGATGAGTCAAAAACTAAACATGCTTAGTTATTCATAATAATCATAAAATATATGTAATTAGTTTGATATTAAACATAACTGAACTGCTGAATGGAAGAAGGAGCGGTGAGGTTTGTATCTCTAAAATCAATTCAAATAAACTTGAGCTTTCTACTGATAGTGACAGATGAAGTTAAACGCCTGCCTGTAAAAAAGAAACTCTATAAATCTACCCTGTCCAACAACAAATGAATGTGAAACCACACAGGGAATCAATCCTGACTTATCATGATGACATCAAAGGTCACTGTGGTCTACCTGTGAGCAACTTTGAGTAATTAATCCGTCAGCTACTCTTCCTTTTGTGTTGATTGGCTGTCTTGGTTGTCTGCGAAACACTGGATTGGACGATGATCAGCTGAGTTTGGGGAATGCTGTTGAGTGATATGCCATTTCAACTTTGTCCTTGCTAAAGACTCAGGCATTCCTCCTAGACGTCAAAGCCGCATAGAGGAACGCATTGATCTGGTTGTCTGTGTGTGTGTGTGTGTGTGTGTGTTTGTATTCCTACCGGGTAGTTTCACTGTAATTTCATCAGCTGCTGCTTTAATGTTGGAATTATGACGCTGACTACAGACAAGGTAAGACACATTTGTAATGGGATCACTGGGTGCAATATTGGTTTATGTGCAAGAGAATGAGTCATACCGAGTGTGTTTAAAGAATGATAGCTGTTTTGAAGAAGAGTATTGATTTTAAGGAGTCTTTGTCAAGGGTAAGTGTGGGATTCAGCAACCTGAGTTCACAGCAGCACAACTGGAGATATAAAACATATTATTCATAAACAGGTTTTTCCTCTGAGAAGCCAAGGAGCACCTTGACTTTTAAAGCCATTCCTCAGAGTAGTTCTTTGTTTCAGGTGCATGGTGGGATGGACCTCGCTGACCTCCTGCTCAGGAACACAGATGAAACCACCCGTTGCCAGAGCAACCAACCGTGGACTATCACAATTCATGACGTGAGTACAGGGTCATTTGTGCGCAATTTGCTCTTGAGCAGAGTCACTCTAGTGACAACCCTATCTCAAGAACAAATCCATTGAATATCATTAAAAATAAAAATGTGACTTCTCCGTGTGATCTGTATTCTCAGCGAATGTCATGTGTTATTGAAGTTCGGTCTGAGGAAATAGAGGAGCTCATTTACAGTTTTCCTGTATGTCTGCAACCGTGACAGACAATGATGAGGCCACGCAAAAATGAGCTAAAGGAATTGAGTGCCCGGTGTGTTTATGTTATTTTCTGCGCCCGTGTGTAGGAATATGATTATGTGATTAGAAGACAAGATTATGTACACATATCCTCCTCCTCCACAGACCCTGAGCCCTGAGGGAAGTACTGCTGATGACTTCCTGGACGCCCTGCTGGGTGGGAGCGACTACTCCTCAGCTACTGCATCCCCCCTGTGGTCACCCTCCACCACAGACAGCGGTATCAACGAAGACCCTCCGACAGATCCCGCAGAGAGCCTTCACCCACGTTCCTGCATGCCTTTTCCAGCCTTCGACACACTGCATTTCACTCAGCCTCAACCTCTGCAGAATGAGGCACCACCAAACGAAAAAACATCTTATGTTTCCATAGATCTAGGTAAGGCTAGATTCACACTGGCAAGAAATGTGCAGCTACAGAGTGAGCTGTGAAAGAGTTTGTTGCTTTAATAGTGAACACAGATTTTCATTGAGGTAAAAGTGAGGTAAACCAGGGCACTGGGCGGCAAAATGAGGACCTTGGTGTGAGATTTATCCATTTGTGCTTTTTTGTAGCCAAATAATGAGAGCGTTTGACTGAGCCTTGTGACAGTTAGGGGCCTTTTCAAGGAGCAGCTAATTTGGCTAATTTGGAGCATTTGTAAAGGATAAAAGGTTGTACAATTGTCATTTATCGTGTGAGGAAATTGTCTTTTGAGGGCAGCTTTTGAATAACGGCCTCTTTTCACATGGCTGATTATTGACCCTCTGATAAAAAATACTTTGAAATTGACTGAGTAGAGCAGATATGCAACAACACATAACATACACAGAGAGAAAGGTGTGGCATATATTTTGTAGTGTTTTCTAAAGGAAGGCGCGGTGCGGAAGTCACAAAGAACATTTCATGTTTTGTTTGAGGCATTTTTTAAATATATTTTACTGGTTCAATCTCCAGGTTTGGAGTCCAGTGACCTCCAAGAGCACTTTGGTATTGCGTACTACCTCACTACGAACCAAACCTCCCCTCTGTTGTCCACTCAGACTCTCACGGTGAAGGACCTACTGCTATCCAACCAGGTACAGACAGTAAAGAGAGAAGAAATAAGAGTTTGTCAAACTTTCTAACCAATGTGAGGTATTAAATCAAAAGAATTAATTCTCAGTGTTCTGAATAAATACAATATGAACTAACTGTACGGTCCACTGCTTCTCTGTATAATTTATCCTTTTTATGCTGACCTCTCCCTCTCTGAGAGCAGCAGAAGAGAAGAGACTTTGCACTAATTAAACAGCATTTTTTGAATTTTATGAACAGGCCCCCTCCAGTACCTTCTTTGGGTAAACTGCCCAGTGAGTCACTTTAACTGGAATATTCTGTCCATCTGGTTCACAGGCGCAGCAAATCCCCCACCATTCCCTGCAGGAGCTTGTACTTAATGAGGATGAGAAGAAGCTCCTGGCTAAAGAAGGAGTGAACTTATCCAGCAAACTGCCCCTGTCCAAGGTACATGACACACACCTACATGTATGTAGGGCAGATGTCTTCACACACACACACACACACACGGTGTACACAGTCATTGCCTCCTCTCTCTCTCTGTCAAGCACAAACATGCATCGAAATCTAAATCTGTATCCCCAGTTGCACCCCCCGCCCGTCCCGTCCAACCCAGTTTCCCCTCGCTTACCCTTTTCTTCTTCATTCTTTCTTGACCCTATCCTCCAATGTGTTTCATCTCCCTGACAAGTTTGAAGAGAGGGTTTTGAAGAAGATCCGGCGGAAAATCCGCAACAAGCACTCAGCTCAGGAAAGTCGGAAGAAGAAGAGGGAATACGTTGATAATCTGGAGGGGAGGTAAGAGCTCAGCATACTCACTCAACCTGACATTATCTCTGCACACCTTGGCTTAGAAAATTAAACTTTTATCTGTAGTCATTTGTTGTGCTCTGAAGCACTCTATAATGAGCCTGTTTTGTCATACACTTAATTAACTTTAATAAATTATTTCATGGTTGGAATAAGAACTTTTCTAAGCGCCCGTATTTCATATCCTAGTTTGTTCTTGAGAGCTTCTTCACTTGCTGATAGGTCTTTCCTGGAAAAAGCTCCCCAGGTTCTCGGGAAATTCACAGCAACAAAAGCAGTTTGTTTGGAATAAAAAGACAAAGAGCCGAGTTGTGGGAGCTGTCATGGCTGACTAAACAAAGAAAGAGCAGATTCTTACAGAAGCTCAAACTTTTTCTAAGAGAAAAGGGCTTCACAGAGTTAGACACAAAGCTAATTGATATCTGGGGGATTCAACATCACACAACAGAGAGTTAGAACTAGTGTTGCTGAAACGAAAACACAAGGACCCTGCACATTTTTTTACTTTTACCATTGATATTGTTCAATATGATTCAGGAATGCTAAGAATGCATGGCTGAAAAAGTGTGGATTAGGGAATTCCTAGCTGCAAAATCCAATTTTCCAATCATAAACAATAACAAATGTATTATGTCAGCCAGGATGATAAGATAAGTGAGTCCACACACACTCATAAATGTCCAAGATATGTACAAATGTTGGTAACAGCCAAGCTAGCTGCTCTGTGAGACTCTATTTAGACACAGTGGTGCTTAGATTAGTATTTCCCCCCCTGATTAGCACACTAAACACAAAGTACAGCCAAGGCTGATGGGAATGTCATTACTTTTGCAGTTAGGCTAAAACTATAGACTCCTTCTAATGTGCATAAAACTGATCAGGATAGAAATATTACTGTCCACATCACTGAAAACTCCAGAGGAAGGTGCTCTATGCACACAAACACATTATAATTACACTGATCGTACAGAACAGATTGTGGACTCTGACCTTCTTCGTACAGACAAATAGAGGAGGATGATCCAGAAGATGTCTAGCAGAAGAAACTTTATTTATGCTACTACTTATAAAAGATAGGCAGCTAAGGAAGGTGAAGGTTCTCCAATACAAGCAGAAACAGCACAGCTGATAGCTTTCTTTGTCTGCTTTGAGGTCAGTCAGACAGAAAACACTGTATAGTGTGAGGAGCAGCTAACCTGCTCTGTTGCAGCTGGTAGGGGGTAGGGTTAAGTGGAAGTTGAAGATGCTGTGAAGATGCAGCGTCTCACAAAAGAGACTGAAGGTTTGTTTTTGTTTTTTTTGGCCAAAATGGAGCGCAGTTAAGTCTTCCTCCTCCTCCTCCTCCTCCTCATCTTCTCTACCTCCAGGCTGTGCAGAACGAGCCCCACCACACAGCCAGCGCTTGTCGCCAAATTTGTTAATCCTGTGTGCCTCCTCCACGCTGGCTTTTAAGCCTCATCACACCTCCGCAAACAATGCATTGGTAGAGCTTGTAGTTTAATTCATATATTGACTCTTCAAAAAAGGGCAGCAGTTCCCTTTACATGACTGTGTCAGACCCCTCCAGGCTTATTGTTGTCTGTGGTATTTATAGGATTGCTTGATCTTATTGATGCTGACCTTCAGATGGTTCTCCTTGCACCGCTGGACTCTAAAACTCCATCACTTATTTATCTCAGAACAGGGGAGTCATCTCTGACTGCGTGGAGGAGCCAGGACTAAAATTTAAATCTGAAATTTAGAGAGTAGAATAAAGTTCGAGAAGAGAGTTTGGTTCAAAAGTTCAAAAGTTCAGACCTGTGTGTGGGAATCCATAAACCATGAAACCATGCTGTCTTCTACCTGAATCAATAGCACCTGAATCAATAAACACATATTTTAAATCTGAGAACAGTTTGTTTGGTCCTCCCCTCTGTCAAAAATGAATACAAGATTGATTGTATGCTTACAGCAGAGCCTTAAAGTCACCATACAAACCTGTGTGCATATACCCATACTTTTCATAAATCCTTACTTATTGAATTGGACCTTTAAACTAACAGCATGCTATCGACACCTCATTTGAGCTTGAGCTGCGTTGCCTCTGGACAACAAAAGTTTCATGATGAGGGGGAGATTGTCATCAGAGAGCGGAGTCAGCATTTGTTGGTAATTAAGTCAGCTACAAGCGGAGTGTATTTAACAAGGTATCATTATCAGTCGTGGTTCAGCTCAGTCAGAGGGCCATAATGGCGGGTGACTCATACTGACTAAAAGAAAGAAGAGAGGAAGAAGAAGAAGAAGGGGGGGAGGTGGAGACACCGGGTGACAGAATGAGGTCCAAGATAACACTCAGCAGACGGATATAGGCAAAGAGAGAATGAAGATGACACAATACAGCGTCATAACACAGTGTTATTTGATACCCTTGTTCCTAATTCTCTCTATATTCCCCCTCTTTTTCTATCAATCTCTTCCTGTAGGATGTCTGCATGCAGTGCTAACAACATGAAGCTGCAGAGAAAGATCCAGCAGCTGGAGGAAACCAACAAGTGAGTCCTCAAATGAGCCAGCGAGGGCTGCAACTAATGGTTATTTTAAGTATTGATTCATCTATTTATTACCTTCAATTGTTTTTTCTGCCAATCACAATTTCCCCAAACTCAAGGTGACATCTTCAGATAGTTTGTCTTGTCTGTTGACTCCCTCTTTTCTAACTCAGCTTCTAACTGGTTTTAAAAGACAACATTGCATCTTCCCAATCCTGGCTTCTCTCCACTGGCTCCTTGTTCAGTTTACAATTGTTTTTAAAGATTTTACTATTGAAACCTTATGATCCAGTTCACATCCACAGATCCGCAGGTGAGGCACTTCTAACTGTTGAAGTCGATGTTTTATGTCTTCTTTTCATTGCTTTTATTCTTTTTGTTTATATTTAAAATAACAATATCAACTTTATCTTAACCTTCGCATTTATTTTTGGCCTTTCTATTGTTATATTGCCTTCTGAGTATCCTGCTTCTGCTTTGTCTGTCAAAGCACTTTGTAAACTCTTAACTCCAAACGCTTTTAAAGGTGCTATATAATAAGTTGACTGTTGTTGTTTAACAATGACTTAAATGAATAATGATGTCAATCAACTAATCAACCAATCGATCTTCGAGCTGAACCTAAACCTGCTACTTTTGAATTTAAAAAAACAATTTCATAGAAAATTCAAGGCATAAATCAGCTACTGTCATTGTAAACTTTACAACTTTATGTGCAAGAACGGAAAGTTTGATTGATGTAGCATCTGTAACTGAGGGAGGGCTTAGCAAATGGTCATGTCATTGAAGTCCACTGATTTTTCTGTCTGAAATGCATCCACTGGTAGATTGTATCATCTGTGGCTATTAACAGTTTGTGTGCAAGAAGCCAAAGTTGAATATCCCAGGCAAAAAGTTCACCAGTTAATCATCCATAAAGACGGATGGAGATAAATAAACAGTGTTCTTGTGTTGTAGTGCAGAGTCAGTCCCAAAGTATCAATACTATCGATCCAAAGTCTTGTTTTGAGTATCAGTGCTAGCCTCAGAAGTATTGATACTTTTGTGGTATCGCTCACCTCGAATCCAGATCTGTAAAAACAGTTCCACAAATGCAGCAGCGTCTCTTTCAGTCTCTGCAGTTCCTGTTAGGGGCTCAATTATAGGCATAATCTCAAAGACAGGAAATAAATCAGAAAAAATAAATTTTAAAGTGGTGCTTTGAATATTTTAATGTCCCAGTTTATCTTTTTTTTTTTACCGTTTCATCTCACGCTCTTGGATTTGTTTATGTGTGGCTAAATTTTTGGAAGACACACGTCTTGTTCTATCCTTTGTTGTGTGTTGTCTGTCAGAGTTTTATTGATCTTGATTATTGATTTTGTCCCTGTGCCCCCTTCCTAACGGAGATTTTGACAACCTGGTTAAGAAAAATCTACTTGTTTAAAATGAGGACTGAGGCGTCTCGGTGTAAAATTGCCCCCGAATACAAAGCCCATCCAATTTTAAAACCTCACACAGTGTTCTCTGTCTTTGCTTCCTCTTCATCCTGCCATCTCATTATACTGCTTTCTCCCTGATGCTGGCAGAGTGCTGTGGTGGCTTGAAATAAAACGTGGGAAGATGATTTTGCGTACATACACTTCCCTGCTGCGTGCTGCTCCTTCTTTTTTTGTTGTCTTTTAGTTGCCAGTGATCACAGACGCTGAAAAAATGATGCCTGTGTTTCAAGGAATCGGTGGCCCCTTATGTGAGATTTTTACACAGTCTCTTTCATCTTCCTGTCTCTATTTGTATTGCAGTGCTCTGTTGGAGCAACTAAGCCAACTACAGGCTCTCCTCCCTAACAGCTCCAGCAAAACAGCAAACAGAGGGACCTGCATCCTGGTGAGACATATAACACGTTACATGAACTTAGACCATTGAGAGTTTGCTCTGACAGCATAAACTAAATGATAGATGTAGGTCAGCACTTGAGCACATCATTAAAAAAGCACTGCCTGTGCTCCACCACTGCTCTGTTTCCCTTTAAGATTTTAATCGAGTGAAATGTTTGGATAGCACCTGTGCTCATCTTTTGTGCCAATTTCTATGTAGGTTATAGCTAATAACTGCCTTTCTTCTTTTCCCCGTGCTTTCTGTCATTTCTCTCTGGCATCTGTGCTTGGCCTCTTTTTGTCCTGCTGTCTGTATTTATGTCCAGGTTTTGCTCCTCTCCTTCTCTTTGCTCATTTCCTCAAATCTTCAGCCAGAGCCTTACAGCCAACTCAGCCGGGGAGAGTACACACAGACTAAAGGTCTGTAGAAGCACGCACACTCACACTTGTTTCTCCCTCAAGCGCGCACACACATGCACTCATTCCTCTCCACCATGTTTTCACACAGTGCCATCCCGTTCCCTGCAGACGATGGATGAAGTGCAAGACGTCTCTCCTCTTCCTCTTCCTCTCCTCTCCAGGGGATTTGAGGACCTGTGTAGCCTGAGGGAGAAGCTCTGACCCTGGACAGATCTGCTCACATTAAACTTCCCATTCATTCACCACCAGGATGACAGGCACTGAGACAATCACTGATCTCCTCTAAGGTCCCCAAGAGGAAAGATGTAGCGAAGGAGAGCGGGCTTGCTTGCAAGCGCAGCATCCAAATGAGCAGTTTGATTGCTTTTCAGCAACTGTTTCTATCTGCAGAGACTAAGCGAGGTGTTATGATGTGTTTGCCATCCACTGCCAACTAGTTAAAAGATTTTTTGAACTGGAATTCACTGACTTAGATGGAGGTCAGTGAGAAGGTCATCCAAACAGTCATCTCGGGGACTTGGCGAACACTGTTTTTTTGCTGGAAGATGTAGGCATGTATAATCTGTAAAATGACACAAATGTATAGTCGCTGCTGTATTTTATTATTTACTTTTAATGTATGTATGTGTAGAAAAACGATGATCTGAGTTGCATTTTGTAGTTGAGTGCAATATTGAAGCGCATGATAATTAAAAAGTTTACTCCAGTGGATTTTGGAAACACCTGAAGGGTTTTGTTTCTTTCAGTAATGCCATGTGTCCAATTTGGAAGAGATTTGCATCCCAAAAATAATGAGGCAATATTTAAACTTACTTTATAAGCAAAAGCTGCTGGATGCCTTCTTGCATAATAAGCTTCACTTTCATGCCAGCTGTTAATATGGGAACTTGGCCTTTAGATTTAAAAAATAATGGGTATAATATCTCAGCAAAAGTCTTTATTATTTATATAAAAGTTGTTATTGTTTTTGTGGAAATCTAATTAATGGCTGGTCATGTATCCATGTGAAGTGCTTTCTTTCAAGTGGGGTCAAGAAAAGCGTTGCAAAACCTCCACTGTCACAGGGATAATTATTGAAACAACTTCTGTTACAGGGAATCCATCCATTAAACATCTAACTGGTAATATTTGTCTCTGTTTCACTGCTCACATAATATTTTATCCAGAAGAATAACATCCACTCATCTCTGATCCTGTCCATAATACACCATAATTCAAACATTTGATCTATTTACAGGATCATCTTTGCAGGATCTCAGCAGTAAATCTATAACAATAAGTTTGTATCTCTGTCCATATTTACCAACAAACACGCAGAACCTGGAGTGCACCATATTTTATTAGCTCAATGCAATCCCAGCAAAAGATTGAGGGCAACATCAGGGTGACGTGAGGATTTATTTTTGAATCCTCTGCTCGCTGCAATAAACTGAACTTAACTGAGGACAGTCCCAAAGATGCGTGTTACAGACTGTAGTGTTGTTTGACTGGAATACAGTCCGCAGACAGTGTTTTAGTTTGGTGTGCATGCTAATGTTTGCTAATTAGCATTAATACAAAGCACAGCTGAGGCTGATCATTAGTTTTGCAGAAACCAAACTTGGTTAGTAGACAAATTTCTGCATCACATTTCATGACAATCCATCCAACAGTTGTTGAGATATTTCAAAGGACCAAAGGGGTGGACTGACTGAACAACCAGCATTGCCGTCCCTACAGCCAGGCCACTAGCAAGTCTCAAATAAATTTAAAATTAGAATTTAGCACTCTCCAGGAGGGTACTAGCACTGAAACATAATGTATGAAGATGAAAAAATATGAGTTAAATGAATAACTAAAATATTACATTCTGTCATTGTATGATTTTGTTTAATAAACTGAAAAGTTTGGCCAGAAATGTCTCAGGTGGGTGAGGTTCTGTTGGGTAAACTTAAGCTCATGAGTCCAGTATTTGTGCAACTCTATTTGCAGAGTAGGTGTCATTTAACAATCCTCTCTGAGAGCTGTTTGTTCAAGCTGTTACGGAGGAAGTGGACCAAACGTTACAATTTAAAAACCAAATGATTTCAGCAAACCAAAACTGCGAAAGCACACTAGAGGGAGTCAGAAGTCAGACTGCTTTAAGCAGTGTGTTGTGGTCTTGTGAAAAAATAAAAAGAGTTATACATGTAGGTATAAACCCTGAATATCAGAATATCAATGAAGTCAGAGTTGAGCAGACGGGCTGCTACCTGAAGGGGGAAACAGATCACAGGAGGAAAAGATAATTAATTCAGACATTCTTGCAAGCTGAGTTGGCCCATTTGTGGTTTCATGAACTTTTGGTAAAAAAAAATAAATTAATTTTGCAATCAGGAGCCGAAGCACCTCTCCTTGCCTTCTTCTGCCTTAATGAAGACAAAAACAGTGAGACACATATCTTTACAAAAATGATTATTATACCTTTTAAATGGTGCCCTCGGGTGGATGTAATGGTCAAGGTTTTACTAACAAGAGAGATGATATTTAATAGTTATTTTTCTTTCCCTTTTCTGAATGAAGATCTTTCTTAATATTTTGTTTGTGCATGCCTAAATTACTAATAAGAACATTGCTTGTGAAGAGCTTTACTTCACCTCTGCTATATTGTATGCATTACAGATAGACCATTCAAGATGTGAATTCAAATCACTTTGTCTGCAAGCTGCACCGACATCATCAATGTCAATATCTCCTCCGTGATCCCTTTTGTTTTCTAAGTGCTGCGAAAAACAAAGACAAACGTATGCAAAATGAAATTAGACATCCTTAAGTGTCTCGGAAAACTTCAACAGAATGCAAATTAGCGGCTTCACAGAGAGCTTCGGGGTCAGACTGCAGCCGTATCTGCATCTCCATCCATCTCAATATTGGTTAAACATTAAAGGGGAAAAAGGAAACTGTCAACAAATTAGTGTTGCTTTCATTTGAAGTTGTTCCTCACTGCTTATGAAAGCAGACAAAGAAATATGACAATAACGTGCCTCCACTGGACTTTAAATCAGAGGAGAGGGTCACATTTAATGTCACTTGAAACAAATTGGTGAGGTGTTGCAGTTTACTGATAAGACAAGACGCCAGGCTGTCTACTGGTGGACAAATTCAGCAAACCACAAATGCAAGTGAAAGATTTGTGCAAATTGTTTGATAGGTCAGACTTGTCCAAGCAAGTCCAGTCCAGATGGTTGAAACAGCTTCAGAAAATTACTTTGACTGAATTTTCCCTTTTCTAACCTGCACCTCCCACCTTATTTTCTCTCTAATGCACACAGCGTCCATATCGATGCATTGTGTGAATACCAACAGTGACCTATAAGAAATGCAAATCAAAAACACACACTCATCTCTCTCTGTCTGGCTCCCTCACAAAGAGTGAAAGCTGTTTGAAATCTAATTTATCATTCCTCTGATGTGCATCATTTCAGATGCATGTGAACAAACCCTTGTAGGCTAAGGAAACCTTTCTGAAAATACCATCATGTATAATTTACCCTTATATCACATACAGGAATATTAAAGGTGATATTTGGACCTGACATCAGAGGCTGTGACTAGCTGGCTTCATCAAAGAGAAAAATAAACACAATAATAATATTTAAAAAAAGCTTGCAGCAAACAAATTCTGTATTGTTTAGTTTTAAATTAACTAAAGCAGAAAGACAGCCACAATCCATTCCACAAGCCTTTCCCTGTTTGTTTACACATGAATCACACAGGCAGATAAATAAAACCTTTAAAAATAGCTGACTGTATCTTTTAATGGAAAATGGAAAGTTTAAAATTAGAACTTAAGTCAGTGAAGCTTCATTCATGTCCTGTATCTGCTCATACTAATCCTGTACTGCATGTGCGCTTGGCCCGGCAGCGCGCCATCGAGCGGTGGAGGAGAGTCTGAGCGAGTATAAAAGCCTCCCGTATCAGGATGCTGTCAGCATCGCCGAAAGAAGAGGCGGCTGCATCACTACATACTTCAGCCTGAACGCTCCTAAGTAAACTGACATGGATTAATCACCTTTTTTTTCATTTGTTCTTGCATATTTTTTTCCGCTTATAAAAACAGGAACATGCGAGCAGAGACGCGTTTAAGTTTAGAAATCACTCGGATGATTCACGCAACTCCTGACCTCCCGCAGAGACTTTGAACAAGACTACACTCAGGACGAGGGCGATGGGGATTTTTGCATCCACATCTGCGCGTCAGCACCCGGGAAGTTAGCCTGAAAAAAGGAGGTGAAACACTGGGAAGTTGTTCAAAAGAAAATAAAAACAGAAAGTCGCCTTTTCTTCCCTCTGCAGTCATGCAGAGTAACAGCACCTCCTCTGGACCACTGACTGCCCTGAGCGTGTGCGGAGGAGAGGAGGATGAACATGAAATCTTTAAACTTGTAAGCCCTACAGAGGCAGCTTCCAACCTCGCTGCATTTAATCTTTCATTGAACTGCTGGCTTCACATCCTCTCCAAGGAGTCCTCACTGGACCTGCATGGAGACAGCGCAAACCTGGCAGTAAGGTTTATTTATGGATTTTTTTTTTAAAAAACAAATCCAGATGGATAAAATGAATAAATGTCCTTCTCATCAACATGTGGTGCAATAAAGTGTCTGGAGGTGTTCTCACTTCATTTTCCATGTGTGCACTTTTGTGACCATCTGGCAGCTCCGAGATGAAGATTTAAATGTTGTTGCATGTGTTTGACAGGTGCGAGTTCTCATTGCCACGGTGTACCTGGTGGTGTGTGGTCTGGGGCTTGTGGGTAATCTCCTGGCGCTCTTCCTGCTCCACTCCCGCCGCAGAGGCCACCACCACTCTTCCATCGACTGCTTTGTGATGAGCCTGGCGCTGACAGACCTCCAGTTTGTCCTCACCTTGCCCTTCTGGGCCGTGGACACGGTGCTGGACTTCCGTTGGCCCTTTGGCCGGGTCATGTGCAAGATTGTGAGCTCTGTCACCACCCTGAACATGTACGCCAGCGTCTTCTTCCTCACCGCCATGAGTGTGACCCGCTACCGCTCCCTGGTCACCTCTTTGAAGATGGACAGCCCTAGAAACGACACTACTCGTGCCAAATGGGCCAGTTTAGCCATCTGGGTGGTGTCACTTGTGGCTACGCTGCCTCATGCTTTCTACTCCACCACAGTCCAGGTTTGTTGAACTGAGACTGAACTACCATCTCTGCTTTAATTTGCTTACAGTACACACTTCTTATGCAGTTGTTGTTGTGTTTACAGGTGTCTGCAGATGACGAGCTGTGCTTAGTGCGGTTCTCTGACTCTGATTCAGACCACTGGGATCCTCAAGTCCTGCTTGGACTCTATCAAACACAGAAAGTCCTTCTGGGATTTGTAGTTCCACTGATTGTCATCTCTGTGTGCTACCTCCTCCTCCTGAGGTTCATCCTGAGCCGGCGCATCGTAGGCAGCATGGTCAGCGCAAATGTCACAGAGAGGTCAGAGTCTGAGAGAGGACGCCACCGCCGACGCTCCAAAGTCACCCGCTCTGTCACCATTGTGGTTCTGTCCTTTTTCATCTGCTGGCTGCCCAACCAGGCTCTCACCCTTTGGGGGGTGCTAATCAAATTTGACTTGGTGCCCTTCAGCAAAGCCTTCTACAATGCCCAGGCCTACGCCTTCCCCCTGACTGTGTGTTTAGCTCATGCAAACAGCTGTCTTAACCCGGTGCTTTACTGCCTGATCCGAAAAGAGTACAGAGCTGGACTGAAGGCGCTTCTGCTGAGAGTGTCTCACTCCGTCCGAAATGTTCTTACTCTGGCTCTGAGAGGGAGGAGAGTGGAGGAAGCACCACCCAGCCTGGTCATGATACACAAAGACATCAATATGTGATTTACTCTGTAAATGTAAAAGTTTGACATTTTGGGAAATGCAATTATTTGCTGTCTTGCCAAGAGTTTGATGAGAACACTCTCATGTTATGTTATGTTATGTTATGTCTAAAAGTAATTAAATCTGCCTACCATCACACGTAAAGCTCCCAATTAGCAGTTGTAAGAAATGACGTGGGGTTATGTATGGGACTGGAGTTAGCGCTGGCTGGTTTTAGTACAAATTAAAAGAAACAAGACCTACAGAGTTCATTAGTGAGCTTCAGAGCTGCTGGCAGGTAGATTTGTTTCCTTTTAGACAGAGACAGGCTAACTCTTTCCCCGTTTCCAGTTTTTGTGCTAAACTAAGCTAAGCTAAGCTATGCTAAGTTAGCTAGCTGTTGTCTCCAGCTTCATATTTAGCGTGCAGACTTGAGAGCAGTATCGATTGCCTCAACTCTTGGCAGGAAAGCACATAAGCGTATTTCACAAAATCTCAAATATTTTCTTTAATATTAAAGGAAATGCTCCTTTATGAGTCAACTTTGTGTGCCATATTTTCTTTGGTGCCTTTTTTTTTTTACCACGTTCCTCTGCGACATGGCCATCCCTCAAAATGTATTTCATTTCCTTTGGACACACAAACTTAATAACAAGCTTTGTTATGCACTTTTGTGCAAAGCCTGATTGCCAAAAGTATTCCACTGTGGAAATAATCTCCCGGGTGAATTACAAGTATGTTTCAGAAAATCAGTCAAACCCTTGAATACACTCTGGGCTGATTTTTTTCCTTGCACAATCAAGCAAAATACAGTGTGATGTTTAAACAGTCAAACCTGTAAAGTGATTTTTGTACTCTGTATCTGACACACCCACACAGGCAATCATGAGGACTATGAGATTGTTACTCGTTAGGTTTGATGTGTTATTGATGTGTTATTGTTGCTAACTCAATCAGGAGACTAGAAGCTCCCAGACATCCCTCCTCATATGCAGTAAAACAACTAAGATATCTATCATTAAATGTAGGCAGTGTTTGATGCTAGCATGAAACCATTTTCATGTCTCTCGGTGTCTGCCTTGCTGTACTGCTGTGAATTGTTTCGTGAATACACGTATGTAATGTGACATTAAATAAACGAGAGGACAAAAGAGTTTGGTGACGTCTCTGGAAAGTTAATCTCATCTGCGGGCACAGAACGACGAAGACGGCGAAAATGAGTCAACCGCACAAAAGCTGCTCCACGTTTTTACCCTTTTGCAACCTTTAAAGTTTGAACATGGATAACCATCTTCAGCTGCGGACAGATAGGCCCAGGGGCTGACATGAAAATACCGCACACACACACAGCATCACACTCCCTCCATTGTGTGCCACTCTGGTAGTAATTACCAATAAAAGAATCACAGATTCATTCAGCGGGCGTCTGTGTGGGAAGCTCTGATGCTGCTAAAAAGCCAGCAGGTCATCTTCCTGCTGCGAATGGAAAACAATCAAAAGTGTGATTTCAAAGTGCGGTTGGTCCAAAGATTCTGGTCAGTCTTTATGCTCAAATTGCTGCCCAACACTTTGCTGTTCACCATGTTATCAAAAGAAGTTTTTCTATTGCTGACATCTGTTATTGTTTTCTCTGATTTAATCTTTCCCTCAGACGAGCTTGCTTCATAATTCAACTGTTTTCTCATCAAGCTCTGAATGGACAGAGCATCTACGGCACATACACTGCCACTCACATGGCCCCTTTTTCTATTTTATTTCAGAGCCGGTTCACAGAAAATAAGCAACATTTGACAGGTACAAGCGTTGCAATCCTTATGGTCAGCTTTCCATCAAGTACACAGAGCCATTTCACAGAATCCCAATGATGAAAACCACTTGAGCAAATTTACATCTCTGTATGTCCATGTAGGGTCAGTATGGCTCACTGGTTTAAAGCAATTATATACTCAGATGTTTTTTTTTACAGGATGAGATAAACATGAATGATATGAAAAGCGTAGAAATAGGTCAAAGTCAATCACACTATGTCAACACACCGAGCACACAGTAAAGTCGTGATGCATAAATCTTAGCAAGCAAAGCTGTGCGGAAAACATGAATGCAATCACGCACGAAAGAAAAGTCCATTCTTAAAATACAACAGAGTAAGTATTTTTATGTGCAAGCATTCATAGTGTGTGCTATAAATGTAAATGTATAGATGCGGTTCTTTGAGAGGACTCAAGTGGGAGTTAAGACAGCATGTCATTCCCAGAAGCGAGCCACAAGCCAATTTGCAGACATAAGGCTGATTCACTTGACAAAGTGTTGCCAGTTTATTCTCCACATTATTTTAATGTGGTACAAGATGTAAAGAGCAAAATCATCTAACTCAAGGTCCACTTACTGGCTCAGTTGGAGCACTCATCTTCATCTCACAGTCTCCAATATGAAGAAGCTAACGATGACAATGAAGCTTCCTTGAGCCTAATGGCTGAGTCATTTTAACCTTAACCTTTCCCTTTTGTGCCTAAACAAACCATAACCACAGATTTGTCACATCATAAAACAGATTTTTTGTAACAACAACTGATGAATGGCGCCAAAGAGGCAGTCGTGGCTGTGAAGTGAAGCAAATGAAGTACCAAAAACTGCAGTTCCTCCAACAGCCACCTGAGGCTGGCTATGGAACGAGTCAATCTCCATTAACGCCCATATTAAAATGTCCAACTTCACAGCAGAAATAAACATGTTTACAGCCTGGTACAAACACACTGAGCTTCACATTCTGCTTTTCAGAAAGCTGCAAATGCAGTCATGAATACACCATCCATATTTATATTGTCTTTGATGATGCCATCCTGCGATTGGGGTCATCATATCAAATAGGGAAAATATGCCTGGGTCTAAAGGGCATGGACAAATAGATTTTGTCATTTAATTTGGAGGATTTGTTGGGCAGTCAACATGCACTCAAGATCCACTTAGTAGCAATGTTAGGTCACGGCTTTCATTGTAAAGGGTTTCAACCACATCATTGCAAAGACCATGAGATGTGGTTGAAATCCTGTGGTCACTCTTTACTCAAGCTTTTTCCAGTTAGTGCAGTCGTCATAATCAAGTCTGTAAGATGCTGTCGAAACCTCAGCTTTCAACATGTCTTTAGCCGCCGCCCTACCTCTGTCGCCTAATCTAAATATGGGCAAAGACATGGATCATTGCTGGACCTGATGCAGGCTGAATGATGCCTGGATTCTCAAACAAACTGCCTGTAATTGTACCCATCTGTCAATCAAAGTGGCCACATTGTTAATTATGCCTAACTTTAAGCCTTAAAGGTCCAGTGTGTAGAATTTAGTTGCATCTAGTGGTCTAATTGCTGCATTGCAATCTCCTCACATCACCCTCACCTTCTTAGTGTGAAGAAGAAACAACACTTTAAGGGCCCTATCTAGAGTCAATATTTAGTTTAGTCTGTAGAAACACAGTGTTTCAATATGGCGGCCTTCATGGAAGAGGACCCACTCCCACTGTAAATATAAAAGGATCATTTTTAAGAAACAAAAATAAAAAGATTCTTATTTTCAGGTGATCATACATGCATGAAAACATAGTTATGAATATTATATTCCATGTTTGCCTTATTCTGAAAATAAAGGGCCCAAATCTTACACACTGTACCTTTAATATAATTTGAATGAGTGAGTTAAATAGAAATTCACCCTCAGTACAGTTGTCATGAACGGGGAAATTAGCTATAGAGACCAAAACTGTTTTTTGTACCAGGCTGTAAACATGTTTATTTCTGGAAGTTGGACATTTTAACATGGGGATTTATGGAGACTTGTTGACTTGTTCTGTAGCCAGCCTCAAGTGGCTGTTTGAGGAACTGCAGTTTTTGGCACTTCTGCATAGGCTTCACTTCACAGCCACGGGGGTTGCCGCTGAAAGCCAAACATCTCACAGTCAACCTTAAAGGTCCAGTATATAAGATTAAGTGGCATTTAATGGTTTAGTTGCTTACTGGAATCACTTTGCCTCACCCTCTCCATCCTAGCCTGAAGGAGAAACTATGGTGGTGAGGAGACGTATGAAAAATGTGCAACACCCTATCTGGAGCCAAGGCCTCCTCCTCAGTTGCAGTAATAAGGAGCACTGCTTTTGAATTTTATTCACACAGACTGATCTTGCTGGTCCAGCGATTGAACCAATGACCTTCCTGCCACGTTATCTTAGCCCCCATAATTTAACAATCTTCTTTCTCCCCAGTTTTGTGACTACAATTACCGCTTTATTCTTTTTATATTATGAATCTGAGATAAGATAATTGTAATCCAAGTCTTGATCGTTTTGTAATACAGGTGAATGTAAGCAATGACCTTTGATATTACCATTAAGCTTCAGACAAAAACATTTACTGGCAGCAATTTAAGGTAAATGTTTTGATCGTTTACGCTGCACTGTAATGCACATTGTGTTGCAGCATAATCAGGAAGAACAAAAACAAAAACATCTCTCTATCTGGGGAATAATCTCCATAAAGCGCTGTGGCGATGAATCTGAATGCAGTTGTTAGTAATGTTTCAGGGCTTGTGAGACATTCAGCGTCTCTGACTCAGTCATATTACAATTAAAATGCAGGTGTCTTTAAAGAGCACAGACAAGGCCATGTTCCTCTATCAAGGAGGACAACATTTCTGAGAATTTTCAAAATGATTGACATAGACGCTAAAATTGTTCCCACATGAGGATTTAAAAAGTTCTTCCAGTCTTAAATGACTGCTGCCAATTTTATTCTATCATCAGTCAGGACATGAACATTTTATCTCCCATTTACGAGGAAATTATTAGGCTAATTATTTTTCTTTCTTTTTTTTTGCGTAACAACACAAGTTTGGCAAAAGTGGTCTCTTCTGGCTCCTGTAGAAGAAGAACTTTCTAAACTCATCTATTTTCTTCTTGGTTTTTAATCTGCCAAGTAAAGAAATATATATATATATATATATATATATATATATATATATATATATATGTTATATGATGCTAAAATATATAGATGAGTTTAAGATATCAGGATAGGTTTGTTGAGAAAACAGACAAACTGAATAGTGTTTTTATATTTTTCAGTCTCTTCCTCTCTTTGCTCTCAGACTTTATCACATTTGCAGCACCACACTTTTGACAGTGATTTCAACCTCAGCTTTCTTCCTCGGAGACTTGCTCGAGTGTGGGGAGCATCTGTAAACAAACAACCATCATGTCATTCCACAGATTTCTTTAATGTGATTCAAGGGCCTCCAATTCAGCGAATGTTTTCCTTGTAGTGCTTTGGTGTGACAGCCACGGTGCAACATGTCACGAAGGTCTTTGGCGCGATGTAGCAGGTTGGTCTGACCTCATTAGCTCTGTTCATTGTTCTCAGTTTTCTTAAAATCGTCCCAGTAACTGCCAGTGAAAAATCTCTCACACAGCATGAAGCTGCCACCCCGGTACTTCACAGCAGGGCACATGTTAAATGCTTAATGAGCTGCGCCTGCTTTCCTCCAGACGTAGCACTTTGAATTACAACTGAGGAGTTTGATTTTGGCTTCATCAGACCACAAATCTTTGATGCGCAGTCTTCTGCTCTCTCTGTGCTAACGCCCGGCATGCTGTCGCTGACTGGTTCCTTATGGCCATATTGCTATGTAGCACAGACGTAAGATGTGATGCACCGACTGTTGCCCTTCCAGAGAGATCTTCCTCCACGGCCAACAGGGCTCTGATGTAGATTCTCTGACCAAGGTCCTTCTTGCTGAGTTAAGGAGGATGAACAGCTGCAGGAAGAGGCTGTCTAGAGCTATATAAAGTTTGCAGTTTCTTATGATGGAGCCTGTGAAACACTGACACATTGGAAATCGTTTGATGCTGTTCTTCAGTTCTGTGCCTCCTCACTATTCTGAATGTTACACAGCTCCTTAGAGTATATTGCTCTGAACTGCACTGTCGCCTGTTAGACCTTTCAGGGAGGAACAATACACGTTATAATGGATTTCCTATTATTTGAACTCAGCTGGACATACATCAAGTTTTCGAGGGCAGTACACTTACTAATATAGGTTAGGAAGCTCTGTGGCTCCTATAGCAGTCTGAATTCTCTGAAGCACGGCTTCAATAAGGTACTGGAAACACTCCTTAGAGACTCTGGTAGCAGCAGATTTGTCAGCTGTGCATCCATGCTGCGAATCTACCGTTTCACAACACTGCAAAGGGAGCAGACATTAGAAGATGAGAAGACTGCGGCCATGAAAGGATGGGCACGGTCAGCAACAATACTCAAGTACGCTATGTTTAAAGTCCGTGTAAAGTAAGAATAAATATGCTCTGAGTTTGTCAGACCAAAGAAGAAAGTGTTATTAACCAACCAGCCAAATTTGAATGATTAAAAATATCGACATGTTTATGAAATTAGGTGTCAAAATAGTGTAAAAATGAATTCTCAGCTCCGGGACTGTGGGGGCGTGTCTGCTGAATGCGCTGAAGCCACGCCCACTCGTGGGAGCAGTCATGCAGCCATTTTGAAGCGACTGAAACGTGTCAGATGAGTTCAGAAAATGACATGACTAACTTTGAAACACTCTGAGCGAATTAATCCCTATCTCTCTACTAGGGGTGCAGGGGTATGCGCAGGGTGGCCTCAGCGTGTCATCGAGCCACCCTTTAGGACCGCCCACAAAATCCTGGACTGAAAACTGGTGAAAAACTGTTTTAACCTCTAACTCCACATTTCAGAAATATATCGTTCAAAGTCTTTTCACATGTTTGCAGCAACTTTTTTTCGACATATTTAATGTATTTTGAAAGAAATCTTAGAATTGCCTTTGGACTTTAAACCATGGTCAGTACGGGGTCTAATGTGTGCCACAAAATTATGCGCCTTTACACCACCACCAGCAAACATTGTTAAAAACAAAGCAGGGTGGATTCATGGATTCCTTCTCCCTTCACCCACCTGCATGTGGCAGCTGATATTCAGAGATCTGTCAGACCAGGCAACATTTTTCTAATCTTCTGTTGGTAAACCTGTGCCCTCTGTAGCCTCTGTTATCTGCTCTTAGCTGACAGGAGTGGAGCCCAGTGTGGTCGCCTGCTGCTTCAAGGTTTCGACGTGTGGTGCGTTCAGAAACGCTCTTTTGCATAGCACTATCATAATGCGTGATTATTTGAGTGCCTGTAGCCTTCCTCAGGCCATTCTCTGACCTCTCTCATTAACAAGGCGTTAGAACTGCTGTTCATTTGATGTTTCTTTTTTTTTTTTTTACACCACTTTCAGTAAACTCTAAAGTTTTGCATGAAAATCACAGGATATCAGCACTTTTTGAGATACTCAAATGACCCCACCCGGCACCATAAAACATTTCACGGTCAAAGACAATCAGATCACATTTCTTCCTTGTTTGATCTGAACAACTGAACCTCTTGACCATGTCAGCATGCTTTTATGCACAGAGTTACTGCCACGTGATTAGCTGATTACATATGTGCATTAACGAGCAGGTGTACCTAATAAACTGGACACTCGACTGAAGTCAGGGACTGGGCTAAGCTACGTCACAAAGTTTGAAAGACATGGTCAGGCAGGAAGGCTCTTATGAAAGATGGTATCTGCTGCATTTGGAGCTTGACTCACACCAGAGACTACAAGTCAGGTTAGGTTATCTCTGCCTCTGTTACATTGATCCTGACCATTTATAAAAACAACTGTCTCCTACAACCGAAGTAACCCTTTAACTCAAATTAAGTTTTTCAGTTCACTTGTTAAAAGTTATTGTTTCAAAACTGTGACAGTGTTTGTAATTCTATATGACAGTATAATAGCCTCTCTCAAAAACTCAGCTGAGAGTTATTGATAGATAAAATAACCGATCTGTTTGTGGCAAACTCAGAAAATTAAATACTCATAGATCTACTTTATCACAATAAAACAAAAATAAACTACTGGCAGAAAGCAAACAAAAGGTCATTGATTTAAAATATTACGCACAATGGTCCAGACTGGTTTATTAAAAGAAATCTATCACACTTTTGTTTTTCATTTTTGCTGTTCAGTGAAATATTGGATACTTTCACCTGGATCTGAAAAGTCCCTCTTTAGATAACCTGCTCACAGCTCATGTCCATAACCTGTTAAAAGGTTGTAAAAATATATTTTGATTCACTTTAAGGGGTCACAAGCCAAAAAGGTTGACAATCTCTTGTCTAAGAGATACTAAGGTATAAATCATCATATCCCCTGACCTTAGTTACAACACCACAAAATACTGAAAAACAAAGTGGCTGAGAATGTTTAAAGGGCAGAGTGAGAACATTTAGCTCATTAGCACCGTTTGAAGTCCCATCAAGAGGTCAAATTGCCACACCGAAGGCACGGAGCACAGCACAAGCACTCCTGTCGGGAAATAAAACAGAACTAAATAAACACTCCCCTTCGCTCTTTCCTTGACAATGACCACGTTGTGTCCATCCTGTAATTGAATTTCCCCATTTCACTTTAATTATCGCACACAATCTGGACTGAAATGAAAAATAAAAACTGCCTATGCCTCGTTTATGAGTCAAACACACTTCAGCCTACGCTCTAGCCATTTGGTTTAGACTGAAGCACTATAGAGCAAGAAGAGCAGTAATGGGGACTGTGTAATGACCCATTCACAGAGCAAGCTGTTGGACTATATGCATGTGTTTGAGCTGCAGCTGTTGGGTTTTCTAGCTGTTATATCTGCTGCTTATACATCTGGAGAGACACAAAGTGCCTTAATAGTCCCATTATGCTGTTGCATCTGATACGAATATTCTTGCTTTGCGACTACGGTGCTGCATTTTGAGTTGTTCATATTCAGGTTGAACAGAACTGACCTATTTGAGGAGAAAGTAGGTTTGATTATAATGTCCCTGTGTACAATGCAGTGAGACGTAATGAAATTTTAAGAACTACAGAAGCATATAGATGAGATGTTAATTATGTTGAATGCAAATAATCATACCATTATCTCAAATGACCACACGTGCTCCACTTTCCTTTGAAACGCTGGCTCACAATTGAACTAGGCCACAGCTGTTTGACACAACATACATCACATATGCACAGCAGGGTGTATGAGGAACATATTGTGTTTATTGCCAAAACATATGTATCTTTAAAAAATGATGTATATAAAAAAACAGGACAATGACTTTTTTCTTCAGAGTATAATGCTTTTTTCCTGAGATAAAAACATTTTCCTACAAAGGTACGGTGTGATTATGATCCTTTTACAACCAATCAGCAGCGGGTGCTCCTTTTATAAACAAAAATAGGGTGCAATTATAAATCTTGCCAGAGAAAGAAGAAATCTTTTGTACGAGAAGAGATGCAGTTCGATCATTTTGGAGAAAACCTGCATTTTTAATTGAGGGGGTTAAAAAAACATACTGACCCCAGAGATAACTGTCTTAAAAATAATAATAATAATAATAATATTAACAATCTAAAATTCTCCCCAGCAGCACAAGGCTACTTGTCAATCAGGCTCGAGATGCTCCTCTTCTTGTAAAGTATTGAACCAAGTCATCGTTAAAGGCTACATCTGTAGGGATGAGATCTGGAGCACTTGGTTATAAATAATGCTTTTAGTAAGGTGCAGCAGCCTTACACACCTTATTAAAAGTTGTATTTATAACCGAGCGCTACCGACCTCATCTCGTCATCTTGTCTGTTAAACTGGATCTCAGATAAAAGTAAATCAACAGGTTGGATAACACGCAAAGTTGTTTGAGCAGATATTAAAAGAAAAATCCGTCTAATTGTAGAATCGTCCTCTTAGCCTGAACACAATCACATAGCTAATTTTCACTTTATGAGGTCAACTTTCAGCTTCGAAGTCACAGTTGGGGAGTGTAAGATCTGGGACTAACAAAACCACTACAGTACTAGAAGAGTCCCAGAGGGTGGAAGATGAGAAGAGCCTCTGTAAAACTGATCAAATCGAGCACCCTCGGTTATAAAGTTTGTTTCTGGACGGGGTTGTGTTTGTGAGAAAAAATACCTCAGGCTATTTCTCTTCATTTATCTCCACTGGGGAGTCTGCTCTCTCCCTCTTTACCGAAACCTTCTCCTCATTAACGCTCCCATCGTCTGTTAGCGCTGTTGCTTCCCGTTTCCTCTCCTCCTTAATGAGGTCCTTTTTCACCTTGTTCTTTGCAGTGACTGCACGTGGTGGTTTGACATCGACCGTGGACTCTGAGGTGGCTGTGGAGCTCTCACAGACGGTCGGTCCCTCCCACTTTGGGATGTCCAGTCCCAGCTTCTCCATCAGCTGTTTCATGACGTCATCCACGTAACCATAGATACGCAGGTGTGCATGCTTGTCCTATGAGACAGAAAATTACAACTGTGAAATGATTAACCTGAGCGCATGAGCAGCATACTTTAAACATAATCACAGTGTTTGAAGTTCTGTTTCATGTTTCCATACGTGTGCGTCAGGTGTGCGAGTGAGGCTCACATGTTTCGTGGGCTGCAGGTTGACAATGGCCACCTTCCCTCCTTTGCGCTTGGTGAGGAGTGGAAGGTCTCCACTGGGTTTGATCTGTAAGGAGGTGCCGAGCGTCAGCGCCAGGTCTGCTCGTCTGGGTGCAGACAGAGAAGAAATGTGTCACAGATATCAGTCACATGTGTGCTGCTGACACCGAGCTTCATCGAGTTTCCATTGCTGGTAGAGATTGTTGGTAATGAGGAAGCATTAAGTTTAAAAAACAGAAGAGGCTCAAAGGACGTCCACATTTTGTCCCAGCTTGTCGTTTTCATGTATTAACATTACATTTGAGTCACATCGCTAAGCATCCGTTCCTCTAAAAAAATAATTACCTGGTGAGATTTGAAACCCACAAGACCATTTAAACAGCACTTGCGGTGGTGCTGAAGGGATTCACAGAACTCTCATTCTAATCATCTGGATGCAAAAATATTCAGTATGAAAGTTTTTAAAATAGTTTTGAAGGAGATGGTTTTACTGGTTTAAGTTGAGACTGTATTTCTAACGCAAGCAGTCAGACATGACATACAGCATATAATACAAAATATGAGAAGTAATCAATATATCGTGATATGAATGATTTAAGTGATTTAAGTTTGGTTCACTTTGTAAAGACAGAGTCATTTCCGGCTGCCATCTTTGGAAAAAGGTTAAAAATCTTTTCTTATCTTCACCAAACAGAACAATCTTTCATCCAGATGGTTAGAAAAGTCTTTAAAGATTATGGAAATACCTTCAGAACAGCCGTAAGTGTTGTAAAATGACCTGCTGCATTTTACAATGATTTTCTGGGTAATTCTTTTTCAAAGAAATGCATAGCGCTGTCACTCAAATCTAACGTTAATACATCAGAGGCACAAAGTGTTATCTGCTGCTTTTCAGTGACGCACACCATAGCAAAGCTTTCTCCAATTCAAACGTTCTGTACACTGCGTCCCCTCATAATTAATGAAAGAGCGCAACAGCGATTCCACAGACATAGTCTGCTAATCATTAATGAGACAGTGAAACAGAAGTTATCTGGATGTAACTCCAGTTCTTCCAGTACGTGCACAGCTCACCATCTCTCTTCATATCACAAAGTGAAGAAGTGAAAGAAGAGAATTTTTAATTAAAGCACGATACAAGCGTGCAGAAAAACAGTATAAACACAACTTTAATTAACTTTAACAAATAAACACGGTGGACATCAGCCTGCCTTTGAACAAATAACTAAAGAGTTAAATGGTTGGAGCGCCAGATCTCCTCTTTGTGATTGAAATGGTTACTATGCATCATTTATGGGTCACTGACAGTACATCAAGGTGAACCACAAACACCCTTTCTGTTGTGTAAATGCACAATGAAAGCATTATGTGGCTGAAGGATCGGAGGGAAACATCGACACAAAAGAGGCAAATGGCATCACTAAAGCAGACAGTGATGCACACAAAAACCCTAAAAAGGTTTTCAAACAAAGACATATTTGCATATCAGGACAGAGAAAGCCGCACAGAATGATAAATCAAATAGTTTTCAGTTCATAGGACGTGTTTGATCTGTGACTTGTGCTGTTTAGCCTAGAGATAAAAGAAAGTCAGGATAGATAAAAGTATGTACTGTGTGCTACTCGGTTATCAAGACACATGCTGAATCAGAAACATCCAATATATAAAAATGTATAAAAAAGAGGAAACAAACTGCGTCTGTCTCACCTGCTGGCATCATCTGCTTTGTTCAGGTCTCTGTCAGGAAGAGCATCCTCCCAGTCTAGTATAGTGCTTATCAGCTTTCCTCTGTAAGAATACACAGTCATATTGATAAATGGATCGTGGCACATTATTACAAAACGTGGTGAAAGCACGCGTTTACCTGCAGGCTCTGAGCCCTCTGGATCGTACCACCTCGCAGTGACGTCCAGTCGGTTTCAGGCCCATCACGCCAATCACCTTTTCTCTCACATACTGCCTGGAAAACCAAAGACCCCTTCAGATTACATCTCTGTCCAACCACATCAGTTAGAAGCAACAAACCAAGCTCCATTTGAACAAAAACATGATAATTAACTGATTAACTCTGTGGCCACTTTATTAGATAAACCAGACTTTTGCTTGACTTCTACAAGACATGCACTCAACAAGATTTGTGGAAATGGTCTTTAGTCTTCAGTGACTCATGTAGCTGCTGCAAAGTTTTTAAACATTTCTAGTTGGTCCCAAAGGTAACCTACTTGGAGATCTAAATACTGTGCAGGTCACTGGAGTAAAATTAAATCACTGTCATGTTCCTGGAGTAATTTTGAGATGATGAGCTCTCCCTGAAATGGTGCATTATCCAGGTGGAAGAAAATAGTGCCCGTAATTAGAATTATAACGAGGTTCCTTACATGTGCAAAGAAAACACCTGACATACAATTACACTGCCGGATTACCTTTGACACAGGTCAGGATGCATCAGGGAGTCATACTGTTTTTTTTAGCTGACACAGACTGCTGTGAACGAAGATCTTTCAAAGATATTTTTTTGGCCTTTTTGAGCTTTATTTAACAGAGACAGCTTGAAGAGTGACAGGAATATGGGGAGAGAGAGAGAGAGATGGGGAATGACATGCGGGAAAGAGCCACAGGTCGGATTCAAAGGACTGAGCCTTTGTACATGGGGCGGTTGCTCTACCGACTGAGCTAAACGACACCCTGAACGAAGATCTTACAAACGTTTCTTGAATTTAGTGACCACATGTCTAGTGCACCTTCATGTTCTTGTTCCTTTCCAAAATAGAGTGCAGCACAGCATGGATTTTCTCTGCTGCTGCAGGGCATCTCCTTCTGAGTTCAGCATTCAGAGATGGGCTTCTGCACATCTGAGCCATTACTCATTACCTTCCTGTGAACTCTGTCAGGAAACAGGTCGGGCCTTTTCTTCTCCTAACCTCTTTTACTGATGTGTTTCAATCACAGAACAACCACCAAATGCATATTTTTCACTCCCTGTAGAACCTGCAGGGTGTGAAAATCCCTGGAGAACGCCTGTTTCTGAGATGCAGGGAGAGACATCTGGCATCTGATACTGTGAATGCTAATGTTAGGTGAACAGTAATTGAACCTGCTGTCTGCATGCATTACATATTGAGTTTGAGCCCCTTGATTTGCTGTTTGTTTTACCACACAGGCGTACCTAATAAAATGCAATAAGAAGCAAAAGATAGTAGCTTGTACGGATAAGAATTATCAAAGAGTTTCAAGATCAAAATGTGTGTGTGTGTGTGTGCGCCCATACCTTCCACACTTCTCACACTCCTCCACAAACATGTTTCCATGAAGCTCGGATAACAGATCTCTAATAGAGCAAGAGGGAGAAAAGTCCACAAAGACAGAAAAGATCACAAAGATGATATTCACTTAGATCATTGTCTCCAAAGTTAATGTCAGTACTCTTCACCATAACTTTTTCTCAGTCACGCTCTGATACATATTCAGAGGCCATATTCGCTTCTACGCTCCACCTGCACAGATAAGTGCCGACCAGTACCTTACCAGTTCATCTGCTGTCTCGGTGATTTCATCAGAGAACTACCAATTTGCTGTCTAGCCTGGTCTAAAGAAGAAGAAAAAAAACTTGACTGATGGAGGGTGGAGAGAGAGCTGAGAAATGGCTTCCAGGAAAAGCATGTCTCCCAATATGTGTAAAGACTGGCTGTATGTACTGAATGAAAAATTGGATTCTTGGCCTTGGGTTAGTCCAATATGATTGGATAATCCAGAGTCAGACCAAACATTTTCCATTACAGAGCATTATTTGAAGTTATTTGAGCCGTGCTGAAAGGGCGGCTCACTTCTAGCTCTGTTACAGCCGTTATCACAAAGCAGCAGCTTATTTCAAAACAATGAGCCACAACCCGACATGTAACAATCTGTGCGTTACATGGCTTACAACGCTGTATAATACATACATATATTTGTAAAATAGAAGAAATGAAGAAACAAAAACTATATTATGGTTGTTTAATCCTCAAAAAGGAATTCACTGCATTTTCTGCACAAGTTAACTTTTTCTCTAAATAAGTATCTCATGTCCACTTCCTACTTGCTCATTCTCTCTCCTCTCCACTCTTTGCTTCCAGCGTAGTAATGTCCCTAAAATGTTCTCTGCATTAGCATATCGTGAACATTTTCATCTACATTTTCTGAAAATGAATGAAAGAAATCAGCCGTAATCACTCGTACGGTATCTGATAATACATCTTTAAAACTACAGGACACTTGTAGTGACGAAGCTCATTGTTTTGGTTTGATGGTTCTTTTAACCGATCATTATCGCTAAAGAAAAAAGGGATTTATTATGGATATTATGGATGCTTTGCTTCCAATCTGTCCAGTGGTCACCTGCAGTATTGCAGCAGAAATTTTCCCCCAAAGCCTTTTCTCGGTAGACCCCGATTATAAAAGAGGTATAAAATTATAACAGGACACCTCGAACTACAAACAACTGAATTTTTGATCTATGGAGGTTTTATGTTTGTAAAACTTTCCTTTCCTTGTAATTACAGCTAGAAAGCTAGAAAACTTTTAGGCTTAATGTCCAGGCGAGTCTTTGGGTCTGGTATTTAGTTCTATAATAAATCTATCCCCACCCACAACAGAGGAATCAGACTCTTTGCCCTCCACACCTGGCTGAGGTTACCATGCCGCCTCTGGGATCCCCTTCGGTAACAAAATTCACTTGTTTTGGGCGAGGCCCATCCTTCTGAAACGTGATGGCCTGCACCCAAACAGCAGAGGATCCAAGATGCTGTCTGAAAACATGGATCCTGCCCTCAGGCAGTTACACAACGGTACGATAGAAAATGTTAAGTCACCACCACCATCCTCTACTTCTGCAACACACTCTGATCTCCAAAATGAGACTGGTATGCTTTAATTTCCAATTATAGACCCACTGAAGCACACTCAATATCACACCCCTCTGCTACTAATCATAACAATTTAATTCAAGTCCCTCCGGTGTATCTAAGGTGATTTTAACACATGTCTGCTTCTCAGATCTTTGTTATTGATTTTAGGGATACTTTGGAGTCTTTTCAGAACCCACACATTGGAAGGGTCACACTCTTGACCTAGTTTTCTACAGTGGCCTCAGCCCTGACAACTTCTATGTCTGATCATAAAGCAGTTTTTATTCAGTGTGATTTTATCCCAACTACCTTTTAAACACAGTACATCTGTCTGCTGCTGGTCTATTCAGGTTTTATGGGCTTTTTACTTTTTTACTGCTGCATCTTTAGCCGCTTTTAACCCACACTTTGACACAAAAGAGCTGGTTTCTCTTTTTAATCACACTTGTCAGACTGTCCTGGACTCTGTCACCTCCTATAAAGACAGTCAAATAATACACCACAGCCCTGGATAAATGAATCCACTCAAGAATTATGAGATCTGGAAATATACAATGAAGAAGCTTTCTCTAGCTTAATTTTAGCAAATCACTCCACCCTAGGTACAGACTGAGTCATCACTTTCTCTCCCCGGTATTTTACCGATGCCTCAAAAGATGAGATATGAGTTTAATTATTTAATAAATAGGCTTGATAATATAAAGCAACAGATTAGGCCTTAGTGTTTTACATGCCTACATTCTTTTTATCTGAACTCATATCCCACATTGAATCCAACCACGTGCAGCCTTAATATTATTCCACTAATTTATTGACACAGTTGGCACAGTATTTTAATGATAATAAAGAGCTCGTTAGAGAAAGGCGTCTTTCTATTTTTAAACATGGTTATTAAAAAAAAGATCCTTGTGTTCTTAACAATTTTAAGCCAATTTCTGAACTCATGTTTTCATACAAAGTTTTAAAGAAGGTTGTTTCAACCCAACTTTTAGCTTTTATGTGTAATGAAAATATGTTTGAGAAATGGCAGTCAGGTTGTAGAGCTGCACACAAACTGCTTTCATCAGCTAGCATCGGAGAGAGAGCGTAATTTTAATTCATGTAGACTTCGCTTATTTGATTATTTTAAAAACTGGGTTGACATCAAGGACAATGCACTTTGTTGGTTTTATTCTTAGCTTTTAGAATAAACAAACACAGAGTATGCTCTCTATAAAAAGGTATTACCATAGATAATTAGTCATCCGCTTTAGATCACATTGCCTGTGGTGTACCACAGGGTTAAATTTTAGGTCCAATATTATTTTCTATCTACATGTTTCTACTTGGCTATATAATCTAACGTCATTACATCTCTTTTTATTGATTTATTGCTTTAGACTATCTCAGTGTTGTCAACTTTTTCATGGCACGAAATATCCTTCAACACAAAATCAGAAACCATATTGTTCTGTCCCCCAAACCATATCAAAATGGCCTTGGTCCTTTTTCAGCTAATGTGAAGCCTGCTGCAAGACATTTACGGGTATATTTGACTCAGATCTCAGCTTTGAACCTCAGATTTAAAGAATTGTCCAGTCTGGTTTCCTTCAGTTAAGAACTGTCTCAAGAAGTAAACCAATCCTGTCACAAATTCATTCATGCACTGATTTATCTCTAGACTCGACTCCCTTCTCACTCTCTCGCCCCAACTAGTTAAAAATGCAGCAGTTCGGACCGGACTTTACAGACGTCATCACGTCACCCCAGTCTTGGCTTGTTTCCACTGGCTTCCTGATTTTAAAGATGTTACTGATCACCTTTGAAGCACGTCTGGGAAAGACTCCAAGCTGCATAAGCAGAGATGTTGAGTCTACAGCCTTAAATCGTCAGGTGAGGCCCTTCTGCCTGTTGCAGTCAAGGTCTAAATCTAAAGGCGACCATGATTTTGCCTGCCTGAGGAAATAAGGCTCGCAGAATCTTTCAAATCACTTTTTAAAACCCATTTTTGTAGACTTGCTTTTATGTGATGTATTTTTAAAAATGTCTTTAAATGTTTTATTCAGTCTTATGTATAAATTTATTTATCTTATTGCTTTTATGGACTTTATTCTTTTGCAATTTTTTATACTGTCATGTTCCTTCAGGGCTATTCCTCTTACTGTTTGTCCTTAGTGCCTGGCTCTCTGTTGTTATTATACCTTGAGTATCCTGTTTGTGCTTGTCTGTCAAAGTACTTTTTGAAAAGGTTGCTATATAAATAAAGGTATTATTGTTTTTCTATTATTATTATCTGTGGGATTTATCCATGTCTCAACTTTAGTGGATCGTAACATATCAGGTACAGAATTAATATGCAGATGCTCCGGTTTAAGTTGAGATCAGTTGTTTCTATGGATGTGAGTTTTTAGGCCATGATAAAGGGCAAACCTTGTTTAAGATGTTGATAACTTGTGGCTCCATAACAGGCTCAACAAGGCGAGGAAGAAACCAGAGGGAAAGCCTGTGACGATGAGTCACAAGGGAGCGACAGATGGCATCAGATGTCTTTTTAAAATATAAAAAGCTGAGTGATTTCTTACTCTGAGTAATTTAATGCTCTTAACTTAGTCTTGCTCATCAAACTAATGTCAAAATATGACAGCGTTATGTAAGGGTATTTTGAAGGCATTTCCATGCTTCAACTGCAATTGGAATCAGCGACAAAAAAAATGGTTCACTGTCACTGCTCTAATCAACTTTATTTCCAGCAGCAGGCAGCTGTTTTCAGAAGAAACATAACTATGAGCTACCTGCCAAACACCTAAAGGCACTATGTTAGCAATCGCTGGAGAACGTAGGGAAACGTCTGGCTCCCTAGCTGATCCACCGAGGAGTTGTCAAAGACCAAAACCAGAGCTTTTGAAAATAGATTTCAAACAAATGTGATAAAACTAGATGGTACTAGCTTCTGAAAAAATGCTGCTTTTCCTTTTGTTTTATCATATTAAAAAGAGTATCTTTGGTTTTAGACGAGACATGACCTACATTCCTGAAAATTGTGACAAGTAATTTCACTGTTTTCTGAAGTGTTATAACACTAATGATTAATCAATGAATTGATTCAAGTGCAATTAGACTTAATGTGGCCTAGCTGTGAGACAATGTACTGCTTCATGCCTATCAACAACTAAGATTTGAGTGAGCTACTCAGTATGTAAAACACCTGCTGTGTGTAAATCATCTGCAGGACAGAATTACCTGGGGAAACCTGATCGGACATGCAGGCCGTCCACGTTCTGGCTGATGAGATACTTGAGGTATCCGGCCCTCTGCAGTCCCAGGAGGGCCATGTGAGTCAAACTGGGTCGGGCATCTTCGAATGTTGTGTCGAAGTGAGGTGACTCACCCTTTTCTTCTAACGTCCACACACCCTTTGGACCCCTGAAGGAGAATATAGCGATGAACAGACTGATAATAGATGTAATAAGGATTGGACAGGTTGTTATGCAGTGGGTGGACTGGAGGTATTACGTGTTTAAAACTGGTGCGGGGGTTTTTGTGCTCAAGGTTGAGTATAAACAATCTTATGGGAAGATTTCTGCAAAGTTTGTGAGCCAAACTGACAACATGCTGTCAAATACTGCAAGTCTGCGCCCACTAAAAATATGGAGGACCAGTGAAAAACACTGTGCAAAGATTCTCCCACAAGTGAAATCATGAAGAAAAAACAGGAGAACATGTATTTAACAAAAATACAAGCATTTCACAAATATCTAAACATTCTAATCTGACAGAAATATTTGCGTACAGTGACACATTTTCACAATAAAATGCAGGAAAATTTGTTGACCAATCTGAGATTATTCTTCTCCTGCTTCTTTCATTAACCAGTCACTTTGGGGTGTATGAATGAAGGAAGAACGCAGCGGTACTGTCAGCACTTGTGCCGTCTAACATCCTCGCAGTTGCCAAGTTACTTCGAGGACACGCGACTTATCTTTATGCATCAGATGAGGGAAGGCATCCTGTGAATCCTCAAATGCAGGCACAACAGTCTCATCTTTCTATTTGAACTTGAACATCTCTCACCATCAATATGATTCATAGCCTGCTCAGCCAAGACCAGTTCAAAGACGCAGCAGCATTAACAGAGAGGCGTGTTTGTCACTTATTACATGTCTCTCACCCTGCTGCAGGATTTGAATGCCACAGAGGATCTGTAAAGCTGGTGTATTCACATGTGTTGGTGTCTTCAATAATATCAGAGGGGCTCAATTTCTTGCTCTCAGCTGAAGCACACGTACCTATGTGTGGGAGGGAGCAGTGGGATTATAATTTATAATATATAATTTATATTAGTGTGTAGTAATCGTCCAAGGTCGACTCTACCTGACTGACAGGCGAGCCAATCAAATATTAATTAGTCAGGTTTCCAGAGCTAAAGTCTCCAGGCTTCTATATATGAATCCACACTGGTAAATACCCTGTCATTCACACCCGATTGAATTCTATGAAAGTATTAAATCAAACTCTCAAACTATATGAGAAGAAACCAAAACGAGCTAGGATTTATTTAACTGTGTTACAAAGAGCTGCATCTGACAGATAATGACAGTACTGCTCTCATCTGTTCATATGGTGGTACTGCAAGAGAAAGCATGAGTCTAAGCCAAGAGCTCAACACAAAATGATAATTCCTGGCTTGGATTTACTGATTATGTAGCTTACTAACAGTATTTATATTATGTGCTGTGGCATAAAGTTGGTAGTTGTCCTCAAGTTTAATCCCTCAGAGTCGTAATGTTACTCTGTATAATCCATTTGCCTGCTAATTCAGTCACAAAAAATGAATAAATCCTGATGGGGATGTCATTAAAGAGCTAATTACAGCCTGTTCATTAAATTAACTCCTCTAATTGAAGCAATTCAAGACTCCCACTGTTATAATATACTGGGATTTATTTCAAGCCTGTTTACTAACTGCTTTTTATTAAGTTATATATTTTGGGTTTTATCTTGACTCAATGGTGCAACTGCTTTGGGACTATAAAGATATGAGCTCTCGGGATAAGACACGTACGTACATATGTAAGGACAGTCACTGTAACACATTTGATCATATTTTTCTTTACGCAACCTCTTGAAATGAAAAAAGTAGAGCCGAATTAATTGATGAATCATAAGAAAAATTCATCTTGAACAATTATGATTATGTTAATGAATGAATAAAAATAAATTTCAAAATTCTGAAATGTTTTATAGCGTTGTAATTTAGATACATTTAAGGTTTGGCAAGCTGGTCAGATAAAACATCTGAAGTCGTCACCTTTGGCTCTGGGAAGATGTGATCTGCTTATTTCATAATTCTCTGACATTTCATACACTAAAGGATAAACGATAGGTGACAATGAAAATAATAATTGATTGCAGCCCTACTTATAATGTAAGCAGAGTACATTACAATAAATGTGCCAACAAAATAATAATAATTCAATGTAGCACACTAAGTTAATATATAGAGAGTATGTATTTTAGTAACTTTTAGGCTCCGGGTACTATCTCCTGCAATGCTTTCCGGCACCAAGTTACACATCATCAACTATTTTACTGATTTTGTAAACTGGATTACATTTAAAATGTTTTTTTGTTGTCCTCCAGCTGCTCCAGATCAACTCATGGTGACTTACAAAGTTTCCCGATGGACAGTAAAGTAAACTGCTGTGAAATATAGCTGCTGTTAGCTAATATTTTTTGTCTTTTGTTAGACGGACTGCGTGAGCTGTAAACTCAGACTACCGGGGGAGTGTTAGTGTCTGTACCTGAGGAGTTTTGGACCACAGAGGAGGTTTTCAGGTCCGGAGCAGGGGATGTAACTTAGCGGACTAAGCAATAGCATGCATAGCATGGCAGAGTCCAAAGAGGACGTTGAGGGAGGAAGCTAATAAAAGAAAAAGAGCGCGACCAAGCAAGAGGTCGCCAGACATGAGTAAATCTCTGTCTGACTTTTAGTCGTTGGAGAGAGCTTCTTGCTGTTTGACTAGTAAGTAATAATAGCTGGGTGTTATGTCTTGTGTTGCACTTGCTTGGTGTTTGTCTGTTAGCAAAGTGGTAGACTCGCTAGTTTATGATCACCAAAACAAATACACATCTACAGCTGTCCATATGAGTGGTATTACACTCCGAAATGTTGCTTTAAGTTATCAATAGTAAAAACAGGAGCCAAATCAGTCTAATCACAGATATATTAAACTATAACATCAGCACTGAATGTCATGATATGTACTAAACAATGCATGAAAAAGTAGAGAGGAAGTAACTTCTCAGAAATTCACAGGAATAAACAGGAAAACAAAAACTCCATTATGTTATTTACATTTTCAAAATCCATCTTTTCAAGGTGTTATGGAATTTTCTATCCTTAGGTTACATGAGGTCACGTGTGGGCCTTGAGGTCCTCAGCAGTATTAATTGTTTTGCTTTGACTGGGAACAGTAGGTGCCAGTCTATCTCAACACTGTGGTGTCCAGGGTCGAAGAGACCTATTGCTGCCTTCTTAGACATAATAGATAGCTGGCTGTTGACGTTCTAATTGACGTAAACAGACATCTGTGTCTCCAGACTAGAATATGTTGACAATGACACCTTTCGTGGTAAAAACATTCTCTTTGTCTTATTTGGGGCATAGGGCATTTGTGATGTTATCTTGAGGTTTAAAGTCTATCCATCAGCAGGAGTTGGGCAGAATGCGAGACCGACTCAGGCACTTCTGATGTACTTTGAGAGTGTCTCTAATTCTCCTTGATCAAGCGACAATAAATATTACAGCATAAGACATCAAAGGCTCCTGAACACTTTCTTCCCTCCTGACCTCACCATTGACCTTTGGTTCCAGCAATTTCTCCACAACACAAGGCTGCCTGAAGTTTGAAATGGCACTATACAGTTACTTTTCTTCTCTCCTCCTTCTGGTTTCTGATCAATCTCCGGCCTGCATTTACAGCAACAGGACTATTTCCAAAATAGTCCCTATAATCTACAATTGTCTGCACTGCAAATTGTCTTTTTCATCAGACTGCTGTGTAGATTCACTATCACCATGACAATCAAACAACTTTGATTCACACAAAGAATTTGTGTTGAAGCTTTTGGGACATAAATAATACAATGCATGCCTGGAATATAATATGTGCGTTAACTTGAAATCATTCTAAACATCCTCGAAGGAATATTATAGAGGTTAACATACTGAACGAAGAATCTACACTGGCTGGCTTTCACAGTAAGAATGGGAGGGAAATGCATACAAAAAAACTTGAGGACTGTAACAAGGTCAGTGTCCCAAAAATCAGACACAAAATAAATGGCAAAATAAATAGAAGAAAAGCACTTCTGCCATCCCAAACCATTCTTGTAAGTTAATTAGGATAATTTTTTGAAAGAAAAAGAAGAATATATTAGTTACAGACTGAGTACTAAATAATGTTAAGTAGTTTTAATTAGTAGAGATGTAAAAGTTTTCTAAATTGTCACTGAAACAAATATACTATAAAAATTATACTGCAGATTCATAGGTCCAGTGTCTATTCAGCTCACCTTTAAACAGCTCTTACTTATGTGCTTAGCTCATATTTTCAACCTAACTATGTATATGAATATCATCCCAGAAGTCTGGAGAACAGCTCATGTTGTGCCAGTCTACCTCACATAACTATCGGTCAATTTCAAAGATCTGCCTCTCGAATATGGGTAAATCTCCGATTAATACCCGAATGTTATTTAACCACATATTCTGAGTCCCTGTCAATCAGGATTTCTTGTCTAACCCTAACACAACGTGGTGCTCTGCTGCTGCCCTCGCCTTAAATGATGCTGTGTCCTCAATAACAAGACGCACTGTGCAGCTCTATTTGTCGACCTGTCAAAGGCTTTTCACTTCACGCCGCTCAACTATCAGAATGTTGGCATGGACTCACTCTGAGGTGGTTAAGCAGCGACCTTTTAGACAGACAGCAGAGTACAGAAGTGGGAAATGTTGAATCTGAGTCTATTCCAGTGACGTCTATCAACGTATTATTCCCCATTTATATTAATAACATTGGCATGTCCATCAGTACATTACATCTGTATGCAGATGATACTGCTTTATACAGTTCGACAAACTTTATTCAATGAGTCATCGATAATTTACAACTCTCATTTAATATCCAACAGTAGGCACTTACTGACCTTAATCTTGTTTTAAATACAGATAAAACAAAGTTTGCATTTTTCTCCAGCTCTAAGGAAACACACAGCAGTCTTCAGATCTAAATCATAATTTTCATTACAAATCCTTAGGAATCTGGAGTGATGATGACAAATTTACACCCATCACTGTGTCTTGTATCAAAAGGTGGGCTGGCTGTCCCTCTCTGTTAAGTGAGATCAGCACTTTTATCTATTCACCTATAAAGGACTATTTCAAATCCTTCTTTTTACTGATCATAGGAGTGACTGTTACATGTGCATAACATAACTGTATTTTTATACCTAAGCCACTGATATTTTAGATTAATCTTTGTTTATATTAATGTATATTTAAATATTGTTCATTTTGTCATTATATTTTATTATCTGTATGCAGGTCTTACTTGTAAATGAGATCTCGTTCTCAATGTGACTTCCTGATGAAATAAAGTTTATATAATTTCAAAGCTTAGGTCACTGTAGGAGGAGAAAGGGACACACTTAGTCAATTTCCTGTATACTGTGTAAAGCATCAAAAATAGGATACCATCCAGTCACTGCTCATTTGCTCCGCTCTCGAGCGGTGTCAAGCAGCGGTGGCTCTCAGATGTGTTGAAACAAGGTAACAAAAACTGCAGTATGGCAGCTGTTCATGTTCACAGATTTTGTTTCATTTTGTGACTGTTGTACTTGGATTCATAATTGTTATTTAACCAACAACAACTTAAATTTCAGTTTAATAATTACAATTTTTTAATTGGTTATGATATATTGCTTCTTCCTCTCAGCAATTGTAGTTTTGATAGTCTCTTTATTTTTGCATTCGACAGAATGTTTAAAACAATGCAGAAATCTGAGGTGGTCAGTGTTTCACTTTCTCGACACGTTCATGATTGTGAAACATGGTTGAAATGGAAAAACAGCGTGTGTTTGTGAAAATGGTTGATGGAAGAAAAGAGCTGTACTTGATTGTGTATCACCTGAAGTCTGGAATGCCTGCTGAGGTGCTGATTCCTGCTCCGGAGTGGACGACCAGGTACTCAGATTCTTTTATCAACTGAACAAGTGTGTCCACCTTCACCTTCAGCTCCTCAGGGCTATCAAACACCTGCCACAGAAGAGAAACATCAGGTTTAAAAACAACAGGCTGGTCCAATTTGTCTCAGTCAAAAATGACAATAACCTAAATATTAAAGAGTATTTGGAAGTGACTACTGATTGAGAAAGGGTGCTTTCATACTACAGGGGGTGAGTGAAAAGTCTCAGAGAAAAATATAAAAGTAATGTGAGTATGATGGTCATGCAGGAAGAGAGATTCCCTGTTTATTTCACATAGCTTGAACAACTGAAGCAAAAAAAAAAAAAAGACAGTTTTGCAGCTTGTAAATAAAGAAAAGAAAATGTTCATAATGTTTAAATATCAAATATTAAATCAATATCTTAGCTTATGTTGCAGTTTTAATATAGTGCCATTTGCTGTAAGCAAACAATATTAAAATTTAAGGCGTTTAAATTACAAATTGTACAGTCAAACAAAATTGTCAAAAACAATGAAATCTAACGCATAATCTTGGATAAATGAGACACACAGTGTGACATTAGATTTATCATATCAAGTATATTCACTACATTAGTTTTATGGACTGATACTTTTCCATTTTATGCATCTCTTACATAATTAGATTATACATTTCAGAGTAAGTTTTACACAGTTATAATTATATCATATATCATATCATACATAGTTATAGCTCTAAACATATAATAATTACAACACAAACAACAATTACAACATCTTCCCGGTTAACGGTAGAGAACAGGCTGGCTTTCAATACGACTACATTTTTCAGAAGCATTGTCTTTTCTTCTCGACCCGTTTTCTTCTATAACCAAATTGTCAGATGTGATCAGGTTCATTGTCATTACTGACTAGGTCAGCCGATGGTGGCCAGATGACGTTACCATGTCCAAAATCAAATGCGTTAAAGAGGACAGTTATTTATCGTGCCATCAATCATTGGAATAATTGTCCACTGAATATACGTAAACTGAATAGCAAAATATCTTTCAAGTACCATTTGAGAATGCACTATTTAAATTTGTGAGTTGGGAATGGACTGTATGAATGTAATAATGAATGTAATAACTTATTTTGAATAATTTCTGATGATGTTTTAATGATGTCTACAATGTTTCATTGTTTTTATATTATCATTGTTAAGTGATTTTTTTTTTTTTTGGGACCCCAGGAAGACTAGCTCGTCCCACTTTGGTGACAGCTAATGGGGATCCTTTTAACAATAAACAATAAACAACTGTGGAAAGGGGCAGACAGATTTAACACAAAGTACAGGCTCATATTAGCTTGCCTTTACATTTAATTACTGTTTACATTGTAGCCAGACGTTGCACCACCTGGATCACAACAGCTGATGTTAATGTAAATTAACATGAAACTCTGAATGGAGCTACTCTCAACAAAGACTAACAACGCTACTTCGGCACGTTATGTTAACTGCTAACATTTTAACTCGATACATTTCGGAGAGCAGAACATTCACCTGTCACTGGGTGTTTTTAAATCGAGGTTTCAGCTCTTTTTTCCGACCCTGCCATCGTTTTTAGACCGAGCATGAAGCAGCCATCCTCGGCTAACCTGCTAGCAGTTAACCACACAGCCCATGTTAGCTATATCTTTACCTCAGGAAGTCCGCAAACACCTTTATCTGCATACGGCGACAGTCCGGCTGCATAGTTGACAGACATGGCTGTTGTTGTATCGTGTGTTTATAGTTTTTGTTTATGAATCTGTCCCCGTGTCATGAAGCAGACAGAGAGCTCCCAGGCGGGTTCAACTGTTGTTTGTCTGACGTCGTCTCCACGCGACTACGTATGCTGCGTTCAGATAAACGGGAAATTTGTAATTCACGACACGACAAGTTTGCCTGAATCCCAACCGCTGTTTGTTTCGACGGATAAAAGTTAAGCTTGGATAAACACAGGGGCTTGAGATGGATACTTACAAATGACAAGTAAAGGTCCTCGGCAAACTGCAGGGTAGCATTTCTTCATTTCTGATAAAATACACCAAATCTGGGAGCTTCCTCGTGCAAAGTTTTGAGCTTTTGTAGCCTCTTAGTGAACTTTATCAAAGTCCGTGAAGCTTCTGTGGTCAGAGAGCACATTCATATTAGACAAAACAACCACTATCTGTAAAAGATTTTGGTCATGACGTCTTCACGACGTCAAATCTTCACGCAGTAAAGGCTGTGGCTTTGAGCTGTGAATTCCCGTACGACGTGAATGCAGCACAGTATCGTGTTATAAACACAGAGCGGTCAGTCATGTTGATGGTGAAGGGAAAGAAATTAAAACATTTTTGCTATTTGATTGGAGCTTAAAGGAAAACATTACTAACATTACTCGGTGCAATATCTGTAAATCATAATTTATTATCACTCTTTAATTTAGTTTTTGTTTATGTTTACATTTACCTGTCAAGTTCCTTGTTATTTAACTTACTTTTGTCTATATCTGTATGTACATTGAGAGCAATGTGTATTGTGCCAATAAAAGTGATTCTGTGTAAGTTTTATTTAGTAATTTTTATATTAATAATAGTGCATGGTGGTACAGTGGTTAGCACTGTCACCTCCCAGCAAGAAGGTTCCTGGTTCAGATCTCAGCTGGGGCCTTTCTGTATGGAGTTTGCATGTTCTCCTCGTGTCTGCGTGGGTTCTCTCCAGGTACTCCGGCTTCCTCCCACAGTCCATAGGTGTGCCGTAGGTGTCAATGCGAGTGTGAATAGTTGTGCTCTGTGATGAACTGGTGTCTTGTCCAGGGTGTACCCTGCCTCTTGCCCCAAGTGAGCTGGGATAGGCTCCAGCCCCACCATGACTCTGATGAGGATGAGCGGTTAGGGGAAATGGATCTCATATACACTTAAATGCGAATATATATTTAAATAATTTCTAAATAGATCTCCTAACTATAAATATTAAAATTGTCTAACACACCATTACAAATAGGTAAATTAAGTAAAAACGGTCACATCAATCATTCGAAGCAGTTTTTCCCAATAAATCTTTATTTTTCAGTTTTAAATAGCCGAAAATAAAAATAATGACAGGTGAATAGAACAATACGGTGATCATCCATACAGCTACATGTGCATATCAGTTATGGTTCCTGTTAAAGCTGTAAACCAACTCTGAAGACCACCTAAAAGAGGAAAATAGTTGCTTGTCTTAATTTGTCATATGTAATTCATTATCCTGAGAAATTCAGTATGAAGTGCCAATTTGAGTAAATGAAACAATCAATATTGCTGATGCAAAAATACACAAAGAGGACACCCATGCACTCTAGAAATTATATCAAAATCCGTCCACTCTCCGCTGACAGAAAGAATTGAAATGTAAATAAAACGGCGGCCTTCTTCTCCTGAAAATGATAATCCTGACTGATACTGCAACAACACCTTTTGACAGACACGTGTCCTACGGAAGCTTTTTTTTTTGCCAATCGAACCTAATAATAATATCACATAAATCATTCTCAAGCAAAGATTGCAGGCAAAATGTCTAACCAAAGAAAGAGACTAAAATAACAATGCTCGCAAGGGAGCAAACAAAGACAAGAATACAACAAACAGTAAAAATATTTTGGGCTTTCTTTTACACCATTTTAGATCTTTGGCTCCTCTTAAAGAGAAAACCTGTGGAGAGATACAAATCTGATCTTTAATTAGTTCTGCCCCGCCCGCCCCTCACCAAAAAACTTGGTCACCCTACACGACTCTTAAATCTGAGCTACTTCAAATAATATAACCCCACACTCAAAATGACAGAGAAACACATCCAACAGTAACCAGAAGAAACACAGCAAAGATCAATTTCATGTTGCCAAAAATGTCCACACGTGTACCCACTGACTCAGCTTGCCAGCCGGTTCTCCAGATGCAAAGTTCTCTGGAAAATTCCATCAACACAAGTCTTTCTTATCGGCGAGCTGGAAACAAATCATGATGTAGGTAAACAGTCCACCAGCAAAGAGAGAGACAAAAAGCTTCAGATGATGTTCTGGCATGCACAAGAACTTTGAAATCATCGTCCCGTGACATCCCGTCCTCTTGAAGCAAAACAGGCTGTGAAACTTGAAAATGTCTGATTCAATGCATTTGCACGCAAACAGGCTGCTTGAAGTCCTCAATCTTCTGTCAGTCACTGGGACCAACTACTGGTGAGCAACACCCAGTTACAGTTACAGAAATAAAGATATGCAAGAGAGAGGCTGAGCAAAGTTTGGAAGTGTTTGCACTGGTGCAAATGTTGCTATTGTTAACAGTGGTATTAACCCCACAATACCACATACTGTACAGGGGACTGAACAACTCAGTAGAATTAAGTAATAGTTTAAGCTATTCACTCAAAGTAAGGTTTTGGGTGATAATGAAAACTGTTGAAGAAAACTGAAAAGAAAAAGAAACTGGTGGCTTTTGTGCTGGTGCAAATCTTACCAGGTCTGACCCTTTCACAACGGTGCATCGATATTTGCCTCAGAGGCTCAGGAAAAAACATCTCTTTTCATTTGTTTAGAAGTGGGAAGCTTCAAATCTTTCCGGGTTGTCAAACCTAGAATTTCTGGCAACCCAGACAGAAAAAAGTGGGGTAGCTAGATTGGGGACGATGTCAAAAAGCACGTCAAGATTCCTCATTGCCTGAATCATCCTCATCGTAGCAGCAGTCGCCGTCCTCGTCCTCCACATCTTCATCGTCATAGTAGTAGTCATAAAAGAGGTCGGAGCCTTCGTCGGGGGCTGGGGCACGTGTGCGGACGCAGTACTCGGCCAGTGTGGTGGGCACCTTCACGCCGTCGCGTTCAGCTTCCGCCTTGGTGGCCAAAACCTGTTTCCTGAGGGATATTAAAGAATGAGTCAGACCAGCACTCAACAAAGAGGCTCTTCACCTTCGGTCTACTCTCGTTAAAAGTTTTGTAAGAATAAACTGTGACCATTTACCTGATGATCTCTACATATTCACGGTCCTTGCCCTTGCTGTCCCTCCATTTGCGGTACATAACAGAGGCGTCCACATTGGCAGGAGAGAAGGTGTTGGGTTCATTCAGCAGCGAGATCACACTCAGCAAAATAGTCCTAGAAGCAAACACAAAGTGAGCGCCAAGGGTTAAACTCAATGTCACATAATGTCCCCCAGAAATGTTTCACTTTTTAAAAACAGTATAATTAATGAGACATAGCTTCCAGGTAAAACCAGCATTCTTTCAAAGCTCAATTGTATTGAGAGTTATAGAAAAATTACCCTACTTCTCACTTGATTTATTACTTCATTAAAAGGTTTTCTAATGAGTTTATGGTCTCAGTCTCTAGTTTCAGGTCCTCTTCCAAATGATGATATAGCAGTACAGTATGCTTTAGGGCGCGGCTACCTTGTGACTGACAAGTAATTCTCAGTGAGTCCATCCAGCACAACACACCAGGCTCATAAAAAAGTGCCAAACAAATAAGAAACAACTTACTGCATTGCCTATTTATGGCCTCAAATGTTTTCAGAAATGTACTGTACTGTTTAGCTGCGATACAAGAAAGTCTGTGACCAGGCAGGCCGCCTTTTTTCTAAGCACAGCCCAGCTCACAGTACGTCACCAACCAGCTCCATGCTCTCGACCAAATACGGTCACAAAAAAAGATGGCATCACCCATCATGCCAAACCTGAAGCTTTAATATGTTTGTCCACAAACCAATGAGTAATGTCACAGTAGTTCCTCACACCACAGGTTGCTCTATATGAGAACAGAACATACATTTAAAATAAATCTTTATTACAACATTTTTTATGAAGACTGGCCTCATTTCGTTTGGGATGGAGTATTAAGTGGGTTCACTTAAGGTGAAGAATTATATTTTTAGAAGTGATGAAGAATTTCCTGATGTAGAGCCCTTCAATAAATTATGGCTTAATAAATTATTTGGAAGAATTGGTTCTCTGAACTAAATCCACAATAAAGAATTTATGTTTAAAAGGAAGCAGTTGTAAATATTTTACTTTTTACACTGAGCGGTAATGTCGACACGTTGTGTAGGTTTTCAAATATTGCCCAACAATCTACATACAAGGCGAGATACCTAATGTCAGAAACGGCTGAAAAAATGGATCATGTTACAGATTTGGTGCAGACACGAATCCAAAGTTAGTTTCTGGAAACATCTAAAGAAAGAGGCCACTGAAGACAAATGTCATGTGATAAGGGTAAGAGTCAGGTCATTTGTTGTGTAGGTAAAGAGAAGACAAAGAAGGGAGGTACCCAGAAAGGAGAGACACATGAGACGAGATAATGAGTGCGAGTGAGTGCTCACCGGACATTCTGGGTGGGATTCCATCTCTCTGATGGCAGCTCTCCACTCTGCGGGTCGTCCACCGGAGGGTGCAATATAGAAATACACACATCTCCATTCTGTGACAGAGGAAAACATTTCACTGTGAGGTGTGAGATACAACCGCTGAAAGACATTTAATTAAATTAAATATAGTGATAAGGCAAGGACACAGCATTACATTTATTTTAAATTTTACCTCATAGATGTTGGGGTGCCACATCTTGGTGAGGAACCGGAAGGCAGGTGGGGAGTATGGGTAGTCTATAGGGAACTTGATCCGAGCCTGGAGCACAAAACAGGTCTTTACATGCAGCTGCGCACTCACTACAATATACATTTAAACAGTGTAGTATATAAGTTAGTATAGTACATTTACTGACAGACTTGAGTGTTACTAAAAGCATTTGAGTGAAATATGTTTTTAAGAAAGTTGAAATGGCTTCAGAGTAACCATGCAGCCTTTCCACATATCTCGCTCAATGTGTTCTGTCATGTAATATCACTGTATGGTGGATTTTATTTTATTATTTGAATAATTTACACTGTCAGTTCTGCCAAAGACAATAAAGTTTTATTCTATTCTTACCTTAAAATAGCCCCCTTCATAGTGAGTGTTTGGGGGTCCGAAAATGGCCACTTCCCAGTTGTACATATCAGCCTCGTCCACCAGTGTTATTTTGAATCCCTCGACAGGCTGCTCCTGAAGGCTCTTCATCTCCAACATGAGTGCTTTCTGTGAACTGGCTACATGAGAGTGGTCGTGTTGCGCCATAATGGACAAAGTAGCTTTCAAGATTACCTGGAGTCGACAGCTGACTACTAAGTTAGCCTAACAACCTAGTGACAGTGGGGAAAAAAAAAACAACGTGTATGTTTTCGATGTTCGGAGACAATGAAACAGGCCAAATCAGCCGGGCTGCGCACAAGTCAGACAAAGGTTGCGTTTATTTGTGCGTAAATCAGATGAATTATTTCCCTATGTCAACACTCAGATTTTGTTGAAATGACCAAATCATTGTGGCTGACCGGCGCCTCGAGCCTCAGATGACCTACCTGGCAGGGCAGCCACGGATATAAGCCGCAAATCTACTGGTAGCTGCTGGCTAAAATAGGCTAGCTAACAAGCTCGACCAGCTGAAGCCGTGTTAACCGCGGCGCGAATAGTTTCTACCTCCCTGCGAGAGCCAAACCAGACAAGAAACCTAAAGTGTCACTTTAAAATGCTACAAAACAAAAACTCTAACGATAATAGTCAGAAACGCGGCTGATATCGCCCCAACAGAGGACTGAGTAAAGAAGAATATTGCTGAAAAGAGTCCCCTCTCCCCCTCAACACGGGCAATGGCGCCTTGTGTTGTCTGGGATTTGTAGTCCAGTGTTCACCTGTAAACATCACTTTTAACCTTGAAAACAACCACGACGGCACACGATAAAGTACAAAATTGATTTTTAATAACAAGAAAACATAAACAGAACATATCAGCTGAGTTGTGACCGTTATTTGACTAAACTGTTTACGTAAGAGTGAATTCAGACGACTACATTTGCCGGTTACGTGACGTCACACAGACGCAAATGTTGTTTGTGTTTCTGAAAAGCAGCTCTGACCTATTTTCACTATCAAATTATCTGAACACAATAACACGCCTCTGCTATGTTTATTTCATTAAGGGTGTTCTGTGTCGTATAAAAACAAAATTTAATCAAAACGCTGTTATTTGTACTTTTATTTTTAATTTATTCTCGTGACGTCTAAACTGTGCAAAAGCCCCAAGATGGCAGCCTGCTGCCTGAACCGTTAGTTGATTTAAAAACAGACAACTTAACTTATTGTTTTGATACAGGTAAGTGTTTTATAGCCATTAATGTTTATCTACTTCTTTAAATGTTACAAGTGTACAAATATACGTTGAACTGTGATGCTGCCGAGAGCAAACGATTTTCTTTGTTACCTCTTATTTACGCGACAGACTTCACTCCGGGCCCCGCATTGACACAAACTTCGTGATGGGTTCGAAGTCACGACGTCGATCCCGATCCGAGTCCACAGGTCGGAGCCGGGACCGGCGGAACCGGTCCAGAGTAAGCAGGTCTCGATCCCCGGAGGAGAGGAGAGGCCGCAGCCGGTCTGCAGACAAGAAAAGACCCGCTCGTGGTCGCGGTAGGTCGGGCAGTAGCGACAGCAGCAGCAGCTCTGCTGGCCGCCGTCGGCCTCCACACAGGGACCGTGCAGGCTCCAGGAGCGGCTCCGAGAGCGACAGGAGGCGAGGACCTCCGCGGCCACGGAGCAAGTCGAGGGGTCGATCATCAAGGTAACTGTCTCTGGTGTCTGCTGCTAGCTGGCTGTTAAATGTGATAACAATGGTGGCTATAGGTACTTAAAGGTCCAGTGTGTAAGATTTAGGGGGGTTAATGATACGGAAGAAACTGAATATAAAATTCAAGTTATGGTTTCATGAGTGTATAATCAACTGAAAATAAGAATTGTTATGTTTTTGTTACCTTTTAAAATTAGTCTTTTTAATGTACAGAGGGAGCGGGTCCTCTTTCACGGGGTCGGCCATGTTTCTGAGCGTGGATTCACACAGGATCAGGCGCTCCGGGAAAAACGGAGGTTTTTCCATTCGTTTCAGTGGGGGTAGTCCGTTTCCGCACTGGCAGTCCGCAACGCAGGGGGGTCCGCAAAAAAACGCGCCGGCGTGCGGGAGGGAAGTTGATCCAGATCCAACTTTTGGGAAAACACAGCCCGACGTCACGCTCCGCAAGCCAATCAGACACTCAGATCGGTCAAACCTCCACAGACAGCCTGAAATGTCTCTGAAACTGAGACTATCCAGGAGTCTGACTCGCAATTTACGCTGCAAAATAATGACACGAAGAAATTTGATTTGATTTGTGTCCAGTGGTTTGAGAGAGAGAGAGAGCGAGCGCTTTGATCGAGAGACATACAGTAACAATAACAGTGATCGAGCGCTTGCCTCGATAAAGCAGAGAAATAAAAAAAGTTATTTCCTGATTGTTTCACAGCGGTTACATTCAGCACGTATAGACACACCCACGGCAACCCACCTCAGCTCCCCCCACCCCACCACCACCAGACAACCCTGCTACAACTTGCCGCAATCCCTGATCCCGTGTGAATGCACTATAAATCAGCCCAACACTGGCGCTTAAGAGGGCCTTTTGCCTTGTTCACGTGTTTCGTAGTGACCATAGTTTCTCCTATACACACTTGAGTAGGGAGGGTGAGGCTGGTTGTTATTCATTTGGTTGCAGTCTGCAACCTCACCGCTAGAACCCAATAATTCCTACACACTGGACCTTTAAAATGAACCTGAGCCTGTGTGTCCCACTGTTGTCTTGGTACATTTCCATTAATCCCTCAAAACTGAAGCGCTTCAGTATGCATACCACACTATCATGCACTGCAGTTTTTAAATTCAAGTGACTTATTTCTCCAGGATAATCTACCCAGTATCAACTCCAATAAACAACATATAAACCAATTAAAATTAGGGCCGGGACTTGATTTAAAAAATTAATCTAATTAATTAGAGGCTTTGTAATTAATTAATCGAAATTAATCGCATTTTTAATCACATATAAATATTTGACCTGAGGACAGTGAGAAGCATTTTTTTTTCACTCAACTGTTTGCACAATTTGCACACAACCGTTCTCTTATCGACAGTTCCATCCGTCCGTTTTTTAAAACAAAATTTCCCATCCATGGGGCCAACCAAAGCAGTCTCATCAGCTTCTTCCTTCATGTTTGGTTTGTTGTTTGAAGTCATGAACGTTAGTTGGTGCTCCAGTATAATCGGTACGCCTGAAACTCATCCAGTGAGAAACGTTCCGCGGTGCAAAAATAAGTGTGATTAAAATGCGTTAATTTTTGTGTAATTAATTAATCTTAATTAACGCGTTAAAGTCCCGGACCTAATTAAAATATATGAAAGTTGTATTTAACACAGGTTGTCAGTGGAGTTTAGTTTGTAGACTTGTCTCACTGAACGCAGCATTTCTAGGAGATGTGGATCAGTAGTGTCACCACGGTTCTTATACAACAGTAGTGTTGGGAGCTTGAGTAAGGAGAAGGGCATCATACACAGTAATAATGACGTTACTGTTTACAAATTACAGGTTCTGAAAATTCCACTGTAGGCAAGGATCTAGTATAAACTGCCTCAAAATATCAACCCTCTTAGTAACTGTCAAAGAGTTTCTCATGCATCTTAAATTAGGTTTTAGAGGGTGTAGGGATAACCAACCAACTCTTATCCACAAGGCAGATCTTTTCATGTTCACCAGAGGAATAAAGAATAAATGTGGCAAAAATGTGCTAAATCACCTTTTCTGTCTCAGCTCTGATTCAGATGATCCCAACGCCAGGAGGAGGAGGGGAAAGGAAACAGAGAACCAGGGAGCAACATCTCAAGAGGGGAGAAGGGGAAGATCCCAGCACAGCTCTGACTCCCACGATGGAAGCAGCGATAGAGAAAGAAAGAGACAGAGAAGTCCTGACAGAGGGAGTCCAGTCAGAGACAGACAGAGGAGGGACAGAGACAGAGACAGAGAGAGAAGGAAGAGCAACAGCAGAGACAGGGAAAGAAAAAGAGAGGGAGACAAAAGCCGAGAGCGAAGGAAGAGGAGTGAAAACAGGGAGGAAGGGAGGAGTGTGAGAAGCAGAGAGAGAGCCGTCAGAGACAGAGGGAGGCAGTGCTCTAGTTCACCTGAGTCGTCTGATAGCTCAGGGTCAGATCGCGGGGGCCGTGAGGCCAAAGAAAAGGAAAACAAGAAAAAACAGAGGGAGATGTTGAAAGCTCTGGAGACACCAGAGGAGAAGAGGGCCAGGAGGCTGGCAAAGAAGGAGGCAAAGGAGAAGAAAAGGAGAGAAAAGATGGGCTGGAGTGAGGAGTACATGGGATACACCAACGCAGACAATCCCTTTGGGGACAACAACTTATTGGGCACATTCAAATGGCAGAAGGTGAGTAGGAGAGCAGTTCTCAGCAGCATCTGATGAGTTTTTATTCTCAGCTGTATTTAAAATTTGTTTGCAGTCCCAGGATTTTGGAAAGTTTCCTGCCATAATCTTGCTTTGAATATTGTAACTCATCCAACATTCTTATTCTGTGTGTATTCTTTCAGGCATTGGATAAGAAAGGCATTGGCCATCTCGGAGAAAAAGAGCTCAAAGAACGGAACAAATGTATTCAGGAGGAGAACCGCAGAGAGCTGCAGAAGGTACGAGCTGTCGGATAGTTACTATCGGTGGCAGTATAATGATACAGGGTTATGAGTAACCGCCATTTCATTAATCACACTACAACTTTGTGTATAAAGGTAAAACAGCTGCGTCTGGAGAGAGAGCGAGAAAAGGCAATGAGAGAGACGGAGCTGGAGATGCTGCAGAGGGAGAAGGAGGCTGAGCATTTCAAGACCTGGGCTGAACAGGAAGACAACTTCCATTTGCATCAGGCCAAACTAAGGTGAGTGTCCATGTTCAGCCTTGTGGTGTGATTTGATCATTTGTTTGCTACAACTGTTACTTAATTTGTATTTGCACGCTCTGACAATGTCGTGTCCGCGCTCTGTTTGCAGGTCTAAGATTAGAATCCGTGACGGTCGCGCCAAGCCCATTGACCTGTTGGCAAAGTACATCAGTGCAGAAGATGACGATCTTGCTGTGGAGATGCATGAGCCTTATACTTTTCTTAACGGGCTAACAGTCACCGACATGGATGACCTGCTGGAGGACATCAAGGTGCAGTTATGTTCCTTCCAAGAGTAAAACTTGTTTGACTAGTTTCAGATAGCTCTAATGGAGCGGGATTGCTCTTTATCTAATAATGTAGTAACTATAAAAATAATTTAAATATTACAGCCTCTTTTAACAATATACAGTAAATACAAACTCATATAAAACACGTCAAGTTCAAATTTAAAAAAACTTGTGATTACTATTACATCACTTTCATAAGGATTGGGCCACCTGCTGAATTTGTATGTAAGTTTGGTAATCACCTGACTATGAGATGAGACACTCACATTCATGAGAAACTCATGAATAAGTTTGGTGTACTCATTTCATCATGAATTGTCAAACCCATATATTGAATATTTACGTGATTATAGCAACATTCAAATTATTCCTATTTGTTCTGATTTGTAGAAATATTAGACAATACCACTGATAATCGGTGCAGTCTGTGTTTCTGTATACAGACTCATCTTGGTTTACCTGAGTCAGTCTGTCATTGTCTTTTCTCTCCCGTCGGGGGCACCAAATCCCAATTTTTAAGATGTCACACTGACAGATTTAGGTTGAATTTGACTTGGTCACGAAAACTGTGAACATTGTGTGTCAATGTACAATACAGTCTTACGCAGACACAACCTCAATCCTGAATAATCACCTGTTAGACAGCCCTTAACATGCCAGAGGCTGTGTGTTAACACTTGCTACACTCTTAAAATGAACTATTGGCATATGGTTTACTGTCTGAATGTTGTTGTGCTGGTAGGTGTACATGGAGTTGGAGCAAGGGAAGAATGTGGACTTCTGGAGAGACATGACGACGATCACCGAGGACGAGATCAGCAAACTGAGAAAATTGGAGGCCTCTGGGAAAGGACCAGGTACATGAATTTCCTGTTAAATGACGACGGCAGTTCTTTACTTGGGGGTCTCTTCCTGTTTTTACAAGTCATATAATAACTCATCTTGTACCTATCTGTGTGAATGCTAACTGTGTGCTTAAACTAATTTTCCCTCTTTATGTACAATGTGATCTTTTTCCTCAGGTGACCGTCGTGAGGGTATCAACACAGCTGTGAGCACTGATGTACAGACAGTGTTCAAAGGAAAGACATACAGCCAGTTGCAGGCGCTGCACCTGAACATCGAATCTAAGATTCGAGCCGGAGGCTCCAACCTTGATATTGGTTACTGGGAGAGTCTGCTGCAGCAAGTCCGAGTCTACATGGCCAGAGCAAGGTACGAATCTGTGAACCTTTATTGTGTTTCTGCTGTTGTAATAATTTAAATGCTGTCTTCGTGTGTAACCAATCTAAATCTACAGCTAGAATGTACATGAATGGCTACATGATTTATATGGATAGAGAACGCAGAAATGTGTGTGTAAAATTACAATTGTATGTTGTAGGTTGAGAGAGCGACACCAGGATGTACTGCGTCAGAAGCTGTTCAAGCTGAAACAAGAACAAGGAGTGGAAAGCGAGCCTTTGTTCCCCATCATCAAAGAGGAGGCAAGAAGTGACGAAGAAGAGTAAGTGACCACATCCTGAAACTGTGGCAACATGGTGGTCTAGAAAGCTTCTGTGACCTTAAGTTTCATTTGACATGGTTAATTCTTACTTCTGCTTCTTTTCAGGTTGTGTATACTAACCTCAGAAATATGTGACAAACTTGCAATGCACCAAGAAGAAAATTTAAACCTGTGTGTTTTTGTACCATCAGGGAAAGAGCAGATGAGCAAACAAGGACCGAAGAACCTGGCCAGTCTTCATCCTCATCCACAAAATATAGGAGCAGAGAAACTGAAGAAGAGGAGGCAGGTCCATCAACGTCCACAGCGGGAAACCAGGATGAGGATGGAGGAGAAAAGGGTGACAAGAAGGATGAAGAGGAGAAAGGCGAGGTGGTGGAGGCCGTGTTAACAGAGGAGGACTTGATCCAGCAGAGCCAGGCGGAGTACGACTCTGGTCGTTACAGTCCCACACTGCTCACGTCCTCCGAGCTGCCACTGGACTCGCACACGATCACGCCGGAAGAGGACCTACACAGGCTGCAGTTAGCGCGCAGACAGTTGCAAGTCACCGGTATGAAACCACCCACACCCCCACACACACACACACACACACACACACACACACACACACACACACACACACACACACATCAGTTTTCAAATCAGTTACAAAATAATGTGTGGCTCAAAAAGTACTGCACACTGTCACAAAACAAAAAGGCCATGAATGCAAAAAAACAGAAAGACCTGGTATATGCAGTCTTCAACAGTTGTCAGTTGACAAAATGTCTTGATTTGTAAATATGTGATGTGTATTTCTCACACTCACCTCTTGCTTCTTTGTCTTCTCTCATCAGGTGATGCCAGCGAGAGCGCAGAGGACGCCTTTGTACGTCGTGCCAGAGAGGGCATGGGCAACGATGAGGCTCAGTTCAGCGTTGAGTTTCCCGTCACGGGGAAGATGTACCTGTGGGCGGACAAATACCGTCCCAGGAAGCCCCGCTTCTTCAACAGGGTCCACACGGGCTTCGAGTGGAACAAATACAACCAGACACATTACGACTTCGACAACCCTCCGCCTAAGATTGTTCAAGGTTACAAGTTCAACATCTTCTACCCGGACCTGATCGACAAGCGCTCCACCCCGCAGTACTTCCTCGAGCCGAGCCCTGACAACAAGGACTTTGGGATTTTAAGGTTCCATGCAGGCCCTCCATACGAGGACATTGCCTTTAAGATTGTAAACAGGGAGTGGGAGTACTCGCACCGACACGGCTTCCGCTGTCAGTTCGCCAACGGCATCTTCCAGCTGTGGTTCCACTTCAAGAGATATCGCTACAGGAGATAGAGGCCGCATACCAAGATATGGACCAAGAGCCCAGTCACTGGGTATTAACCATACACAGTATATTATATAGGCTGTGCAGTCACTGTGCTTTGTTGTATTGTTTTTAGGCTGCTCTTACACCAGAAAAAGCAGTTTGTTAAAGCTACAAATCACTTGAAAAATGTAATTGTAATGTAGTTTGAAAATTACTCATTAAAGATTTTTTCCCCCACTTTTTACTCTTTGCAAGCTGTGACTGGTTTTCTGTTGTGACCTCCAGTTTACAACGTGTAATTATAGAATTAAGTTAAAACACTAAAAATCTGTAACTTGGTCAGTCTGCAGACAGATACGTGTTTTCACACACCGAACCGTAACGCACGAAAGTACAAAGACACTCAACTTCCACATGTCTTCTTCACATTCTTGGCAAGTCCAGTCTTGCTGAAACGTACTGTAGTAAAAACTGTTGGCGGTGTCTGGATACAATGAAACAACACAACGACCAGATAGAAAAGGTTTAATAAGACAAAACTAAATCTTTGCGTCTAGTGGTTAGAAGTGAAATGGCTCAATTTCAATTATTGTACATTCGTTGTGACAATCATACCAATCTTTGAAAGTTAATTCATTCTAAAAACAGGATTTACAACAAAAATTATACTAAAATATAACAGGTGATGCAAAAATTCAAGTGTATTGTAAAAAAAAAAACTGTAGAAGCTTTTGGTGTGTTCATCTGTGGTCACATTTCATAGTCAAAAAACAACACAAAGTTTCAACTATTGTAATTGCCCTTTAAGTTTGAGATTTCAACTCAAATATAACAGCTGAACTGACGAATCCAATAGTTCTGTCTTTAAACATCTCATTCAATAGTCAATACAGTAACATGGTCTTTTTCAAATTTCTGACTCATCATCAATAAACTGCAGAGATGGCAGATTAAGTTTTGAGGCGTCATTCTCCTCCTCTGCAGCACTGAGTGCCGCCTCCTCTCCAGCGTGGTTGTTATTGCTGGTGCCGTTGTCTCTTTCCGACACCAGAGGCTTGTCCTCTGCCAGTGCGAGCCTTGGTGCACCTTGGTAGGCCACGGCGGAGTTTTCGCCCCCCTGCTCCAGGGGTTGTTCTCTATTCTTTCTGCAGTTCCAGGGGAGTGGTATGTGACCGTTGTAAAAGTTCCAGGCCAAAAGGGCAAGAAGAGAAACTACAAGGAGCCCGACTGCGGCCTCCAGTCCTGCCACAGAGGGGCCGTCGGTCCGAGCCTCGGGGAGAATCACGTTCCCATCGCCAACGCCGACTGGACTTCTGCTAACCTGGTACTCTGCCACAGTGGTGGTGTACTCGTCGGTTTTGGAGCGCTCCACAGACAGGCAGCGGTACAGACCAGTGTCGGAATCCGAGGCGTTGAGGATAAGCAGTCCATCTCGGAGAAGCTGAAGGCGAGGCGCAGAGGTCAGGCGCCTGCCGCCCCGCTCCCAGAAGGTTTTTGACAGGCTGGAAGGCGAAAGGCAACGGAGCTTCAGGTTTCCTCCGGGCCAGATGGAGTGATTCAGGGGCTTAACAGGATCTGCAAACAAAAACAAAAAAGGTCCCTCACAGATGCGTTTTCAACCCGCAATCAACCTCATTTATTGTTCTCTGAAGTTTTTTTTATGTAACAGTCTGCTTTAACTCACCGGCTTGTGGGCAAAGAGAGGCATCTCCTTCTTTCACACTTTGGATTAGTTCACTAAAGCAGAAAATGCAATAATTAAAGTTTGGATGGAGCAGATATCAACATGGCTTGCTCTACATGTCGGGACAGCTGCCTACCTCTGGGAACTAGAAAGGAGAATGCATTTCCCAGAAACTTTGTCCCAGCCACAGTATGGGTCTCTGGATAGCACACAGTCCATACAGGACAAAGACCTCCCACAGGTGGCCAGCGGTATCTGTACTGCTCCGTAGTCTGAGCCTGCGTAGAGCTGACCCTGTACACAATGGATCCATCCCACACAAACACAGAGCAATGACAATGATGTATGTGCTTTACCTTAATGCTTGAGTAGTGATTTAATAATTAGGCTACAATAGTTTTACCGTGACATTAGAGAATTTCAGAATCTTGATTGACTCTGGAGACTGGAAGAGTTTTATTTCCTCTATGATGAACATCTCTCCATCGTAGTTCACTGCTTTCAGCAATGTGCCTTCCTCTTTTAATGTAAAAACATAGAAACATGCTATATTTAAACGCTGACACATAAAGACCAATGCTTACCACTGATGCTGTCAAGTAACCAGCAATGTAAATACATACAGGATGTGATAGTGTGCTGATACAACTCTGAACACCCACACACCTGTGCCTATGAACATCACTTGGTACTTCTCGCCATTTGCGGCCTGCACTTGGTTCACTACGATGCGGGTGAATTTTGCTCCTCTTCGCACCATCAGAGGCTTCTCTCCTATTGGCTGGATAACTTGGTCCATGAGGGGCCTATCTTTGATAAATTGAAGAGTCCGGTCTGGGAGGTCCAGAGTCTGAGTTATGCCCGCCTTACGAGCCTCATTGTTTATACACTGGCGCGGGAAGAGGGAAAGGGAAGAGAAAAGAGAGAACAACGGAGTGAGAGGACAAAAGGAATCGGCTTCCTGCTGGGACACTCGTTAAAAAAGAGTTTGCCTTTTGAGTTTTGTCTTTGTTTCACACACACGCACACACATGCTGAATAGTGGGCAGACTCACAGCTCCGGGCCGAGGGACGGGGACCTCTCCGCTATACATCACCCATTTAACAAAAGAGGTTTCTACGGGGACTGGGCTCTTGTACTTCCCCTCCGCAAACACTTTGCTGATGTCGGACATGTTGTACGCACACACTGCAGACAGGTCTGATGTGTCCCTGAAACACACACACACACACACACACACACACACACACACACACACACACAGAAAATGTGAGCCAAGTGGTGTGCCAAAGACTATTAAAAAGAAAGACACCCTCCTCCCTCTAAGCACAAACACATTTGTATATTCAAACGTACGACTGTGGTGTGAAGACGGCGTAGAACAAACAGTCCTTCCAGTGCCGCTGGGGGTCACACCAGCGGTAAGTGTCCTGGATAATGTACGGCAGCTGAGACTCGAGCACTGGGCAGTCCATTCTAGCCTTCAGGAAGGATGTCCATTTCTTCTGCAAGGTCCTCTGACCTCCAAGATCCCCCTTTGGGCACAGAAAGACACCATAATGTCACACGCAACGTGTATAGAAACGGGATGCACAATCAAGCAGCGGAAAAGGCAGACGTAACTGAGGAAGCGCTGCTTTTATGTTATTGTTGTTTAGGGAAATGGAGCTGCAATAAATTAATACGTGCACAATAAACTCTTTCACCTTGCAGACGCGGGCCACACGGGAAACCACAAGTTTGTTGTAGCAGTCACACTCCACAGCTGTCTCGCTGAAAAAAAGGTAAACCTTGTCATCGTCTCCCTGAGCGCTCATCTCGCTCTCTGGCATCTGAGCCATGGAAACAAAGTTGGGTTCTGGCATAGAAAGAAGAAAAAAAACATTTTAATTTTAACTCAGCCACTACTTGCATCTTGCAAAAAAACACATTACACACCATCACATCTTACCATGAAGCCAGGAGCTCTTGAACTCAGTGCGTATGGAGACAGGAGAGCTGCGCATCAGGACGGGTTCAGAGCCCAGGAAGTTCATTGAAGTGGCCGAGTACAGGCTGTTTTCTGGCATGACATGGCAGCAAACATAGACATACAAATGAAAACATTCTTATCAACTGTTCTTCCTCAATTTATTATCTGTTGTATAATTGGTACTCACCAAACATGATGGAGGCATATCTCTGGAAAGGATCAAATGGACATTTTCCTTTGCCATCCTCGCTTTTCTTCTCAAGGGTCAGCTTTCCATCTGCATACGACTGCACAGACACACATCTTTAAATCTTATATACTATGATTTTGATGTAATAAACTATACAGCATAACATATACAGCATGGAAAATCAATTGGGATGAGAGAGCATCTGAATTTATCTTACCATGTAATCACACTCGGGATCAAAGGCGTTGGTTCCACACACATACATCCTGTTATCTTCTGTCTCATGCAGGATCCTGATATAGTTCTTGCAGTCCATCTGTAAATGCGTTTTTAAAAAGCAATGATCTTGATCATCTGCTCAATGTGCAATGTGTTTTAAATAGCAGAATTGAGAAGGAACCAACCTCGGGATCTTTTCCTTTGTTTTTACACTCATCTTTTTGCTGTTGGGTCACTTCCCATTTGACCTAAGTGAAAAAGGGTTTGTTACATAGATTTGAAATGTTTCTGCTTTTCAAGGTTGTGCTTTTTTCTGTTGTAAGCTAGTTAGATTTAGTGAGTTGAGTGAATTTATGGTGACAGTCTTTAAAGAATGCCTTTTGGAAATGTCATTTGTGTCTCTGTGCAGTGAGCTTGTAGCTTCTAGTGCCACCTGTAAGGTTGTATTCAGGGCAGAGAGCCAGGTATGATACACAAATCTGCTCTTATAATTTTCATAGCCCTGGGCCAAGAAAGCTCCGATAAGATATTTCAAAAGTAGCCTAATGCTAACAATTAATGGGCACTGATCCAAAGCAGGAACTGTGTTGTTAACAAAGGTGCTCTTACTGAAGCAAGTTTCCTGGAGATGTCGTTGAGGTCAAGAGCGTACACTGCCTCCCTGGCACCCAGCACGAGCATGCCCAGATCTTCTCTCAACAGCATGGTGGAGTAGTTGAACACTCCCTCTTCACGAAAGAGTAGAGCATTGTCCCCTAAAGACGAAATATGATTGATTAACTCAGCAACCATTAAACCCTGTTCCTCATTGAGTCAGTCCAAACTCAGACACTATGAGCCAACACAGGCTGACACATTGTAAGCCAAGGTTACACAAGACAGAGAGCAACACTCACTATGATAGGGCACAGATCTACGGGGGATACAATCCAGTGGTGAGTCTTCTTCCAGCGTCAAGGCCAGGGGCAGCAGCCAAAAGACAGTGAGGGACAGCAGCGGATGCATGGCTCTTTTGTTCAAGCGGAGAGGAATTCAGGCTTTATTGTTTCCGTAACAGTCAGTCATACAGAGGAAAAGACAGCAAGTGGCATCTATGACGTGATGAAGTCTGTTCTGACTGAAGGGCACTGGCCCCTTTACTGGCCCCGCTCAGCAGGCTGTCCATGATGAGATGGATGGCACACACCGAAGAAACAAAGCCGAGGAGGCCTGAAAGAGACACGGTTGTATGGATATCACAATCAATATATCACCTGATGGAAAAGAAACTTCAAATATGTACACCAAAAAACACCAAAAAGAAGATGTGTGTGAGGATTTAAACATGTGTGTGACAGAAACAAAGCAAAAAAAGAGTGGAGGAACGACCAGAAAGGGTTAGAGCAAGCTAAAGTCAGCGCGGCAGTAATTCTGTCAGTGCCATAGTGATGTTAATGCAGGGCCATGAAAGGCATTCAGCGGGGTGCAGGGATGTCAACTTCAGCTCTCCTGCAGCACCAAACACAAGCACACAATGAGAGATTCACAGAGAGTGCCAAAGGCTGGTGCAGATGAGAGAGCTGTTTCACACACACACACACACACACACACACACACACACACACAGGAAACATGCAGGTTTGACTCAACATTACCGCATTCACCCAGTTACAATCAGCCTGGGCTTGCTTCCCTTTTAATAACCTTGCAGTAACAGCAACAGATGTTGTTTTTTTTGGTGTGATTTTTCTGCAACCTGCAGAGTGGGTGTGTGCCTCTTTCCCAAGAGAGAGGTGCGCTGTGTTTTACTGATGAGCTCTGGCATGTCAGAGAATGCAGCCCTGATGACATGTTTAACATATCTGGCTTTAGGGCACAGAGTGAGCTTCACTCAACACTTATCTGCACATATATACAGACATATACTACACCTTGGCCTTCATATTTATGCGCCATATGTCCCTCAGCAAGAACAAGCACGTCGGAAAGTTCAATTTGAAGCATTAAAGTTAGTTTAAAATCAGTTTACAGCCATTTAAGACAAAGATAGTTATTTGTTTTAGTCAATTTAGATTAGAGTTTGATCGTTTAAGTTGTTTTTGCTACATTTAATTCAGCTTAAAGCTCAAATTTACCTTTAAATGTAGCAGCAAAGTGCACAATCTCAACCGTCAAACACTCCTTAAAGTTAATCACTTACCTGCTCACAGACACGCCCAAAACTCCGGACGCTCCCATTAAAAAAATACTCCAAACACCTGTTTAAGGTTATTTCTAAACTACTACTTCTTCATTAACCAACAGGCTGGTAGTTTAACTAACTCATAGTGTTTATAAACTGTTAAATTAAATCCCACAGCTATCCTCCAAACGCGCGCTGAGATATTGAACTTCGATTCGCGTTAGCTTCCAGCTTCCTTCGGGTCTGTGTGGGTGGAGGACGGTGGTGCAGGTTCACTCGTGTCAAACAACCCAGAAAAAGGCGCTTCTCCAACGGCTCAGTCTGTCTCTGTCTCCGTGTCGGTCCTCTCTAAGTCACAGCGGTCATCCGGTATTGTACAGAGCCTCTCTCAGCGCTCACATCCCGCGGTGAAAAGGATCTGAATAGTAGGCTGCTTCTTGCTCCGGTTGGCCCCGCAGGTCTGTTTCTGTTTTTTTTTTTTTTTTTTTAAACCACCTTCAAACTGCAGCCGAGGCGGCGTAAGACGCTGATCTCCAGTCAGATTCAACTTTTATTGTTCTTCTATAGTTGTATCTCTCGGTGCACGGCACAGCTGATTCAAGACAAGCGAGGCAAAGCATAAATCAGGCTGTAGGGTGTTTATGGGATGGCACTTTTTTTTTTTTTTTTTTTTTAATTTGAGCAACATGTTCAAACAGAAGTGATGGACCAACGATACCTAGTGGTGTGTTGTGGGAGTTGTCTGTCCTGCATGGGGGTCTTATAATGGATTATCATGTTGTCACCATATCTGAATAATGTTGCACCAACACAGACACATAATGTCTAACTTTATAATTAATTATGCATATATGCATACTGTATGAATCACTTTGCTAGGTACACATACAAGGATTCATTTTGCTCTCAATATACACAAATATAATATAAACAAAGATAACAAATACAATTAATAAAATATTAAACTACTATGTACAGATAAAAATCAATATGATTTATGTAGTAGTATTAGTATTAATATACTTTCTAGAGGTTGTATGTGGTTGTTACAACATAACATTCTGCAAAATATGTATCCCAAGGGTGTTTCTGATTTTTTTCACCACAGCCACTTTTTAACAACGGCAAACTGAAATAACAACAAACACTGTCTCATCCAAAACAAGTTATGAGCTCCACAGAAGTTTTTATTACAAATAAATAGTACTGGATTAAATTGGATTACACTTCAAGACATCAGTTCTAGATGGACACTGTTTTTTATTATTATTATTTTTTTTTTTTCAGTTTTCAAATTTCACAAATCAAGAGAAGACAAAATAAATAAAAAAATGATGTATACACACTCTAAAAACAAAAATGTAGGCTATCTTTGTAAAAATCTGAAAATAAAATATGAAATATAAAAGAGAAAAGTGTATTGATTTTGGACTCAAGTTTCCACTGAGTGGTAGAGGAAAGGCCACCGAATTAAAAAACACATTTCCTTGTTTCAAAAATAATCTAATCTAAACATGGAGAAACACTTGATTCATAATAAATGTATTTAAGTGTTTGTAAGTGTCTGATGATGAATGAAGGAAAAAGGACTAGAGGACTTTTAAAAAAAAGTAAAAAACAAACAAACTTCTTTCCGTCTTTCTGTGGTAAACATTAACAAGACTTGATTATGGGTCATATTAAAAAACAGGACAGATTGTCCAGCATCCTCTCTAATCATCCACCTATAGTATTGATTAATTCCAACATTATCTAATGTTGTCCTCATTCAGTTTCATCAATCATCATTCAATGACTGGGTCCTAACAGCCTGACACTTAGGAAACACATACACAAAAGTGCACAATCAATTTACAACAAGGACACATCACATCCATGCAAAATGATTTAATGCCCTTGATATCTAACAAACACTATTCTCGATAGTGATCAAGTACACACCACACATCATGTACAAACATACAAGAAACTGCTCATTGTAAGAAGATCACAGTTTGTCACTAGTACTCAGACACTTCAAATCTGCAAGGACTGGCCAATTGACAGAAAGGTCCAAAAATTAGTTTCCCATGTAAAAATACCTGTTGTTGTTGTTGTTGTTGTTGAGCCTTCAGATCTGTAATAATAAATAATGAGTTTGTTATTAAAGGTAGAGAGGTAGGGCGTGGTGTAATACTGTGATAAAGCCAAAGGTATTTCAGGTTCAGTCTGCAACATAAACAGGTTTATGCCAAGTGTTTAGTCATTGTGTTAACAGCCGAAGGCTTCACACTCCTAATGTTTCTGTCACTTTAGTTGACAGCCATTCCACTAGAGGGCAGCCTCACATGCGAATACAGCAGATTGGTTTTCTTGAAGAGGAACAGAAATCACCTGGAGTTTCCAGGCAGATCTGAGCACTGGTGAGTCAGCACCAACACGTACACAGTAGCAGAGAAAAAGGAAACACTTTTTGAAATAATAAGCACCAACAGTACAGTTAAAGTTGAGTCATACATGAGCCACAACAGTGTCATTGAATCAGCGATACATTAATGGTTGCTTATCAATTACAAATAGCACTCAGAGAGCAGCAGGCAGAGATTGTGCAGTTTTCACTTTCAGGTTTTTTCACTCATGTTTCATGTAATGAGGTGAATGAAGAGAAATGCTGAGCAGCAACTTGAGCTGCAATTTCACTTTCAGAACAGATAAAGTGTCTCAGGTCAGAGGTGGTCGCTCTGGTGTTGATCTTCAGAGTCTGTGGTTTGTTTGTTCTTTAGTCTCCAGTGTTGCAGCAGTAACATCAGCAGCTCCGTGCTCACACGGGGGTGGGCTCAGACTGGAAAACATCAGGCTCAGTTGGTGGTCCGGCACATGTTTGTGCGTCTCCAATAGATCTTAGCTGCCAGTTGTATTGATTCATTGTTTTTGTGGACTTTATTCTAAAGGAAAATCATTTGGCATCTTTTTTTTTTTTTTGCTCAGTTTGTAAACAACTTTATGCAAGTGGACAAAGCACTAGTGAATTGTTACCCCAACCAAGGCAGCATTCAGTGAGGTTTAATGAACCTAATCCAGTGTTTACCAGTCTCTCTTAAGGAGCTAATCAGTGTCCATTTAAGTCCACAACCATGTAGCAAAGACCAAAAGAGTGAAACTCAGAATATTTTGTATCTCCCTATGAGAAAGTGGCGATATTTGTTGTCCCTTGTCTTCCACCTAGAAGGCACAGGATGAATACATAGCTGCGGTGAGACGGGGTTTGGCACTGAAGATTGAGTATGCTGTGTGGAAGGAAGTTGTTCCTTATGAGTAAGTCACTCCTGACTGGCTCGTCTCTTCTCCAGCTTCATTTTGAGCTCCTCATTGAGTGCTGTGGAAACAAAGAAGAAGAAACACACTGGGTCAGTCCCAGAAACTAACACCTGCCATCTTGAGGACTTAAGTGCACATTCAAGTGCCACCGTGTAGTAGGCAAGTCCACCCCCACTTAACCCACACTTGATGCGCACTTCGGAGCCAAGTGTATCCCACAATTCACTACTATGCCACACCAGTTCAGCTGTTGAGAGTAATGCACTTATAAGTTTATCTTACTGCAGCAGGTAAGATCTGTATTATCTACTCACTCTGTGTAAGAGGTGAAGGGGAGAGGATGAGTCGTCTCATTGGGTTGGTGGGCGAGGCCGGCACTGGTGAGGTCAGGATACGGCGGTCAGGCGCAGGAGACCTGGACAGAGGGCTGCTAGGCCAACGATCTGCACCAGAATGAAAGCGGGGATCATTGTTGGCGTCTGCCAGCGACTGTCTGCATGTTGTTTGTGAGGCTGAGACAAACCTTGTTTTGGAGGCAGGGCGGGAGCCCTTGGCAGGGGGCTGGAGGGGGCAGTGTGAAGGATCCTTTCTCCGTTCTCATCATTGGCTGAAACGTACGCTGATCACACAAAAAAGAGTTTAGCCTCATCGCTAGAAAACACATAGTTAGACAAAGAAAAACAACCTGAGAACGTGGTGCCCGGACGCCTCACTTATATTCTCTTCATAAGGCTCCTCCAGTAGGAATGGCTGTAGAGTTCCTGCTGTCTTCTCCACTAGAGCGTCGATGACCTCATGAAGGTCAGCACAGGGGATCTGGAAGAGGTAACCTGCTGTATTATGCGCCATAATGGTGTAATGGTGTACATAAAGTCTGGGACACTGTTGATTGTCGTCATCATGAAGCATTTCTCATATCCATCTTCCATATTTCTTCTTCTTCAAAACAGTTTTGGTTCCTCGAATGCAAAAGCCTTTAGAAATACATGAAGCTGTCACCTAAGAGACCCTTTAATCTGACAGCAAACAAGACAGCTGTATATTTGACTTCCCACTTCTTTAATAATATTATAAATGTATATAATATAAATGTTTTTGCAATCAGTTACTCAAGTCTTAGTGCAACATTAATCCTATGTTACCTACATTTAAATGGATTCTGATGACACACTGTGTGGTATACAGATAATAAACCTGCTAACATATTATCAGCAGACACTTAGAATAATGTATCTGTATCATGAGAGAAAATGAATGGATGCATCCCTAACCTGAGGTTTCTCCTGTAAAAACATATTCATGATATAACATTAAACACAAGTTAATATATGAGTCAATCAATTCTTATTCACTTACAGGATTTTCTACATCAATGACATAACCACCTTGGTCCCTCTGGGTCACACGATAATGTCTGAACACTGACCTGGAGGAAGAGAGACAAAGCTTGTAACGTTTGCAGTGAATGTTGTGTCTGTCGATGAGATTTGCAGCTGTGGTGTGCAGATGTTCAGCAGGTGTTTACCCATTGAGGTCCTGCCGAGTAGTGACAGCCAGCGAGCAGCCATCTCTCCCCGGTCGGAGCAACATGTTGCCACAATCTGGGTGTCTCTCTAAAAGGACTTCAGCCTCTGTTCGAGACACCGGGCGAAAACACCTGCATGCAATACACACACGCGTATTAATGAAGTGATGCACACACTCTAAAAGTGCTACAGTACAGAGGAGGAGGACTCACGGTGGGATCTCTCCCACTAAAGGCACAGAGAGGGGCGACGGAGGAGCACGTGTGGGAGTGCGAGTTCTCCGCCTGGACCTCTCTTTGTCCACAACCTCCCTCAGCATCTGCAGCTGGCCAGGCAGCAACGTGAGACAGGACGGGACATTCAGCTGTGATTGAGACAGAGGAGAGAATATTTAGTACAAGAGAGAGACAGATTGGTCGAGGGATGCAGGCGTGCAAAAGATGAATATTTACATCTATAACGGAGTAGAGGAAACCTTTCCACAGCTCCCTTGATTCCAAGTTAGGTGCCTGGAAAAGACAACAGCCCTTTTACACCTTGCAAAAAGGTTAATTTTAATTGCATGTGTGTGTGTTGAGGGGCATTACTGTGAGTTTGGTCTCTCCATCCTTCATGCGCAGGATGAGCCTGGCTGCCTCCAGGTTCCTGTCCCGACTGCAGTCGTCCTTCAGGGACACAAACCCACCGAGGTCCAGCCTCTCCACATACTGTAACACACACAAACATGTTTGAACACACTATGATGCACAATAAACAAACAAAAAACAAACAGTCTTTAACTTACATGAGCGTCCTTGGCATTATTGAAGAAATACAATGAATTCCCGCACAGACAGGTCCACAGTCGCCTGGATGCCTGTCACACACAGACATAAACAGACATGTAAAATAATAAGGTCTGCTGTGGCAACAACAGTGCTGTTTTTCCACATCTGTGTAATGGATATTTCCTCTTTTTTTTTTATGACTCCCACATATCCTGTCCCAAGAGATGGATAGGGAGTGAGCCACAGCTGCTGTCAATCTGTGTCCATGGATCAGTGCAATACTCCACCTGAGCCAGGCTCACATTACACTCTATATACCATTAAAATGAGTCTAATGAGCGAGGAAGGACCCAGGAGGGTGGGGTGGGGGGTTTATATTATTCTTTGTCACCTCACATATACAAATAAAAACAACATGAGAAATAATTATTGATGGATATGTCATTTTTTACTGGATGCAACTTTGTATTTGAGATATTGGAAAAGCACTTCAGGGATCTGACTGTCAGAACAATTCTGTCAAAATAATAGAGTATTTCCCAGAGTCAGCATTGAATTCTGGGCGATGAAAAAGCTTAGCAGACATCCTGTATGTGACATAGATGTATAATTATTAAGATAAGACATACAGCCGCAAATCCCTCATGTGATGTGATTTGAATGACATGCATGTGTTTTGACAGCAATCGGGTTTCCACGATTCATACGTCGTGATTTCCTTGATAAATTGTTGCATGTCAGAATCTTGCAAAATCAAACTAAACGGCTCAACTAATCTATGATCCATTATGTGAAACAATCCGGCACCGGTACCAGTGTACAGCCTCGCCCATTCTAACACAATGAGGAAGTTGACAGCTCGCTGGGAATGGTGGGATCAGCCGGTGTGTATGCACACAGACTGACCACCGCTATCCACAGCATGCATCGGAGACAACATGGCACTTGAGCTGCATCGTGAAGAACCTACCTTTTCTTTCGGTCCTCGCTTCTCCAGGTATCCTTCGTAATAGCAGGGCGGGAGCTGCGCCCGGGGTCCCCCTGGCCCGGAGCGCTGCCTGACGGGTGCAGCCGCCATGAGTGTCGCTGGCTGGGCACCGACCGAGGACAAAGGGGCGCTGAGTAATTCGGGGGGGGAGTGACACGCCTTCCCCGATGAGATAGTGCCGTGGCTATAATCCAACAGCTGGGTGGTGAAGCCTGCTGTGTCTGGGGATCATGCAGACGGGTGGCTGTGCAGATATAAATTTGATGGTTGTGGATTAATGTCCGAGAGATAGAGATGTTTACTGAGCAAAAAGGAGAAATTGTGGATTTAAAGAAGAATCAGGTCACACCTCTATGATATCTTCTCATATTTAATCATTAAATTATACACATTTAAAAACACTAAATCAGTTACAGGCCTGTAATTATCCGTATAAAGACACACTGGGAGCCAAATTACTTAATATTTATTTGAAGAAGCGAACGAACAGCATCCATTCCCCTTTACATAGTAACAAAAATATACAATACACAGAAGATTACATTTGGTATAGAGGTAATCCATATATCCTAAAGATAATCCAGGATAATCCCACTTTTAGTCTCCCCACAGTGTCACAGTTACAAAAATAAGGCATTGTGGAAGATGCAGAAAGCTGTAATGAAGACACATGCAAGGCGGTTACATTTTTACACAGAAAGTTCCTTTAACATTGGGCATAATAAAACAGAGCTTAAATATCTGATAATACTTCATTCATCAATATTAAGTTGAGACACTTATAAGGTTGGGAGCCATCACAGAATGTAGTGTTGCAATCAATGTCAGCTGCAGCATTTGGACAACTCTTTCAGCAGCACATAAAAAATTGATCTCAGCCCTTTTGTTCCACATTATTCATCATCAATATTATACAAACTGCATAATAGCTCGACCTCAACCCCTGACCCTCCTTTCCCCTCTCAAACTCCAGGCTTTTGATTTAGTGTAATGAGGCATGCAAACCCACACCTGAACCACACAGCTATTGCTCAGAACAGCCAAAGCCCGCGGGCCTAATACACAACATGAATAAGATGCAGACATAACATTTAAGACACACATACTACGATAACAATGCGATTATTCCTCATATGGACCAGGAGACTGAGCTCCAGAGGCACCATGGGATTGGGATGGGGCAGATAATGAGAAAAAAGGGGGTAGGGATATGGGGGCAGGTGGTAAATAAAGAGCAATGGGGGAGGGAGGGAGGGCATAATCCACTGCTGTGCACCCTTCTCTGCTGAAAAAGACCTGTCTGTTCCGCTCCCAGTTTAAACAGAGACGGGAGGGATGAGTGGGGCGGGGAGGCGGTCTAACAAGGGGATCATGACAAGGGGAGAAAGTTGGCATTTTAGTGAACAGCACAAACCCTCAGAGTTCATAGCCAGCTTGTAATAGGCTTAATTGAAACTGAAACCGGCTATTGTGAATTGCCCTTCCTCATTATCAGTAAATTCTGTACACAATAGTTTGGAGATGGCATTTTCTGTCAGGTCGGGTGCACAGTTTCAGCCTGAAAACTGATGCAAGGTACAAACACGCCCAATCACACATCAGATTGATTTCCATGCTCCAAATTATAGGTTAGAGTACTAAAGCCAAGCTTACCCCAGCGCTATGGGTGGAAAACAAATCACAGACTGAAAATACATTGACAAACAGTTTGGGTAAAAGCCCACAAAACAATGTGAGTGACACTGCCAGCAGCATCAATAGAGCCTGAGAAAATAGAGGAACTGAGCATGCTTATTTGGCTTTGGTACAATGCTGTGAAATGTTTGGGGTGGGGGTAGATAACATTACATTGTTGTGGGTTGCATTGTGATAGAAACAAATGCCCACTTATTTAAAATCTGAAGTAAATTGATGTAAAAAAAAAGGGAAAACATGTCTGCATCAAGTAATTTGACAGCACTGTGTTCCCTTTTAATGACAAACAGCATCCCCATTCAGTTTGGGAATTTGTGCAACGTTTCTTTGACATGAGCTCTAAGAGAATAGTGTGGAGTGTAGTGAGAAAAAGGTAAATTAAATCATTGACAACTTAACAATTAGTGTGATAAAGATTATAGAACTAAGTAAATTTATGGTTGCCCTACAGCTCTTTGGAAATCATCTATTAAACAGCTTTTATTGTCTCAAATAAGTTTGTAAAACTGCCTCACAGATTCTCCATTAAAACATAAGACAAGCCACCGAACAGGTTTTTGGTTAAGGGATAATAGAGAGGCCACGTGACAGTGCCACTTTAACAAACAGCTAATAAAAAACTCAAGTGCCACCAGGTGGCAGTACAGGATAGTCTCAAACATCAACAAAAGGCAGCGAGTCCTCCATGTTGACTCGTAACAAATCCATGATCACAACAGTGCTAAAGCCTGACGGCAGCGGAGTGAAAACTGGGAGTGTAGAAAACAGCCCTTAGAAGAAAGCATACGTATACATGCATGTGTGTAGTACCAATATGAACAATACACAGAACAAGAAATGTCCTCTTGTGAATATAAAATAGGTTTAGAAGAGTAGAATAAAGTACTTGCACTTCTTAGCATTTATAGATACCACTGGACATTCTCTGTTGGTCCTTCTTCATCAGTCCCGGTGATGATGGAGGTGTAGTGTACAAAGTGCACAGGTGCATAGAGAAAAGGACTCAGGATATGGTAAATGCACCCACACGTTATGCCATCATTTTTCTGATTTATCAACTTCACTCTGTCCTAACTGTTAAAACTCTACCAATCTTGTCATAATAATAAAAAAAGCTCTTTCCTCAAATAACTCAGATACAAAAAATAGCTCCCTGTCTCGAGATGTTTACCCTTTAATCATAGTTAAAAAAGATATCTTTCGATTATTTAATCAATCATCCGCCCCCCTTTTTCATCCTCTCCATCCTGCTGCCCACTTCTTGCCTGGCTGTTTTCAGTGTGGCAGAGGCACCACCACTTCAACGTAGTTATTGGGGAAGAATCCTGTTCTGCCCCGAAACATTCCCTCGAACCAGTTCTCGTCAATTTGTCTGACCAAGGTGATGGTGTCGCCCTCGTGGAAGCCCAGCTCTCCGTCGTTCTCTGGCTCAAAGTCATACAGGGCTTTACAGCATGGCTCAGCTGGAGATAGACACACAAAACAGTCGAGAGATGGAGGAGGGAGAAAGAACAAATACTGTCAATTTTAGTGAGAAGAATATGACAATTTCCCTTCAACAAGATTAGTATGTTCTCATTTAAAAGGATTTCATTAGACACAGCTTGTCACCAGTATGTTTCCAGTAGGACTCTAGAATAGACCATAAAAGGAGAGTCAATAAAACAGGACGTTTATAAATTAGTCATCAGTGTGGTGAGGGAGGATCCTTCTGAAGCTCAAGATCAAAATCAATCTACCGACATGTTACATAACTAAGCCATTTTATTCCACGCATAAAGACCATGATCATTATGATTTAGGCTTAAGACTTTTCACATTTACTTTCTCTTGTGGTTGACTAAAGACGTGAACATCATTAGATTCACCCTCCAACTATATCTGTTGATATGAACCATGTGGCATGTTGTGATTTTTCTTGAGGTTCAGAAGCTTCACCAGTCAGTGAACAGGCTGTCAGATACATAGAATTCAGCAAAACAATTTTTTGTTTTTAAGATTTGGTTGATTAAAACAACAAACAAAGTCAGACAGAACACGGATTGCTGAGGATTCTATACATCTGCAGCCTCGGTCAGAGAGAGTAATATTCACACTGACAAGCCCCGTCTTGTTCTGGGAACCTGACAGACTGGACAAAGTGAACAAACACCATTCAGCAGTGTTAGTCGAATACTTTACCATCACATGAACATGCATACACCTCTCTGCCACACAGACGTGCAACAGAGTGAGTCAAAGTAGTGAAACTTTCTAGTTCTGTGTAAGTGACACGTCATCTTCATCCATCTGACTCACGTGGTCTGTTCTTGATGGAGGCTCTTTGGAAGGATGGAACTGGATATTGTGCTGGGGCTGGTTAATGTCGCAGAAGGAAAGACACATCAGTCTTGAGAATGAGATTGACTTACACACGTCCTCTTGGGAGTAGGCCGCACACACTCACACAAACATTCAAACACAGCTCTCACGAAATATTAAAAAGTAAGTTTACCCGGAGAGTAAGCTGGAGGGCTTGCTGCGGCTGGTGAGTATCCTCCGTTAGAGTTTTCTACCTCTCCGTATTCAAAGGCTGGTCTGGGTTTGGGTGTGTATTTCTGCCTTGGACGCGAGTTAGCTTCATTCACTCTGTACACAATCAGAACAGAAAATGTGACCTCTCTGAGCTCACAAGTAGGCGATGCAATAATACAGACAAGCTATAATTCAATTACTACAAATAAAGGTTCAAAGCAAGATAAATCTACTTCGTTTTATGTTATTCCAAAGTAAAATTGATATATTATTTCTGTTGTGGAGGACAGAAATCACAATGAGCTGTGCTACAAAACTAAAGATATATAATTGGTGCGCAGCATCAGCTACTACTTGACATTCTTTACTTCTGAGTAGAAGATAATACGGTACTGCTGAATCATCCCTCGTCACGAGCCAGAGGGCACAGCCTCAACATACAAAAGGCACGCCGTCTTCCACAAATAGTCATAGCACTGACCTTTGGCTCAGTTTATCAGAAAGCTCCTCGAGGATCTGCGTGGCCTGTCTGTGGTACTGCAACATCGACTCCACAAAAGAAGACAGCTGACTCACCTGCTCCACCTACGTGCACAGAACACAAAACCTATTTTAAAACCATACATAGAAACAGAAACAGTAACCCTTCAGAGCATTCTTTACTGGTTCAACCATTTGAATTTCCTCATCATTACGTCAGTATTGGTCATAAAAATAACTTCACTCAAACAGACCGGAAACATCTCTTCATGGCAGGTATGAAAACGGTAAATACTAAACAAACGGGTTTGATGAGCTCGCACTATTGCAAGTCACTGTAGGAAAAAAAACAAAACAGGTATGTCACCTTACACAAAATGTCCTCAAAGACATGTGGTTTTCTAGCTGGGAAACTCTCCAAAATTCATTTCCAATGCATGTAAAAAAAAAATAATAAAAAAAAATACCAGCCAGAATACGGATTATACATATTGTAGTTATTGGTGTTTTATCACTGCATTAATACACCATTACAGAATATGCCAACTCCATCTGCTTAAGCCACAAATAGTTTTAATAGAATCAGAATAATTGTATCAGATTGCATTAAATGTATTTCTTCTGTCCACTACACAGAAAACTAATGTTGTTGGACTTGAATCAGACAGTCTTGGCACACAAATGATGTCTTGGCAAAAATTTCATTTTCACAGCTCCCCCAAATTTTTTAGGATTTAAGTATTCGTACATCTTCGGTCTCTGAGGAAAACTACACAGGATTATAAAACTTCTGCGTTGTGTGAACTCTGCTAATGTATAAAACCACATATTCAGGTGACGCAGTATTTCCACAAGCAAAACAACAGCTTCACTATCATTTTGATGCCACAATGACTTATAACTGGGTGAATGGTGCCTCTGTCTTTCCCACTTTGCGCCTCTTATGCTATTATTCCTGATGGACAGTAAAGTAAACTCCTGTCAACAGTAGCTGCTGTTAGCTAGTTAGACGTAACTGAGCAGAAGTTGCCAGACAAGAGTAAATCTCAAACTGACTTTTAGTTGTTGGTGAGAGCTTCATGATATGAGGGTGAAAGACAGATGTCGTGCTGGACTTCTTGCTGTTGGACTAGTAAGTAATATTAGCTGGCTGCTATGTCTTGTGTTGTTGCACTTGACTGATGTTTGGCTATGTTAGCAAAGTTGTCACTAATTTTTGATCATGTTTTTTTTACTTCAAATACCCATCTATTAATAGTGCATTTTATTAACATATCAAGTCTGGCACGTTCAAGTGTGCCATTTGCAATGCAAAGTGAATAAGTTTAGTCTACATGCTACTCACATCCGTTTCCAGCAGGTTGTGCATGGAGCCTTCAGCCATTTCTTTTGACTCGTGGAACTTCTCGAGGGCCTGTCTGATCTCTTCATCTGGGATTTTACCTTGACGTTTCTTTTTGTAATCGTAGTCCAGACGCCGGCCCTCAAGCTTCTTCAGGTGGTGCTAAAGGAGTGAAAGGAGTTGGGATTGGGAGGATGGTGTTTCATAGACGATATTACATGAAGTATTTTCATATCTGAACTGTAGTCAATGCCTGGCCTGAACATGCAGAAGCATACTACCTCTTTGACTCTACCTGAATGTCTTTGATGTCCTTCTCAGCGACTCCCTGCAGTGGGTCAATAAAGTTCTGCTTCACGTCAATATCCAGAGAGTCCTTGATTTCAGCCATTCTCTTCATTGAGTCCCCAATGTCTATTAGAGCTCCACCTGTAGCACACAGGCAAAATACCAGCATTAGGGAGTGCGTGACAATGTGAGGCATGTTAACAACAATTATCATTGGCAAGACCAAAACATACAAAATACAGCAACATAAAAATATAAGTAGATGCATTGGCACCTCTCCTCTCTTGTCTACACTGTTCTTACCAAAGTTGGTCTCCTTGCCCATGTCACATCCATACTTAGTCATGCACTCTCCCAGGAGGCCCTCAGGCTGGGGGTAGCCCGGGCTGTTCACCTGCCCACGGATTTTGGACACTGTATTGAGCATGGAAAGCTTGGCTCTTGTTGCCGGGTTGGGCTGGAGGTACTCTGATGTTTTAGTGATGACTTCCACCACTGCTTTGCTGGTAACATCTGCTCTCTGGTGGTACAGGTTAGAAAGAGACAATATTTAATTGCGCACATATGAGTTGTGAGTGACACTCAACTTTCAGTAAAACAAACAGAATGTATTTTTTTAATGTCTGATTATTTTAGTTAAATAGTAAGCCCTGTATGCAAATGTAACAAATTACAAAACTGTACAAAATTTACATACACCTACAGTATACAGTATAAATATTAACCAAGGTGAAAAGGTGCTTTACATTGTGATTACTGACATCTCACATTAGGTATAACCTAGTTTTTGTAGCAAAGAGTTAAAAGGATATGTATTGCTTAGCCTCTACATAGTCAATGAAGGGTTACCAAGTCTATTGAAATTTCTCAATGGAACCTCGTAAAGTGAATCTAGTTTTTTTTTTAAGTTTAAGGTGTTGCATAACATCATTTATCAACGTAGGGAAGTGGGAGTTTGTTCCTGTTTCCAGTTCAATAGAATTAATCTGTGTGCCAGAAGATGTTATTATGCTAAAATGTTTGTAATGTTACCCTCTCGAGGTCTCTGAAGTCTTCATCCAGTTTGGTTCCCTCTGCACCTCCAACCTTCTCACTCACCAACTGTGAACACAGAGTAATCAGAGAAATAATTACGTTCATATATTCGACATTATTCTCAGGGATGATTAACTAACTTTATAATCTACTAGGGAAGTAATGGTTCTGAAATCAGAGACTGAAACCACGTCACAAATGTTTCTCGCAGTTCCGTCTTCCAGTATTGTGGTACCAGCTGTATTTTGTGATGGAACAGAAACTGTAGCGTTTGCGCGGATTCACACAGGATCAGGCGTCACGGCAAAAACGGAGGTCTTTCAATTAATTTCAGTGGGGGTCGTGCGATTTGCACCGGCAGTCCGCAACGCAGGGGTTGCTGCAAAAAAAAAAAAAACGCACCGGCGTACAGGAGAAAGGTTGAGCCAGATCCAACTTTGGGAAAAACGGAGCCCCACGTCATGTTCCGCAAGCCAATCAGACGCTCAGATCGGTCGAACCTCCACAGACAGCCCGAAATGTCTCTGAAACTGTCTCTGAGACTATCCAGGTGGATTCACGGACTAAACTCTGATGATCTACCTGCGTGTGTGTGTTCTCACTTTGTTTATTTCATGTACCAGCTTCTAAATCTGAGTCTGACTCGCAATTTACGCCGCAAAATAATGACACGAAGAAGAGAGACATGGCGTAACAATAACAGTGAGCGAGCGCCGGCCTCGATAAAGCTGTTAATGATTGATGATTGTTTCACAGCAGTTACATTCAGCACGTATAGACACACCCACGGCAACCCACCTCAGCTCAGAAAGTGAAAATAAAATATGAGATCTAACAACAAAAAAAAAAAAAAAAAAAAAATCAGACTGAGCGGCGCTGCCCTATCTGTATGATGGTATGAGCGTCACTGTTCCAGCACATCGGAGTGTTTCCTGGTTGGTTACAGCAAAAATGAACCAAGAATAGTGTCAATCATCTGACAACATTGTTCAACTGAACACGGTTTGTATGTGGAAACACTTATGAACACAACAGCATCACCCGAATGTGTCAATTAGTGAAACTAAACTCTACCTCTCACGGCAGATTCAGACCAGAGTAATCATGACATAGATGTTTATCTCTGTGTATATGTGGCCATACTCCAGAGAGAATAATGTTACAGGATATAAGCATATGATCTCTGGAGTTGACGGGGGAATCAGAGAACTGCTCAAAGAATACTTTAGCAGGGCAAAAACCTGTTGTCAAACAGAAACTTAAGCCAGACTATCACAACCACACTGTTCTGTTTCCAAACTTTAATGGACATTTAATATCTTCCACCATTTTCTTTTTTCCAGGCTCGGTTAACACAATTCTCAAATTCCAAGTCGTGCCCATGTTTTCCATTAGTGAAGGAACCTCCTGAATTCTGCAGAGGGGAGTGAACTCTAAAAACTGGACTCTCCTCTCTACCGAGCGCCTCTGTTCCATAAGGAATTATACTTTCTCACATTTTTCCATCAGGTCAGCGCACACAGTGCAGTTTCCTACTCTAGACCAACTCCATGGATACTTTTACTAAACACATATGCTATCTTAATCTTGCTCTCACTCACTAATTCATATGCTCACACAAGCCACATTGACTACATTCAGCATTTCTCATCCAGAGAAACAAACTCTAAAACCCTGTACCCCTTGGCTGGCAGGCCAAACAGAGACTCATTGTGCGTGAGTGTGTGTGCGCGCGTGTGTTTTCTCATTTGGTTCGACTCAGTGCAGCTGTCTGCACCAGACTGCACATAAAACTCTATGACCAGATGGATCAATCAATCTCCCTAGTTTATATAATACACAGGCCCAGCAAAGTTATTTTGTGTGAAACACTCACTGACTCTGAAAATGCCTTAAGCACGGATTGCCAACTGGGATACAACTCAGCCCCACATGTTCCCTAATTATGAAGTCTAATAGACTCCGTTTTAATTGCAATTAATGAATCTTTTGGTACCAGGTGTTTAGTTGTGGTGAGTAGATGTGTGAAATCCTCAAGCAAACAGACTTTCAGCAAACCATCTGCTTGTGCTCTATGACTAATAACCCTTCCCATCCCAGTCCGAAGATGCCATGTAATTTATCCAGAAAAACTTGACTTTTAGGTGTACTTATCTGATATTTTGCTTTAAGTTACCTTTACCTGTTGGTACTCAGAAGTGTTGAAAGCTTAATAAGGTTTTTAAGAAGAAACAGGTTTCAGATTTGGCAAAGAGTTGTTGTGGAGTTGAGGGGTCTTGCCTGGACAAGAAGTGCATGTGGGTTGAGTCTGTTTGATCATTATCTAAAGCAAGATGTGTAAAAAGATGTGGACTAAAATGAAACAGCGGGTGCATAGTAATAAATACCACATGCACAATGTCAGTAACTTAGCTGATGATTACTCTGTTAAATCATTGATCGAAGTAGTGGCAGTATGGAATCAACCCTCCTCTAATTACCCTCCTCCACCCTGTTTTCTTTGCCTTCATAGCCTGAATGGAAAGGTGTAACACCTGTTAGCTGGGGCTTATACTGTCTTTTTACAGTTGTACTGTATGTCCCAATAGTTGAGGCTTCGCAGTGGGAGTAACCACAATACGGTGGAGTTAGCAATCCACCTGCACAGCTTATGTTTTGCATAAGCTCATCCAGAATATAACATTCCTGCACACTCGCTCCTGGTTCGTTATTACAGATGTTTTGCCAACGGACCGACTAAATCTATGTCACCAGGGTTAGTTTAGGAGCTGGTTAGGGCAGAGTGTTCACATTATTAGGATTCCTTTACACACCCACTGAGCAGGGAGCTGTCACTTACATATCACATTAGACCAAAGCAAGGACCTGTAGCAGGACAGCTGTCATCAAAACACAGCCCACTGGTTTTGCAGGCTATGTCTTGTTTTGCTTCGTGTCTGTGGTGGCGGCTTCACCTTTTAACTTCTTAAAGAGCCAATAGTCAGATTTATTTATCGAAGAAAGATGAGTGCTGTTTGGATTTTAATACCACAACACAAAGTCAATTCATCCAAGATTTTTAAAAGCAACTAATGGCGGGCTGTGATACAGATATACACTGTCAGTCTGGCAGACAAACATTTGACTGATTTTAACACTTCCATTAGTTTAAATATTTGACTTGCTTCTCTACGCATCCAGGCCCATCTGATGTCACTATTAACTAGTGCTTTAGTTTTACATGCAATGTCTGTCACACTGACTATAAATGTCACAAGAAAACCTGAGCTATATTCTGAAATGAGATGTTCAGCAATGAAAACAGTATGACAAAAGATAAAAAGAGAGCGTATATGATAGTAAATAATAATGATTTCGGCGTTAGATCTAAATAATGGATTTCAGATCACTGATGACTTTTCTTTAAATTAAAATCGAGAGGTGTGAAAATAAACTAATTTTCATTTAAACATCTGGAAGGTGTAAACCATAATATCATCCACAAAGATGGAGATCCTTACAGGTCAGTTTAGGTCTATATTTGAAAATACAGTAGATACTTATAGCTGAGTGATGACAGCATTTTTTTATGAACCACTGCACAAACATGTGTCGTGATTTGAACTATGATCTCACCACAACATGTTGGTCAATTTGTGTTGAGACACTGTCTAACCCAACATGTTAGAGACAACAACATCAAGTGAACACGAGGGTTTTAACACATGACTGATGGATCTACCTGCTGTTTAACTTGACAACAAAAAAAAAACAAAGAAAACTGAGCACCACCCATCACATACAGTATCTCCATCAAGCCAGACTGTCAGTCAGACTCTCGCTCTTTCAATGCTTGACTTGTTAGAAACTTCGGCACATTGGCGCTAATCTTATACTTTAATGTTATATTAGTGGAAATTCAGATATACAATCTACGTAGATATAAACTTGGCTGCAAACTCTAGACAAATAAGCAACCGAAAGGAAACTAAGTGCTCCAGTAGCCAAGTTTAACGTTTAAACGTTAGTTTTTAGTTTGGTTAAAGTTAGCTATAAACGTTAAATTAACGTTGACGTTGTACCTGTGAGCCACAACGCAATTGACAGTTGTTGGTGAGTTTAATAACAGTATAGCTCGTCGTATACTTTTCAGCACGTTCAAAACGTTTCATACACGACACAAGGACGTTTTTTATAATCGATACTCATTGTGTTTCACACTTTAATTAGCCAGTTAGCTTGAAGCTAGCGCAAACTCGCAACAAAAGTAACGATAGTGTTAGCTAAATTAGCTAGCTAAGCTACCGGCTAATGTTTAAAAAAAATGTCGCCCGTTTACCTGACTCGCTTTGTAAAATTGCTTCTTAAATCCCGCGACGGACATCTTGCACCGTCAGTGTTTCCACCTGGACCTCGAAGGGGAAACTAGTTTTCGAGTAGTTTCTGTGGGTTTCGTAGTTTTACCGCACGGAGAGCAGCCGAACACGTCTTCAAACTTTGCACCGTAGATGTGAAACTTGCTAGGCAACCACAAGTTCCTGGCCTCAGTTACATGTGGGAGGCTCCATCCTGCTGGATAAAGTGGGTCAAAACACACACACACATACACACACGCAGACACACACACGCAGACACACACACAGCCAAACATTCTTCTTTCTCAGCAAAAAGTCACAGTGAATAAACTGCTTTACTTTAGCTGACATCCATTGAACTTTTTATTTTATTTGTTTTTATTACTTATTTTATTTTGTATATTCCTGCTGCCTACTGTTGGTTGATAGTAAACCAATTGCAATATATTATTGAAAATGTATAATTTTGTATATTAATCGTTAACCTTCAGTCTCAAGGTCCCGAGCAAAATCTATCCTCTGAGGAAAACTGTGAGAGGTGGTTGAAAGCCCCAGAAAGCCTCTTTTTTTTGTGGTGAAACTACTGTTTCCTGTCCAGGGTGAGAGAAAGTCCTTTCACATTCAACAACAAAGGTCCAGTGTGTAAGATTTCTTTGCAGGAATAGAATACAATATTCATTAGTATGTTTTCATTATTCATTATTTGTTGTCTTAAAATGAGCCCTTTATATGGTGAACTGCCATTTTTGTACAGTAGCCCAGAACAGACAAACCAAACACTGATCTAGATATGGCCTTTTTGCTTTTTATGTGAATTTTGTGAGTTTTTCCTACATGCTTAGAAGAAGCGGGTGAGGTATTTGAGAGCATTCATTTGGTTGCAATTTGCAACTTCACTGCTAGGTACCATTAAATCCTACACACTGGACCTTTAACTGTTAGACAAAAATATCCATCCATCCATTTTCTGTAACCGCTTCTCTTCATCAGGGTCACGGTGGGGCTGGAGCCTATCCCAGCTGACTTTGGGCGAGAGGCGGGGTACACCCTGGACAAGTCGCCAGTTCATCACAGGGCACATAGAGACAAACAACCATTCACACTCACCCTCTCACACACCTAGGGTGAGTCCTATTAAGTGCATGTCTTTGGACTGTTGGAGGAAGCCGGGGTACCTGATGAGAACATGCAAACACACAGAAAACCAACCAGGAACCTTCTTGCTGTGAGGCGACAGTGCTAACCACTGCAAATATTTAATTATTTAAATATATATCAGAGAAAGGCATCAAATCCAAGTAGGTTGGTTAAATTTCTAAACTGATAAAAGACCTAAAGCAGTAATTTTTTTATCCAAATTGTTGCCCATTAATTTTTTCTCACTTGACTAATAGACTGTTTGTTGTAGCTCTAAGTTAACAGCATGAAAGGAATACAGTATGCGTACAACACAAATGCTAGTCTGTGATTCAAAACATCAAAGTGGCCGTGAACGTTTACATTTGTCGGATTATAATATATCATTGATTTTACAAACTTATTAGACATCGAGATCAATTATACAAGCTTATCAACTTGAAAGCCGACTTCAAGTTCAAATAAGACTCAGTGAAACACTTCAAAAGAAAAGGAAACCATTTATTACATTCTTAAACTCACATATAATGTATCCCATCGGACAACAATATATATCGCGCTGTGTGACTCAGTTACTCTTGGACTAGTAATATACCTGTTGTACATTTTGTCATATAGGGAAAGAGAAGGGAGACAAACTATTCTTTTTTTGTTTATATCTTTTCCTAATCTTTCTTGAATTAAAAAAAAAATAGATCACTGACTTTACAAGACAAAAGTGGAGACACTTAAAGAAAAAGGTGGATAAAAGACTGACAAATAAATGCAAATCACAGCAAAAGAAATATTAAAATCCCAATAACGAAATTATCTTTAAGTCTAACTGATTATTATTATTTTTTTTTAATTCTTATGTTCTTGAAATTTCATGTTACAATATTAGGACAAACGGGAAGGGCTTTGACACTCTGTGAGTAACATTCACAAAAATAGAACTTACGTCCACAGTGATTATGATTATGGGTCTCATCTTAGGTGCAAAGGTGTGAGGAGCACAAGGCTAAAAGACGACACTGGTAATAAACGGACAGGAGATCACAGCTAGCTCCCTGAGTGGCAGGTAGCAGGTCCTCACAGACTCTGCTCAAAAACTTCACAGCACCCCAAGTAAGACATTATCATCATCATCATCATCATCATCGATGCTATAACAACCTTCAGAAAGCGTGTTATTTATGTACATGAAAAATGTAAACAGTTATGGATGACCTTGTGTGACAGATAAAAAAACAAAACAACAAAAATAATAAAACAGATTATTAAGTCTTACTGGCATTGAGGCCCAACTCAGGGGGGAAGCTGGTAGCTCTGTCTGGCCTTAGACTAGTGTCCAGTGAGAAAGAGGAAAGTATAAGTGCTTGGTATTTGGAAGTGTTGGGGTCTAAAGGAGAGAGGAACAGCAAATGTACAAAATAATACAATTGCTCCAACCAGTGAGGAGGATTTATGATACATTTTATGGATCATCGACGTTCCGGTCAACTGAAACATTATGAGTGAAAGACAATTATACCACGACTACTGTACTGACTGCTGGTTAGAAACAGGTGAGGAGATCCTCTTTTATGATACAGTTTGTGAAGTCATATTTTGCCTTGCTTTCTCTTTTCCTTAGTGTCCTTTTGGGGGAGTTGGGTGGGTGGGGAGCAACAGCGTAGTCTGAAAGCTTTCAGTTTAAATGCAAAGGCAATGTCATTTCGCCTTAGTTCGGGTACACTGCCTCCCCTGCTGTGTCACATTGGCAACAAGTGTCCACCCCATCGCTTGCGTGATGGCCACACCTAACCACCCAGCTGGGTTAGTTCGCCGTCAGGACAAGAGAGGGCCGTTGCCATGGAAACCTGAGAGTACTGTCAAGAGAGAAAATAGTCCAGAAAAAGATCTGAGTCCAAATATCAGCCTTTGTTGAAGTATCCATCGCTCCTTCCTCTCTACATCTTACTTCTCTCTCCCTTTCTCTCACACATTCTAACTCTCTCCATATACTTATATAGTCATCTATTTACATTCTTATTTAAAATATTTGTTTATAAATGTGTATATAAATTAAAGATAATTTCATCTTATCCTGTCTCTAAGTGGCATTTACAAGGGAAGGGGTGTGTGGGACTGAGGTTTCTCATTGCATTATAAGAGCCTACAAAGAGGCAGCACCAAACACTGGCTAGATGTGTGTGTGTGCGTGTGTGCGTGTGTGTGTGTGAAACTGGTTCTCAGGTGATTAAAGTAATCAGCCTAAGCTGTGAGTCATATCTGTGTGTTTCTTTTTATAGCAGAGTAAATGACTCATGATCTTGGTCCCTAAGTGATGGTCAGTATAAAGGTATTGTCTGTATGAGTATGCATGCGTATCATACTGAGATGAGAGAAATATTGACCAGGAGCTGTATTAATAGTGAGACCAGTTGATCAACACAACTTCATTCTAATACTGTGTGTAAAACTCTGTCTCAGAGCGGCAGGGTTGTACATTCACTGTTAGGTTCTCTGGCTTGTGCACTGGTGCTTATCGATGAGGTACATTCATTACTGGTTGGGTGATCCACAGTGGATCTGATGTTCAACAAGTGTTAGAGCTTGGAGATGTCTCGTGCTTAGTGGGCTGCTGTGTTACAACGCCCATTTGCTTGTTGTTAATGCTACAATATGCAGAGGACCATGAGCATGTGTAGTGTAAGGTGCTTTTGGCTGCTGGGAAAGTGGAGGACTACTTTGGGATCATGGGAGACTGAGTTTTTAAAGTCCTGGATTGTCTCTTTAACTGCTGGTTGTTGAGCTTCAACATCTCTATCCTACTCTGTCTCTCCTTTCGCTTCCCTACCTCTTAATACACTCTCTCCATCTCTCTCTTGTTTGTCTATCTGTGCGTCTAACTGTCGGTGGAGTCCGGCAGAGACATCTCGCTGCCAAACACTTCCCGGTATAGTGGTGGGAAACTGTACGCGGTCTCTGGGTGGACCAAACGGAAAAACTCAAGTTTATCGATGTGGAGGTTACAGATAGACTTCATTATGGGCAGCTTGGACACCATCTGTGGGGACAGAAGATATACCAAAGTAAGTTTATGTTTATATGTCTTTATATGAGTACATGCGTTTAAGAAGAGTCATGACCGCTTGTCTTTACCTTGTCCAGTTTCTCATCAGAAGCACCACTCTTGTGTAGACTGTGCTGCAGAGCCAGGTAGACTTTCTCCTGGAGTTTCTGAACCTTTTGGCCTTCTGTTAGCCAAGGCCGATCTATAGGAAAGAAAAGATTAACCCCTTAACATAAAGTTTTATTTCTCTGCTTTAAGGTTGTTAATATCGTATCCTGACAGTATAGATTCAAATCCAAGATGCTGTTTCTTTTGTGGTTGCAGCATTCAATTAAATGGAAATGTCTCACGTATAATTTATATATGATTTCCCCAAAATGCAGTCAGACTTAGTTTGTTTGTTTGGAAACTTTAGGATCTCTTCTGAAATGTACAGTTAAGTTCTGTAAGACTAAACAGTGTTGGGCTTCATAAGGTGAAAGGATCAGCAGGCTGCTGTTTTTAAAGATGCAAGCTTCATTTCAGCAATGACGTCATGTTCTTTCTATGAAATTCTTAATGTATAAATGAGTCATGCATGCAGAGAAAAATGCCCAGTTTTATAATAGAATATCCTTACAAGTTAGATAAATGATCTGCAATGACAAACATACCAGCACTGAATATGACTATTCAACTATGTGCACTTGAACATGTTTGTGTTTATTTCTGTAGCGAGAAACAGAAAGAGGAAAGAAAAATAATCACCAGGAGATAGAAGGACGGCAGCACTAAACAGAGCCATCTCTTCATCAGACAGCTGTAGACGACAGAGTCCTTTTCCGAGGTCAAACACAGCACTTACTAGGTCGTCACAACCTGCATAAACACAGCAAATCAATAAATCAGTTGTCAAAAATAATAGCTTGAAGACTTCAATAGTCCTGCTTAATTCAACAAGTTGCCCAGGAGATACCTGGGATGATTGAGTCCTGCATTTCTTTTTAATTCTGGAGTTATTGGCCAAGATGGAATTGATGGATGGATTCTTAGTGGGAAAACCTATAGTAAAATTACTGTCATAGAATCCAAGTGTTTAAAAAAATAAATTAAAAACAGCTCATAGAAAAAAAAAAAACACTGCATTTTCTGACAATAATGACATAACTTAGGTAATTTTCCCTCAAATGAGTTTCTCACGCTGTTACACACTTCTGGTGGTGCCTAAGTGGCAAGACAGTGCTTCAGAAATTGGAAAGCGATATTCTCCATGAGACTTTCATTTACCTCTCTTCAAAGCCAGTTCTTGCTATAAGAACTGTTGTTGACAAGATTGAATCTAGAGTCATTTTAGGAACAATTACCACAGTCAGGTCACTTAAAGTAATGAATTACTTTAGTCAATGCAGAGGTGTCTCTGTAAGCTGTCAGTAATGGATTCAGTGCAGTAGGGGCTGAAACATTTTCTTAGGCATTACAGGTAATTACTGCACCGTGCGTGTAAAAAAGGATTCAAACTTACATAAACAGGGAGAAACATAATTATCTGAATGCTTTCGAGCTTTACATAACTGCATTTCCATCTGATCCTCACCAAGTGCTTTGAAGAACTGTGCTGGGGCAAATTTCCCATTGAAGAAAATGGTGCTGTTGTTGACGTTGAAAGCTCGGCACATACGTATCAGCAGGACTTCCAGACAGCCTGAAAGGATAGCCACAGATATAGGCAAAGAGATGGAGAGATGGAGAGATGGAGAGGAAGATGGAGCAGGGGACAGAGTGGGGCCAAGATACTCCAACATGCACAAAACAACACAAACAAAATGTAAATAATTTTGACCCAGATTGGCGCACAGCATATAAGACATTTTTGAACAGTTTAAAAATCAACAGGATAACATGGATATCCATAAAGATTTTTTTTTAAAGTTCAAAAGATTTACAGAGAGTAAATACAGTGTCAAATATATGCATTTTATGTCACAGGAATATATTTATATATATAGATATTTATGTGTGTGTGTGTTGCACAGATAAAGAAGGCAATTGAAAATTTCGTTTTCTCCCCCATGTTCGAACCAGATGTGTGTCATTTTTTCAAACACATGAATGGATAGTAAATAAGGCAAAGGTAGAGAGATGGAGACAAAAAAAACAGGAAGGAACTGAAGTTAGCAAGTTTTAGACTTTGGAAGAATTAACTCTGCACATTAAGCATTTGAGAAGTGAGCATTTTTAGACTGTGCACTGACCTGCTTTCAGCAATATAATCTGATCATTCTGGCACAGGTCCATGAAGCCTGCAATGCGTTTGGCAAACTCCACCACATACTGAATGGCATTGGTGATGTGGTGTGCGCACTGCTGCCACATCCACTCAGCTGACTGAAAAAGGAAACATAAAACGTGTATGTGAATCATTTCAGCTTAAATACCCTCAGATTTTAAATTTATATCTGATATTGTGATGCTGAGCTGTTATTGTGATCTGGTGCTGATTGCACATTTCAATGCTATAAATGTATCAGACAACACAAGACTTTACACACATGGGGTTTAAAGTGTGCATTATGTACCTTGTTTTGAAAAGCACGCGTTTCCTCCGGTGTGTATTGTGACCAGGTGAATCTCTTCATGTCTTCAGCGCTGTACTGACACGTCTCCAAGTGAGACTTAACAATACTCTGAGTGATGCGCTCTGTAAAAACAGAAAAACAGATATGCGTAAATATGGGTGTGTTTCTCACTCTATTTGGGGTGGTAATAGCTTTGGGCATTAAAGAGACACAGAGAGTGTAGCAGAGTGTAACAGTGGTCTTGTTTACGTATCCACAGATCATAGCAGTGTCACCTTGAATAAACAGATGCTTTGCACCACTCCGCTGTCACGTTTGCCACTGATCTGATCACCTGATGTGATGTTATTTTTTCTCTGCAGCTGTTAGGATCTTTTCAGCCTCCTGCACGTATAATATCTTCCAGTCACAATATTTACTCATTGTTTCCTTTAAAAGTCCCCAGAGCCCTATTCTTAAGTCTCCCTGCAGTTTATTGCTACCAGTAACCATGAAGATGTAAAATAAAATAGAAATGCATTCTTCCTCAAGGTCTCTGGAGACACTTCTCTAAAAAATGCTCATGCTTCCTTACCACTATAAATACCACTTCACCATCAGCTGTCCTTGTTTTTTAGAGCTTGTTTCCTGCTTGTTTTGCCCATTTAATCTTGTATTTGTGTCCTTGTGTCCACTTTATCCTGTTGGACTATTCTCTCTGCCATGTATCATTCTGGTTCTTGTCCTCGTGATTCATCTTCTTGAATCGCTTTTGCTTTTTAAATTACATTTGCGCTTATCTCATTTAGTTTTATTTCATTCATTATTCAACCTTTTTTGACCCTTTCCAGGGCAACATTGCTAATAGTTTACTCTAAATTCTAAAAGGACAGTAACCGTAAGCATTATATCCAACAATACAACATACTCACCTAATCATTTTTTTTTTTAATAAATGTTTTAGGCTTTTCAAGTTTAATTGGATAAAGACAGCTAAAGAGTGACAGGAAATTCGGGAGAGAGCGACAGGGAATTAAGGACAGGAATAATGGACTGTGTGATTTAATGTGAAACAGTTCAAAGAAGTGTTCATTTTGCAGTACGATCACGCAGCGGGAAATTATCATAACAAAAAGGAGCAATGTGACAAAATCTAAAAAGATGAAAATCCTTTTTATATTAGATAAATATCTGTAATATAATATCCTTCCTCATAAAGGTCTATCTTTCTTCATTTAAGTGGGCACTATTTGAGAATTTAAGGTTTTCTTGTGCATAAAAATGAAATTATTTGTTATTTCAGTACTCACCGAGGTCTGTTATTGAGCAGTCATCAGGCAGATGGTCCAGCAGTGCATGTGTGTGTTCCAGCAGCGCATGTGTGTGAGAGTGTGTATGCAGGAGCTGGATCCCGTTGCCGTCTGCGCCGTCCAGCATCGACTGCTGTGGGGAATTCTGATTGGACAAGGATGAGGAAGAGGAAGAAGAGGACGATGAGTTGGAGGTGTTCCCGGTGCTGGCCCCTCCGCCGAGCAGCTCCAGGCTGCAGTACTCGCTCGCCTCCTCGGGGGTCAGCGGCAGGTCAAATAGGTCAGGCAGTGCCGCGATGTCATCCAGGTCGCTGAGAGTGGAGCTGGACCCCCCGGTGCTGTAGGACCGGCTCAGACCCTCTTCACCATCTTCCCTGCCACTGCCACAGATACCATCCTCCTTGGGTAAGGACAGAGCTGTAGAGCCCCCGCCTCCAGAGCCCACACACTCCTGGGACTTTTGGTGTTTCTGCACCTCAGCATAGAGGCTGTCACGCTGCTTCTTAGACATACGACCAAACTTAACCGCTGCAGAGAGAAAAGACATTTCATTATAGTCAACCAACAGACAAATAAAACAATTCAGAGACATCTTACATGTGACTATAAATACTTAAAGTGAATATTGATGACAATAAATTAAGTATTTGATTCATATCTTTTAGTTCAGAGACATTCACGCCTGTTCTCTAAATCTGTCACCTCAGTTTAATTGTAATATTTTTCACACTTGGATCACTTCTGCCGACTTTTCCTTAAATACTGTATGTTTCAGTCCCTATAACCAGTTTGTATGATGGCAGTTTGTCAACTCTTCAGTCTATACACTGAATTTGTTTTCTCTCTGCAACCTACTATAGAGGGCAATAAATGGTGAGCTCTCTTATGCCAGCTGATGTGAAACATTACAACAGAGGGCTTTAGATTTTCCTAATATCATCTTTAAAAGGTACAGTGTGTAAGATTTGGGGCCTCTATTTTCAGAATAAGGCAAACATGGAATATAATATTCATAACTATGTTTTGATGCATGTATAATCACCTGAAAATAAGAATCTTTTTATGTTTGTTACTTAAAAAATATCCTTTTATATCTACAGTGGGAGAGGGTCCCCTTTCATGGAGGCCGCCATCTTGAAACACCTTATTTATACAGTAGTCCAGAACAGACAAACTAAATACTGACTCTAAACAGGGTCCTTAAAGTGTTGTTTCTCCTTTACAATAGGAAGGTGAGGGTGATGTGAGGAGATTACAATGCAGTGATTGGATCACTAAATGCAACTAAATTCTACACACTGGACCTTTAAATGAAAGGAACACATGCACTGGGATTCACCAAACACAGACATCTACTGATGTTAATTTTACAAGGATCAGTTCTGGTGAATTTTTAAGTTTAGCACTCAATTTCATGGTTAAAGGTATCGTGTATACGGAGTACAGTGCTTTCTTTGTCTGTGCTTACCATCTCTACTCATGCCCAAAGCCAGACACTTCTGTAGACGGCAGTGCTGGCAGCGGTTACGGTTAGTTCGGTCGATCAGGCAGTTCCTCTGGCGGGAACAAGAGTACATGGCATTGTTCTGCTGACTGCGACGGAAGAAACCCTAGACATACACAAACAAAAACACACATACAAGCACTGTAAATGACACACTCATCCGAGATAAAAACAGGTCGGTTGAAGTTATGTTTGATACGCTTGTTTTTTACTCTCTGTGTGTTTCTTCCTTACCTTGCAGCCTTCGCAGGTGATGACTCCATAGTGGATTCCTGAGGACTTGTCCCCACAGATCTTACAGGGGATGACCTCGATCTGAGCTGTAAGGACAAAAGAACATTGACGATAGAGGTCAGAATGCTGCTGTATGAAACCGCCTCGAATTTACATAGTGAACTTGAGATCTGTTTGGTGAGGTGCAGCTGTTACATCTTTGGCTTGTTTGACACCGTTGAGTCACTCTGTGGACTGCTGCCAAAAACTAAAATCTAAACACGAACACAACATTAGGTAACACGATAAATCCGTTCAAACATTACACATACTTTCACAAGAGCCCATATTTGGCATATGATATTCAGTGCCAGTCAGCATAAAAAGGCTGTTTTACACTGACTGAAAACAAAGACTACGTCCAGTTTTGTAAATGATTTTCTTTATGAATATTTCTGAGACGTCTGTGCTCTGTATAGCACTACAACTGTTGATCGATTTAAACTCTTTGTTACAGTTTTTGTAATGCAATTGAAAGGACCTCTTCCTCTTTGTCCCCTGTTACCAAGTAGTTATGTGTCTCCATTTATTTTTAGCCCTTTGGGAATATTGTCAATAAACATATCATTCATTTCCAATAATAAACTAATGATATACAGCTGGACAGTTAGTCCCACTTAAACCTGACAAGATGGCCAAATTATCCCATGCATATTTTCTCTCTTCTTAAGTGGAGGATGTAACAGAACATCCTTCTGCTTAATGACACAAAATATGTTATTTTAATTCTCGGGAGCTTCTCCATCACTGTAATACACGCCAGCCATATGCCAGACACGATTCGTGTCTCTCTCTAGTGGGTCAGTTATGTTATGCTATCATGTTTTCTCCATCTATAAACCTTGGCCAAAATTAGGTCCTTTGTATCTTCCGTAGGCCTTGAAAAGGTCGCCCATGCTTTTATCTTGAGGCAGTTAGACTGCTGTAACTCGGTGTGCGCTGAGCTCTATTACAAGGACATCTCCTGCCTGATACAAAATGCAGCTGCAAGGCTTTTAACAATTTCTGTTTCATCAAGTTACTGTACTACACCTTTCATTACTCTTGCCTCGCTTCTCCCAGGAGACCTTGAATTTCAGATTTGAATTTCAGATTTTACTGACAGTGTTTTAGTTAGACAGAGTTGCATTTGAGTCAGTGCAGTCTGTAATCCTGAGTCATTCTGGTTAAAACACACCTCATTATCAGGGGTGAACGTGTCTTTGAGGCTGCCAAACTGTAAATGAATGAAAGATCATAACTTACTTTCATATTTATAGGAATATCTTTTATGTTTTTTTATGACCTCTGGACTTTCCTTTGTAGATTAATATTTGAAAAGCACCATATAAATCATTTTTTATGATTATTATTACTAGGAAATCCTTAACACATTTCAGAAACTGAAACAAAAGACTCATAATCAAAGATGAAAACGCGTCTTGTAATGGGTCCAATAAAAAGCACATACAGTACAAGAGAAGATAACTTGCCATGAACTATGTTTGCCTGCACCCTGCATGTGGCCCCCACGAGGGAACAGAGTACACAAACAGGGAATCACATGACACTTGCACATATGACACATGCACAAAGACTTCTTTCTTGACCAAGGAGGAAAAACAACAGCAGCTATATCATTAGATAGTCGTTTCTCAGGCATGCTATCTGTACAATCTTCGGCTGATTTATTAAACCACTTTGCGAGGACAGTGTGTACAGAAAACTACTTGGGCTTATGGGATTGAGGAGGAATTGTTGCGCTCTTAGATACTGGAAAACTTCACTTTCCACTTCTTCTCTCCTTTAATGACACAGTCTGCTGTCCCTTCTCTAAAACAGTTGACTAAAATACTCCAACTGATCAGGGCAGCTGCAGGCATGCAATGGAAAAATGTCTCCCCTTCCCTCCCTCCCTCTCTTTCTCTCAGGTTCCCTTCCACCCCTCCCTCATCTCACAGTTATATAACTCTCGTCTGTGAGCATTCTTCACAACACTCATTCAGCAGGCTCACTCTAGCAACACCGACGCCCCACCCCCCTCAGACTCCCTCCTTCCCACTGGCTGTGCTGCGCTCGCAGCCTCCTTGGTATTGGCTGAGTCATCTGCCTCTCTGGCGCTGTAGCCTGTCAGCCCATGTGGACATTCTGTCCTACTGACACACTTTCCCACTGCAGGGGGAGAGGGAGGAGGGAGGCAGGCTCGATCCCGGCTCCACAGACCAGTTTTAAGGTGGAGCTGAACAATGCTCAGACTTCCCCATAAAACATTTCCCTGAAGGCTCGTAGCATGTATCAGAAAACTGGTTATGTTACATAACAGCAAAATTAACCGAGACAGGCAGTAAGCCTACAAAAACCATTTAATACCCAACCCAGATTCTCACTGATTTTGAGTCTTTTCCTGTATGGACTGATTTATAGGCAACAATCAAACTCTGTGCTGTTTTATTAATGAGAAACCGCATTTGATTTGACTGTAATAACCCACACTGTACCTGGCTACAGTCCACTCAAAGCAGAAATGCTCTGAACTTGAATGTCAGCTATTCATCAGCGCCCACCCCTCTCCACGGTGTTTGACATTGAGCTTCTGCTTCAACCCGTTCTATTCTTGTCCTGTGCTGAGAGCCAGAATTACACAGATGCCCAGACACCCACTCTTGTTGCTACAACCCCCACATGTACATGCCTTTTCACTCCTCACTGTCTCTGTGCAGATATTCAGGCACAACCCAGGTACTGTAACATATCCATCTACTTATTGTTCCCTTATTTAATGTGACTGTTTTGTCTTAAGCTTGTACATGAAAAATGTGCAAGCAGTTAAACCAATTAACTGTATACAAAGCATTAATAGAGAAAACAGTAACAGAGACAGTACAGAAAACTAACAGCAGCATGTCTTGAAGACTTATCAATAGATGGACCTAACAATTATTTTAACTATTAATTACTCTTATCCATTTCTTGATGAATTGTTTCCTTTTTTGCTCTGAAAAGCATCAGAAAATAGTCCCACCGTAATGTCCTGGAGCCCAAGCTGACATATCCAAACCTCTGACTAACCGTTCAAAACCAAACAGTATTCTATAATATAATATAAATTTACTGTCATAGCTGTCTTGAACAATATTGTACAAATAATTTTGTCTATCTACTTATTGATTAATTCATTAATTGTTTATTCAGTGACACTTATTTCAGATAGTCCTCTCACAGATAATATTTGTAACAGTCAACATCTCAGTTGAATTTCAACATGTCAGCTGCACAAAAAACATCTTAGTTAAGGCATCAATTGTCACATTTACCCTATAGATAATCATTCAAACATCTACAGACACAGTGAAACAGTCGAAAAGTTCAAGTTATTCTATACTATATCTAACTATCTGTAGGTGGACTATCTAAATAAAGTGTTTCCATTTCTTCTAACATACTTCTAAACACAGCAATTGTTTGTTAAACCCTCCTAGTGAAAATTAGCTTACTTGACAGATATGACAAATTGAACTGTCCAACAACGCTGACAGAGACAGCAGCAGCAGCAACAGCCACAGTAATGCTAAAGCAACATTTACCTTTAACCCTGAATATCATTGTTGACCTGTGCTAAAATGGCAGTCTTAGGCATCTGACCTTTAGCTCTCCAGAGAGAGGCGGCATTCCAAGAAGATCGATACCAATCCTGCTTTCATGAACATGCCGCATGAAGGCTGCATGCAGCTCTTTAGAAAAGGACAGAATATCTCTACTGTCATTGCACAAACAATGAGATTAAAGACCCTGTGTGTAAGATCTATTGTGTGCTATTGGCAGAATATTGCAGAAATTGAATATAATATTCATAAGTATGTTTACATTATTGTTTTTCTCAAGTTTTGCAGTCACCACAGTTTCTCTTACTACCTTGGAACAGGAGGGTTAAAGGAATGGTATTATTCAGTTGGTTGCAATCAGCAACCTCACCACTAGATGTCGCTAAATCTGACACACTATGCTTGCAGCTTCTGTACTTGACTCTATTAAAGCACTAAATAGGTTGAAAAAGTAAAACAATAAATAAAATAAAATAAATTAACAGTTCTCACCCACTAACTTATTGAATCCATAGTTGCAAGAAAATGCAATAAATCAAGTGAAATCATACAAAAAGTCAACCAAAGACTGTTGTTTGAGCAGTAGGATGGGTAATTTGTGTGGCACACCCGAGCCTTTTCACAAAACAAACTCAGAACAGACACTTAAAAGTTCATCTACAAACACGTTGGCCCCAGTGTGTTTATCAGCCAGCTAAATGTGTAACTGTGTTATCTCTACAAAGGGCCTATTCAGTAGGGGTTGGGTGGAGAGAGGTAGAGAAAAATCACTGACTTTGTGCTTCTAACAGTTCACTCCGTCCTATCTAATGTGGAACAAATGGCAAGTATTTCTCCAACAGGAGCGTCCTGGTCTTTGTGCCAAGCAGTCAGTATGTCAGTGTGTCAGTAACGTGACAAAGGCAGAAAATATGAATTTTGACCTTCCACATGTTCAACACCATGTATGTACAAAAACACGTACATACACACACACATACACACACACACACACACATCACTTCAAAGTTTTATAAACCTACAACCTCTTTTTACACAAGCACAGGTTGTTCTTGTTTTCTTCCTGTGAAAGTCACAATAAATTTCACACTACCAAACAGCCTTGAGCAACAGATTGACAGAAGACTCAATGGAAGCTGGTGATTATTTTCATGACCGCTTCATAACAATGACAAAATGAGAAGACACACACACAATAGGAGGTGGGGGTGCCTTGTGCTCGAGCTCTATACATATTAGTTTAAAAGCTGAAGCTCTTGTTGTGTCATGCCTCACTTAGCTGGGTGTAGGCTGACAGTACAGCGCAGAGCTGTATCACAACAATCCACTGTGGTCGTCCTTGCTGCCTCCTCTGAAATCATGTTACAGAGTATGGGAGTGTTTCCGTAAGATGAGGAACTTGCCATACACAAAGATAAATCCAAGGAGATCAGATATATTCTCAGATATAACCTTTTGTTTTCACACCTTCTGCTTGGATCCTAAAAAACAGCTCTCACAAAAGAAATTGGACTATACTATTTGAAAAACAAATATGAGACTCAACTCTAAATACATATTTATGTACAGTCTGGCAGCCGTTGCAGTCAAATCAAGGTATTGAAAAGATGCAAATACCAGTGGAGGCCAAGCTGAGGCCCACAAAGGGGGGATTATTAGGCTAAGAATTCTGCAGGCCTCTTCTACAGTACCAGGTGTCAGTCTTATTAATCTTTCACTATGTCTGCATGTAATAAATACTAATGCATTTAGCAGAAGTGCACTCCAAGTGCCATCCAGTTACAGTAAACCAGAGGAAGTGTCAAGAGGTCAAGACTTCACAACCTGGCCTCTAAGTGTTTGTCAGCACGCCAGATCTGCCAGGATGACTCAAACCATTATGATTGCAGATACGTGTATGGATGTTCAAACTGGGATAAAACTGCTGATATGCTTTTCTGGTGAGGAAACTAGCCTACATTTTCTGCGCGGTGAGCTAAGAATGGGCAGTGGTTTGTTTACATTTGGATATCCTGCAAGAAATGGTACCTCCCTCTACTAGAGGCCCCCTCTACCTCCCACCCCCCATTTTTTTAGTGCAAAAATCTTTCTCCCATGCTGAAAGAAAAAAAAAAAAAAACTCCTCACGGCTTATCTCCTGTCCTGCACAACAAAAGATTGTAACACTGGCAGTTTTCAGAGCCAAAAACAATGACAATCAACACAAGAACAGGACCAAACACTAGTAAACGTTATGACAATTATGATATAGATTATGATCTGCATGAAGATGAGTTTGAATTAAAATCTTGAGAGGTTACAGTATGCTGTGGGTGTGATGTGTGCACAGCAAGAAATACAAAAAACAAAAAATATATTTCAAGTTAACATGATCAACATGTTTCTAATAAACATATATTTTTAAATTATATTAATTATATATAATTAAACTATTTGGATGCTACAGATAAAAAAAAAAGACGCCCAGACTGTAAATAAACAAAAACTTCCTTGATAAAAACAATTATCTGCTGCTCCCACTGCCCAAGTTCAAGCTCAGCCTTTGGCATGGAGCGACACATTGAAGGCCGCCCGTCACTGCGCGCGTGTAACCGCACATGGTGCTACACGGCCGGCGGCACGGCGCTTCCCACAGCCGCTCCCCCTCCCTCCGCTGCGTGCTGTATAATGTTGGGTGACATAACTAGGTCAGTGGAACAGCCAAGTCCTTCTTCCTCTATACGCTCACACTGTCGGCCATGCTGGCAGAGCCATCACATCACAACAACATCACAACCACAGCCAACAGCCTCAGAGTTATCTTGTAAAGTAAAAGATACATAAGATAAAAGTTTGCACGGATCATCAGGACTGTTTTATTTTTCAAAAATTATAATGTCACACACACAAAAGATGGTTATATAACAATAAATTCCAAAAAAATAGATTGTTGCATTAGCTATGTTTTAAAGAAATGTGTGCCAAATGGCACTATCTAAGTTTTTAACCTGATCCGAAACCTGGTAATCTCGATTACATAATTTTAGTTTTGGTTAACAACAACCCCCCTCTCACGCCCCTCCCTCTGCTCGTTGCATAACTCGAACATGGATCCCCAGACAAAATTTACAGAAGCACTCCCAGGTGAGATGTGACTTATATTTCTTTCAAAAATGTAGACACATTTGGCACAAACACGAATCATAAAGCAAAAAAATCACGCATGTGTACAAGTGAAGTGTTGGACTGATTTCACCATAAACAGACTTGAGAGGTGATCCAAAAAAATAAAAAAAAATTAAAAAAAATGTTTTTTTTTTTATTTATTTTTATGGTTGAACAAATACTCATGATTGAACAGCATGTCTCCAGATCTTACACACTGCATGCTGAACTTCGGTGTGTAGCATGCAGCCTTGGGCTTTGTGCAGAGATAATCCAGTCATGAGGGATTAATGCGCACCGGGAGGAAAACAGGCGCACTAAAGTCTCCCCGTGCGCACACATGTGGTCGTACAAAAAAACCCAACACTGTGATCCTTGAAGTTCAAACTAAACATACGCAGATTTATTATGACATAAAATGAACTTACCTCTCATTTTGATGTTTTCTTTTTCTATGCTGGACGATAAAAACTCAGCTGCATGTGGTTAAATGTAGGTGACAGGACAGAGGAGAATTACACGCTGGAGCCAGAGTGAGCTGGCTCTGTAAATATTAACTTCGTCCCGGCTGCAGACAGCTCTCGTAAAGCACGACCCAACGGAAGAGAACGGGGAAAAAACTACCCGAAACTCCTCTACCGCTCGGTCAAGTCCAAACGAAATGTAAGAGTGCAGAAAGTCGCTTTGATTCGCATCGTACCAGCCTCGGCGAATAAATCTGGCTCAACTTTGTTTTTTCTGACAGAATAGTCCCACGGTGGACGAGAGGTGTTCTGCACCCCCCCTCTGCGATCTGACTCTCCGCTTGCTTTCCTCTCAGTCTACCCTGCTAACCTACTTTCTCCAAGCGTGGACTCTCCCATGATCTCACTGCCGACAGCTCCTCTCGCAGCAGTCGCGGGGGCGCGCAGTCGGGAGCGAGTTTAAGGTGGTTGAGCAAATGATTGACGAGCGCTCAGTTCTTTAACTCACAGCGGGTGTAGTGAGAAATAGAAAATAGCTTATCACTTCCAGGAGATAATAGGAAGGTGATTAGTCCTACAATCAGTTCTGCCTGAAAACGGTGCTGCCCCCACACTCCACTGTCACGTCCTCTTCCCTGAATTCATATAAATTAACCTACATCAGGTACAGTAACAGTGCAGGATGTAGCTTACACATGTAGCCAGAGAGATTCATACCTGTATAATTAGGTGCTAAAACAAGCAGAGAGAAGTTATCAAACAGGTTCTTTGTTTACCAGAGAGAATGCACCTTATTATTTACTGTATTTGCATTAATGGTGTTGATCTAGATGACTTTTAGCAAACATTTTCCTTCGAGAAATGAGAGCCTCAAAAATGACTGTGTTGTAGAAACCTCACAAAAACAGTAGCAAAATGTCGAGCCGATAATCGATCAACTTCTTCTTTTTTATGAGCAAAAATGCCAAAACAACAACAACAACAAAAACAGCTCAACTAGCTTCTCAAGTGCTGGTTTTTGTAGTCCTAAGTTACAGTAATGATTATTTTTCTTGGGCTTTGGACTGTTTGTTGTCCAAAACAAAACATTTAAAGGTCAAGTGTACATGATGTAGTGCCACTGCAACCGCCTCACCTCATCCTCCCATTCTAAGCATGATGGAGAAACTATGGTGGTTGCAACTCTTGCTTGAACGGTACTGTGCATGTGCAACTCTTGACAGAGACTAGGGGAAGCAGGATGGCTGCCTTGTTAGCCACTTTGATCATTAGCTAAAAACAATGTGTTAGGATGCTTCTTTTTTTTTTTTCAATGCAAAAATTGCTTACTTCTCAGTATTAGCTAAGGTAGCATAACCTTAAATTAAACTTTGGTGCTACTGTTGCTAACATTAGAGGCTCAGTATTAAGTAAAAGAAATACAATTATTTTTATTTTCATGTGATTATACACTAATGAAAACATATGCATGCATGTTATATTATTTACAGCTATATCCTGTAAATACAGCACCCATGTAATAGGCTAAATGATAGATTGAGAAAGTATTCAGTAGTTGTCACAATAAAGAAAATAATAGTTAGCTGCAGCTCAAGCAGAATCCCTAACATTTCCAAATAAGTACTCTGCGCAATGCCACTCATGAGAAGACTGTATATTTACCTGCCGCCTTTTATAGTGCCTGTGATATTTATGAAAGTGAACATTAAAAAAGAAAAGACAATTGATATCAATAGATATATAATTTTGAGTTGCTGCAGTGACTTAAACTTTGTTTATACACGTGCAACGCACTGTGGCCACAAACGACACTCGAGTTACAAAGCATGCAAAGAGGTGTTTACTCTCAACACGTTGTAACCTCCAAAACACCGTACAAACAAAATATGAGAATAAGGAAGAACGTTATTATCTGATATGGCTGCAAGCTCTGCCTTTGAGCTCAGAAAGAATTTGTCTGCTTTTGGCTATTAAATCAATGAATGCAGCAACAAAAGAGGAGACAGTCCACCAGTCCCTTACATGCAGAGAGACGTCTCAATGCGGAATATGGCTGTATCGTGAGGCCGATGTTAATCAATCCCAGTTGAGTAGAGTCTCATCTAAATACCTCATCTTTTGCCAGTGAGGTTATGATCTCTCTCCGGTAATCGCGCAATAGTCACTAGTTACAAAAATTCAGAGGTGCATGACCAAGTGCCAAAACAACTCTCTGCATGACTATTATTTTCATGAGTTTTGTTGCTAAGTAGCGTTCTTAATAGAGTATCATAAAAAATAATCCTGGCTGCTCTCCCGATGATTGCTCACCACCATTCAGTTTGTTCTCTGTGGAGTTAACTCCCAGTAACTTCGCAAAAGTTTGATTCACTGCAGGATGTGTTCCTGTTTCATACATCACACGAATACTGCTGTAACATTTGCATTTTACTCATTTGTTTCCCAGTATTTTTATGATATCCACAGTGGTAGGTATTTTGCAGCAATGTATTACTTTTTAGCATGTACGGATCATTTTTTTTCTTTTGACAATTTGAGAGTACAAACTGTACAAAGGAAGGATAAATGATGTAAATGTGTGCTTAGGAAGGCGTGTGTGATTGTGATGAGGAGGTGGGTTGAGGGGGTAGGGGCAGGGCTTCTGTAGCGGGTGGCCTTATGATGCAATGTTCTGGCAGCAGTGTTATGAAACAGCATGAAGGCTGAGATTACTCAAACTAGGTTAGTGGAGCAGCCGAGCACAGAGCACCTACAGTTACAGATTCTTTTTCTGTTTCTCACACATTCGCCCACACAGAAGGACACAGCCTTATTTTGTTGTTTTTTCCTCTCCATACCTTTTTCCTGTTCCGTTATTCACACGTAATTGCAAATCTTTTTTTATTTATACACTTCCTCGTCTCCTTTGTTGCGGCCCACATGAAATGTATTCTAACAGCTCAATGTTTTTATTCATGCACACATGTTCAAATCCTTATTTTTCTTGCCTTTTCTGGTCAGTCTTTCCTCTCAGCCTTTAGTGTGTGTGCTGTTTTTCCCTCTCTCTCGCCCCATGCACAATCTCCTCTAAAGCCCCTCTGTTCTATGTCTCCCTTGACAACGGCAGTGACACTTTGACCTTAGCTCTTACGTAACCGCTGTGCAGCTCGGTTAGACAGCGGAGGAAGGAGAGCGAGAGGAGAGGGAGTGGGAGTAGCAGGAGGAGGAGGAGGAGGGCTTCAGCATGGCTTGTATATGGCAGACATTTTGTTGCCCGATGATAAAGTAAGAGGTGATAGAAGAGGCAAGGAAGAAGAAGAAGAGCTGGGAGAAGCGGGAGGATTCTGAGAGGATGCCAGCAGCAGCATAACAGGATGAGGCAGCAGATGGGGGAGGCCAGCAGAAATAATACATAAATGGACGGATATTTACATCATAGGTAGACTGACAACAAGCACACAGCTGAAATAGCCCATGTCCGCTTTGCCTTAAATCTTCTCAAGGCCAAAGCAACAATCATGTAAACTTGACAGCCCTGTGGAGACAGAAATTATCTCTCAGCAGACTAACATTATGATGTATTTCCAATTCACAGACAATTGTCAGGCTTAAATTATTATAATAATTATAAGGATGGAAAGCACATCCACAGCAGGTGAAGAGTGATACTTGTTACTGTTACCTTGACCAGTTACATTGTACAGACACATGTAGACATCGTTGCCAGTGCTTTCAATGTCAGGCATTGTGTTGTTGTGCAGAAGTTCTTGTTGTTAGGAATAGCATAAGGTTTCTCCTCCTGACTCAGATCAAAGCCAGTGTAGCCTTGTGACTCCCCAGGGTTGAATTTAAAGGCCTCGCTCACATCAAAGAGTCTTTGTGGGGATGAGGGACCAACTGTAACTGATTGGCTGCACATGGTTTCAGTGGGGCCCCATGGCCAATCTCTCTGCCTTAGCAGCATCAACTCCTTACATTCCAGTCTATCTTCTCACACACCATATTGTAAATCGTTCACATGCAATTATAAGCGAGCAGGGGTAATTTGAGCTACATCTACTGTAGGTAACATTCACCAACATTCCTAATTTGTACTCATTTGTACATCACACGCACAAAGAGCCAGCAGCACACACACTGGCAAGTACTAGACTGTGCCAGTGAGTTTGCTTGGATTATTTCTGGCTCCTGCCATCCACAGAGCTGTAATCCCTCACTCCCTCTTCCCTCATTCAGTTAATCTCCCTGTTTTCTCCTCTCTGGAGGCACCATTAATCCCTCTCCCCCTCCTCTCCCCACAACCATGGCTCTGTAATCTGTGAGCCGTGAGCTTTGCTGCGTCACTGGGTCAGTGTGTCAGAATGAGTACAAACACTGCTCCCTCCTGTCACAAACTACTCATCCTCCTCCACTCGAATCCACTTTACATCCTTGTCCCATCTCTATCTCTTCTATTTTTCATCCCGCTGCTCTCTTTATCTTCCCAGTTCCTGTTACCACTCCACACTCCAGCACATCTGTTTCTTTTTTTCACTCTCAGTTTCTCTTTATCAGTTTCATTTTTCTTACATTGTAAAAACTCCAGAGTTTGATATGGGCTGCAGAATAAATAATATGGGTTCAATCACAGGTCATTAGTTACAGATTCATCTCACATTCCTCCCAACTCACATACATTACAGGAAGAGCACGGAGATATATTCTTGCAGTGTCCTTGGCCTGCCTTACACTCAATTACACTTCTGAAAATGAGCTATTGTGAAGTGTCTCGAAACAGTTCTTATGCCATTTATCAAAGAACATTCGAACATCACCGGCACCTGTTTGGGAGCTTGAGCTCACCTGCACTGAAGTAAATGTAACTTAATATAGAGAAAAAGGTATTTTAGAGTGAAAACCTGACCAGGGACTAAAAATGCACTTTCAGTGATAATATATTCATAACAATTTTCAGGTATATTTTGAAGGTACCTAAAAAAAAAGTCAAATTCTGAGAACTGCACGGCAGTTGAGGAGTTTCTGAATATGAAACGTCATACTTTCAGGTCGTACTTTCTTTTTTACTAACTCAGTTTCTTGCTGAGTGTTTGGGTTATTTCACAGGAGTAATATCTGTATTTCTGTTTTTCTCACGGGTTTGAGGTGGGCTGGACTCTTAAACTCTGGATTCTCTGTGGACCAATCAGAATTTTAGCAGCATTTGAATTAGCATCTGATAATAGGCAGGTTGGTTACTGTCTGTCAAACATGATCAAACCACACTTGCACAGAACTGATAAGGAAAATAATTTCAATTTAATACTTCATAAATAATGCCTAAACTTATCTCGGTCATGTAGTCATGAATGTGTAATGTTTAATAGAAATACGTAATAGATTTGAAACCACGTTTTCAGGTTTCAAGTTTGAATCTATATAAACAAATCAACACAAGCTGCATTAAATCCAGATTGTTTTCACACCATCTTAGGTTAATTGAATGTATCAAATATTTATGTCAGCAAGTTCCTACTTTCTGCAAACGCAATTATTGACATTGAGATTTGCAGAGTGGAACCACATTTAACTATTAATGCACCTGAACATTCAGTGCCTGTTAAAGGACGCTGTACAGTAAGTGCTGAACAGAGGAAGACTGGTTCTTCTCTATTTTCTCTGTACAAATGGTCACATGAATCAAACCAGCCTCTAAACAGGAGACCACTTCTCTAAACCACACACCACAACGTGTCTTCCAAACAGGACATATCCCTCCAACATGTGGCTAAATTCAGCCTAGAAATGTTCTATGTGGCTGGTAGAGCGTACAAGAGGCATGCTGACGCACACACACATGAGCCCACAGAGTTACACCTGTGTTTAAATCTTTACAGTGTGTCCAGACTTGTCTTGACAAACATAATCAGCAGCAAATCTCTCGCTCTGTCACTCACCATCTCCCTTCCACAATCGCTCGCCCTTTTGTTCATGGCAAAGCAGGTTCAACACCCACACCCATAGATGCTTGAATAGAGGCAGAGCCTCTGTGGTGTTGACACGTTCACTGTACTGCACGTCAGGTAATATATTATCAAAACAAAAGATGGTTATGACTAATTAAAGTGTGAACCTAGTCGTAATCTATCAATGATAGGAGTGGGCTTTAAAGTACATGTTTGCCTCTGTGTGGAAAAAAACTGTGCAGTTTTTGTCTGTGTCAACATTAACTAATGCAAATACAAATATCTACCATGTAAAGATGTGGTAAGAGTGACATGAGGTTGCCACGGCAACTGGGCTGTGTTTATCTCCAGTGTGAATCGACGTGCTTTGCCATGTGAACCTGACCCAGTTACACCCAAGCGCAGTTACACACACACATGGATGCACACATGCACATGCGATCGCACATGGACACAGACAATATTGTGATGTTCCTGCAGTGAATAAAGCCTGCGAGCACATTGAGCTGGAAAAAGTTATTCCAGTATCCTGCACATTTTCCTCAACTGTGACTATGCTCACTTCCGCCTCGCATCATCTTGCTTCCTCCTGATGATCTACAGTACATCTGCCATCCGCAGGGCTCTGCTGGACACCCATACACTCCTTATCCCACTGCTCTTTACCCTCCTATGTTCTTTTATCCCCCCACATTCACTCAGATCCTCTATTCTGTTTCATTTTTATACAAGACCAGAGCTCATTTTTATGTTTAATCCTCTAACTTCCTCAAATTATCTAATCAGGGAAGAATGTAACAACTGAATAATCCCTTTGTGACGTCTTCCCATGTACACCTGTCTTTTACTGTGCAGCTCTTGTCTGGTTTCTGAACAGGTTTATCATATCATATCATAACAGACTTTTGGCCTCTTGTTTTAAGACCATCTGTTCAACACATACAATCCACAGTGTGTCTACATATCTCACCTAAGGTCGTTGTTTACCGAGATAAACACTCTTCATTTGAATATCTGGCATGAGGTGAGACTTAGTAATTCAGTTCCTATATAACAGCCCAGATGACTCATTGCAGCACAGCCAGCGGAAACAGAGACATCTAGTGTTGGGATTGTGATGTAACTTGCTGGGCTTATGTAATACTTGGAGTTTGCACTTTTACATGCATATTTCATGATTTTTAGTCCATATTGTCGACAGACTGCACAAACACATGATAAGCCACAAGTTAAGCATTTTATCGGGTTCAAAAACTGTAGATAAATGCTGTGATGGTTGTCTATTGTCTCTGACGCTCACACACAATTTTTATAAGAGTGTGTTTCCTAAGCAGATGCAGTGTAACACTGACACACTTTCTGATGGCTACACTTGAGCGCCCCTCCATGTGTGACAAGTACCCCGATCACAGATTGGCAACCCCGACAAACATTATGCAATCCCCGAGAATTATGTAATCCATCATCACAACAAAAAGTTGGACCAAATCATTGAAACTCTGGCTGATGAACAGATCCATATGGTGCAGCTGATTCATCTGACTGGACTGGACTGGCATCTATTAAAGTGCAAGCTGTCTTTGCTCAGCTGATATGTGCTTGCTGGGTACTGGATTTGGAGGATGTATCACAGTGATCAGTGATGTTGAAGACGGTGCTGTTGGGTGTTTTTTCAGGCTCAGGAGGTAATAAAAGAAACAGGAGGACTGTGCAGAAAGTCTGCATTGCGTCACACCAGGGTAGGAAAAGGGAGAGAAAGGAGACGGGGGGGAGCAGGGGCACAGGGAGGGGAGAGAGGGGTGTGTCTTCACTGACCTAGTTAGAGGGATGGAAACCCCCACCCTCCCCACCCACCACCCACCACCCTGCTTCACTACTGACGTGTAAAGGGCACTTTCAAACAGTACCAGACAGACAGGAATGAACGCAGGGAGGCAGGAAAGAGAGATAGCCGAGCAGAGAGAGGAGGGACAAGGCAGGGGGGGCAGACGAGAGTCAAGAAAAATGAGATCGACTGAGACTACCAGACAAATATATCCACAATGATAATCCAGATCAGGCTAGATCTGGGAAATATCTCTGTGAAAACAGGAAAAGCCTTAAGGGATTTAAAACAAATTAATGATAACAACAGACAGCATCCCATATATGAAACCCCTTCATATCCTGTGCAATATTAGATTTCTGCCTTTATTTTTAAGAGAATAACATCTTTGAAGCATAAAGCAGCTTTTAATAAAATCAGTACATCGCTAAGAAATGCAATAACTGCAAAAATACAAGCTGTAATCCCCAATAAACGGGATGTAATCCAACATTTCCTGCACTTTTCAGCATTCTTGTTGTAGACATCTGAATTTTCAAGGCCATTGTAATGTAAGATGTGTGTCTAGGATTAACAGGTAAACATTCTGCATTAATTACAGGCATTTCTCATAATGAAACCACTGAACCTCCAAGTCACTTTCACACTATTGGCTCGTTTACACAGCTATGCCTAACCTTCAGACTTCACTCTAATAGGATGATTGTTTCCCCCTCTGGCTTCAAATAGTCCACATTTCAGTTTGGAGGCTGCAGTCTAATGGAGCATGCTGACTATTTCGGCATGAAAAGGCACGCCAAAGCTTTCCTGAAACCAAACTGTATCACCTAAAAATAGATTTAGCTACTTAAAACAACAATTAAAAGGGCAACTTCACACTCCAAACCTTTCTGCCCTGTCATCTGTTTGTGTGACATGTATTCTCAACTGTTCCGTTAAGCCCGTCCAAAACTTTTTCCACATCACATTTTCAGATTTCCATTCCATCACATTTTTTAAAAGGCCCTCAGCTGTTCAGAGTTTGTTTCTTTCCATCAATCTTTTCTTTCTCTTGTTTCATGAACTTTCAGCTCTGTGTTTTATTGCTGAAGTCCTCATCATCAGTGAAAAGAGAACTAACTTCTTATCTCTGCACTTTGGTCATCTGGATAACGTCATGACCGTTCGGTTTTATGGCACTTGAGATCTGACACTTGATTCCTGTTTTAACTTTGATGATTACTAAAGCACAACAGATAGAAAGAAAGAAAGGATGAACCTCTATTATGAATCTGTGTCCTCCCTCATCAAAACAGTCCTTCTTTTACTCTCTAAAGCTATTTATTCCTCTCAAACAAAGCTGTCCTTCTCTCCTAGACATTTAAGACAACCATTGTACACAGTGTTGCCTGGAGCCACAATCAGTAATACTTTTAAAATGCTCTTTTCATTTTTTCAACAACTCATCTCATTTTTTCTCTTTTCCCTTTTTTGCAACCATGACCTAATCTACCCAAGTTGAAGGCCTGAGTCTTGCAAACTAGCACTCCTTTGGCCATTATTATCTGTACTTGAGTACTGGGCACCGCGTTGGAGCCTTGCTGTATAAAAGATGATGCGGACACTGAATTTTTTCTTCCTTCTGATTTATTAATTTGTTTATTCAAAAGTTGTCGATCACAGAAACCCAACTTTATACGATACAAACTAAATATTACAGTGTACTTACTCTGACATTGTGTTCATTTAGTGTCCACAGTTTGTGTCACGAGACACTCATCAGCTGAGTCACACACACCCTCCGCCACAAACAAGTGAATCATACCACAGAAGACAAACAAGCATATAGAGATAGTTACTGTAAGAAAAAAAAACCCAAAACAAACAAACCACAGCATAAAAACAAAAGCAATGCACACGAAACACGCTGCAAAGCACTGTGTGGCTCAATTTTTCCATTTTCCTAGTGCTAATCTTCTTCTAATTAAATGTCTATTAAGCGGGCCGTCATTGTGGCGTGTCTGGCTTGTGTATGCAGCAGCCAGACCAGCTTGAGTCCAAGTCAGTCCGACTGGATAGAAACATTTTGATGAGGCAAAATAACTAAATAACAGGTTGGCCCGAGCTGCATGAATGTAGAGAAAGGTCTGCAGATGTGTTGATGATTTTGCAGTCAGTTTTAATTATCTGTGTCTTGATTGAAGGCACTACAAAGGTTCTGTGACAAACAGAGATCTAAGTCAGGGCCCTGGGGCTGTTGTTGTTGTGACTGTCAGTTGTTGGTGAGATCAAGAGAAATTATAGGCTATTTTTGCTCATCAATTGATGTTTGACATTGGGGAAATAATATGTGACAGACAAAAGCACTAACAAACATTTTCCAAGAGAGGGCTCCATGACTTTCAAGTCAAGTTGGTTTTGTGCTGAAATTTGTTGTTTCCTCTTTTTAGCTGACAGAGGAAAAAGAAAACATTGACTTGTCTCTTTATAATCTAGCTGTTGAAGAGTGGGGCTTTTAGTTGCAAAATAGGCACAACAAGATCATTTTGCAACTTCCTTTTCCAATTCAAGTTTGGCTCTGTCTGTGGCACACTTGCCCACAGTCTCTTTTAGTCTAACTCTCACCTCCATGATAGTGTGACCTTGTTTTTTCCTTTTCAACACTGAAATTATCACTTGTGTAGCAGGTTTCAGTTTCAAAGAGTGTAAAGGCAGCAACAGCACTGATGAGAAAGAGGCAAACAAGAAACTGAGATACGGAAGCCTAATTAATGATGACGCACAAGTACTACAGAGCAATAACTTCACTTTATAGTACTCCATCAGTTTCAGACATGGCTATATCTTTATATAGTCATTTAATTTGGGTGTGATCAGCTATCTTGTCTATACTGCACTTCGTGGGCCTTTTTACGCCATGACACACTTCTCACCACAGAAACTGATATATGTACTGAGAAGAGAGGAAATGATGCAATGAACAAGTCAAATTCACACGCGAGGCTGCCTGAGAAGACACACTAGTGTGGCTGCCTTCAAAATCACTTCAATAACATTCACACACAGAGGACGACAGCTCATTTGGTAAGTTTGGTTTAAACTGTATATATGTTCATTTTATAAAGAAAGGACATGTTACATTATTACCGTGTCTGTTTTTTATTGTTGTTTTTTAATAAACACAGATTGAGACGCTTGAGTTGCATGTTTGGAAATGATGAGTCAGCAGGTTCTTTTGGTTTTACATACATAACTGCTTTTAAGTTTAAAAAATGTGATTATAAGTTATTGTATGAGTAAACGCTGCAACAAGTGCTGCTCTGATAACATTTAATAGTGTTCCACGTAGTAATAAAATCTGTGAACTTTTGAACATGTTGTATTAACATAAAATTAACAGATTATTATTATTATTTTTTCAACTCTTGTCTTAAAGCAGTACTCACATGCTCAGAGGTACTCTAAAACAAATATGAGGCCTCAGCAAGCTTACTTAACAAAATCAAGTTTTTAGTTTTTTAGTACAATATTCTCTCTGACCATCATGAGGCCGACAATGTTATAGTATTTTAAGACAGACAAAAATGTGAACCTGTCCTATATCTATATGTGTGTATTTTCTCCTTTGTTTATTGTTTATTGTTTTATTTGGATCCCCATTAGCTGCAGCAGAACTGCAGGTATTCTTTCTGAGGTCCGACATATAATACAGTACAAGACAAAATTTAAAAGAAAAAAAAAAACAAAAACAGACAAACAAACAAACAAACAAACACAAAATATGTATAAAATAAAATTTACAGAAAAATAAAAAATAAAGAGGTAACATTTATTTACAACAATGCTTCAAACTCTTAAGCAATTCATGCATTCCACATCATTCCATTATAATTTCACTCAATATCCCTATATCCAATGTCCATTTATTTTAAGATATTATATATATTTTAACCATCCAGGCCTACATTATTAATGATTAGGATAATTCCATAACTTCTGTATGTATCCATTTAAAAGATGTTTTTTCACTAACAATTTAAATTCTCTTGTGCTAATAATTTGTTCAAGGTGTTTGGGGAGTAGGTTCCAAGCATACATGGCTCCGTACATTACTGTTCTTTTACTGTAGTTCGTTTTTATTTTTGGCAGTGAAAACTTTCCACTGGCCGCATGTCTCGTTGTATTACTATGATTGTCTGAACTATAGTGTAGTTTTTTTGTATAGAACTTGTGGGGTTTTTGTTATAGATACATTTCTTCCAAATATCAGTAATGAATAAAACAATCTATCAGCAACCATCAACCAACCGAGATTTCTATGCATTTTAAATACATTAGTTCTGAGATCACAACCCAGGACAATGCGAATTGCTCTATTTTGCACTTTTTGAAGTTTATTAATTATATCTGCTGTGGCGTTTGACCAGACCACTGGGCAGTAGTCAAGATTTGACTGAATTAAAGCCTGTATTATTAGTTTAGTTGATTTTGGTGATAAATATGCTTTGCATCTTCTGATGACAGAGATGCCACTTCCCATTTTATTAACAACCATGTTTATATGTGTTTTCCATGTAAGTTTGTCATCAATGGCAACTCCCAGCAGCTTGGTCTCCTGCACCTGATTGATACATACTTCTTTGATTTTCAGATCCAACTGAGGATTTTTACTCATGTTGTGGTGCGAGCCAATTACCATACAGTTGGTTTTGGATACATTCAAAACAAGTTTGTGTCAGTTAACCCAGTCCACAACTGCTTTTAACTCTTCTTTCAAAACCGCATTTAGCGCCCCGTTGGTTAGTGCAGAGGCATATATGGTTGAGTCATCAGCATACATTCCTATGTTTGCATTTCTCAGAACAAGTGGTAGGTCATTGGTATAAATAAACAACTCCCCTGTGGTACTCCACATGACACAGCATTCTCTTCAGAAAAACAGCCATTAAAGAAAACTGTCTGTGTTCTATCAGTTAGATAACTCCTTAGGAAGGACAAAGAGGACACCTCGAACCCATAACATTCAAGTTTTTTCAACAATAAATTGTGGTCAATTAGGTCGAATGCAGCTGAGAAATCAAGCATAACCACACCAACTAGTTTCTTTTTATCTATTTCCCTCAGCCAGTCATCTGTCATTTGAGTTAGAGCTGATGTTGTGGAGTGACCCTTACGATATGCGTGTTGAAAATCTGTTAGTAAATTATTAAAAAATAAGTAGTTTGTCATTTGTTCAAATATTACACTTTCCATAATTTTACTTAATACAGGTAAAAGGCTAATTGGACGACTATTGGCTCCTGAAAATTGCAGTTTCTTGTTTTTTGGTAATGGAATTATCTTGGCACGCTTCCATTGTAGTGGACACAGACAGTTGGCAAAACTCATATTTATAATGTGACAGATAGGAGGTGCAATTTCCTCTGCGACCAGCTTTAGTAGCTTTCTATCAAAATTATCAATGCCTGGTGGTTTATTTTTACAAGTTCGTAACATATCTTCTACTGTCTTAATACCTACTTTATCAAACTTAAATGAACATTGTTTATCCTTCATAATGTTATCTTTTATTAATAGATTGGATATGTTATTAATATCAATAAGTGGCATATTATTATTTAGTTGATCAATTTTATTTATGAAATATTTATTAAGATAGTTAGCAATGTCTGATGGTCGAGTGAGGAAGTTGCCATCCACCTCTAAGAATGATGGTGTTTGTTGAGGGTTTTTGCCCATTAGGTCATTCAGTGTTTTCCATACTTTTTTGTTATCATTTTTGATATCAATAATTCTATTTTCATAGTACAATTTCTTTTTTATTCTATTTAACTTTGTAACACAGTTTCTTAACTTACGATATATTATCCAGTCTGACTCATATCCTGTTAGTATTGCAGTTTTCTTTGCTTTATCTCTGTGTTTCATGTGCTCTCTGGTTTTGTGATCCAACCATGGTGGACAGGTGTTTCTGACTGTAAATTTTCTGAGAAGAGCGTGACCGTTTATTACCGGCATCAGAATTTCATCTGATTTGTTCAGAGCTTTGTTTGGGTTACATTCTTTTAGAATTTCCTCCCAACTTAGGTTCTTAACCTCCTCCTTAAAGCATTCAGTTTTAAACCATTTGTGTGCTCTTTTAAAAATTATTTTGGGTCCTGTTTTTGAAATTTTTGCCTTCCTTACCACCGCCACCATGTTATGATCACTACAACCAATAGGCAATGAAAAAGTTGTGAGACATTGTTTAGAAGCATTTGTGAATATATGGTCGATACATGTTGAGCTCTTAGTACCACTCCCTCTCAGACATGTTCTAGTAGGTATATTTATAAGCTGCTGAAGACCACAGGCAGAAGTAGCAGTTAACAGTGTGTTTTTTGTGAACAGTTTTGTCTAAACTAACATAGTAATTCTTTTTCACAGTGACACATGGCCTTCGCACAGACAAGCATGTGCAACATCACCAACATCACTGACATCGTCACCAACTGCAAACAGGACTACCTTGAGTTTTTCTCTTACAGCCTTCTGTTTCTCCTGGGTTTCCTTGTCAATGCTGCTGCTCTGTATGCCTTCATTGCCCAACGGCACTCCTGGACAGACACCCACGTCTACATGTTCAACCTGTCAATAGCTGATACTGCGCTCATTCTCTTCCTTCCCTTTAGAGTCTATGATGCCTTCTCCTGCTTGAAAAAGACTCGCTTTTGTACTTTTCTTATTTACACACATTTCATCAACATGTATGCCAGCATCCTGACCACGGCGGCCATCAGTGTACATCGCTACCTGGCTATAAGGTTCCCGATGCAGACCAGATCATGGAGGAAGAAGAAAAGGATTGCTTTTGCTGTGTGTTTGGTCATTTGGGGACTTCTCGTGATAATAAGCTTTATCTATCGCGATCAGAACCATCCTGATAAGCTCTGGACTTGTTATGAAAGATGCAAAAATCAACCACTTAATCTAATATTCATTTGCATTATAATATTTCTTGGCTACTTCATTCCACTGTTGATTGTTGTGTTCTGTTCCAGTCAGATCGTCTATATTCTGTTGAAGGTCAAGGACAAGTCAGAGGAAAAGAAACGCACCATTGGCATAGTAACGGCAAACATGATTGTGTTCATCGTCTGCTACACACCAATCCATATTAGCTTTTTGGTTAACTACTACTACCCTGTGCCACCAGACTGGCAGAATGCATACTTACCTGCTCATAGTTTGTTAACTGTGTCTGAATGGATCGCTTCCACAAACTGTTGTTTTGATTCCATCAGCTATTATTTTTTATTGAAACGGTTTTATTCGTAAGTCAGTGGGACCGCACAATTTTTAGTTCAGCTTACTGGTCGTGAGGAGTGTCAAATTTCTTCTGTGACTTGTGTTTGTAAAAGAAGTCTAGTGTACCCTGATGATGTCATCAGGGTACACTTGGGCTTGAGTCGTCAAATGTTTAACATAAACCTGTATTACAAACATTTTAAAGAATTGGGCATTGAGGATGCAGGAAGAATCAAGTGAAAGATGACATTGAGTGGCATTATGGGAATTGTAGGATGGATCTTGATACATTCTAGAAACTAAAAGTCCAAAAACGCTGAAGTACTCCTTTTAATTTGTAGCATGCAAGTAGCTGGCTGACTGATTGCTATGAATATTATTTGACATTTTTAAATACTTTTCTTTTGAATGAAATGTTATCTACATGTAGTGTTAATGTAAAAATGATCTTTTCAGCTTGTTCCATGTGACTACTGAGTTCTGAGTTGTTGTAACTGTACAGGTGATTTGTTATATATATGTATGTATCTATTTCGTCAATATTGTTATTTATGTCAGCATTTAGAGTGGCAGAACAAAATGTAACTTCCGTTTAAACTGGCTTGACCTAAATTATCAAGTTGCTGTATGAACTCTTCAGCTGCTTTAGGGATGTTCATGGGTATGTGTGCGTTTATGTTGTTGGATATAAATAACCGTTATCTAACTCAACCTTTTGCTGACCTTACTGCTCTCTGTGTGGTGTTCAAAGCATTATATCAAAGCAGGAGAACAAGGGGTAATTCCCATCTCTGCCCTTAACCCCTCAACAAGACTGCAATCTGTATCGAGCCGAGCAGTGCAGACAGATGATGTCCAGTCAATGCAGGGGCACCCATGGGAGTTCAAGCTTTTCACTACCTCACAGAGGCTGATAAATGAATGAAGGCCAGTGTGCAGCTCCCTCTTGTGGCGAGGAAAGTGAATGTTCTGCTTTAGGGCTGCTTGTGAAGTTTCAAACTGTCAATCTGATGACAAATATGTCTCATTTACAGAAAATAAACTGCAATAATGATACACACATTACACAGATTGCTGTGAAGCAATAGAGTTGCATTTGTAAATATGTGAATTTGTGTGTATTTGCGTGGGCGCGTGTATATTGATCTACATTTATTTCAATGAGTGCATTCAGAACCACACGCGACAACATTAGCAGTCAATTATATAATGCCATTTAATAGCAGTACTCCAAAGATTGATGGATATTATAACAGCAGTATCTTAGCAACTGCAAAAACTCAGCAGGCATCAGTCAAATGAGAAGGCTCAGTTCTGGCTGAGATCAGGCCCGCGACTCTACTCTAATAACAGGAAACAGCTGAACTCAGCAGTCAGCCAAAGTCACGTAAATACTGTACATACATCTTATTCACAGCATCGTCACCGAAAGAAAGAAATAAAAAAAAAAAAACCTCACACTTCAAACACAGTCCTGTCTCAGAAGAGCATGAATGATCCCCAAACTGATACACTATACCTTCAGGATGATTATTTACACTATTCACAAATGATACAGAACAGCTCCTTTTCGTAAATGCAAAACAAAAAAGTAAAGAAAAGAAACATTTTGTGCTTTTCCTTATTACTGCACAGTATAATGACTATAAAGAAAAAGAGAATGGGTACATTCATTCACTCAGGATGCTGAAGTATTTTCAAGATCCTCCAGTATGGCAGTTGGTTGGCAATGACAGACAGACAACCACTAGACTATAAAACAAGACAGAAAGTCCAGACTCAGGACAGAAAATGAGATACACAGTGTCCCCTCACAGCATTTCAGTCCATTTGAAGGTTTGCTTAAGAACTACTTATAAATCATTATTATTACATATCGGCTATTCTCGATTAAACACAGTTCATGTCATGATATGAGTGAATACATTACAGTATAATCATAAAGGGCATGACAAAGTGTCTGTATTCATTCTTAACATATTTACAGTATGGCATGAAGTAGTTTATAAACAGACCCTCAAACACTGTCGGGAGCTGAAAATAAAATAATTCAACAGTACAAATAAAACATTCAGCATGTAAGGTCAAAGGCATACATATCACAAGTATACTGCAAGAAGTGAGTTCTCCGGCACCGCAGTGCATGAGGTGCACTCATCGATTGAAATGGTCTTCATGGCACTTTAAAACAAGTTTTCTCTCCATCTTATTTTTATTTATTTTTTGCTTCAGTAATCAGGCATCAGGAAGTCATTCATAACTTGGTTTTGGCACACAGATGTAACAAAAACAAACAAAACAAACAAACACTGGTAATATTTAGTGTCCTGTTGATTTCAGTCTTGGAGCAGGTTGATGTGAAACTTATATGAAAACAGATTTTCATACATTAATTATTATTAATAATGACGTGGTAAATGTTTATTTTTGTTTGCAAGCTAGTGCCTGATATTTTTATTTTATTTTTTTGTTTTGTTTTTTTTTTAGTTACTGTTTGTCTTACATTATCATTTTAACCTAAATTAAAGTTTACTATGTACAGATAAACCGTATATTGCTGCTCACTACGAGGTCAGCGCAAACCAGCATTCATTTGTCGTCCACTGACTGCAACCAAAAGTGAAAATCGAGTCATCTGGTCAGTTATACCACAAATTCTCACTATTTTCCACAGTTGTTGTTGATGCACCTCATTTCATTAAGTCTGACTTGCCTTCTGCTTCTGTCTTCTTTATCTTTGCCTCTGTTTTTATGACTTTCGCCTCCTCGCTAACACACTCAAACCATGTTGTGTTGATCTAAACGCCACCATTTCATGGCACTGGACACTTTGATGGGCTGAATATATAGGCCCATTTGCCTGCTGGGAACATTTCCATTAGCCCTATTGGCTGTGAGTTAAGCCAGGGGTTTCAATCATCACCACTGTATCTGTCACTTTGTTCTGTATCATGTGGGACCTTGACCCACTGTGGGCTTAAGGGGAAATTTTACCCATTAAAACCAGACTGTGTTCTATAATACAGCATTAATGAATGTGTGTGTGTGTGGGAAAACCCCTAAGGTGATAGTAAAGGACAAGGTTTTCATATATTGCAATGCATTTACTTGAAATTCTCCCTTTCTTTCTGTCCTGCAGTGTCAGTCCAGTGCTCTGGTGCAATCCCCTCAGACGTCCACATAAAATTATTGGTCATTAAAGAGTACATGGGGTGTAAGGAGGCAAACGAATAGAGCGATGGACGGCTGGGATGCCGTCATTACAGAGAGCATGCAGTTGGCAGAAATAGTGCTGACATTTCAGTCCTGCACTCTGCTCTCCAAAGACATGAGTTATAGTCCCATATCCATATGAGACAGGTTAGAGGCATTTGGCACACACGTCGTGCTTCTCGTACACATAGAATACTAATTACCCTCCGTCACCTGTACAAAGACATGTATGCATCAACTGCATGTGTGCAGCAAAGACAAAGAGAGAGAAGGATGTTGTGTTTCCTCGTCATCCATTAGATTTGTTTACAGTCAGAATGACTTGTCTGATGAGTCACCTACAGCGTCAGATACTTTTACGACATTCAGAATTTCACTTCAAGTACCTAGTTGGTAATTAGACCAACAGGTAATATAGCGGAGAACAGATGGGTGGCAGTCTTGTTAATGTTATCCAAGGGACAAAGCATCCCACTCCTGCAGCAGTATTTGACTGGCTCTGCAGCCTCAGTTAATCTGCACAGAGAAAGCAGCCTCTAAGTGGCATGTCCATCTTTGTCTCTGTCCACAACCTCTCTTTATTTCTTTCTTTCTTTCTTTCCCCTCCGTCCTCTCTCCTCCCTCTTCCTGCTGCCGCTGAGTAGCAGGAGGGAGAGGCAGCTCTGCAATGCAGACACAGCAACAACCTCAGTCCATCTGACCAATTAGTGTGAGCCAGGATATGACTGGCAGACCCAGCAGCCAGTCGTAAGGACAGATTCATCATGGGGTGAAAGTAGGGGTTGCCTGAGAGACTGACAGAGGAGATCAGAGGGGCTGAATGACAAATAAAGATGTAGGAAAAAGAGAAGGGAAGGGAGAAGGAGGGGGAATGGAGAGAATGAGGAGAAAAGAGAGAGCTATGTAAACAAAACAGAGAGCTCTGGACATGGAAAAGCTCCCTTCCCCTTCATTTCCTCAAGAGTCATTGGCCAGCCTGAGTCCTATCACTGCAGTTCTTCTTACTCATCAGCTGGCTGAGATCCACCAGCTCGCCCAGCTCCCCTCGCTCCAGGGCACTTCTCAGGAGAGCTCTGGTCAGCCCAGGGGTGTGTTGCTGGGACACATAAGCTTGGCCACTGGGAGCGGGCATGGAGGGTGGAGGCAGGGGGACGGGGACCATGCCGTGACTGCTGAGGATGTATCCTTCCGGGGCTGGCCAGCGCAAAGGCAGAGGCTCGCCATACTCCATGGGGGCGCTGGGTGCTGAGACAACCCTCCGGCGCTCAGGCGAGTCCTGTGGTGTCATGGGGTATACATATTCTCCTGCAGACTTTCTGAGTGGGGCTTTGGGCGTCCCCTTTACTCCTTTTTCTTGCTTGCTCAGGCAGACATAGTGCTGGCGTGGGGTGTCATTCCCCCGGCCCTCACCACTGTGTCTCCCGCCTCCCCCTTGTTGAAAAAGTCTGGTGGTCAAGTAGACAGAAGGGGGCATGCGGCAGGGGGAACCCAAACCCACGGAGCCTCCCCCCAGGTATGTCTGGCTGGTGTCCCACCCTCCAGAGTTGGAGTCAGACAGTCGTAGGCCTCTGCGTTTCTGCTGGGGCGTGTGCTCCGGGGTTGGCAGGAAACCCGGGTCGAGCTCTCCGGACTTCACCCAACCATTTGGCATGACAAACAGGGTTTCCCCACCCTGAGAGCAGGGGCGCTCCCCGCCTCCCTGCCGCGTCACACTGAGCACAGAGCCTCCCATCCCGCCGCCATTACTCAGCAGGCCTCTTTCGCGCCGCTGGATGGAGGACTGGGTGGTGTTGCCATGCCGACGGTTGGTGGGCTTGTGGGCCATGATCCAGCAGACGGCAAGGCCGGAGAGCGCCGCCCCGATGGTGAACGCAGAGACTGCAGACGCCACGAGCAGGTTAAGGGAGACCAAGCTCTCTGGTTCAATCAGCAAACTCTGCTGCAGAATTCCTGAAGATTAAGAGACACAATTAAGAAGATGACATTTAGTAGTACAGTACAGCGGACATCCTCCCTCAATGTCTGTCCACAGGGTACAGTTTAAAATGATGATTATTATTACATATAGTGCTACTCTGCTACTTCTGCTTAGTGCTTTTCCCCTCACAAGATATAATTTGTCATAATAAATCAATAACTACGATAATGCTCATAATTGGTGATTATCGTGGTCAGCTTTATACGATTATTTTCTGTGATTATTATCTTTAAATGGGGCTTCTCTCCAGTCTGGCCTTGAGGCTCCACAGGCTCCAGGTTCAGAGAGGCCTGCACTTGTCATCAGCACAGCTCCCACCACAGCAGCCGCCTCTCTTTTTCTCCTCTTCTCTCCTCACACTTTCCATCCTGCAGCCTGGTAAGAGAGTCTCTCCTTCGCAGCATACCATTACCTCAGTGTTTCCACCCAGCTCTAATCACTCCCATCTGCAGACACAGCAGCACATGTCTGTCTCTGGCTCAGCCTCTGCTGCGCTTTCACCGTTCGGAGTCTGTCAGGTCTGCAGCCTGGCATCACTGACGTCTACTGCTATCGGTTTTTAAGAGTAGGATAAAAACTAGAAGGCCGTACATCGGTTTCAAACAAATGATGAGGGCTTAGAGTGTGTTGTATGCTCTTTTTCTGTCATCTATTAGAAATTCAGATCCAGCCTAATGGATTTTATGACTTTGAACTCGCCTAAAACAGGAGGAACAGTTCAGAAAGAATCTGCTGGAGAGGAATTTTTTTCTTTTGGTTTCCAGTGACTTTGTGAATTTCAGAGCAAGGTTCAAAGAGGCCCTCTCTGGCGCTGCTGCAGTGACATCTGAGCCTCTCAACAGAAGTGATGTCAGTACTTTATGCTAAGCTATTTCGAGCTTGCTCACTGGCTACCCTTGGTCAATCCTCCCTCAGATGTTCAGCTTTGAGAGAACAAAGCCATGTAACCGGGAGGATGTTGCATTTCCCATCGTGCTGTCTAGTGGTATTGTCTACCAGACGCCTCGCATCCTCCCTAATTAAACTGTCTCACGCTGGGAGCGTTTTGACCTGTAGGAAGTGAGGCTGAAACCGAAATCCCAGTTCCCCTCCCACCTGATTCAGCTCTGACAACAGCAACAAAACATTCAGTTGCTAATACCGAGGTTGAATTAATCTTTCTGAGCTGGGGAAGAAATCACATTACAGGTAATTAAAAAGTGCTAAATTACAGAAATTGTCTCTCACTTTGTAGTATCATAGTTTTTTTGTTTTTTTTTTAGAACAAAATGTTCAGCAATAAGTAGACAGGGTGTAATGAGGGATTGTGCCACTAGGAGGAGCCTGCCCTCAGTCCACTGCACAGCCAAAAGCATCCATGTCACAGTGCTGCAACCACCTACCATCACAGTCTCCTAGATGGGAGGTGGTGTTTCCATATTCCACGTCTTGCTGGAAAGGCAGCCTGCAGTCACACAGAGATCACAGCACATTAAAGGCTTGTCTATGTATGTTTGTACACAAACACCACACAGCAGGAAACATGTTATCACTGTGGCCTTAATTCACTACATACGGCTATGTGATCTCTCATGGTGTGAGACGGATGTTTACAGCCCAACAAAACAGAAAAAAAAATGAAGTTATACATGATCGGAATAATTCATAAATGTAAAAATCGATTTTTTATATGAACACATTCACATTTGCACAGAATATTTGTACATGAATAGGGACATTTGTTAATTGCAATCAATCAAAATGATATGGCACATATTGATATGTCATCCGGTGTAATGGTATACACTATTGATCCCATTATTGATTTTCCCCTCAAGGAGGTCAAAGGTGAGGGTCACCGGCCTTACAGGTGGTGATTGGAGCTCGTAGAAGGGACTGAGATACTACGTACGACGTCAGTGATTATGATACAGATACTATTACAACACTTGCTCATATAAATACTTTATATAATTTTTGAGAACATTAATGTATAAAGGATTAGTCATTCTTTTTAAAGTATTACCAATTCAAATGTGTTTAATACTGTAAATGATCAATCAAACACTATACACCCACACATTTTCACTGTCTTAGCTTACAAAATCAAAATCGTATGAACTTTTACATATTCATGACGATTTTATTCTACTACTTTTTAAAAATTAGACCATTATTTTAGAGCTTTACTGTCTAATTAAAATCATTACAGAGAACACCCAGACAGGGTAACGTGTGTCACTTCATTGATGTTGCACTGTTGCAGACCACATAGACCAGAACTGCATTATGTAACTGTAACTGTAACTGTAATATAGGATTCATAATTATGTTTCCATTACCCATAAAAAAATAATCTGCATGTCTTTGTTACCTTAAAATGAGACTTTTATATCTACAGATGCTGAGTCCACCATGTTTTTTTCTATAGTAGCCCAAATCCATCAAACTGAACACTGGCCCTAAATAGGGACTTTTACACCTGTATTGTGCATGTTGAGGTCCCTATAGCTTCCCCTTGACGTAAGGAAGGAGGGTTGCAAGAGGGTTGCAATCAACTACACTGCTAGATACCACTAAATGCTACACACGTCCTTTAAGTAACTATAGAATATCTAGACTGTGCTTGTTTTTGACACTTCTATTTACTCAGCATTTTCTTCTTCATTGTATTATATTTGAATTTGAGTTCAGCTACAGAGCAAAAAGTGTCACTATCCGCTTTATTTATGTTTCTTTTGTTTTCTTACATGTGTAACTATCTCAATATGTCTCCTCGAGGGGGGGTTGTGGAATAAACACAAGTCTACAGTCTTGCTTTCAGACACAGCTGCTTGAATCCACATCGGCCTTAACTTACAAGAACACTAATTTATGATAAAATGATAACATGAAATACAAATTCAACATTAGCTTAGTTACCAGTTCAACATACAGGAAGGTTTGCCAAATGAAACTCTCCCCACATACAGAAACTCATCCTGAGTTTGCAGAAAGCAGGTCTGCAGAGGAAGAAAACTATTCACAGGCTGGTGTGTACGAGATTATGTGTGTGTGTGTGTGTGTGTGTGTGTGTGTGTGGGTGTGTTGTCCTCACCGTGTGCCTGGTCTCAGGAAGGAGCAGGTGCTGCCTCTGGTCCAGCCACAGTATGGGTCCCTGGAGGCGAGACAACTCCTGCAGACACACACACACACAAACCAATGGAAATAAGAAATGCTGACCTGATTCTAGCAGCCATTTTGACCATTTTAGCAGGAAAACTTCGAGAAACTCACAAATCAAACCTGGAAACAAGAGCAACAACTATGAATTTAGCAGGCGTGCTTGCAGTCTTGTTTGCTAACTAGGTACCTGCAGTGGTTAGATATAGCGGCCTGTTATAATCCTAAAATACGAAATACTATATGTCCCTGTGGACTCAATTTGTTTCTGATCTGTTTTGAAATGTAATATGAAATGCTAAACCCTCATCTGGTATTCATCTTCAAGCACAGCAGTCACACACACTGTATCCAGTTGCTACATGTTCTCAGCTTCCTGTATCTAAATGTGATATATGGCTGCTGTGGGAATCATGTTCGCAGTGCGTTGGAGTTCTACTTCAAAAGATCCTCCCCATATGTGCAGTAATGAACAAAACGCCTTCTTGGTGTTCATAATGAATTATGAGCTTCTTACGTCAAGTTAAATAGTATTTCTTATGGATAACGAATTCTCTCAAAATAAATATTAAACCAAACAAACTAGCTGTGGTTTAACAAACAGGCATGCCGTGCATCCCCTGCTGCTTGAAACTAAAACATAATTACAGTTTTTATTGTGATGACTGCCGTAACAGGGAGTGTGAAAGCAGAGACAAATCAAAAGCTGGGCACTAAGCTGTACTTTGGCTAATGGCCACAACTACATCTAAGTTGGCTTAATTGTCAGCCAAAGGAAACACTGGGGGGAAAGAAAACACTCTCCAGGTCAAAAACAGGTGTTTGTCTCTCACTTCATGCAGCGCGAGTGCAGGTGGCAGCGAGATGTGGGCACTCGGACCAGACAGGAAGGGAAGGCCAGCAGCAGAGTGTGGCTGGTTCGATCCAATGACAGGGACAAGAGCTGACGGGCCTGAGGAGAGTCCTCACCACACCTGGACACAACGAGACAGACATAAGTGTGAAGACAGGAGGACAGAGGTTAAGGAGCCAGCAGACGCAGGTCAACACACTCTTTTCGGCGTCACATCAATCTGTGAGAGGGTCAAAGACCTCATCTGTTGCCCTAACCCTCATACGAATGGTCCCGACATAAGTTTTATTTACACCTGTGCAGAAACTGCGACGAAGAAAATTAAAGTCTCTTTTGTGTCCCCTCTGCTACCATTTTAAGGTCAGTTTTTACAGTAATAACACACAAGAACTAAAGTTAAAGTTGCAAAAGTTTTCTGGTGTTACAAAAGGTTGGATGGCATCAAAACAGGAACAGTTTATACAAACAAGATGCTTATTTTCATTATTAGGTCAAATAAGAGCTGGAATGTTTAGCTGACCAATCAATATGCCAGTCGACAGACAACTATTTTGATCATTTTCCAAGCTCGAATGCCAAATATTCTCTTGTTCCAGCCAGAGCTTAAGTAGTTCGTTCTATGTTTTCAAGTGTAGCTGACTCAATCTGTGTATTAGTCACATGCTCACACTCTCTCCTGTCAGACACTTGAAGTAGTTGGAACCTCTGACTGTGAGCGTTTTGCTTTGTTTAGCTCCTCTTCATGGTGTTCTGTGAGTAATAGTTGGCTTTTTCTTTTAGAGACAATTCAGTCCACGGTAGAGATCTTTCCACAAAGTGGAAATCCTTTGATGATGCTTTTTTTGTTGATTGCATAAAACAAACAATTTGAATATTCACCTTGGACTTGTGATGGGCATTCTTTTTTGTTTGATTTAAACAATTAAGAGAATCATTTTCACATTAATCGATCAAAAATGATCGTACGCTGCAACCCTAACATCCCTAACAAACTCTTTAATTATATATGCGATCATATCTGTAATGGATGTGGTCAAATAAATATCTGAGTAGGCTTTTACTCTGGCCTGCACTTCCACAATGTTAAAATCAAATATTGAAGATATGAAGAAAGTGTAATTGAAGATAGAGGCAGTCAGCATGAGGCTAATTCTACCCGGAGCAACATGCCAAAATGTATAATTTACTGGATATCAAGGACAAATATTTCTTTAACTCCTACTCACTTCTCCGGGTTAAATCCTTCCACCTCCTCCAGAAACACACTGCTGTGGGAGACAGAGTCTCCACCGGGAATCATTAGGAACTTTAGGATTGTTCCTCGAGTTGAGCCCAGGAACAAGACAGTACGGTTCTTATGGGGACCGGCTTCTGTGTCCACCACCATGGCTGTCAGCTGATACCTAGATAGACGGATTGTACATTAGCATGATAAGGACACACATTTGGATCAATAAAATACTGTTCTGCTAACTATGACGCACTTATGCACATCTCATGTTTACACTTCGCCTTTTTCATGCCATAAAAAGTTCTGCATGGGCGCTATCAAACAACTGAGTCAATATGTGTACCGTCCCATAGTCTTGACCACCCAGGGTCTGTGCCCCAGTAGTGGAACAGTCTCATCCATCAGTGGGTGGGTCTTCACAAAGTTCAGCACCTCATCTGGCAGTGTGGTGGAGGAGCTAAATCTGGATCCCTGTACTGCACATCCCCCTGGTCTGCAGACGGAGAAAGCAACAGAAAAAGTGAGGGTTGAAGAATAGATGGATAGGAAAGAGAGTCATAGAAGTCCAGAGAGAGCAAGAAGAAAGGAGTTCTTTTTGTGGCTGCTGGAAGCTGTATTAGAATATTTGCTGAATAGTGTGAAGTAGCTGTGTGATTGACAGTGGGAGCTTATAGCAGGGTAGTAAGTAGACTATATGTGAGACAGATGCTCTGGACAGCAGCACTGCAGCATTCTGCCCAAGTTCTGCTCACATACATTTTGCATCACAATACCTCGGTTTAGGCACTGCTTCGTCCGGTACTGGAGTCCAAATAGACTCGGGCGATTTCTGCTCTTTAAACCGGCCCTCAAAGACATGAGCGAGCTGCTGCATGTCAAAAACACACACGGCAGAGCCAGGGATGCTAGACAGACAGAGAAAAGATGACAGATGATGAGAGAAAAAAAAAGCATTTCTTTAATTTCTTTGTGTGCATGTTGTGTGCGACTAAATACCTGTTTGGTGGCGTGGAGAAGAGACCCAGGATGACATCTCGTCCCTGCATGTGGATGATGTTGCTCGTGGCGTGTAAGAGGTTAAAGTAAAAGTGTGAATCTCCCGGGACGGAGCAGTTGAGCCGTGCCTTCAGGAATGTGGTCCACTGTTTTTCAAGGACACGCTGAGAGCCACCCAGGTCTGCTTTGCACACGCGAGCCACACGGGACACCATCACCTGGAATAAAATAAGCAAGGTTGAGGATTATGGAGGGATAATCAAAAGAAGAAGAAGAAAGGGAGAGCGTAAGAAATAAACAAACAAAGAAAGCACCTTCTCTAGATGATGAAACTCCATGGCCATCTCTCTGAAGAAGAAATAAATATGAGGCCCCCACTCCATGGAGCTCACAAAGTAAGGCTCTGAAAAATAATAAGAGAGAAACACTCTCAGACAAACATTCACACACACACACACACACTCTCACATATTGAGCAGTGGTGGTGCAGTGCCCGGGGCCCAAGATAACACTCCACCCTGACATGGCGCTGTAATAACAGCCACATCAACATGGGCCGCTGCTGTCCACCAGGCATGCTCATTAAATATTCATGTCTTGTTTAATTTATCATCACGGACAAAAGGGTTCACATAATTTATCATTTATTCATCCAGCACGGTTCCAGCTTTGACCTGCCCCAACTTGTTTTTTCTCCATGGAAAACAAGCTGAATTGTTCAGTCGAAGGCTTGTTAAAACCCCGCATCTGTGGAGTCCGACTAACCTCAATACATCACTCTGTCTGAGTGTGTTCCACTTATAATGAATATATCTAACATAGACCTAATCATGTTTGATTTCCCTGAATGCAGCTTATTATTTTGTACCTGAAAATCATCTTATTCACCTCGTAAGCCACTCAAGAAAAGACAGCCACTACCATTTAATTTCCTTTTAGTGAACTACTGGAGATAATGGTGATGTTTTCGGCTATTTTCTTCCTGACTGTCTATTGAAGGTGTCTGTCTCTGGAGGGTCATTTATGTGTCTGTTTCTAAAAGTACCTCTGAACCATTTGGAGTCGTGTTTGACTGTGCGGAGGGCGGGGCTGTCGCCCAGGCTACGATAGATCACTGCATCGATGGCCAGGAAGTCTGTCACGGTGCCGGTAAAGAGACTTCCATCTGAGAGCGAGAGAGATGCACAGAAAGAGCAAAAGAGGAGATTAAGAAGAAGGCGAAGATACAGATGGAGAGATAGCACAAGGTCAGGAAGATTAAAACCAAACAAGCAATGCAGCGAGAGGTCTGACTACAGTATAAATCATTTGTAAAGGTAAACACAAGGGCACAGATGTTTCAATGTCTGGAGCTGAACACTGAGTCTGATGTATGCTAGAAACCCTTAATCTTTCATTATTCGTGTGCAAACACAACATACTACCTGCAAATAAAGCCACATTAGCATGTCGAGGATCATATGGGCACCGTGCCATCCCGCTGACAGGCTCTCCCACCATTTCTAGAGTGTCTTTCTGCAACAGGAAAAAAATATCTAGATGAATAAACTGGCAGATACACAGAGAATGACCGAGACTGACAGATAGATGAATACTAACAGTGTAGTTGGCACACAGCGGGTTGAAGGCATTTGTTCCACATACAAACAGGCCACCGTGCTGGCTGAGCAAAACCTTGATGAAATTACGGCACTCTCCCTGCAGAAAAAGAAATGCAAAGGTAAAAGATTTAAGAGGAGTAGAAAATCACAAGGTGCAGGGCAACATGGAAAAGACAGTTTTGAATCAAAGCTAAGCTCAAAACTACCGGTCACAACGAGAAGACTGCCAGTGTGAAGTATGAAAGATGCAGCTAAACAATCCTTAGAGGAAATAACACCCTCAAGCACACTCCATCTGGAGGAAGGACAGGACGGGGACTTTATAGCTATCTTCAAAGTGGAGGCTGTTGATTGAGCTGAAATTTAAAGCTGCTACCACTGAATCTGAAACTTTACAACAGTGATCAGCCCCTCAGTTTCTTAGAGAATGAACTTGAATAAACCTGTGTGGGCTGATGACTAGGAGCTAAATTTAGTGCTATCAGTTTATTATTTGCCTTTTTTTTTTTTTTTTTTTGCCAACAAACAGTGCTCTTACCTGAGACTGAATTATACATGCTTATAATAGTATTCCAGTGTGCTGCAGAGACTAATCAGTGTTGGCATTATTTTTTTGTCATTTTTTGCCAAAATTATAGTTGAAATTGAAATGAGAGCAACCAAAACAGTTTTACAATTCAACGGTGGAATTTTCCTTCTGATAATTTATGGCCACCTAATGATGTTGTTGTGATACTATGACAGCAATTTTTGTAGACTTTTTTTATAGCAGACTTTCTGACATGTCATAAAGTCACAGTTGGTGAGTATTTAAAGTAATAGTTTGATTACATTTTGGGAAATATGTATATTTGCTTTCTTAACTAGGACTGGATGAGAAGATTGATGCCACCTTCATGTATGTTGTTGGGACCAGGAGCTGGTTAGCTTAGCTTAGCACAAAGACTGGAAATGGGGGGAAACCACTAGCCAGGCTCTTTCCAAAGGTTGCAAAATATGTCAAGCATCACCTCTAAAGGTCACTACTTAACATGTTATATGTCATTTGTTTAATCCATGCCACTGTTGCCAGGCAACCAGCAGAGACTCCATGAAGTCAATGCTCCCTGCTAAAAAATAGTCCAGCATAACCAACCGTGTTTTTACACTTCTGTTTTTGTGTGGATTAAGCAAACAAGAAATAACGTGTTAATTAATGAGTTGTGTGCTCGTAGCTAGAGCCAGGCTAGTCATTTTCAGATTTTCAGTCTAAATTAAGCTAAGCTAAGCTAACCAGCTGCTGGCATTGGTTACATGGGTGTGGTATCAATTCGCTCATCTAACTCTCAGTAAGAAATCATATGAGTGTATTTCCCCAAAACTATTCCTTTAACAATTTTAATAATGCATAATAATGATGCATTCCATCCAGGTGTTTTGGTTTTGTTCACTGGCATACCTGAATGAAACAGGTTCATTGTTAAAGTTCCACCTGTGCTATGACATTTCAAAACGTCTGCTGTAAAAAAGGTCTATTCTCAGACTGTAAAACCTTTAACTGGTTGATACTACAGACTTACTTATAGATGCTATGAGACTATAATAACGTTATACTAGATTCACAGTTGCATTAATAGTGATATTTTCCCAGATCTTTATGATTTGATCTCGTCATCTGATTCAGCAAGTTTTATCTCACATTTTTCACCTTTTTGTCTTTCTATCATCCCCTCACCATCTCTCCACCTTGGGCCAGTTTTTCTCCTCCTGTCTTTGTTCATCTTTTATCACAGCTTCAATCCCTTTTTGTGCTCCTACATCTTTTCTTCTTTCATCTGTGTTCTTTGAAGCAACACATATTTTCCTTTTGTTGTCTCTCTGCCTCTTTCTTACAACCTGGTGGCCGCCCTGTCCTCCTTATGTGTTCCTCCCCAGTTCTCCTCCGCCTACACACATCCCATCCCTACCTATAACTCCCTTCCTCAACTGATTTCAATTACTGTTTCCTCCCTGAGGCTGTGTCACTCTCTCTGCTCAGTTTGCTCTATAATGTTTCCTGTTGCCTCTTTTTCTTTTTCCACGAGTTCCGCCCAGATTGGATTTTGCCGGAGGCACTGCTACATTTATACAATAAAGCCTATATTTTAGGGTACACCCTGTCAACCAAGCTACCATCACATCGAATCTCTTTCTTTCTTGTAGATTTGATCACATTCCTGTCACATCTCAGAACATTGTCAACTATCACTTCATACACACACATAATTGTTCCACTTTTTAGTCTTCCCCACAGGCTACGAATGCAATATATAAAGAAAAATGGCACAATGCAGGTGTGCAAGAAAGTGGCTTTCAAGCTTCATGGACATCTTTCGTCCTGGTAACGTTCCACTGAGCTAGCGTGATTAAGTGATGTGCTGATTTTGTATCAACAAGATCAAATTTGTGTAAATACCGTATGCAGGTGCACCCAAAGGAAATAAGGTTTCTCTAACAGCTGTTGTGTCTGTCCATGCGTGTGATAGTGTAGATAGTGTTGATGCTCGTGAGAGTGGATCTCAAAGTCAGAGTGTTGCGTACGAGCACTGTACCTCATGTTTGCCCTTCATCCTGCACACTCGAATGTCGTTCTTATTGGATTCCCATGTCCGTTTCTGCAAAAGGAACGAACCACAGTTAAAATATGCTGTGTGTGTACGTTATCAGTTATTGGTGCATATTTGGTTTTGTGTGTGTGCAAGAAAATTAAGTCTCACCTTGCTGTAGAACATCTCATCACCTGCCATGTTATCCAGCTCAACTCTGTACAAGTCATCTCTACCAAACACACAACACAATACATCAGTGCCAATATAATACTAATGTATTAATAGGATATGATATGTAATATACAGGATAATATGAAAAATGTCTTAGGAAGGAGTCAGCAATTAGCCATTTTTTTTCCAGTCACTGCACATTTCTTAATTTATTTCTGAATAAAACTAATTTAATAAACATAAACATCTTGTTTTAGGAATTTAACTGACAGCAGATGTAATTTTCTCATTACTAAGTGCAGGCTAATAGCAGCTTATGTTGCAGCTTAATATTCATCTGTCACAAAATTAGTATATGTGTGAGTATATGTGAATGTATGGTCTGTGTTGTACAAAACAGTGGCCTGCTTTATTTATTGGTGAATGTAGGTACTGTTGTTGTTGTTGTTGTTGTTGTTGTTGTCATAGCATTTCTGCCACCTGCTTGTGTTTTTTTGTGACACAAATCTGTTTTAGTCAAACAGGAAAAAACTCATGGAACTAACATGGTGTTTGTAATATGAAATGTTTCATTTAAATTAGGTGGATTATATTATTTACTTCATTTCAGCACAAGACACTGGGGTCTTAAGTTTGCGTGCCTCTTTCTGGGATTTATATGTGCTTTGCTCCTACGTTGTTCTCTGTAATACATTTATGAAAAATCAGGGTTGGATATAAACTATGTAAGTGACTCACTTCAGCTTTCATTAGAGGCACAAATATTTTTGCTGGAGCACCAGATTTGGCCCAGGGGAGCATTATTTGCCTACTGCTGTTGTAAAGCAATTCTTATTTTCCATATATATGGATAAGAGTAATGTGAACAAACAGCTTGACATTTAACAAAAAAACCCCGAATGTCCTCTGCAGAGTGACAGCAGATGGAGGCTGTGGCATCAAATGAAAGCAAAGGGATATTAATGCGAGAGCGTCAGTAACACACAGTTGGAGGCGGTTGCCGTTGGTTACCTGGCTCCTATGTAGAGTGTGCGGTTGACTTGGAGGACCGTCTGGATGTGCAGCTCCTGTCTCTGAGCTGAACGATGAGCTCTGCCCAAGAACACTGGATACCTTCGCACAACTGACAGGAACACACACACAGACAGACAAATAGGATGAAGCGCACAGTAAAACAAGCCAGAAATGAAGTGCCTTGCTCAAGGACAGTCGATGACAGAGAGAATACATTTTCATATACAGAAAAACTCATGCGGGCCATAAAACAGATTCTCTAACCTTCACTTTAATAGTGTCTTCACTTATTCTTGATGTTTTTGTTTAAGAAAACAAAGATAATGGGCAGAAATAAGTGGTGTAGCAGCTGCGGTACACCGAAACACTTTTATCCTCTTTTTTTTCTTGCTTTTGGTGATGCACGCAGCTCCATAATGAGAAAAACTGTGTGCAATCATTGTTGCTTTTTTCATTGTGTAAAAGAGCGTCCCCTCCCTCCACTTTGTACATTTCAGATAAATGAGAGCGTACAGAGTAACAGACTCTGAGAAAGTTTCAAAGAGGAGGACAACGGTCTCCACAGGGAGCCCTCATCATCAAGAGACAGATTGGGAAAACGTCTCATTGTCCTTGACTGCAGGGAAGGGAGGGAGGACATAGCGATCCATCTCCACTTGTCTCCTCCCCTTCTCTCTTCCACCCCTCAGCCTTCTCTCCTGTCATCTATATCACCCCATCCAATCCAATTGTCTCCCACTTTTTCATCTTCCTGCACCTCTAAACATCCAAACCAATCATTTCTCTCTCTTTCTTCTGTCTTTATATCTTCCTTTCTTCCTCACTCATATGTATTAATCTATTATACTGCTGCTGAGAGATGGAGTGAAGTCTCTTTATCTATTTGTATGCCTAGGTAGCTTCAAAGCAGCTCCACACCAAGGCTCTGACCCTTGACCCCCGATTTCCACATTCACCGTGGAGCCATTCATCAACGCTGCACATGCACGTACAGTCATGCACACACACAGCACACACAGCAGGAAGGAAACATACCCTCTACGGGGACGTAGCTGAGAGGACTGGGTTCCTCTGGGAATGAGCCATCAGCCAGTTGAAGCAGCAGGAGGAGAAATGTGAGGGGAGGAGCCATGGTCGCCATGGCAGCAACACACATACACTGTTAACAGAGAGAGAGAGAGAGAGAGAGAGGGGGAGAGAATATTTTCATTGTTGTCCACTCAATATTTTTTTGTGTGTGTGCATGTGAGTGACTGTGTGCGTGTATTGACATTTTGACAGATTTCTTATTCAACAGGTGAGTGTGAGTGTGTGTGTAGGTGTGCGTGTGTGTGTCAGGACAGGGTCAGAAGTGCAGCACGGTGACTGCTGCGACCAGCCTGTTTTCAGCAGGGAGCTAATGTGCTTCTATTGTCTGCATGGTGGTGTAATGGGTATCTATTGTCAGAAATGTCACTTCATTGTCAAACAGTTTGAATTGAAAGAAATTCTCTCAGCCATAAAATGCACAGAGAGACAAAACATTCACAGAATTACAAAGCCACTTTGGGTGGTAATGTTCCTTTTCACTAAATGTGCTTCAGTGCAGACATATGGAGGCTATATTACCGGTAATAAGCGACAAAGAAGCGATAGCTGGTCTTTACAGATCAGAAAGTGAGAGCAGACAAAGCAGGGATGAAGGGAGTGACCCGGGTAAGCTGGACAATGTCTTTCTAAAGGTCAGAAGTCAAGAATGCCCTAAATCATGAACAAGCCAAAGGGGAGGAAACAGATCTCGATCTTTAAAAACTTTAGAGGCCACAAAATGATCATACTGTGCAAGAAATGTGCACACAAACAAACACACAGACAAGAGAAAAGCCTACAGTCATGCTCATGGCTCTGTGAAGCTGTACTTAAGACACAGCGGTGCTTTGAGCTTAAGGCTACCGCCAGCATGCTAACTAGCTCATAATGACAATGAAAACATGCTAATGTTTAGCGGGTATCATATTAACCATTAGTTCACTATGTGTGTGTGCTAACATTTGCTATTTAGCATTAAAGTACAGCAGAAGCAGATGAAAAGGTTTTGCAGGTATTTAATCATAAAGCAAAGTACTGGACAAATAGATATTTTGACCTGATGGTAGCACTAAATAAAAAGTTATGGAGTGCCCAAAGTTTGCAGGGTTCATCCCCATGGGAACCATGAATGTCCTCATAAAATTTAATGGCAATCCATCTAATAGTTGTTGAGACATTTCAGTCAGGAACAAAGTGATGCACTGGCCAACCTACACCATGCCTAAAAACCCATGTAAAGGGTTCAAACAGTCAAAAACAAGCCGTCATACTGTACATCAGCATCTCTGTCACCTATAAAACCAAGACAGTGGAATAACACTGCCACACATAAGTTACTACCAGTCGTAAATTGTGGCAGCCACACCGTCAAACACATGTTCAAATGTAGAAGCTTTTCTGTACATTTACTGAAAATGCCTGTGGCTCAGCTACACAGCTTACTTGGCAGAGCGAACTGTCTTTGATGTGAGAATACTTTGAAAAAGAAGAGGAGATATATTGTAAAGAGAGAGGCAGATGAGGAGAATAAAAAAAGGGTGGAGTACAGGCTTTGTCTTGGTTTGCTGAGAGTGCTGCTAAAATCCTGGAAAATGTGGAGTTTGATGAAACACAAATGAAAAGAAAGGTTAGAAATGAAAGAAAAAGATGTGAGCAATATGAATGCTGTTTTCATCAAATCGACCTGAATACCATGTTTCCCCCAACCCCCGCTTATTTCCTTTCATCCTCCGTCTCTCTCCCTTCATCACCCACCTCCTCCCTTCATTTCTCTGTCTTTATATCTCTCGGCTTGTCTGTTCCAGGATAAAAACCCTACGACTGTTTTCAAAGATATAACACCAGGTAGAGAGATGGATGCGTTAGTTGCTAAGGTGATGACAACTGCTATTTGAAGCACATAGACGCACACAGATGTAACACGCATATCCTCATATACATAGCACATTCACCTGTGTTGCCAACACTTTAGACGGTGCACGCTCTGGAGTGACAAGCTTTTTGAAGACATCAGTGCGGCGATGTGGGCTATACACTAGAGGCCACTTCAAATGAAATTCTAGTCCAGAGATTGCGAGTTTGACATCTCTAAGCCTTCCCCTCATCAGACACATTGGAGGAGCCCTGAAGGGGGGTGGGAGGTTTGTTTCGTCTGACTCTCCATTGGGATTCCCTGAACTAGAACTGATTGAGTCAGGTTTAGGGTCAGCCTCATTTCATTACGGCCATTTCATGAGAGGAATCCAAATTTAATGCTTAAACCTAAAATGAAATTGTGTTTTCTTGTGTGGTCTACAAGGATGGATGGATGGAATTAAATTAAATGTGTTTTCCAGCGAGATTAGGCTGCAGTGATTATGGACCAGGTTTCAAAAAATCACACTGCATCTTCTCAGTCATAACTCAGTCAAATTTGAACCCACAGATACGATAGTTTCAATGTGACTTTTACTTTTAGGGCATATCATTATTTTTTGATGTCATCCACGTAATAAATGTTCATAAATACATTTAAAAATTATAAAATAAAAGACGACCTTCCTGAAAGTCATCACATTAAGTTCTCTTCATTATCACAGTAATCAAGTGATAGTACTTCCATGAGTACACTGCAGACAAGAACTGCTAATAGCTAATTCTGCAAACTTTTAATGGTGCCAGTTTGCTATAATGTGAACAAATATAGACTATGGAAAAGCTGTGGGAGTTGTAGTCCACAGCAGAAACATTAGACTTTGTTTCCCACAAGCACAATGGAAATTGTAGTTCCAAGCACAAAGTAAGACAAAAAACATGACAGGAGTGTCAAAATCTATTAATATTAACCTTTTGCATGTGAATTATCATGATCTAATTTTGGCTCAGCATGTTCCATCAACTTTTTTGTGTGTCTGAAACACTGACACTCTCCCCCATCCATCATATACAGATATTTGCTCTGTAATGAAAAACTGGAGACATACAGACAAAGATCTCAATTTTTATAAGATGTTTAAATTGAACAACAACAATTTTGTTTCATAAAACCCATCTTATTTTGAAAATAACAATAGCTGGGCATGTCTGGCTCGTACATGTAATAACTCTCGTAAAAGCCTGTGACTGAACAGAGACAAAATAAGCAAAAAAAGCGACGGGCATCCCTCTTTCCTTCCTCACTCACAGCCTACACATGCTACATACCAAAACCCTGCGGCCAATCATTGATGGTGTCTCCTCATTAAAGCGTGTATTGATTAAGGTTATTGATCCATAAGATAAACCATCTGATCTGGGCCAAGGCCAACATAGCAGAGCTCTGCTGCTAGCTAGAGTCATGACAAAGAGCAGTGTTTTCAATGCTCTGGGCTATAAAAAGAGGTTTGGGGGCAACGCTTTGACGATTGGTTATCAAGGCTTCTGTGTTTTTTTCTGCTGAGCCGAAAGACAGACGAGATGAAGGATGAAAGACAGAGACGATTTGAGTAGCGGACAAAAATAAAAGAGCAAGAGAGATACTGCCTGCTACAGACTTCCAGCTCATCAAGCTATAAAAAAAACAGACCGCCAGTGACAGAGTGAGTATCAGGAAATCAAGGGAAGAGAGACGAGCGCGGAAAGAAGAAAGCGTGTTATGCTATTTGTGTCAGATCATGTTGGTGTGATAGGATTAAATGGTTTGACACTGACACGGTTATCATGGGATGCATGTAATGATGGCGACAGCCACACAGTGTAATCTACCCTCATCAGGCAACCCATTAGCAAATCACCTGCTAACACTCACATCATTAACCAATCAGCAGGTCATCTGAAGAAGCATAATCACCTGCTTTCACCTCTTATCAGTCTGTCCATATGTTTTGTCCTCATCAGCTGGGACTGAGATCCATTTCATGAGTTCACCTGCCTCAGCTGAGCGGACAGAAACATCAGGGGGTAAGCAGCACGCTGGGAATGTCTATGCAAACCAAGAGTATGTCAACAGGCTATATGAAAGATATCTATTTAACTGTTATCTATCTAATATTTACCCATGATCCCACCCTAAAATGCCTCAGTGGCCTTTAGTGTATATTGGGTATGCTCATATTTGCACAAGACATCTCAACTATTAAAGCTGCTGTGCAAGATCAATACACTCTCATCCTGCTAAACAGAGACAGAATAAAGAGCAGCATCCCTATCAACACTGGGAAGCATTTACTGACCACAAGGAAACTCTGAAAAATACAAAATAATAAACAACACAAAGGGCTCCTGCAGTCCGTCTGCAGGCGCCGATACATAGCTAACCAGAGCCAACATCACTGATGCTGTGGGCATTGTTGTCAGGATGCTGGAGCCTTGACCTTTTCTGCACCCAAATACAGTACAGCCATTAATTAATCCTTTGATATATATGTGTGTTGTGTGTTGTGTGTGTGTGTGTGTGCATCTATATGACAGTAAAAACACATCTTTCTGTGGCGCTGACATTTCACTCGTCACCGTATCTGAACTGTGTTTTCTGGTGCGTTGCGTTTCTGATCCGTTGTTGTGATTAGAAAAATCTTTCTCTCTCTCTTTCTGTTTTCTCCCTCTGTCTCTCGCTCTCTCTCTTCAGCTGCTGCAGCCACTCCACTCTTTGCCTTTGTTACCGTAGCAACCAATAGCAAAGCTAGGCAGAGATGTTCTATTGCAGTAGATGTAAAAGCGAGGAGGGCGGGTTCGCCCTCTAACACATACATGAGCGCATACGTGTGAGCATAAACACACACATACACACACACAAACACACAGACACACACACTGATGCATACACTTTTAAGCAAGAGCCCAAAATCCTCGTACATTCATATGAGTGTGCATGAACACGTACATGGACACAGATATAGGGAGGTGGGGGTCCCCTCTCTCTCAGCGAGGAGGGGGATGGGGGAGCTGCAAGCATTTTTGTCTACACATTACCCACACACACTGGCAAGACAATACATAGCTCATTTGAAATCAAGTGGGTCAACAATGGAAAATATTGAAAACACAAACATGCATTCATTACACATTCACTTGGAAAAGATGCTTACTGCTAAGCCTTTTTCACGGGTTTCCCCTTAAAGATGTACTATTTCAGCTGAATCTCTGAGCCTGAATGAGCTATCACTGCTCTGTGTTTATGAAAGCCATTCAGACTCATTGAAAAGAACAGCTTTACTGGATGGAGGGTAAGCTGTGGTGGCACAGACTTGATTTGGGAAAGAAAGAAATATGTTGGAAGATAAATGCTTTTCATGAATGAAAGCTCTGAGACGTCCTCTGCCAGATATGACAGGTGGATACAATCAAAAAATGGATGGATCAAGACAGTTAAAGTTGGATTCAAAAGTCTAAACTTTTGTGAGTGTAAGATATGATATATCAACATGAAGACCCGGGTAGAACAGAGCCCTTTACACCCTCGTTTAATTTGTAACACACTTGCTCCTTGAGGACAGTATGCAGGTTAAAGCCCGGAATAAAGTAAGATGGCTTGAGGGTGGAAACACAGACACGGGCTAAACTGGGAGAAGTGGGTCACCTTCACACTTCAGTACTCCACCCTACAAGCACTATAGCTTCATTAAAAGAAATTTCCACTGAAAATGGAAAGGGCATGAACAAAATGTAACCGTAAGGGATTTCAGAAGGTTTTTCTTACTACGGTACAGCGATGGATCGAGATAACATCGTAAAGTTCACTCATAAATCACTCATAGCTTGTCCATCAACAACAGCAGGAGGTGCGTTATTAATACGGGTGTTACTCTCAGGTGCCTCGCGTCGAACTTCAAGACAAAGTTGTTAAGAGTTCCTAAGTTAAAGGATCTGATCGTTGTGATACAACAACTGTTTCAAATTTACTTCACACTCATGCTGTGAAACTCTACCATGAAGAGAAAATAGAGCACAACACAGCTATAGGCTTTTATAGCAAGATACATTTCACACAAAATAACTGGAAATATAAGATAACATTTTCACAGATTACACGCTAAAAACAGAAGAAACATGGATGGAGAATCTGTAACATCACCTGTAGGGATGTTTTTAAGCTTGGATTTATGTTACACCTGTTTTTATGGTTTGATTCCCCTTTTAAAGATGTATTTTTTCACCACAAAGACACAAAGACTGAAAATGTAACCACTAAATTTGCAATTGAAGATAGTAGTTGGATATTTTCGCTCACTTGAGTAAAGAGTTTTTGGAAACCAGTATTTAACAACTGTGAAGTTGAAATGTTAGCCCTTTCATGCTGGTTTCACCATTTAGCTGGTCAGATTGTCACTTGATTGAAAAATGTATGACCACCACATGGATCTAAAGAATGCAGTGGGGTAAAAGACCAGATTTTATGGTCCATGTAATTGGCCCACCAGGCTACCAGTATTAAGTACTAATAGTGTTGTTGGCTCATAACTCTGAACTTCCTACAGCCAGCACCTAGTTAGCTTAGCTTCGTAGAAGAAACAGCTACCCAAGCTCTATCTGAAGATAAAAATCAACCTACCAGTAACTCAGAAAAAAAGTAAAGTGTAAAAGTGACAACTCAGAGTTATGTGCCAGACTGTTTCTTGGCTGAAAGCTGTGACTTCCTGGAGACTTAGACATGAAACAGTCTAGCACATAACCCCCTCAAAACTGCAAATTCACATTCTCATTTTTACACTTCGGTACGGATTGAACAAATATCACATGTTAATTAAAACGTGAGCTTCAGAGATGCTGGCAGGTGGATTCTTTAAATCTTATGGAAAAGCCAAGCTAGCTGTTTTTGTGCTAAGCTAAGCTAACTGGCTGCTGGCTGTAGCTTCATATTACTGTTCAGACATCAATCTTCTTATCTGACACTCCACTAGCAAACAAATGAGCATATTTCCCAATGTCAAAGTATTTCTTTAATTTCACATACATATTGTTTTAAAGATAAGTTACTGTGATTTTATGAAGTACTTGTATGCCAGTTCTGGGTCTTCGGAATTCAGAATTTCAAACTGGTTTCTGTGGGAATAATTATATGTGGTATTAGTAATCTCCCATAACAGGTGGCAGCTTTACTAGAACAACATGGTGTCACAGCAAAGAGTGAAGAGAAACAAACACCCGGATATTTATTCAGATAGACGGACCTGTTCACATGCGCTCATATACAAACACTCATATATAAACACACCTACTCACCAATGTGCGCACACACAAATACACACACACACACACACACACACGCTCTCTTCAGCAGTGGAATCACTGTGTCAAGTCTTTATCTTATCGAGGTGGAGGCGATATTCCCTCAAGTGGCTGCCTGTCTCCTCAAAGCAGGTCTAATCAGAGTTTAGGGAATCTGTCTTTTGCTGTTAAATATCCCCCCAAAAAACTATTCAATCTACAGGGTCATTTATATGCTAATGCAAAAGGTTACCTCTGCATAGGCCATTGTCGCAGCTACCTGTTTGAGGTTATGTGTGCATGTAAAAAGGAGGGAAAAAAGACAGAAGGAAGAGGGAGATGGCGAGAGTGAATGAACAAAAGAGGGAGATGAAAAGAGAAGATGGTAGAAAAGGGAGATGAAGAAAGAGAGGAGAAAAGATACAGAGGCAGAGAGGAACGAAGATATTCCCCTGGGTGAGTGCCATAGGTAATTAAAATAGGATGGACAGAGCTGGAGTATAGCCAAAGTGAGCTCCATCTCCCCTCAGACTTCTTTCCCAATCAGGCCTTCTGCCTAAAGCCAAATTGCTGCTAGTGACAGACACACAGTAGTCTTTGGCTGTAGTGAGTTATCAGCTTATGTACAATGGACATGTACATACAGTGGGACAAACACAGGCTCAGAAATGCAGGTGCAAAGCGATCAGACAGTTACAAATGACAAAATTTGGGTGACTAAACAGGTTATGTGTGTACTTCTCGTGCTGCACTGAGGCAGAAATGCACATGAGAACAACACACGCACACATTTATGGTGCTGTTCAAAGCTGCAGCAAGGGCAAACGTTACTAACCAGAGTTTGACTGCAGTAAGCACATATACATTCACTGCACAGCTCTGGGCTAGAGGCGAGCACATGAGTATGCAGTGCACGCACTCAGACACACACTATGAGCACAGAATCGAACGCACGCACACCCCGGTACGTACGACGGCTATGAAGATAATTACACGACAGTGACATTGGTTTTTTCATCTATGAATTTGACCTGTTTTTAATGCTGCTATTATTCTGTTTTGTCACACAGTGTTAATGGTGCACTTTGTACTGTACAAGGTAGTCCATGACATCTGTCTCTAGGGAGCATCGTCTCCTCTGCTTAAGTGTGTCTTAAGCCAACCTTTGTGACTGTCTAATACACAGTTGTAAGCTTGAGAATTTGTGATTTTTTTCATATGAAAAACACATCACAGTTACCAAACTCCAGTCGAAAATCTCTTTTTTCTGTTACCTTGTTGGTTGGTTTGCTTTCTATGTTTTACTGACCACAGTCCAACATCTCCCTGCCTTTCATTTTTCTACTTCAACAATGACTATGCTAAATAGGCTGTGCTAATGTCTCAACGTGGCAGCCATTACCATATATCTCATACCCTTTTAGTGGCTTCTCTTATGCTGGCGTAGAAGGAGACACAGGCTGAAAGGTAGCTCATATTCTCGTCGTGTTGTTCTTTGTGTGCTGTGATCACCAGTAAGGGTAAATATAGCTCTTTTGGCAGAAGCCCGCTAAGAGGATCACAGCTCACAATAGGTGGTCTAAACACAACAGACATCAAAATGCCAAAGAACCTGCATGTGGATTGACGTGATACGTGCATGCACACACCTACAGCGTACACACCCATCAGCAGAGACAACACCTCCCCTGAGAGCTCTCTCTCCAACTTGCAGGTATAATTGTGTTTCTGCTCCTCTCCTCTCAGTTGTGACTGGGCCCCAGATGAAAAGACATAATTAAAAGAGAAAAGTTGTGTTTGTTGCAAAGGAGGAATGGGTGTGAGAGAGGACAGAATGAAGGCAGGAGAAAGATTAGCCACAACAAAGCTTCATCAGGCTGCAAAACCATCTCGAGTAACTGGGAGACAAAGGACTCGGATGCGCCTTTATCGCCCAATAAAAAAGTCCTCCAAATCCCTGTGGTTAAGCTGCCATAACTAAAGCCTGCCGTTGGCTTAGGTCTTCGCTGAATCTGTTGGACAACAAACGCAGCAAAATATGAGAAGATAGACCTTGCTGCAAGAAATATATATATACCTCCATTCATTTCATGCAAAGGAGTAAAAAGTCTCATCTGTGGCATTTGAGAAAAGGTTACTTTGTTATTTGCTTATTTTGTTTGTGTGTGCACAGTGTGAGTGCCTCAGTGAAAGCCTGAAGTAGCCGGTCATTTTCTCACTTTGCAATTTTGCGATGTAAATGAGATCACAGAAGGTAAGAGATTAGGCTACCTTTATCTCCCTGAGTTGAAACAGCTGCGATATCACTCAAATTTCTAGGCAGTTAAATGGGAGGACCAGCTGCATGCAAAGACATTAATTCATTTAAGAGACAAACTAACTCCCACTTTTAATGACTCTCACACACACTATAACAAATACACACATAAAATATGCATGTACTACCATCAACATGCTGTTAAACATGCTATTAACTGCCTGACCCTTTGATACGGAAGCTTCAGAGGTGCTGTTAAGGTGATACAATGGACAGAACAATACACTGCAAAATGAGCGCACATGTTAACACATTATAGCACGCGCAGAGACCACACAGTGTGCACGGGGATTCATAAAAGCACAGGCTGCACCTCAGGGGAGGAATCAGCGAAGACAGAGTCATAAAACTGAAGATGCATGGCCACTGTAAAGCATATGAAGGATTCTTACATTGAAAACAACTGCAAGGTATTATTACATTGTATATGTGGCTGATACAGCAACCAAATCCACCTGGTGCAGCCACCTTAGCCAATTGAACATCATTCATCTTGTGGAGTACAGTTTATGACACTATGGACAATTTACAGCAGAGTTAGCCAAAGGTAAAACTCCTCGGCTTGTGTGGTACCAATTATCTTGCTCCTTTCCTTTTAAAACATCTGGAAGGACTTGTCCAAAAAGCCCAGTTAGGCTCCTGAAAGCCTCTCACATGAACACAGAGAATGTTTTGCATAAGGGAGTACCTGTCTCAGGATAAGAGCTAGCCTCTGACATGTAAAGAAAGTATGTCTGCGTGACTCCTGACCCTGTGGCCCTCATAATCCCGCACAATGACTCCCTGAGGTCCATAGTCTGAGGACCCTGCTGGAATAGGTCACAGAACAGATGCCTGCCCAGCCAGATTCCTTCTGATCTTATTGCCCTGAGGTCTGCGGACTTCAACACCCTTTTCAAGTGTTGATTTTGTTCGAAAGAATCCCACTAAACCCTACCACCAGAAAAACACTCCGCTCTGTGTGAAACTGGAACTTCAACACATACAGTAACTGGCTGCTTTTGAGGAAAATAAACATGAATGTCTTGACACTAATCATAACTTTGCTTTAATCCACAATCAGATTAGAAATTAATCCTGTCGACTTTCTTTCTTTACTTTAGGGCAGATGGGAGTTGACACAGCAAGTTCTGAAAGCTCATACATTAACATTCCTTCATATATAAGCAAAGCAAGCAAGTGGGAGGTATCTCCAGTGAAAACAAGGAAATCTACATTGCTTATTGGTTAGAGAGAGTGACAAAAGTCAAGGAAAAACATCAAGTTATTTCAGAAAAATCCTTCGTTAGCTTTAAAAACTGTCCTGGGTGAAGAAAGCAAATCAATCCAATTGTCTGACATGATACAGATACAGAAACCTAAAGGTTTAGTGGCAGCTTAGAGACCCACAATGTTAAAAACCAGGAGTGTTCGAGTCACTCAATGTTCCTCTCTGTGTACCAAAGGTAAAGAGAAGCAATTTGTCGCCGAATGCTTGACGTATTCTCTTGGCGATAGGAACAGAGAAGCTGTTAGGTAACATCTCTCTCCTTCCAACATCTTCTGTCTGTTTCTTCTCACTCTATTTAACACACACAAAGACGCACGCACACACACACACACAACCTCAGACAGTCATTCTACACATTTCTACAAAACGTGCTCCTTAGCAACCCCAACAGACTAATCTGCCGTTGATTTACTCTTTGTGGGTAGGCTGTATTATGCTGCAATCCAATCTAATTTTTTTCGCCGTGCTTGAGATGCCCTGTTTGCAGCTTAGCATGTGTGATTGAATAGGGTCCTATGTGATCAATAGAGCTCATTAAATGTCCCTGAGGGCAGTTGTCTCACCCTGAAGCTTTCTTAGATTGCTTTTACCTGCAACATGCTCTGCCTTTTTCCTTCAAGTGGTTCCAACTTTGTTTGCAGCATAATTAATTTTCTAATTGAATTACTCAAGCCTGGCCTTTGTGTGCTATTTTCTTAAATGTAGATTGAAGTATCCATTCGGTTCCCTTCAGTATAGGCTGTGGGTTTTTTGGTGTGAGAAGGCTTTTTGGGATTGCTGTATGTTTGGGATGGGCGGGTGTTAGACTGCCTTCCAAAGGGAGGCTGAAGGAAACAGTGGCTGCACCTGTTGTTCCCTGCGGTTGCTGTGTGGTGGGGTTAGCACCTGCTCACACGGCTGCTGTGTGGCTGTCTGTGTGGGCAGCAGGGATAACAGGGAGACCATTCACACCCGCTCAGACTGCTGTCTGCAGCCCCTCTCCCTCAACGCTCGTTCACTCTGCAAGCTCTCCGCTCCATCATTTCTTTTTCTGTTTATACATCCTCTGCCTATCCACCCTCTGTAGCCTATATGCCAGATTGTTATCTGCCACACTTTATCCTTTGTATCCCCAATCTGTCTGTCTGTGTTTCTGTCTCTCCCTCTCCTCCTCCCTCCCTTCTTTTTTTTATTGTGTCCAACCATCTCTTTTTTGCCTCTCAACTCACGCAGAAAGGCAAACGTAAACAGCAGCAGCTGGGAGCTGTTACAGTCCTTCTGTGGAACTCGATAGCTTTTAGTGTGAAGGATGAAGTTGTAAACAATAAATTACATATAACTACTAAATCACTTCAGTAAGAGCTGGGATGGCTCTGAGTGAGCATTTCACTTGGACCATGGAGGTCGAGAGTGTGCAGTGTGGTTATGGGAAATTTTAGGTGACAAGTTACTGGAAGTGTGCGAGACACATTTTGGACAAAGGATGTATACTTTAGAGCTCTCACAGGAATATACTCCATTTCTCATCTCTGGATCTGTATTTACACAAATGAAATGCTAAGAGATAAGATGGACATCTATGCACTAATAATCACATTAAATTTAAACACCAGAAATACAGTGTGGACAGTACATCTGCCATGCCACTCCTGTTTCTCTCCTGTGAATGAGTAATGACATAATCAATTGACTTTATGAGCTTCCAAATCATCACACGTGACCTTTAACAGGAAACCTTAAGCAAACATTTATTAAAACAGCATGCATTCACACAATCATACAACATTTGAAAGCAATAAACCTCATTTAAATCACGACCTATGAACCGGGTCGTGATCTAAATAAGAATTGCAATCATGCTTTGTGCTCTGTCCTTGCAATGCAGCGTTATAAATGTGCAAGTATTGTGAGCTCTTTCTGCTGAGACATCACTTCAAACCTATACGGAAGAATAAGCACTGTTAAGATCCAATGCAACACGTGAAAGAACAATGATATGCAACGAGAGATATGTACATGATGTGCAAATAACAAAAAAAAAAAAAAAAAAGAAGAAGCAAACTTGCAGCTAGACACAAAGAGCACTACGTGTCCACAAAGGTCCAGGCGATGCCAAACAGACATCTACAGGCTCACCCGGAGGAGTAATAATGCAGCATCGCGTTTGGTGGCAGTAATAAAATTGCGCACATGCTGTATATATACCTGTTCATCCCCATTCACCCCCCGTCTCCCCTCACACATATCCATCTCTCAATCCCCACCATTTGGCACACTCACCGCACCAGATGGCCAGGTAGGGAGGCGGAGGAGGCAGGTGCCAGTCGCCAACTCGCCCTCTCCGGTCGCTCTTCTTCCTCTCTGTGGAGAAAAGGGTGATGGATACCACGGCTCTCGGTATCCAAAGCCTCTCTGAATAATAAGAGCAGCTCCTCAGCCGCACCTCACCTGTCTCTTCCCTCTACGGTTCCTGCGCGTCGCCGTAGCATCACCGTTTACCGAGCGCGTCCAAAACGCCCAGTCAACTACAAAACGTTTTTTTTTTTTCTCTTCTCACCCCCTTGGAGAGAAAGAGTCCGTAATCTAAATGTGTAAAAGATAACCTCTTCAGGGTTTCTGTGATCCAGAATACGTTTTCTTCCCTCGGTAGCCTTGTTCAGACCCTTGCAAAAATCCCAAATCCTGCAATTGCGGACTGTATTAAGTCTTCTGTCTGAGGGGGGGCGGCCGGTTGTCTGCACTTGGTCAAGCTATGAAATGAGTAGTCAGCAAAATGTAATCCCCTTTTTAAATTTACAGTGGCGAGGTGAAATGTCCAACGCAGAGCAGTCACAGTGACAGCAGGGGCCCATAATTCACACCCCCTGAAACACAGTCCTGCAGTGGATCAATGATGAATGGAGGACCTCTCTCTCTTTCTCTCTCTCTCTCTCTCTCTCTCTCTCTCTCTCTCTCTCTCTCTCTCTCACACACACACACACACACACACACACACACACACACACACTTCATGTGTTAGATTATTATTGAAAAATGAGTTTGATGGCCAGGATAGAAAGTTAAACGTCCTAAAACTGTGCAGGCAACATTTTGTAATAAATAAAAAATAAAATCAGATTTTCTCACGTCTCGTTTGTTTGTTTTTTAACCTTCATTTGCACTCTTTAGAAATACAATAGAAATCTAGATATTCTATGTCACCATTGGGTTTGAAATACTGGAGTAGATCCATCTTGGAAATGACGTGCAGAATATAAAGGGATCATTTGCAAAAGCAAATATCTCCGTTTTGATTTGTTTTCCTAAATCATGTTTTTTGTGCCCTGCAGGGAATATCAGTCAAACTTGTGTTGGTTTAGTCATTTTAAGAATGTCTTTTAAATGAACTCTTCACATGCAGATACAGATATACAGAACATCTGTCATTTATTGTAACATTATGTCATTTATTAGTACAGGTACGGATCTTAAGTATGATTTGGAGGTACTTACACTAGAAATAACATTTATTTTGACGATTTATGCTAATTAATACTTCCATGACTAAGTTTCAGGGTGAAATATTGTACCTCTCTGCTACATTTATTCCACAGTTACAGTCATAAAGATAAGATTTTGCATTTAGATAACTAACAGCTTGTTAAAAATATCATGCATTAGTATTGAGTGGTATTGTAGATACTGCCCAGTAGTACATGAAGTAATTAAAACCAACTCCCACAGGACCGGCTATAACATTAAATGCTGTTTGGATGTTTATACATCAGTAGTGATAATCAAATAATCTAACCTTTAACAATGTAATACTCCATACATACAGCATAATGAGGACATTTACTTTTGATATAATTACATTTTGCTGATACTTCCTGATACTACTTTTAATTAGCTTAAATTTTAAATACAGGACCTAATAATTAAGTATAAAGTATAAATGATTGAGTCATTTGACATTGTGGTATTTTTACTTGAGTAAAGGATCTGAATAATTGTTCCACCACTAATCCTGGATATGGTTTTAAACATTTAGACTGAAGTGAATATGAAACACAAACACCATTTTAAAGATAAGATAAGATAAGATAAGATAAGATAAGATAGATTTTCATGATCCCATAGCACTTGTTACAGCAGCTCATACTCATAAATAAGAAATATATATGTATATAAATCTAAGATATACTGGAAACAGAAAAAATAACTGTTATAATAATAGCAAGTAAAATAAATAAAATAAAAACGTATATACAGTATATACACCTTTCAAATGTATGGATATTCATTTGTACCATGCACAAATATATCTCTATATAACAGTAAATATAAATCACACGGGAAAAATTAATTTATAATTTACAAGGCTACATTAAGTCACGGTGTATAGTTTTATTTTCATTCATTTATTTTATTTTTATCTTTCAGTTTCCCATGTTGGATTAAATCTGTCCTTTTTTATTTTGTTATATATTCTTAGTTCGTTAATAGGATATTTGAAGAAGTGCGTTATGTTGAATGTACGATAAATAATAAATAATAAAATGTCTATAATAAAAGTAATATTTTACATACCATAACTATTATGTTATCAGCTATCTTAGAGCTGTGAAATGATGTGGTGGCCTTAAAATAATAAAAATGAATGCACATGTCGGTGGTTGTGATGTAAATGTGATTTTGATAAATTATATCAGGACACTTTGTGATAAAGTTTTGAAATGGAATAGGCCCTTACGTCACATCCGGGTTTAGTCGGACAGTAGTAGAAAAAAAAAAAAAAAAAATCTGGTTGCCATGAATTTGAGCTAGCTAGCCACCGACAACTGTCAATAACACTCGAGTAAAATCATCCATGTCAAGACACAAGCGGGATTTTCGGAGTCGTGTGCTGCTTCTGCGTACATACAGCTGCACACCAGCCTGCCTGCCAACATACTGTGAATCGGTAAGTAGCTAGCTTTGAGGCTAGCTCGCTACCTCGCTAGCCGCCGCCGCTGCCGCCGCTAATGCTAAGTGATGATATTTGGACTGTTAGCTGGTGTTAACCTCTTCACTTAGTGTCGTCTAATAACAGCAGGGATGTGTCGCTTATCTACCTCCCCAGCTGTGTGTATGCTGTGTCAATGTACGGCTCCCGTTATGTGCACACATCACTGCCTAACGTTAGAGGTTAATATCGTTGTTAACCGTGTGGCTACCATTAGCATATCAGTCGCTCCCTGTCGCTCTCTGTGTGTCTGTGTTGAGGGGGTGTTGTAATTAGTCACCAATGTCTATGATCACATCAGGTCATCTGAATCACTTCAACCCCGCGGTGACATTTCAGCAGCCTCGGTACATGGATAAATACATATGACTTCAGCTCTTATACACGCTGGTTAGTTACAGGAGCTGTGAAATGATGACAACAACAACTGAACCCGTGTACTGAGTCCTGCTTGTCTTTTGTCTTTGAATCATTGTTATCTCTTCCTCATAGCTGTGATGCCAGGTTACTGTTTGCCCTTTGGCCAGTGTCTGTAACTGCTTTATTTTGTAAAGCTTCTTAAAGCTTATCATATCACTTTATATCAGCACTTAAAAGATAAGAACTACATTAAAAGACCAGGACAGCTAAGTGGCCATGCCTTTGTGACTATTAAGTTGTTGTGTACAATATGTTTTGCCGTTTTAACGTGTTATCGTTTCTTCCTTTTTTATCAAGATCCAGCTGGCTAAGTGACTAGACCAGAAAACCTTGGCACCGTCGTGTGCCGCTTCATTTCAAGACCCAGGGATTTCTGAATCCAGGTACGTTCATGACAGGATATCTGTGCAGGGTTTCCCCAAAGAAAAAAGGTTAGTGGAGGGAGGTGGTTAGTATTTTTTATCTTTACTAGATACATCTACTAGTCACTGATAGATAAATGTTCAAATTCAGCCACTCAGCAGTGAAACATTACTTTGTGTTTGAAATCTACCAGCCACTTCCAAATGCGACCACCATTTGGCTGATGGGTAGTCTTAATTTCCCATCCCGTTCTCCTCTGATTGATAACTGGAAGCAAACGTAGGACGTGGTGGAGCAATGAATCACCTGCTGGACCCGCAGCTCCTGATGCCTCACATTTCGTAATCAATGTTGTTACTATATGACGATTTAAACACTTGCCCCATTGATAAAACATGTGGCCGTTGCAGTGTGATGTAGTGCCACTGCTCATTTTCCCTCAAGCGTAATAAGTTTGATGTTATATTTCAGTAAAATGTAACAGTGAAGGCGCCGACCCTGTCCAATTTGACTCATGCATGCTTTTCCTATTATGTTTTTCTGCCACCTAATCACTCTGTCTATCATGTTTGTTTTCCCACCAGAAGATGAACGGTCTGTCCATACGAGAGCTATGCTGCCTGTTCTGCTGCCCCCCTTGCCCCAGCCGCATTGCAGCCAAACTGGCTTTCCTGCCTCCAGAGCCCACCTACGCCCTTCTCCCTGACCCAGATCCAGGTTCTGGAGCAGGAGCTGCTCCTGGATCCAGCTCCGGGGCTGCTGTGCCTTCTCTTGGAGCCCCAGGACTGCGTTCCCGGCTCAGCGCTGGTAGTGGAAGTGACAGAGGAGGCGGAGGCGGCGGCGGTGGTGGTGGTGGTGGTGGTGGTGGTGGAGGAGGTGGGGGAGGAGGGGTTGGAGGAGGTGGGGGAGGAGGAGGAGGTGGAGGTGGAGGAGGAGGAGGAGGAGGTGGAGGTGTTGGTGCTGGCAGTGGCGGCGGTAGCAGCAGCAGTGGAAGTGAAGGCAGGTGGAAGCTTCATCTGACAGAGAGAGCGGAGTTCCAGTATTCACAGAGAGAGCTGGATGTGACGGATGTATTCCTGACCAGATCTAGCCGAGGGAACAGGGTGGGATGCATGTACATTCGCTGTGCCCCCAATGCCAGGTGAGACACATGACCTCCTGAACACCTTGAAACCCGTCCTGTATCCCTGTGTTTTGGTCGTGCTTTAGATAGGGCAGCTTTCCCATCTTTCATTGTAGCCAAATGCAAATCTATTTTTCTCAGTCATACAAGTATATCCCATGTTTTCCTGTCAAATTCAGCAGAGCCTCTGCTAAGCCTCTGCCTGCTTCCTAACTTCCTTCTTCTTTGTCTTTTGTCTCAGGTTCACAGTGTTGTTTTCCCATGGCAATGCAGTAGACCTGGGCCAAATGAGCAGCTTCTACATCGGCTTGGGCACTCGCATCAATTGCAACATCTTTTCCTATGATTACTCAGGCTACGGTGTTAGCACTGGCAAGCCTTCTGAGAAGAACCTTTACGCTGACATTGATGCTGCCTGGCACGCCCTACGCTCCCGGTAAGCAGGCAGAAACTGTCCGATCCCATTCCCACAGAGTACGAAATGAACAGCCAACAAGCAGCATATGCCAGTTAGTGTCTTCAGAAATCAGCGAGAGTCACTCACATCACTGGCCAGTAACTTTCTTTTGTGGAAATAACATTTGGTTTGTTCAGTTATACACAAACCGTGCCCCTGTTGATCACAATAGTCCCTCTGTGAAAAGCTGGTCAAATCAAAGCTAAACAATGGCTCTGTATCAAACAGGCTGAAGATTGTCTGTCACAAGTAACAGCATCTAAAATTCAGAAAAATATTCCTCTTGTTTATCTGCTGCCAGTGTGGTTAATGAGCCTAATGTTAGCAGAAACTTTCATTCCCAGGTGGCAACACAAATATTGAGTCCACTGAAACATTAAGACAACAAATATTTATGTTATGTTATATAAAAATTCTGAATGTACTCAATCCCTGATTCTGTGCTTAAGGTAGTATTTAAACAGGTATGGTTATATCCTGTATTGGTGTAAAAATGTCTGATAATCATGTTACATTCTTTGCTTATGATGTTCTCTTTCAAACTTTGTCTACATGTCAACATGAAATGCGGGGGTAGTTGTTTCCATTTGTTTGACTGAAAGGCTTACTGCACCGTGTTAATCTGCATGTGGAAATCGACACCGTGTGCACATCAGTCGTTTTGCACTTTGCATCTTTGCAGAATAAATTTGACTCTTTATCCCTGCTGATATCTGTGTGTGTTTGCTCAGGTATGGCATCAGCCCTGAGAATATCATCCTGTACGGACAAAGCATCGGCACGGTGCCCACAGTGGACTTGGCATCACGGTTTGAGTGTGCTGCTGTGGTCCTCCACTCTCCTCTCACCTCTGGCATGAGAGTGGCCTTCCCTGACACCAAGAAAACGTACTGCTTTGATGCCTTCCCCAAGTAAGTTATATTTGAGTTTTATTTTCTGTGTGGTCAGTGTTTCCCAGATAATATTATATATGTATTTATATATATATATATATATATATATATATATATATATATATATATATATATATATATATATATGAAAAGTCACATTTCACTAAAATATTAAAATACCTCAACATTGTAAGGTATCTGTAAAAAGAACAGAGCAGCTGTTGTGATAATGAATTTCGTTAATTACATGAAACTCGAATGGTGACAAATTATCACTGCTGTAAAAGAAGTATGAAAATGTTAATTAGACTCCTGTGGTATAATCTGCTTCTCTCTTGTTGGCCAATATGTTCCAAAGCCAAAATATTATATTTGTAAATACACAGCTTTCAAATTTTAAGTTGTATTGTGCATTATAGTACAACACGGAAACAGTGTGACACATCTATCTGTTGTTCCTCTGGAGGCTGAATGCACTTATTATGAGTCATGATGAGACAAAAGTGTCAAGTATGGTTGGGCAGTATGAGAAACACTGTGAGACGATAGAAATGTGTCTACCAGGACAGAGATACAGAGATATTTTCATACCATTTATATCGATCTATTTACCCCCTTAATATTTCTGGTTATATTAGACCACTGTGGGCAATGTTGCGTATCATTTAATTGGTTTACAAGAGTATATTTTTTATTTGGATCCCCATTGATTGTTTCCTTGGCAACAGCCACAATTCCTGTGGTCCAGAGTTTGTTTTTTTTGCTGCAAATGTGATGAAGTACCTTAATTTGCCAGGTATTACATTTGCTTACATTTGTTTTTGGCTATTACATTCGTGAAAAACACATCTTTCAATCTTGTTATTTGAAAGTCCTGAAACAAAATATTTTTTTTATAATGTACTGCAGTGTATTTAGCCATATTTTGATTGGACAGTGATTGTTGGTAATCAGCATTTGGATGGAAACTATTGGAATCTATTGTAATTAAGCAAAGCTGACTCATCAGCTGTTTGTCAAAGAAGAAAAACGTTTCCTGCCACCGTTTAAGCCAATGAGTACCATGAGTGCTGAGCATAACAGCACTGAGACTTTTAACTACATCTGCTTTACATGTGTTGTAATATTAACGTTATATTAATGGTCATCATCTATCTTAAACAAAGTTTGCACTGCAAAGATCAACATATTTCTACAAGAAGTTTAAAAACACACACAAGGGGCAAACATTTACTGCTTCCTGTTAGAAGCTCGGACACTGTCAGTAATGAATACACACATTTTGTATTTTGTCGCCTCAACAATTCAAGAGCTCACCACCAGCCTCCTTTTGTTAGTTGTGCTATTTTAGTGTGAGACAGCCGTGGGCAATTAAGCACTGACTCAAAACACTGTTAAATCGCCTTCTATCGGGTGTGGTGTGACCGTATTTCAGGTTTTTTTAGGTCTGGTTTTCTGCTTCCTATTTGGTGCTGAAGAGAGCACACCTACCTCAGATAATATTAAACATGGTTTATTTTAGCAGAATTTTAAGACGTGAAATTGACTGATGTTTCCACCAAACGACTGTCAGCAGACTCTTATTTCACTGCATATATAATAAGGGTTGCAAAATTCTGGGAATTTTCAAAGTTGGAAACTTTCCATGGGAATTTACGGGAATTAATGGGATTAAACTGGGAACTTACAAAGTTGAAGGTTGGCTCTTAACAGGGGACTTAAATATAGTTGGGGAAAATATATTTTAGCATAATCTTGACTAAAACAACCAGATTTCATGCAAGTACACTTGAATATCTGCTATTCCTCATCACATGCACAGAGCACACTGCTTACTGCAGGGTTATTGAGGCCACGCCCCCTACCTGCACAGGTGAACCTGGACCACACCTGGACATACGTTTGAGCTCGTGGACTACATAATATTGTTCAATAAAATAATTATAACCTGATAAAGTTCTACTTGCAAATAAATCTGTTTAAATGTTTTTTTAATTGTATTATTTTGCATGGATGTCTGCTTATGAACAAAATGTTTATATTTCTGTTTGGATATGATACAGTTTGTTTAAATTACCCCCAATTTCCAGTTAATTCCCATATTTTTTTTATAATTCCCAATAAGTTTCTGATTTTGAATATTTCCAAAATTCCCCAGCTTAACTTCGCATGGAAAGTTTCCAGTAAATTTCTGGAAACTTTCCGCCCTTTGCAGCCCTATACATAATACAAAGCAGCTGACCTGCGCTAACATGTAGAACATGTAGCACAAACTTGTGTTTGTGTCCAGTTGTGTAACTTTTTGTGTTGGTAGAGCCAAATAAATGATTAGATAAACAAAGAAATCATAATGTGTTGTCACTTTTATAACTATTAATTAATAAATAGTGCTTGTAGAAGTGTTGTATAAAAGCAATATCACACTTGAGGTTGTGCTGCTGTGCTGAATATTAGCATTTTCTGGTGCATTAATACCCTCCATCATTTTTTCTTCCAGCATAGAGAAAGTGTCAAAGATCCCGTCTCCAGTGCTCATCATCCACGGTACAGAGGACGAGGTGATCGACTTCTCTCACGGCCTCGCCCTGTTCGAGCGCTGTCCCAAGGCCGTAGAGCCCCTCTGGGTGGAGGGAGCCGGTCACAACGACATTGAGCTTTACAGTCAGTACCTGGAGAGGCTACGGCGCTTCATCAACCAGGACCTGGCTGCACAGCATGCCTGAGAAACAAACAACAAGCCTCTCTGCGTTTGTATGAATGAGACTGGTGTGTGTGTGTGTGTGTGTGTGTTTGTGCATGTGTGTGAGGATGTCGGCATGTTATGGGTGAGAAATTGACTTGGGGATGTGTGATTTTCTTTGTCACATCTGTGTGTCTTTGAAGCAGCACACCTTTAGGTTACTTTTCAACACGACATATGTTAAAATAATTCCCTCTTTTAAAGGTGAGAACGGTTTTTAATACATCATTAGCCGCCTCCATCTGTGTGGTGGAGTGCGGTGAAACACTAGAAACAAGAACTGAGATTCAGCAGCTTCACAGATATGTTTTTTTAACGTGGGAAATGTTTTGAATTGACATAAATCAAGAAGTAACAACAATGTGGTTTGTCCCAAAAGGCACACAGATGTAGTTTTTAAGTAATGCCATGTTAGTGAATGTATGAGTCATGGATGTAAGTGTATATTCATATCTCCATGGACCTGTGACACCTGAATACTACATGTGTAAGTTTGTGTGTGTGTGTGTGTGAGTGAGTGAGTGTGTGAGAGTGAGGCATTGCTGAAAGAAATGAAGGACATCCTGATGATTTGGACAGCTGCAAGTGGAGGAGGCTAATGGAGACTTATCAATATTGATGTTTTTTTTTTGTTTGTTTCTTTTTTTTGCGTATGTATGTATGAAGAATACCTCCACAACTTGACCAGATCTCTCTACAGTGGACAAACACTGGTCAAGCACGTGCCGCCCCCTCGCCCTTCCTCCTTCACTCCCTGTTTACCTGTTAATGGACATCCATCTGACTGCCAGGGCATTTACCAAGTTGTTGTCCAGCTAACACTAACCTACTTTATTTGTGTGGTTTTGGGGGTCCATCTCCTCTTCTCTGTTGGTGTCAGTTATGGTGGACACACAAAGATTATTCTGGAATACTGTCATAGCTTGAATGGCTGTTGGGTGTCTCATACTTTCCCTCATTTTTTTTTTTTTTTTTTGACTCTGATAAGATCACAGAATGGCCAGCTTCCACTTCATTTCCTGGCTGTGCTGTAGCTTGAGTCTTTTAATGTCCGCAGAATTGCAGCAGCGACTTAGGGGGAATTATCTTAATTTCCCTGTATTGGTTTTTCCCATCCAGTCCTACATATTTGTGATGAGGAATGATTGTGTGGCTGAAATGGAGACAGATCTTTGAGAGCCACACTGACAATATCTCCATTTATGTAGACATTTCTTTGGCATTAATAGAACAGCTATAGAAGTTCAGGTTTACTTAGTAACTTTCATGTCACATTAGATCGGTTGGCTCTGAACAGAGGGTCGTAGCCCTTCAGTATTCACTGATGTGTGACGTTTAGAGGTTGGGCGCACCTGCATTCAGATTCAAAGGAATAGTTTGACATTCTGGGAAATGCGGTTTTTCGCTTTCTTGCTGAGTACTTGATGAGCTCTCATGTAGAAGTGACTGCACCCAATTTTTACATTTAGTTTTTATATGGATTACACAAACAAGATGCAGCATGTTGATTTGTGACCTTAAGAGGTGCTGGCAGGTGAATTTTGTTACCTTTTTATACAAAGCCAGGTTAGCTGTTTCCCCCTTTTTCCAGCCTTTATGCTAAGTTAAGCTAACCAGCTGCTGGCTGTGGGTTCATATTTAGCGTACAAACATGAGAGCGGTGTCATTCTTCTCACTGAACCCTGAGCAAGAAAGCAAATATGTGTGTTTTCAAAATGTCTACCTGTACGTTTAAGTCTGAGTTGCATCTGTTGAGGAGGTCTGTGAATAATTTGTCTTTTCTGGTGAACAAACTTGAGGTTCTGGCTGGATTTGGAGGCTCTAAAGGCGTAAGGAGACAACATAGCTGCTCTGTTCATCAGACTAGTAAGAATCATGTCTGTTTTTTTTTTTTACTACAGAATAATTTTTTTGCTTCATCAGAATTTGTGTAGTCTTGATTATCTGTTGTCTTACAGCACAGTTTGTTTTCCAAGTGTTGTTCCAGTAGCACTCATTACCAGGGTTAGTCAGCCTCCTGTTCACCCTCAGCACATTTATTTTTGTCTTGATGTAATTAATCCCAATGTGTTTGACGTAGTGTAGGGCCATTGATTGTTCGTCTCAGAACCATGCGTGTCGACGTTGTGACTAACAATGTGATTCAGATCGGGTGCCAGGACGGGACATCATGCCTACTAGCTCTGTTTAACCTCTGTGGCCCTAAAATGTACAGGAGCTCTCTTATGGGTGGCAGCACACTTCATGTCTGACACAAGCCATATTTGAGCCTCTCACTGTTGGTGTGGTGCAGGTTCCACCACACACACCTTTGCACATCATCATCACACACATGCACACACATTCAAACACAACATACACACACGCATACACACGTAACACACAAGTACTGTAGTATACAGTATATTTACACATTTATATATATCAGATCAAGCATGACAAAAGCAGGTCTTAAGTTCAGCACTATTGTACAAAGCATCCAAAGTGTAATAAGGGTATAAAATGTAAGTTTGTGTGTGTTCATTATTATTGACTGTCTTCTACAGGCCAGCATTAAGGATACTAACATCATGTTTGAATAAGTAGTAATCAGCCTTGTGTGTAGACCTGAAAAAGTACAAGAAATGGTTTTATGGTCGCACCTCATTTCAGGTCTACACAAGGCGTCTACTCCAAAGGAGACCCATCAGTTTCAGTGATAGTAGCTGCGTTTTTTTTTTTAAAGGAACATGTACTGAACTAGCACTGATCTGATTACTCCATTTTGGGAGTACAAGTGGGTCTTGTTAAGCAGTGGAAAGGTTACTGAACACCACACTCTCTTTCTCTCTTTCTCTCTCTCTCTCTGTCATCACTTCGAACAGGGAATCTTTCCATTCTCATTCTGTACTTTGTGTCTCTGATACTTAAATAATGGAAATCTGTTACCATCTTGAACCAGGGGTCTGAGCGGTCAGAAGAATTAGAGAGAATTATCACCTCTCTGAAAGTAGAAGTAGGCCTCAGTTTCTCCTGGACATGTCATGTTATCAGGGAAACCACTGGATCCACCTTTCATTTATGGGGTTCAAGAAACGGGGGTGGAAATTTGCCGTTTTATTGATGCACCACTATGGTTGATGTATATTGTATCCTCTGGCCCTGAATGTTTATTGATGGGGGTGGGTGGGTGGGAGGGAGGGTTGAACAGTGAAAACTGTATGCATGTCTATTGTGTTTTGCAGAGCAAGTGACGGGGTGGGACGTTATCTCTATTATGTATTCTATGTGAGGGTAAAGCTGAACTCATGGCATCGGAACATTGAAGCGCTTTTAAGAAAAAAAAACGGGACGTTTATTTGAATTTTTTATCGCTGATACTAACTGATGTATTGTTATGAGTTTTGTGCTAGAGTTTGAGCGGGGCAGTGGTGGGTGGGTGGGGGGTAGACAATATTAGTGGGCTGTTTATATGGTTACTGTACTTACCTATTCTATTCTTTGTATTATGATTTGTAATTTTATGTTGCTTTTTTGAACTGAGAATATGATGTAATGAAATTAATTCATGGGACTGAATCTTGACCTTTTTATGGACAACAAAATAATAAAAAAAAAAAGATCACTTATGTACAAAAATATGAAACTTACCACATTGTTTTTATAACGATCATTTTATTTTTATACAGTGCATAATTTAACAAGAACGGGTACAAGATCTGGTAGTGAAGGAACTGCAATATTATCTATGTACATAATGATACATTTGATTACAATTTGGATGACATGACTTAGTATCATAATAATATGATAATAATGAAAGTCTCTTCTCATAATATATACAGATAATATACAAGGTTCATACAGTTAAAATAATCCTGGATAAATGCAGACATGGAAGAGTTTTGATAATAGTTTCATCAGTAGTTTAATGTAGTTTGAATATATTTTTTAAATTAACAATATTCCAGCAGATATACAATCACTTATGTGTCACCACAGATTTCTGATGATTGATGTGACAAACAGGCAGTAGCAAAATGTTTTAACATTTGTAATTTGAAGGCGTTGCAGTGCCTAAAAAGTGCAAGTGAGATCCTGCCTCAGTGCCTCATGTTTAATGGGAGTGACTGCCCTCTGCTGGCTGATTACTGCCATTAACAATCTTACTCTTAAAATAAAATGTCAGTAGTCTACTGTCTAGCAGTTAACTTATAACATGTTAATATGAATCCTCATTTTATAACATACATACATTATTTCAAATCAAATAACAACAAAGTGATTCCTTCTGGTTAAGACTCCGGTGTGTTCTTGCTGTTCCAGGTTGTGTTGATCAAAGATGGCCAGCAACCTCTGCTAGCTGAGCTCAGCTGTTCACCGGCCAAGAAATAAACATGGCTTCAGCAGGCTGCCTCCATATGGCTCAGTGCAGGAGATCCTCACGTCACTTTTTGATCCGTCAGCAGAAAACGAGTGCACTCCTAACACAAATATTGCCATGGTGCTTCGCTGCCAACACAGTTAGTCATCCATGTAGTTCACCACATGTGGCCTGGTTCAGACATCCCAAAATCATATTTTTGCTGACCTGCATCAACTGTAAACATGGCAGTATCACAGGAGTTTAATTTCTACTGTGAGACAACTCGTTTGTACACAATATTGTAAATTTCTTAGGACAAAACTGTAAAAGATATGCCGTATGTCAAATGGGCCAAGTCTCACTGCTAAGACGCTTTTGGGAGTCTGTCTAGACATGGATCAATGTACAGCAGTGGTGCACTGCATGAGTTCCTAGAAGGATTTCTCACAGTCCGCTGCCACAGGCTATGTTTCTTTGTACCTGCAGAAGAAAAAGCAGCAGCATGAGGGGAGGACAGCGGAGCCAGTACTAATGCTTTGATTATTTAATAGTAGCACCATAATGTCCTAAAGTCCTGCCATTAAAAATGTACTGAAGTAAAAGTACAAAAGTGATGTCAGCTGAATATTAGTATCAAAGTTCTCATTATGCAGAATTAATTTTAAATGCATTAATATGTAAAAGCTTTTTACGTGCTGCATGGCATTTTCTTTCTTTTAAAAATCATATTTTATATGTTAATCACATGATTTGTATGTAAAATCTGAATCTGTAAAGCAACAATCACTATTTTAAAACTGTGCTGGTGGTAAAAAGTACATTTTTCTCTAAAACGTAAGATAGAAGTTAAAACGCCTTGAGTATGTATTTAGTTACTTTTCATCACTGTACACAGTAAGGAGGATATTTCTTTAGTCAATTACATACTAAATTCATGAGAATATCTTTACAACCTTAACCCTCTGATGCCCCTTTAAAATCCTAGCGTTAGGGTTAGGGTTAGCTATAAAAATCTTATAAATTATTTTTTTTAAACCAGTATCAGTCCTAATCATACATATCAAATATTAATGATGTTTTAAAAACATTTTTAACCCCCTTTAACCCAAGTTTTTGTCATGATGCACCTCTATTTTATGGTCTAAAAACACAAAAAAATATTTATTTTCAATATACTTCATGCAAACTGGATTATTTATGGTTTGATTATTGCATCTTGGTGTATGTGAAAGATTAGCGGCAATATTTATTTATATGCATTATTATTTTTTAAATATTTTTTATATTACATAAAATCTTCACTAATCTACACTTAAAAGCCCCAGGCCTCAAATGAAGCGGAGAAATGAGAATTTACATGTTTTATACTTTGTATTTGAGCAGGATCAAAAATAGTGTTTTGAATGGGTTTCAATGTGCACATTTATGTGCAAAGGAGTAACAACGGGTTTATTTTAAACCACGTTGTTTACAATAGGCTAAAAATTAAAAAATACATTAAAAAAATGTGAGAACACTCAAAAATGCACAACCTTGCATAGATCATCAACAATATGTATGGAAAAATGATAAAATATGCTAGAAAGTAAAAGCCAAATACACAAAAATGTGCAAAGGGGCATCAAATGGTTAATCTTTACTGCATAGGTGTGACTCTGGTGGAATGTAACCACTTATCTTTGGTCCACGTTGCTGTCATGAACTACTCTGTTCATTTCTCACGTGATTTCCAAATTGTTTTAAGTCAAAACCGGTTTGAGCCAACTTATCTTTCTTCCACCACCATCCCTCAACAGACTTCCTCCTCTTTCTAGTCTTTCTAGTGACATTTTTTCCCCTTCTGTCCGTCTGTCTGTCTGTCTACTCACTCTCTGTTGTGTAAATACAAGTCAGTCAGGGCTCCCAAAGATTTCAGCTGTTCTTCCAGTGCTATGATCCTCAGCCCAATGTACCCAGACACCACCAGGAACAGCACCATCCTACAAACACACAGCCACAAAAAGTTGGTGAGTGAAATGTGCATTGTCATGGGTGACTGTAAGATTTTATAGTCACCCATGACAATGCACATTTCACTCACCAACTTTGCAAAGTGAAAGTACATTCTGCAGAAGGAATCTTAAGCTCAGCAGTTGATCAAAGGTAGTACATACTGTACAGTCCTAACAAAGAGATAACAGTAAATTGTATCTGTGTTGAGCCTGAGAGAACATTGTGTGTTTTCTATTACCACATTTCGAGGATTAGATTATTTTCTTTCCTTGAGGGGTTCCAGCCAATCCAGAAAGTCAACATACCAGAATAGGCTTCCAGGTGTATGATTCAGAGGAGAATTCAACACATACATACTGTATAAATACTTAATCACGTAAAGTAAAAGTCCTTCAATTTTTTCTGAAGTAAAATTACAGCAGTATTATCAGCTAAATATGAAGGATCAAAAGTAACACTGCTTATTATGCAGAATAAACGCACTATGAAAGTGTCATACTAAAATCAAGTCGGGACGGAGAGGAGCCACTGCGTCCACATGCGCCGCCATCCTGTTTGTTAACTGAAATATATTATTGCATTATTAATACTGATGCATCAAAGTGTAAGTAGATTTTTTTAATGTTGTAGCTGATCAGGGCGAAGCTAATTCTAGCTGTGTTACAAACTGTAATTTTGTATATATTATTTGCAGTGTGTAGGATTTAGTGTTATCTAGCGATGTGATTGCAGATTGAACTAACTCACTTCACCCTACTTTTCCAAGGGTGTAGGAAAAACTACGGTGATCACAAAAACTTTGTAAGTTCTGGGCTACTGTAGAAACATGACAGTCTCTGTGAAAGAGGACCCACAGCCTCTGTAGATATAAAAGTCTCATGCTAAGGTAACAAAAACAACGATTTTTGGTGATCACATAATTATGCCATATTCTGTAATTGGGGCCTGTAAATCTTACATACCGGACCTTTAAGTCTTAAGCTGACAAATACATGTAGTGGAGTAAAAAGTACAAGACTGTATTTCCTTCTGAACTGTAAAGCAGCAGTATGAAAAGATGACACTCAAATACCTCAAAATTGTACTTAAGTGCAGTATTCAAGTAAATGTAATTAAAGCACCTGGAGATGGAGCCTCGGCTGTAAGGCATAATGATACTCACAGTGTTATGTAGAAGTACAAGAGAACGCTGAGATTCCTAATTTCTCTGAGGATGAAGACCGGTAAGACACCCTCAATGATCCTCCAAATCCATGTTACACCTGGTTGAGAGGAAAATCAGCTGATTACACTTTTCTCTATGCCTTATGGGTAACTTGAGTACATATTACAGTATGTGTGTATGTGCGTGTCTACTTATGATTGATTACCTCTGTCATCTTCATCTGTTAAGCTGTTTTGACGAGTGGAGTTGGGTCTTGTGGGACCTGGAAAGTCATACATGTACACAGCTGCATTCAGTGATATTAAGATTTTTCAGTTTAGCAATAGAAATGTAGTGAATATAAACTAGAAAAGCTCAGAAAAGTCATTATTGCTGAAGAGATAATTATTATTCTGCTGGTACAAGAGCCAAACAAAACAATAATAAACAGTGATGATCACTTCATTACACACTTCCCTCCCTTTGTTTTCTCACCTTCACTGGACATCTGAGGAAAGTCATTATCAGAATGAATGCTGTTCTGTCTTCTCAATTCGTAATGTACACTGTCCTCCAAACTGGAATATGTGGAGGCCTGTAGACAAGGACAATGAAAATCTGAAAAGTCTGATATGGCGCACTATGCGCTTATATTGGTTCGACTATAGCAAGACAACAGAAGTTCCTGTTTGGTTCTTTGAAATGAGCAAACCTACCATGTCTTGATCACCTTCGTTCTCCGCAGAGGAGAGATGAGGGCTGCTGTTGGTACTCCCGCCCTGTTTCAGACATACACAGAAACATGAGTTCATACTGAAAATGTCCTTTTGTTTGAGGAATGATGCTGCAGGTCAGTGGATCAACTACCTGTGCTTGTGAACATACAGTTTGCAGGAGTTGATAACACATCTCACGGTTCCTCAAAGACACAAATGAGTACTAAAAGAGAGAAAAAAAGAGGCAGAAGAAAGGGTTAATCTTGGGACAAAGCAAACTATGTGTACACTCACTGTTAAGGAAGTTAATTTGATGTCTTGACTTGACGACCTTTCACTGCAGGAATACAAATGAACCCCCCCCCGCCCTCAATTTAAAGATAGATAGAAAGTCTTAAATTGTTATTGTTATTTAACACTAAAACCAACAGACACACTTGAGTCAGACTGAATTATAATTATTATTATTACCAATTAGAGAAACTACTGCTGGCTACTTGTAAATGTGATGTTTAATTTAATTGGGACAAGTGCCAGTGCCACATAGTACAATATCTAGAGGCTTAGCCATCCCTAAATGAGCCATTGTACAAGTACCCAAAATACAGCAAAACACATACAAAACAACACAAATAGTAATACAATGTAAAATATTAAACAAATGAAACTAAAAGGCACCTGATCATCCAGGCATACAGTTCAACAACAGAGAAGTGCGTCTGTTTACAGGAGGTTTAACAATTTCAATCCTCCATAGATGTTACTGAGCCAGAAACCCCAAGAGCTTTAATCACATCACTGAGCACCTTTGGAGCCTGATTATGTAGGCATTCAAGTTTGATAAGTCTGTCTCAGAGGACATCACAATCTGTACAACAGAACCGAAGCACTCCACATAGACAATGAAGCACAATAGTGGAACTAAGATATTAAAGAACAATAAATAAAATAGTAAAATATATGTTTTTAAAGTGTCTGACCTTGTCTCCATCAGCCGTTTGAATAGACAACATGGATAAAGCTGAGTTATGTTTCTTCACCTCCATGACGCTGGACACAGGAATCACCACCTGCAGTAGGTGAACAAAATATGTCGATTTGATGCCTTTAAGAGGAAATTACACTCATATTGCACATGTAGACCATTCTCAGTGTGACCTGAAACACAGATAATCAAGGTAATGATTGAGTCAGTCCTTGATATTAGGTTAAAAAAGCCTTGATGAAAGTGAATTCCCAGCTAATGTTGATTTACAACTTCTGGAACATTAAACTCAAAAGTCTGTTCTGCCACATTTACTAAAATCAGCCTTGTGTGTATATATATATATATATATATATATATATATATATATATATATATATATATATATATATATATATATTAGTTTAACTGAACTGGGCTTCGCTTTAATGTGTGTGAGTGCGTTACCTTGGTTTCTTTGAGCAGCACGGATGAGTGGAAACATACGTGGTTCTCAGAAACGTACAGTTTTCCATGATACAGCACCTCCTTCTGCAAGGCACAGGTGAATGCTACAATAGAGACACACACATAATTTGAAATTGAGTGTGTGTTTCTCAGATAAAAGAAAACCCATAAACATTGTCACCTTGACCACAGAGACATGCCTGCTAAATCATTTATGTAAGCCTTTCAGTTCCTCATTCACTGCGGACCACTTGGCAAACACTGTATTAAGCAGAACTTAATCAGACAGGAAGTAAAAAAGGACACAATGTGATAATAATCAATATCAATGAATAAGTAACAGACTATAGACCTGAGCTCAACTCACAGTGTGTCAGGTTCTCTTCCTCTGAAATCTCTTGAAACAGTTTGTGGAAGGTTTTGTTGTGTTTCACGAAGCTCTGAAGGGAAAAAAAATAGTGAAATATTAAAAGTACTCAACTACTGTGTGTTGAGTGATGCGGCTTTTATTTGAATACGAAAGAAGCAAGTGTCATGATTGTTATCTGAAATATTTTACTTTAAACCTGCAATAACTGATTTTTCTTTGGCCACTTGGGGGCAACAAGAACAAGTTGTGAACACAATATTGACTTATCATCGCCTCTTAAGGTGATATGGTGATCTTTTTAGCAAACAGTTGCTTATTTACACATCCAGCAGTTACAGAGCAACATTGTCATTCATTTGGAGTCATATTGGTGTTCACCTGATGAACAAAAGTCCAAAATTTATTCTCTTTCTGCTCCCTATTTGATCTCTACCAACTCCTATGAGAAATATCTGGTTCTTTAGCTGCCAAATGACCCACCATGTTCACCAGCTAGTCGCAAACTGTAAACCAAAAACAGCAAAGTGGTGGGCCAGACAGCTGAACAATGAGCTGCACGTTCAGGTGATAATTCTCTGTAGCTTCACATTGTTTTCACATTGTCATTTGGTGCATTGTTATTGTTAAAATATTGATTACAGTTGCTTTAATTCTCCCAGTGCTGCAAAGAAAATGTGATAAAATATGCATGTGGCTGGGAACAGGAAGCTGCATGATGTGAAGAAGGCTTACGTTATTACTGATGAGCCCATCAAATCGGTCAAGGTTCTCCTCTGCTATGGTGTTCTTCCTGAGGACACAGACAAGACAAATGAACTAACAAAACTTATCATATCTTTGTCTAGGTACTTGTTTACATTTTTAAGCCGTCTCCACCTCATTTACCTGAGCGTCATGTGCAGGTGGTTGTGATTCAGCTCCTGGATCTCCAGTGGAGCATCCTCCAGACTATGAGTCTGTCTTGATTTCTTACTACTAAACCTGTTGCTGCCTCTTCTTCCGACAAGGTGTCCACCTCCATCCAGACAGCTGTCCCAAGAGGGCAGGAGTTAAATGTCAGACTGATGATCCAGCTTTTTATATGACACACACAGGTGAGCCGGATATAGAACAACATGAAGTTAAGAAATCACACAAAAACACGAATCAAAACCCAGTGGAAACATCAGCGAGTGTGTTGGATTGTGGGTGGAAAAAAACCCTCCTGCGTGCTGATGGTAGACATTTCATTATCTTCACTTTCATTGTTTTCATCAGGTGAAGTCAGACTTCCCAGAGAGATGAATGTGATTCATCCACAGACACAAAGAGTCTCTCAGGATCAACAAAAGTATATTTTAATGTGTAGCATTAACAACACAAGAAAGAGAATATGCTGCTCTTTGTTTGTGAGTCCAGTCTAATATTCCTGTCAGTTTGAATAGGTACTTCTTGTGAAAGCAAAAGTAAACCTCGCTCCAGACTCCTTGAGAAACCTGCTGGAGCACAGCTGGTACTTTCCCTGTGTATGGGGTAACTGTCAGCCTATTAGACCTGCAGTTAGTCTGCAGTCTCTGGGCAACAGCAGGGATCCCTGGAGAATGGATTCACTTTTGTAAACCAGCAGCTACAAACACTGCCAACAGAACAGGAGTATTGTGCACACCTGGTGCTTAGAGTGGCTTATTTATAGCATTGGTCAGCTGTAAAAGAAGAATATTGTTGTCTAATTTGAAAGAAAAAAAAAAGACATTAACAGTAAAATATTAATACTCACACAGAACTGTCCAGTGAGAATTTCCTGCCTTTCAGACTCATCATGGAAAAGAAACACTCTCATACACATGCACACACCTGTGTAAGTGTAAGACTATAACTTAAAGACTTCACATTTACAAACTCAGTAACACACCTCTCGTGTGATTCTTCGGCTTTTGTTTCCTGAAAGTAACTTTAAAGTAGTAAGAGGCAGGTGAGAAGCAGAGCAGCGACTGCCTACATTTAGGACTGGCTCCTGATTTCTGAGTCGACCAATCAGCCGTGAGAGGTGGGACTCTCACGATCTGCACAGCTTCTGCTCCTCATGGCAACAGTTGCTATGGGTGGTACTAACTATCTTGCCTTTATGCCACGCACACTGCATTCACACACAGGGTGTGCAGAGCTCTTCAGTCAGTCAACTCTAGACAACCTGCTCAGCCTGCAGAGATAGACATCAGAGACTGACTGATGACCTACAGCAGAGATAGATAACACGGCAAAACAGCTTAGAATAATAATAATAATTTCTTTAAAAATATACACAAAGTTCAAAAAAGAAATGTTTGTTATGTGCATGATGATCTGACATACGGATGTGCTCAATGAAAACAGTGTTACTATGTTAGTTCTTTTTATTGTCACACGTATGATTTCTGCGCATACACAGTATAGTGTGCTGTCACATGATCATCACGCTACTTGGCAAATATTTGAGCAAATATAGTTGAGTGTCGCTGCATGACACAAGTTCAGACTTCTAATGTTGTGAACTGTGATTGATCGGGTCAAAACTGATAGTGTGAGCTGTTTGATTTTTAGTTTCTGTACAAGCTATGATATAAGAGACCGTTCCCACAAAATGGCTCAACGTAACTGAGATTATCAAAAACAGGAATGGTTCTTTAAGTTAGATATAAATTAGCCTGAAAAAGAAAGAAAGATGGTGAGATCAGTCGTCTCCAGTAAAGACAATGAAGGTCATCTGACTGACTGTAGAATCTGTTTCACTAATGTGCATATGGCTCTTGTTTATATGAATGTATGGTGTGTTGTAAGCACATGTAGGCAGAGAATAGCTGCATGCATGACATAATGAAAAAAAAAAATCATTATTTATCGCATACTCGTCTTGTAGCACACTGCATATATTACTCGATGATGTGTCAAATAAAACTTGTGAATACAGTTGGGTTTGGCTGGAGGTCAAAGGCTCACACTCCTATTATTATGTTGTCACGAACTATGAGTACGACAGCAACATGTTGAAGTGTCGCTGGAATGGAGCCACCAATGGTAATATTGGTAATGTTATACATAGCGTTTCCTACTATGACAAAAGGCCCATAGAAAATCAAATCTGCATTAGAAAGTTTGTTAAGCGCGTGTTCAGACAGGGACAGGGAAACCGGAGTTGAGCCAGGTTCAACTTTTGGGAAACCGGAGCCCCACGTCACGCTCCGCAAGTCAATCAGACACTCAGATCGGTCAAACCTCCACAGACAGCCTGAAATGTCTCTGAAACTGTCTCTGAGACTATCCAGGTGGATTCACGGACTAAACTCTGATAATCTACCTGTGTGTGTGTTCTGACTACCGCACTTCCCCACCACCGGTTGCCGGTTTCCCTGATCGTGTCTGGATACGCGCTAATATCATAATTTTGGCGTTTGAGTTCAATAAAATAATAAATGCCAGAAACAGAAGTTTACCCAATTTTCTATTAAATATGGGTGCGCACTGTTTACAATGCTATGGTTCACTTGTGTCTTGAGTAGTACTATACTGTACTGTAATATACTGTATAATACAAAAGCACCAGTGTGTCAGAGGATTTTTCATTTTGAATTATGTGGAAGCCTCTCAGGTCGAGGAATTTTCTTGTCCAGTTGCCCGCACCGTCACACCACAAGTGATCATATGACTGCATGGTGTCATTCCAGATGCTGGCTCTCTCCTTCATCAGATTTCTGTGCAGCTCAGAGTGCTGTGCTAACCTTTATCCACTCTGAATTGAAATTAAGGATTTAGTAACTGAGTCGTCATCGTTGGTGAAAAGTTCAGCATTTTGAAAGTTGGTACTTTCCACAAAAACAGTAGTTTTAGTTCACATAGTTCAAAAGAATATGTCAGTTTTGGAGCTATGTGTTATGTTTTATCAGAGGTCTGATTTACACCTGTACTTTACAAGAAAAACAAGTGTGGTATATTTTCTACTTGCAACAATGGGAAACTACTCAGAAAAATGTACATGAGTCTTTGGGTTTTTCTCATTTTTCCCGTTTTTTGCAGTTTACTTTTCTGAACATTTCAGGGCACCTATGGCATTTCAAAAACTCATAATCACTTTCCATGATTTATGTGTGTTAGTCTGTAAAATAGTTTAGGTTAGTGAGGAACCGGAAATAGACAAGAGCGGTATGTAAGGAACGACAAGAGATAAATATTAGATATTACAGTAGATTGTTGATTTTTGCCCTGTGTTTGGATTTTACATAATGCACATACTGTGTCTCCTGCCAGCATTTCCAGATAAGCATTATCTATTGTGTTCAGTGGGTGTTTGTTTAGAGCAACAGCAGTTCAGGGCACCACTGACTCGTGACTTGTCTTTGTGCGTGGTATGAATAGTCACCATGTGAGGCTGAAGGAAAACAGCTACCTGCTACCCAGAAAATGAATGCTTCCTTATACAAGTGAGTGAGATTGATTTCATTCTGAATAATCCTCTAATTACAGTTGAAGGTGTAAAGTTACCTGGCCTGTCCTAACACATCTCACGAAGCAAATGCCGCAGGTTAGTGTCATGAAAACATTATCCTGTGCGGACAGAACAATACATTCTTCACAACTTCCTTTTCTTCTTCTTCCTTTTCTTGTTATTACTTGAAAAAAAAATGAATAAGCAGGTGACTTTCTGAAAAAAATGAATAAGCAGGTGACCTTCTGAGAAAAATGAATAAGCAGGTGACTTTCTGAGAAAATGCTAATATGTGCAACAGCTTTTATCAACAGACAGATCAGAAACAAGGACTGCTGTATTTGAACTCTACACAGACATGTGTGCCTTGCATGTGGTACTGAAAAGCCAAACACGTGTAGGACTGTGCTGAGATCAGATGTATCCAGTGTGAGTGTCGTTATTAATGAACTGATTACATCTCCTCCTGCATGGGCGTGTCCTAATGTACTGAAAATACACTTACATCAGTGATGCAAGTTACATTCCTCTTCGTCTCCTAACCACAGGCGTAACGTCCAAAAGTAAAAAAAACAAACAAACAAACAAACAAAAAAAAACTCACCTACAAACACTCCTAAAACCCACAAATAATACATTCGTTCTTTTATTTGTTGTTAAATATTATATATTTAATGTGATTAAACCCAGATTTGATGGATATGGTGTTTTATTCTTAGTGCACAGTATTTTAATCGTTAACCCTTTCCCATCTCTACCATTCATAATCCTGCCTCTGACCTGTATTAGTGTAAAGCTACAGATGAAATAAATGTGATTTGATTTTGTGGCTCCAAACCGGCTGAAAAATTGAAAAACATAAGTTGAATCAAATGTCCAAACCATTTTCTCAGTGACATTTTGTATGCAGTGTATTTAGTAAAAGTTGGGTTCAGTGACAGGAGTGCAGAGAGTTACTTTGGTCCCATCTAGTGGACGAGGAGTGAACAACAAACAAAAAAACCCCCACAGGAATCAAGCAGCTCATTGTGCTGTATATCCAATCATCCTGCTTTTAATACAAAGTCAAGATACAATATCTACATCCATGGTTTGAAAGGAAACGACAGGTACATAAGTGAGGGGGATGGCGTCATCAGAGCTGGCCCTCAACACATTTCATATTATGTTTCATGGTGTGCCTTTTATATTTCTCTTGACACAATAATCATTAGAAATCCAAGGAATAACATATTTCATATATGTCACACACTGTCAAGACTTCTGGACCACACATAAATTTCATATCAGAATAATTTCAGATTTAAACAATAATCTTGGAGTTTGTGTGTGTGTGTGTGTGTGTGTGTTTGTGTGTGCGTGTGCGTGTAGCTGGGCGATTCTTCACCCTTTCTCTGTCAAAAATACACTTGCTACCATGTGCTTTCCAGCAAACTAAATACCAACAGCTTGCCTGAGGCTTTCACCCACAAGTCTGCTCTATATATCTAATTTTTTTCTGATGCCCTTAAACCCATCACAGTGGGGTGGATCATACCTCTGTTACTATGATCACACCACAGCTGTTACTTTGGAGGTCAAGTGAGCGAGGGCATCAAAAGGGCAATCACTGTAAACTTAAACTAGGTCTGCCTCTAATGTACATCTCTAGCTAACTAGTCGGACATCAGTAATCAGTATCAAATAGCACCCTACACAGAGGGTATACTTTATAATAATAAAGCAAATAAAAAAGCACCAAAACTGACTATTAAAAATAAAAAACAAACAGTGACAATATCATACTTTAACACTGGCTCGCCAAAGAAACAAGTAAACAACATCTTATTGGTTATAGTTGCTAGATATCCCAAATAAGTAAATGAAAAACATACATAAAAAATAACAAAATAGAATAATAAATATCTTAAAAAATCATGTGAAATAAATATGACAAAGTGAACAATAACAATAAGGCTTCTTTTTTTTGCGACGATAAGAACTACATCACATCCAATCCCACGTTATATCTTGTGCTCAGACGTATGTAACTGTACTGTATAGGACTCCAATGATAGACTGTATGTACAAAATCGGTGAAATCGCCCGAGATGTCTCGTACACTGGAACATCGCTGTGCTCTTCAATCACCACGTGGGACCAATTATGATTATATGTCAAATCAAGAAAAGATATATATTGATATCAAGGACTTGTGCGGTTGTACTGGAGAAGACAGAGGAGAGAGAGGACACGTCATTTGGTTAAGTTGGGATGTTCTGTACAGTGTGATTTAGGAACAGAGAGCAGTTCAGTGGAGGTGGGACAGTTGGGTGAGGGGAGAGGACTGTTGAATGTGAGAAATTCACCACTCACGCTGAATGTTTTTTGGATTTCTCTCGTTATCTTTCAGTAGCCTTAGATAGTAAAACATCAGAGTGATTTAACTGCAAAGCAGTGCAATTCAAGTAGGTAAGCTTCAGAGGAGGAAGATGATTAGGAAACAACTTTCATCCTCAGTTTAAGATACTGTATGACAATAAAAGTTTAGCACACAATGCGTGAACAATAAGCAGCATGTTAAAACACAAGAAATAAGTCAGCATAAGGCAAAGACGTACAATAAAAACACACAAAAATCATGTCGGCAGAAATGGGCTGCTTTAAAGTGAAGAAAGAAAGGCATCGAAGCTCAGTTCTTTCATTAGCATTTCTTTCAATAAGCCACTGCTGAACTGACACAATGGGGCTGACATCAAGAGGAGCTGAGCTGGAAGATGAACAAGGACTACAGCAAATAGCAAGCAAGCTTTGTTGAATGAAGAATGCACTGGACTACAAATCTCAGCCCAGTTGAGGATATGATGGACTCTAATCGCTGTTCTGAGGCCAGCTGTTAACTCAGTGAGGACGGGATTGGGGAGTGAGAACTGATCCTTGGCCAGCGTGTTAGGAGTGGTCTCTAGTCTGACTCTACGTTATGCTGTCTCTCCTTGTAGGCCACAGTTCACGTACACGCTGCATGGTTTCTCTTGGCACTGTGCATCGGGTAAATGAGCATCCATATGCTTCTCCAACAGTCCTCGGGTGGTGAGCGTGCACTGTAGGCTTCTGCGGAGGCATAACCTAGTCATCTGCTTTAAACTATAATCAGAACTATCTCTGGCAGCAGTGGACGCCTTTGAAATAGACTCACGGACACATAGAAATGTTCACCTTTTCACTTTGTAACCCCTTAGTACACCAAACCAATAGATACAAAGTTGAGGATAAAAAGCCCATTTAGGGTGCAGCAAATATCCAGGCTTGTTGCTTTTGTTTTGTATTTTTTTTTTGTCTGTTTTTGTTTTTTTATACACATATAGTATCATAATTCCTGTTCAGAAGCCGTTTGTATTTCACTGGTTCATATTGGAGATAGCTGACCACAACACACATGTATTATACGTCCTTCACACTGGAACACTGAGGTAAGTATATGGATTACACATGGACAGTCTCCACACCCACCAGCTTCTCAGGGAAACTCCTGATGAGTGTGGCTGCTGTTAGACACAGATTTCTTGCTGCTGTTTTTGTTGTTTGTTGTTGCTTTTTTGTCCTTGTTGGCGTAGAATTCATCGTTGATGAGTCTCACTCCTGGAAAAGGTTCAATGTTCACGTTTTTTCAAGCCGTCTTTCTCTTGTTTCACTTGTTGGTTTTGTTTGTGGACCTCGAAGCGGAAAGATGGATGGATGGTTGTCTCTTCACTTACGTTGCATAGTGGTCAAAGCTACCCAGGTACTCAAGAGCAGCCTGGTAGCAGAACTGGTACTCATCCTGGGAGAGAAACAGAAGACATAAAATATAAATAAATAAAAATGTATCATGGCTATCACAGGCATAAACTCATGGATACAGATTCACAACAATTGGATTTGAAAATTCTTATTATACTTTATTATATATTAAGAATACTTCAACTTAACTATGTTGGGATTAAGGGTGTCTGATATTGACAATAATTGTGATATTTTAATATGAAATATTGATATTGCCTTAATAATACACTATAATAATACATAATACACAATATCCTGTACATAATCCAGTGCTTCTTAAATAATTTTTTTATTATCCATTCCTGCTTTGTGGCTCACACTGTAAATAGTAGGTGGTAGGTGGCAAAGTAGGTGGTAATGCGCAACACTGGTTAGAGAGACAAAACGTCCAATAAAAGTTAAAGATGATTTTAATTGATAGCATGTTGTTTTTATATCTTTATCAGAATTCTTTTGGCCACGATAACCGTATAGTGAAAATCTGATATTTTGACAGCCCTGATTGTGACTGGCAGATGTTATTTAAATCTTTATCTCCCAGTTTGATGATTCTGAATTGAAACTGTAGGATTAAATGTTCCATCGTGACTGGAGAAAATTCATTGTGTCACGTAGCTGAAAACAGAGAAAGAAATGGGGATTTGTATTTGCGGACTTGAATCACTCAGACTCACACGTTTCTCACTCACTGATTTAAACTCAGCTGTGAAGTCAAATATGAGCATATGAAGTACTTTGAAATAGGAGCACACACAGTTCACACATGACCAAATTTATAAAAGCATAATGAAGACAATTACAGATTTTTGTTTTCTTCAAACTAAGTGCTACAATGGTTGTTTGTTCTCTTGCCTCTAAGGGTATATTAGAGATGATATGTTGTATTTCTTATCTTCTCAATTGACTCATAATAATATACGCATGTTTTTTAGCATCATCATTATTAAAAAGGTGGAAGAGGACCGTCAGCTGCCGGCTTCATTCTAAGGTAACAAAAACGATTATTATTCACAGGTGATTATACGCTAATGAAAACATAGTTATGAATATTATATTTAGTTTCTGCCTTAATCTGTAAATATAGCTCCCTAATTGTCACACATAGCACCTAGCAAATAAAATAGTTATAATAATATAATATCCATGATCAGCCAAACATAAAGAGTAAGAATATTAAAATATACTGTGGCTTTAAGCAGTACCAGCAGAGTGCTATATCATTGCTCTCCTTGCTTTTGTCACTGCCCTGCTTAATGAACCAGTGAATCCCACATGCTGTTCAGTGTTTACCTCAGTCTGCACCATGGCTGGTCTCTGTGTGCGCAGCATTTTGACAGTCTGGAAGATATCCACCGCCCCTTCGTAACGCATCCTCTCCAGGACAATACTCAGAGTGATGAAGACACCTGTCCGCCCCACGCCAGCACTACAGCAATAAATGATTAACCATAGTTTACATTGTGCCAGAGCTCAGTCAACAACATGCTACATCCTGATCAACCAGTTTCACTTATTATGCAATTAAACATACTTTAAAATATTAGCATTGCTGCTTACCTGCAGTGAACGCTGATTGGTCCATCCTGGCCAAACTGCTCCTTGGTTTTGTGCACTTGGCCGATAAAGTCGATGAAGCCCTCTCCAGATTTGGGCACACCTTGCTCTGGCCAATCAGTGAACTGGAACTGACGAACTGTCCGTGATTGGCCATCCTAAGGGAGTAAGCAAATCATATTAAAAAAAAAAGATGTTTATCACTGAAACGTGTAGTTATTGTTTATGCGTGGTGGTCATTTCAAAGCAACTATTTAAAGAGCTCCTTCTTGCTGTATTGACCGAGGAGTGAGGCTCTGCCAGGCAATATCCTTTTTTCCATCTAATGATTACTGTTATCTGACCCTGGATCAGTGGCTGTGGTTAACTTCAAGCTGTAACGTCAGTGCATCTGCTATTGTCAGCCACTCAGTAGGCAATTACATCTTTTCTCTTCTGCTCAGCCTTTCTGACTCCCTTTTAATGGAGATCAATAGAGCATCTGTCAATGTGGCGTCAGAGCAGGACTGGCTTGACTGGAGTTATCTATAACTGGCACATATGTGTACAAATGGACACACACACAGACACACACATATGCTGTCAAGGTAATCTGGAGACGGCATGGTTGAATAAGTAATTTAGAGCTGCAGGTCGATAAATGCTAACCTGTTGTGTAACACACATTCACATGCAAAACACACACTAACCAACACACACTACAGGTCGATAGGACATGTTTTGCACCACCGCCTTCTGACAGCACTGATGGATCAGGAATAGAGCAGAAAAGTCAAAGAGTGTATTGTTACACTGCTGTTTGAATACAATATACAACCCGAGAACAAGCCTTTAAACACACAGACACCATGAACCCACCCTGGCATCCGTAACTTTGAACTCCCGGAGGATGTACTGAGGCATGTTGTACTCAGCCATTGGGTCCACCACGAAGTATTGGTACCTGGCTGAGCGCTCAGCGGGCCAGTACTGGTGACACTTCTCCTGAGAGAGCAGAACAGAAAAAAAGTGTTGAAGACAATGTGTACAATTTGCTGTTATTTGTAGCACATTGTGTGTACACTTTATTTGTCCCTACCCGTCCCATTTCCCTCAGTTTAGTGAGCATGACCACTATAGTGGAGTTGTGTTCCCACAGCATCCTCCAGAAGTCCTCCGTAGTCTCAGCCAGTGGACCCTGGGTGGCAATGTAGCCTCTCTGCTGCCTACAAACACACACACACACACACACATATACACCTTATGAAGCCACCTCTTCCCTATATTTCTTCCTCTGTCAAGCATCAAACTGAAAACAGGGTCAGGCTTCAGGCAAAGAAGAGGAACAGTCAAAACATGTGTGTACAACCACTCTGAATGCCTGAATCATCAGAAGCGCTTCAGCGTTCATCTCCTTCAACGGGAAATGGAGCGAGTGCCATGCAGCGAGACAAATAGCGGGAACATGTATACAGTAACGACAGATCTGACAGGAGGTGACAGGTGAGAGCACTGCAGTGAAAACCTATCCAGTCCGTTCACTCATCAAGCCATCATAAGAGGAAGACTGGGTCAGGTCATATTAGTGTTTTCAGGATGAAAGCATACCTGTATCCATCTATGTAGCTGGCATTGATGTAGTCTGAACCCTCCAGTCCTCTGATTGGCTGGAGGCAGACGCGGGTGGTTTCATAGGGCATGATGTTGACCAGTCGGTTCTTGAATTTGTTGCAAGGCAGGTTGGCTGTGACAAACCGGGATGTGTGGGCTTTGGTATTAGCCAGTCGCTGGATGGAGAGAGAAAACGTGAATCTGTTGTTACAGTGTCAAACTTCAAAGTGTATTAATAAACTGAATATCTAAAAAAAAAAAAAAACTGATTTTCTATGTAATGGTGCAGGACTATTCATGAAAATCTGCCTGGTTCACTAACGTACAAGGCTACTGTATTCTATACCCAAGTGGTTCCCAACTTGGAAGGGGTTGGCAAATAAATCTGAGGGGTTTTGAGACGATAAGAACAAAAATATATTATTCTGCTAAACAAAATATTGTTAATTTTTGATACTTTTCTTTATTTTGTTTCTACTTTTTTCTTCCAACTGCAAGTAAGTAGACTTGGCTTTGTTTCAAGTAACCACAAACCAAAAAACTAATAGGAACCACTTGTGTACACTAGAGAGCGTGCATATTTGCCAGTTATTTTAATGTTAAAGGCTTGCCTGCCCACTCTCCTTACTTTGAACTCCAGCTCCATGCCGGTGACGTGCTCCCCACTCTCCACCTTGGACAGCTTCTGCATGTAGGAGTACAGACTCCTGGCGGCCACCTCAGTGTTCCCGCAGGCCACAGCCTCCAGCAGGGCCTCGTGGATGAAGCTGTATTGGTCCTCCGTCTGCACCATGTAATTCCTCTGTGAACGCATCAGGGTCACATGACCGTAGATGTCCACGGTGCGCTCGTGTCGAATGCGCTCCAGCATGGCGTCGATGACGATAAAACAGCCGGTGCGACCAACGCCAGCACTAACAGGTACAGGTATAAGTGGGATGTGAGGATTTCATTTTTGACATTTCATTTCAAGGAGTAGTTCAACATTTTAGGAAATAGGCTTATTTCCTTTCTTGCCCTGAGTTAGATGAGAAGATTGACACCACTCTTGTATCTGTTCGTCAAATATGACGCTAAAGCCAGCAGCAGTAAGCTTAGCTTAGCATAAATACTAGAAACAAAAGACAAATGCTCCTCTACAGCTCACTAATTAACACATATGTTAAGGTTATGGTATGTGCTCGACTATTTCTTGATTTCTTGTACAGACTTAATGGAGTCTTGTTGCCACGGTGAGGTTTCTTGGCAACATAGCCAAGAAGAGCCCCCTACTGTAAAACCACTTTGGCTTTATACTTTTTTTTTTTTTTTGTGCAAATCAAACAAGCAAATCATTTTGTGAGCTTTAGTGGTACTAATATTATCAAGATATTTTATAATATTTGGACAAAGCTAGGTTTTCCAGTTATTACTGTCACCTCTCTGTAGCTTCATATTTGCAAAAAAAAAAAAAACATACATAACTCTCAGCATATTTCTCAGAGTGTCAAACAATACTTGGCTGTGTGTACTGTACCTGCAGTGAGCGATGATAGGTCCGGCATCAGGAGGGTTGCAGGCTTTGACCCTGCGGAGGAAGTTGAGGAAGGGGGTGGGATACTCTGGCACGCCGTGATCTGGCCAGGCTGTAAACTGAAACTGACGCACTTCTCTCCGTTCACTGCTGCCACTCTGATATGACAAGACAGGAGATTATTTGATTATTTATTGTACATGTGCATGTGTAAGCTTTATCCCCTTTTCCATTATTGAATGTTACAGCACAAAACCAATTAAGTGGTTAAAGGGAACTGACACATTTGACAATTTGTTTGAGTAGAGTGCCTACTGTGTTGAATTTCTCAGATCTTTCTACATTAACTCCATACAATTACTGCCAGCCATGCCACGCCATGACATCTGCATAATGTGTAAGAAGAAAACTGATTCATGAAAATATAAAAACTGTGTATATTATCGGAATATTTTAAAATCTTTTTAGGAAAAGAAATAAAATATATATATATTCCTAGACAGTACACCAAGGACACTAGGAATACTAGCGTTGCTGAATATTTCATGGGCATTATTCTCTACTGTATGACAGATTTTCTAACTTGACGTTTTCACAACACATCAACAAAAATTTAGAGGAGCGGTGCTACATTTGGAAGCTACAGTTGGCCTAGTTTCTGTGTTTGTAAGTAGGCCACAGAGACACGCTAGTCTGGCGGTCTTAGATTAGCCCTGTGCTATAAGAAAGTGCTCTGCTTCCAACAGTGATCAAATCTCAGAGCCTGACACAGGGAGGCTGGCCTGGTTTGAACACTCCGTGAAGCCCAGACTAATCTATTCTCCTCCGTATGTCTACACACACACACACACACTACTCATTCACCAACAGTGGGATTTCGTAATTACTCCAATTGCTCCTGGTTCCTAACTGTAAACTCAAGAGATCAAAGCAGGTTTTTTGGTGGTTGTGACAGTTATTAATAGAGGAAAGGGCAGAGCGGTGAGTCAAGGGGGTGGACAAAGGAGGAGAGGGAGGAAGAAAAGAGTGAAATAATTTACCTTATGCAGGGAAAGGGTGCGAACACAGAAAGTGGCCAGCTCCATCGTGTCCAGGAGGGTGACCTGGATCATCCCATATGTCTCTGTGCCACGACTTGGCCAGTACTGGTCACACTTTATCTACACGGATAAAGCAAGAGCATCATCATCATTACTATAGCTACTAGATTTCAGTCTGATCTACAGCAGCTTCATCAAGCTTGTTCACCAAACAGCAGCCCCTAGAATGTAACTGCATACATGTCACAGTACATTAGATAATGAAAATTGTGGGTCAGTGGGTGAAGAACTGGTTTCCTACCCGTGACTTCTCCTCCAGGCGGGTCATCATGACGACAGAGGCGGCCCGCTGCTCCCACACCATCCTCCAGAAGTCCCCAAAGGTCTCTGCCAGTGGGCCCTGGGTAGCAATGTAGGCATTCTGCTTCCTGTAGCCATCAATGTAGTTGGCGTTGATGTAGTCGCTCCCCAGGATACCTGCTGGTGAGACACGAGTGAGGCTTTTGCTAAACTGCAATCTGCATAAGCGACATAATAAATTATCCTCCATGTATGACATCAAACAGCCTAACGAACTGTGGTGTTTCAACAGACGGCTGCTGGATGACTAGCGGACAACAGCAAACAAACAAGACTCCGTCGGTGTAAATTCATGAGCTCCAGATCAAATCCATTCTCCCCCTTCTTGTTCTGGAGGAGTGCTGGCTGCACTTGAATGCACCCGCTCTGTTTGTCAGTCTCATGCCGCTGCACACAGCCAGTCTTGAGCACTGTTTGCAATTTCAGATTTCATCCATCACGCGGCTCTCCTTCTCCTTTGTGTTCAACCTCCCTGAACACAAATAGACTTTCCCATTAGCCTAAACATCTTCTTCATCTTGCTGTTTCCAGCTAATCATTACCTTCTATAGGAGCCAGGATGACCCTGGTGTGGTCGTACGCTATGACATTAGCGTAGCGGTTTTTGGGCTTGTTGACCTCCAGGTTTGAATGCTCCCAGGTGAACTGCTGGCTAGGGTCGATGGACTGGGAAAAAGCAGACAATAAAAACACATTAACAGTGCGCGGAGGCATATTTAGTAGTGCATTTGAGGATAATGGAAAGAGAGTGCTCTGTAATGCAGACAAGTTACAGCAATAAATTGCAGCACTGAATAAATCATGAACATATAGTCTGCACACAGAGATACAAATGTTAAATAAGATCTGCTTTATGAAGCGAAGGATTAACAGGCTTAACATCTCTAAACAATAAGAACATCATTTACTTACTCATATGGAATAATAATGTATTTCTCACCTCGTACTCCTGGGAGAGTCTCAGGTTGTCGTTAGCTTTCAGCAGCTCGATGTGCTCTGCCAGCTCACTGATGGGGATGGGAGGGTGGCTCATCATTCCTGGGTGACAACAAGGGAGGGGGTCAGAGGTGACACAAGTCTTCAGCTGAATGACCTAAATTACCGCGGGTCAGCATCACTCATATGCAAAGATGCGAAGATAATTATACAATCAGAGTACATCACATATCATTAAGGAACACGCTGAGGCAGAAAATCAATTTTGATCCATGTGCGAGGACAAAGTGAGGCGAGTCTTGTTTGTTTGTAAATTGTTTTTCTTTGATAAATTGCTTTCTCTGTGATCAGAGAAGCAACGACTCAAAACAAACAGACAGAACACTAATTAGAAAGGTTGCACACACATGCATACACACACGCACACACAAAGAAAGCAACCTATGCTTCCTACAGTGGTTTTCTTTTCACAGCTGGAGTGATCCATTGTCCATTCAAAAGGCCAAAATAGCTACAACAATAAATCAAAGCTATGCATACAATAAACAGTCCATTTAAAGTCATCGTCAGAATGCATTCTGTACGTTTCTTGAATTGTAATATACGTCAATGCACTATGGAGAGCCTTCATCATTCTGCTGCAACAGCTATGAAAAACAGGCTCATATCAACGCTTACAGTATTTCCGTCTTCAGCCTGGCACTGCCACGCCCACAGGTAATCACGACAAAACGCTCCTGTCACGACCAAAATGACCTCAGATAGCATCGGCTGGTTTTGTCAGAAACGAATTTCATCCCTGCCGAGCATCTCAGAAGCACAAATCTCATGGGGGAGAAGAAGTGGGTGAGGTGGGAGCTTCAAGGTTGCAGCCACCCGAGAGTGGAAAAAAAAAAAAAAAAAAGTTTTTATGATAGAAGAGAAGAGCTGAGGCACTTTATTCTGTGGGTTTACTTTGCTTCCCAGGAACTTGACAAAAAAAGACTTCAGACCTTCATCTATAGTTTTAATAAAATACGGCATTATTTGAGTTTATATATCCTGGCGGGTAACAACATTCTCCCTAGTGACACATCTTCCACAAGGAGTCTGGGAGGCTTCTATAAACTGCAACCATGAAAATATAGTGAGAACGGTGATTAAATTCCTCCAGGCCGTGTTTTTTTGGATGTTGTTAATTTAATAGGAGAAGTGAAAGCGAAGCGGCGTTGGCCTGGTGCTATGACCAAAGCAGCTGTGTTGTTAGATCTCTCTCAGTCGGGGGTGCGGAGCGTCAGAATCCATGTAGTTACTTCACAGTGGGGTTTCAGTTGGTTATGCTGGCAAGGACAGAGTCGATTCCTTTACAAATGATCACATTAATCCACAACTGACTTTTGATGTATAATTTTGACCATTACACCCAACGTTTGAGATAAGACAGACTTCTGTCTGTTCTGGTGTTCTATCTGCAGCCTGGCATGTGGAATGTGGGCGAGCGGAGATGATCAGATTTTGTCACACCGTTATGACTCATAACTGTGACTAAGCATTGACTGTGCTACCTGGGCAGCGGCCATTTTGTTTTAAAGCTGCCAGGTACATGATGGTTGTGATGCGGAGGAGTGCTTTCACAATCTTGTCTGCATAAGCTCACCAAAGTTATAATTAGTCGCATGAATATTTCATTATCAAATGATGAGCAATCGGAAGTATACTTTATTATGCAAATACAAAGTGTGTGTTTGGGTGCCTGTGTGGGTACATGCTTCATACCGGGAGTCTGGAAGTTGATGCGTCTCATCTCCACAGGGTCTGTTGGGTGATGGGCCATCATTTCTGCGTTGCTCAACAGGCTCTTGGTTCCAGGCTCAGAGTCCTTGCGCTTGCTGCTCAAACACCAATGAGTTAAAAGAGCAATTAGCACATGCAAACAACCTGAGAGAGAAAACCATACTCAGTGCTGACACGTCATTAGCATAGCTACTTGAATCGAGTAAATTGTGTATTAACAGATATGGTGTTTTATGGCTTTGTACACGTTCTCTGAACAACATCTGGTATCGTGTAATTGCTGTGGGTTAAAATGAACAAAGAGCTTGACATTGGTTTAATCTTACCTGTCAGGTTTGCTGCTTCCAGTGAAACAAGAGCAAGCACGGAATAATTAGAGGAAGAAAAGGAAGGAAACAGACAGATTGTTAGAGAGGGAAATCAATATTTTGCATTAGTATTCAAAAGCTTGATGGCTTGCAGCAGATATCGCAGGCCTACAGCGGGGTCAGATTGTTTCATAGCTGTTTGAGAGGAGAACAAACTCCTAAATTGGAACAAATTTGATAAATATCAGACTGAAAATTGAGCATATGTGGGAGGATAGCTGAAGATTAAACAATTGTATATATAACAGAGAATGGAAAATATCAGTGGGAGCTGGTGGCAGAATCTAGCATACTAAAGAGAAACTTAATTTATCTATAAAGATTAAGGCTGTAAAGATTTTTCTATTTTTCTTTTATTGTCAAAAAAATCCCAAATGACAAAAATAATTGTCTCGGACATAAATTCTCACTAGTACACCATATGTGTATTAATCCATTATGAAAATAATCCTCAATAAATATACTTACTCACATTTGAGTAACATTTGCTAAATAAAAATTTTCAGCCTTTTTAAAACAATTCAAAACATATTGAGAGACAGACTTTCAAGGGATTTACTGACATTAAGAAAAACTACAGAATGACATCAAAGCTGACCAACTACTTTGTCTCACGATGATGGTGTTTGTGTTATAGCGTTTATCTGTCCCACTCACTTTTTGTAAAGGAGGATCGCGATGACAATGCAGATGATGAAGACCACAGCCAGGACAGGTCCAACCACCCAGATCAGACCATCGCCTGCATCGAGGGGCTGGGGGTCTGAATCTGGTGCAATCACAGGGTCTGTGTAGGGGCTGGCCACATACATTTTCTGTATAGAAACATACGGGCACATATTCAGGAGACCTGCGCAAGACGCTATAAGTGTATTCTTTTTGTTTGTCTACGAGATATAACTGATTAAATCATAGCAGCTTTAGTAGAATGACTACTTAATTTGAGAGGAATTTGTTTCATCTCAGTGGACAAACTAGCACGAGCACATGACACTAAAAAGCAATTCATTACAAAAATTCACAATCTTAAGAAAAGCCACAGCTCTTAAATATACACGTGTGTATGAGATTATATTTGATCAGTTTTATCGTTTTAGATAACATATAAAGAATGGACTCAAGCTTACTGACATCATGTGTTTTTATAATCACAATAAACTGAATAAAGTGCCTTTTTATTAGTTCTTTTAAAGAGCATCCTCAGGGCTAAAAGTGTTCCCAATAAAAAACATCTAATAAAAAATAAAATCTATCCTAATTCAAGTTATATATTTAAGTCTATTCCAATTCGAATGCACATATACAAGCAGTGCACAAGGCAATATCTCTTCTACTGCCACAGTAGGTACACTCACTCTTTATTAGCAGTGGTGATGGAAGTATGTGAAGGTTATTGCCTTTTGCTTACAGCGCTTTGAATGACGTACATTTTATTGTTTTAGCAGCAAGGCCATATTGATTGCAATGTATGGTGACAGCCTGCAGGAGAGAGGCTCAGGCAGCGGGGAATGAGGGAGTGGTTATAAACACGGAACGATAAGAGATGTGACACGGTGGCTTTTTGTACCCCGGTTGTGGAGTTGAGCTCTGCCAGGATGAAGAAGACATACTCCTGCCCTGGGTCTAGAGCTCGGTTCTCAAACCCTCCGTAGTCCAGCTGGTCCCCCAGGGTGAAGAAGGCCGGAAGGGTGGCAGGTGTGAAACGGGCTGTGATGTAAGCCCGGCGTAAGTCCACCTGCTTCTGCTGACGAGAATCCCTCTGCCTTTGACTGATATCTTTTAACAGCTGAGAAGTGGAGAGAGGAAAACAAGAAAGGAACACAGAGAGGGAAGACTCAGACAAGAAAAACGAGGTGTTCCAATATCTATGACTAATGTTTAAACACTGATACTGAATTATAAAGGGTAAGCGTTGCCAGGAGTTCTTTGCAATGGGAGTGTGTGTGTTTATAGGTCCTGTCCTCCTTCCAGGCACAGACATCAGTGGGTGCTGTCATTGTTGTGGTTCTCACCTCCTCTAGGTCCATTTCATCTGGGCTCTTGAGGTGTCTGACGCTGCCGCGGGCTCTCCTCAGTGGAACCACAACAACATAAACATTCCTGTGGGAGAGGAAGAAGACAAACAACATAACACCGGTTGCACTGATAAAATAGCAAACATGTCTCAAACTATTTTCACATTTCTTTGCCAGCTTGTTGCACTTAAGACTGTGTCTTCAACATCTTGTCAGTCAGGTAGTGTTATCTTCATAGCCCACACCTTTCAGAGATTGTTATCAACTGACCTGAGTCGCACTGTCTATGAAAGCCATGACGACTATTTCAAACACTGTAACGACATCTAAAACATTCATCTTTTTAATCTTACTTGACAGGAGTCCGAGTTTCTAGAGATGGCAGGATTATGGTGACTGTGGTCTCAGTATCACGGGCGTGGTCAATCTCAGGGCGGCGGATGGTGACTGGTGGGGAGGTCTTAGCAGAGAAGCGGTGGCGAAGGCCACCCATGTTGCCCTCCGGAGCAGTTATCTTAAAGTCATAGCTGGTGTCTGGCTGAAGGTTTGGGATGACTGCCTTTCTGAGGCGAGCATCCACCTCCATCTTCTGTCGGTTATACTCCACCTGGAGGATGGGAAGGGGTTAGTGATAGTAGAATATATATACTGTATGCTGATGATATCCTATTGTATTTTCAAACAATAGGTATCCTATTGTACTTGAACATGTTAACCCCCCTGCCCACTTTTGCCCACCCACAAATCTGTATCATTAGACACTGGAAAAGAATTTGGAGATCATGGTATAAATGACCACCAGTTGAAGGACATACAGTAAAGCGGTAGGGGTTGCTACTCTCTGGAAACTCCCAGGTCAGAAGAACACTGGTTTTAGTGGCCAGATTGACTGAAAAATTCCTCGGCACATCTGGGAAGCAAACAAACAAACAAACAAAAAAACACAGTCAGTTGCGATGAAAGAATTTTATTTAAATCAGCGGCTCCTCTGCTTTCCCACTTCAAACCCTGTAAAAATTGAGGACATGTCAGTCAGATCTGTTACCAGGGGAAGAATACATGATGGTTAGGAGGATCGGCAGGTGATGAGGAGAGTGGATGGCAAGAGAAATAAGTACAAATAACAGACAGAGCGGCTGCAGGAATGTGACATGCCACATTCTCAGAGTGTTCGCTTGTGTTTTTTATACTCAGAATTCAGCATGTCAGCACAGGTTTTGGAGAAGGTGGAAGTGGAGGTCTATGAGATAAAAAAAAAAAAGCTTACCTGCAGATACAGGACCAGATGCTGGTTTGACTTGAATTTAGACTGAACACTTACCTTCTGTATTAGATACTGAATACTCAGGGCCTGTATTGACTTTTACCTGAAGGTTTGTGATAAGCAGTGCTCTTGAAGCAAACATCCATTAACATTCAGCTTACTTCCGCTGGTGGTGAAGGAGGGTAGGTGATGAAGGTATAAGTGAGTGAGTGGAGGAGATTTGAGGGAGTAGTTGTGTTCCCTTGGACTCTGCAGTTCTCAACCTCTCTGAGGTGCACAGGTGAAAGGCCAACCTGAAAGAACTGGCCCAGACTTCATTTAGTTCAATGTTTTGGAGTGAAATCCACATTAAGGGGAGCAGAGATGTGAAGCTGTACCAGTGCTTAGAAGGTGAAGGGTTTTTCCTGAGGCCTGAGGCCAGCCCTACCTGTTTCAAAGGCCAAGGTTTGGCTCACTAGAGGTGGGCTGAAGGGGCCTGGCCCTGCTTTGTTGTGTGCTCTGAGCCACACCTCGTAGGCTGTGCTGTGATTGAGGCCCAGGATGGTATAGCTGGACTCGCTCGCTGGTAACGTGATCAGCCATGGGGGAGCAGTGGGGGCTGGTATGGCTGAAGGGCCAGGGTCTGCAGACGGTTTGGGGACTGCAGCCTCTTTGTAAGCTATGGTGTACGCAGTGATGTCACCGTTGCACTCCTCTGGAGCAGGGGGCAGCCAGGAGAACTGCAGGGAGCAGCATGTGGCATTAACAAAGTCAGTTATTTTGGGGTATCCCAAGGGTGGAAACATGGGAACTGTTATTTCCTGCCGCACTATATCTCCATAGCCCACTCGGTTCTTCGCAGAGAGAACAAAGACGTAGGAGGAGCCTGGGGAGAGGTTTCTGGCAGTGAAGTTTTTCTCCCGATTCGTGAAATCCACTGTGGTGTCTAAAGACGTATTCTTCAGGCCAAACTGTAGGCGGTATCCCTGGATTTCCGCTGAGGCCCCCTGGCTATCAGATCCTGACTCAGAGCACTCCAGCGGAGGAGCCCACCGCACCATTACTGATGGACCCGATCCTGGACGCAACCAAAGGGAGGGGGGGCCAGGCACTGTAAATGACAGCGTAGGCAGCAGAAAATCAATCCGAATATATATAAAAACATATATCATGTAAATCTTGTACAAGAATTAGAATTGATTTGGCTGTTTATTTACTGCCAGCTCCTGGTGCAGCTTACTGTAAGATCAATTCTTGAGTATGTTACTAAATCCAGTGCACTGAACTGTATACTTGGCATATGCTTACCAATCCCCAGGGTCTGCACCAGCTTGACTTTGCTGTGTGCTCCATCCCCTTTGGTGGTGTATGCTGCCACTGAGACAGAGTACAAAGTCTCTGCTTTCAGGCCTGCTAATATCAGCTCCTGTGGAGGAAAATGCATAACGGTACCATCGAATACTGCTAACTCATTCCTTTAAATATGAGACAGTCTCTTCACTTCTTTTCTTCACAGCTATGCATCCGTAAGAAATGATCACAAAGTTACATATCAGCCAGGCCAATCAAATCTCAGACTTAATGAGGATTTCATAACTGTCTCTGCATACTGGATGCATTGTGCTGTATGTATTAATAGTGAGTTCAATTGTAATGAGAAGAGGATGGGTAGTCTGCACTCACATATTGAGTCGAGTCATCCTCCTCCATCTTATTCCACAGACCAGACACACCCCGCAGGCAGCCGAGACAGATGAGAGTGAGTCAAAGGACAAAAGGAGAGACAGGGAGGATGTTTAATGAAAAAAATAAATGGACATCATTTAATCATTTAAATATTCAGCTGTGATGTCACCTGGGACTCGTCCAATAAGAGGTCTTTGATCCGGGGAAGGTTTCGTGATTCACCGCTCTCTGCACGGCTAAAATGCACCTGGTAGCCACGGATCTGGCCTTGCCGTAACCGTGGCAACACTGACCGCCAGGTGACTCGAAGTGCTGAGGAGTTGAGCGGTTGGACGTCCACGTGACGAGGAGCTGCACCAGGGACTACGCACACACACACAAATGCAGAAATAATTAAGTGACCAACAGTCTAGCCAGTAAATAATCAGCTAAACAATCAATACTGATTAGGTCTGATCTACGGCTCTCAGTCTTACCATCCTCATCAGTTCTGCAAAGGGCAGCCGGGCTGCTGGGTCCAGTCCCCTCTGCAGTGGAGGCTGCCATGGTGATGTTGTACCAGCTCCATTTCTCTAGCCCCTCTAACACTGTCTGCCCCTGCTGGGCTGGGATAGGAAGCCCCTTCACCTCCTGGCCCTGACCCCCGCCTCCTGCCCCAGAAACTCTCTGGTATCTCAGCACATAACCTGCCAACTCGCCGTTCTGGCCCTCCATTGGAGGCGGCTTCCAACTTACTCTCAGCGATGTTGAGCTGGCACTCTCGCAGGACACACCCTCGGGTGAAGCTGAGGGCTCTGATTGGACAAGGGGCAAGGAGGGTGATTGGCAAAGAGTTTAGGAGAAACCCAAGAGAATGGGGGTTGAAAAAGCAAGAGAGGGGTAAAATACAAGCAAAAGGATAAAAGATAAGGATAAAAAAGGAAACAATAAGAAACTAAGGTGAACTGAGATAACACAGGGACAAACATGACTCAGACATAAAAGGAGGAGCAACCACATAATGTAAAATCATAATGTTAGGCTTAGAGCCTAATGAAATAAACCAGAGACGGGCATATCGACCCTGAGTGGACAACTTAATTATACCTAAGAAAGGAGAATGTGCATCTGATACCCAATGATTATGTCTTATCCTTTGGCTGTAGCTAGTGACACAAAATGATCCAGATTTATGAATGAAAAACAGATAAAGTATTTCTTTCTAAAGTAGGGATGCATAGCTCCGTACACAGGAGCACAGACAAATAATAACATTTCATAACACCAGCCCAGTTGGTGGCATAATCCTTGAGTCCTTGGGATATTAGAGTGGACTGAGACTTTCCACTGCTGACTAGATGAAGGTCTTGGGCTTCACAACAGGAAGAAACAAACAAACTAAAACAGATCTCACAGTGCAGAGAGGATTTAGGAGGCAGGTAAAAAACAAACAAAAAAACAAGGAGCCCGGGAGAGAAAGGCACTCAGACGGATATTGAAAGTCAGGCTAGAATGATGAATTGTAGACAAGAACTGAATCAGAAGTAGGCTGGGATATTTACTGCAACAAACACAAGTTCAGAAAACCAAGAATCACCATCATCACCACAGATTTCTGAACAGTAGGTGTCACTCACCCTATATAATGTTCCCCGAAGAGCGCACATACAATGGCGAGCGTGGCCGAGGCGTCTGGGCTTATAGCATGTGTGTATGTGTGGGAGTGTAATAGTCATAGCTGACAGGTTCAAGTATCTATCCACTCAGCCGTACAGCTACTGTTCTGTTGGCCTCGGGGGACAATCTAGATGTGCACCAAAGCTTGGCGATAACAAAGCGCACATAACCTCCCTGGGAAATGAATTCTGCTGCATGAAATAGTCTGCTTATCTGGCACCTTCTCTTTCCTGAACCCCCCCCCACCATCCTATTCTGCCACCTCCTTCACTGTACCATCTTGGTCTCATTTTCTTTTTGACGGTAAAGAGTAAAAGGAGACAAGCCAGAAACACATTTGTTTAGCGCATTTGTACTCGGTTCTAAAAATAATCTGATTTTGAATACACATTATGAATCTTTCGTGTCTGTTGAGCCATTGTAAACACTTGACAAAAACTTACCAATGAAGTGATACAGCGCCAAGATCAGCAGGACTTGGGGCTCTTTTCTCGAGCACAACTACTTCAATAATTCTTTTCCTTGTCCCATTTTATCCATGATCTCTGCTTATTCTTTTTGTCCTCCTTGAAAGCAGATATGAAGCAACTTGATATGTCATTTAGCTTATTTGACTCTTATCGACAATCAGTGATTGTGCAAGAAAAGAAGAGAGAAAAGGGGACAAGGGAAAGAATCCAAGTTCAGTGTGGATAAAATACAGACCGACCTGCACTTACCTGTCAACATAGCACGCCAACCACCATTCTTTAATGCTCCTCACCACTGGCTGCTAGCCAATAAGTGGCAGACAGTTTCGCCCCTTCAAAGACATTAGACACTGATAGAGTGGAAAAAGTGAAAGGAGGGTGAATAAAAGGAAGAGTGAAACATCAATCGGTGCTCCATCTCCATCTGTCATGATGTTTTGGCTGTATAAGAAAGCAAGAGGCTGAGCTGAGGAAGAAAGGCACAGTCAAACATAGATGGATGGATGGGAGGGGGTGCCGGACAGATAGGTTGATAAACGAGATAGATGGAGAGATGTGAAGACGGTTCCCAGGTTTTACTGGGTCAGGAGCCAAGGGCTCATAAACTGTGTGTGTAGAGGACAAACCTTTGCATGAGATATGTGTACAAGACTCAATCATAATATAATTAACATTTATGGCATCTGTGTGTGTGTGTGTGTGTGTGTGTGTGTGTGTGTGTGTGTGTGTGTGTGTGCGCCTGCAGGTACAGTATGTGAACTGTAGACGTACTGGCTTGTGACGTCCTCTGCACCAGTTCGTTGGTGAACGCTCCGATGCCTTTGCTTGAAATGGCGGCCAAAGAGAAGGAGTACTCTGTGTTTGCTTTCAGACCCTCGACTGTGTAAGAATTTCTGGGCCCGAAGGTCAGCTTCTCCTATGAAAGAGAAAAGAAAGAGGAGCAGAGGACAGGCCGAGATGTGTAACGAGAGGAGTGAGAAAGAAGACATTAAAGGAGAGTTGGAGAAAAAAAGATGAAGACTGTCACTGGATGTTGGGGTTAATCTTTTAAAGTTCTTCTTTTATCTTTCCGCTCATCCACACGTCTTGCTAGGAAATCTACTCAGACAGATTTATAAAAAATAGAAGTCTTACCAAGCTGCCAAACTTGACAGGTTTGTAGAGCAGCTCGTAGTTGACAATGCCCTCCTTGGTGTAAGCAGGTTCCCAGGTCAGCTCAATGCTGGTGTCTGTCACCCTACCGACTTTAAACTTCCCTGGTTGGCCTGGGACTGAGAGGGACGGGACAAAACAGTCAGTCAGGACTCTATATTAATATCTATACATATATATACTCCCTCTATATCTAAATATATACTGTATACATATTTATAGTATTCTTTTACAGTCTTGTGTATTTTTGTTTTGTAGGTAAAAGCCGAGATCTTTTTTCTTAAAACGAACCTTTTTATTACAAGTTATGACATTAGAATACTGTTTTTTTAAATAAATATAAACTATTTTCATGTACTTATTAAAACCTTTTCTAACATTTTCTCATTTACTGTGTTCATTTCAACTCTATACCCTGTATTCTACCCTGTATTTTTTTTTTACTTCTTCTTTTTTTTTTTTTTACACTTAATTTAAATTAAAATAAAAGGTATTATTATTTTTATCCTCTCTGGTTACCTCATTATTTTACTGAATTTTCCCTTTTCTTTCTGTTTTGCTTATTTTTTCTTTTTTACAGTGACGCATTTTGTAACTGTCTTTAGAAAAGTGCTCTATAACTGTGTGTATTGTTAATATAATTGTTAATATAATAAAAAAATAAAAAAATCTATATATAAAGACGGGAATTATGTTGGCAGGGAAATGCCCCTGCCAATCAAATCTGATTACATCACTCCCACACAGTCCTGATGAAGCGGAGTTTTATTTTTTGACTGTTTTTCTTCTAACTTTAGCTGTAACTGTTTTTTTATTGTCAGAATTACTTCATGTTCAGGTGATTTGCAATGAAAAAAGACATAATAATCATAATGTACACCCGCTGACCCATTAATCTTCAAACCCTTTCATTTTTGTGCAGTTTTTAACATATTTTTACTCCTTTCATGTACTGGAAAATGGTAGACTTTTTAGGTTCATCTAATGAAGTAGCGGTAGCCCGAGCTACACAAGAATTTAAACCACTAATACCATCAGAGTAATCGTCTCTTTGTTCCTCTCATCACATAAAAGCTGCGACAGCAGCTGTCGCAGTGACACGAACAGCACCGAGGTACGAGGGATGGTTTTGGCTGTTAATCCCTGTTTCCTTTTCATAAGTATCCTCAGTTCTGTCCTAACACGTGGAATTTATCCCTTTTGAAGAAGTCATATTTTCTGACAGATCGAGCTTACTCGCAAGAATTTCTCAGTAGATTGCGTCACAAACTTAACTCACTTTACTGCATCACTACTTAAGCGTTTGTATACATGCATACACACAAATAATAACTCATTTGTGCTTGGTTGCATGCACACATCTGAATAACAACCACTACTCTCCTGCACATGAATAAATGAAGACCATCACTTAGTATGCTGGTGCATAGATAACAGCACAAACATCTTGCACAAACATCTTCCAATTACACACCCATTCACAGTCAAAAACGCACACACAAACACTGACCTCCAGGCATGACTTTAACATGAACTGGGTCTGAGAAGGGTCCATCCCCTACGGAGGTAAAGGCCAGGACTTGGATGGTGTAGGTCTCAGAGGTCACCAGGTTCTGAATGGTGGTGATCACACTGTCCTGGACATTGTGGATCTGCCACTCATTCATCGGCCTGGATGGGTCCATGGTGTAGTACACACGGTAGCCTTTCACCTACGACAGAAAGAGAAGTGGACTGGATTTTAAGATCATCAGTGACTGGGATGTATTTAGTATTGAGTTGTCTAAGTCCTCTGTCACACACCCATGCTAATCCATAATACCATCTTTCAACACAACTCTATCACAACAAAGGTCATCATCTATGAATGAGTTTTTACTCTAGTCCAGATGGTCCTGTGGATTTGTTGGTTGAGTGTCATTGTCACAAGGTGATGCCCCGACATCTCTGAAGCTGTTGTGCAGTTGACCCTGATAAATAAATCTCACCAAACCATTTCCAATCCAAGCCGTAGATGTACTCATATTGTAGAGAAGATATAACTCCTGCTACGGGATTTATTTATGGGCAGTTCAGAGTGTAATCCTGTAGTCATGCCATTGCCCTCAAACTCCACCTTTATCACCTCTTCTGTTATTACTTTGTAATATCTATAATCCTCATATGCACTCAGCTCAGTCTTGTACTTTTTTTTAGGCACCTACTATACAGTTTTGTAGGGTAGAAAGAGAAGTAGGCCTCAAGAGGGAGTGCTCTTAACTTAGAGCGGACAGTCCAATTACCTTTTCTTTCTTTAGGGGGTGGGGAAAGTAGCAAGGGAGTTACAGGAGGGAAATCTCTGGCAAGAAGACACAATCACTGCAAAGGACGTGAACCTGCACACTGGAAAAAAGCTCCCAATGGTGAATTTTATTAAGGCTTCATCGTTTTAATCTCATGTGGGCCTTAGTGCAATTTTGAAATGTTGTCAGTCCATAGTAAGTGAGGATACAAATGTGGGGAATACACAACTCTGTCTTGTACTTAGACTGTTTTAGATTAGACCACCTGTCAGAGACCATCCAGCATCATGAAGTGCTGTAATGCGGACTCTTTTAGGAATGAGGAATTTCAAACTGAATTCTCTGAGAAGTCAGAAATTAATCAAGCATAACATTCAACCACTAAAACTTATTTTTCTGTTCAGGAATGCAAGTAAATAACTATAATTTGACATCTTAATCAAGAAATAACAATGTGCTTTACTAATTTTCCATTTTTGTAAAACAGTAAATTTGAAAATTCATGGATAACAATAATAATTATATTTTAGCATTAAAAATATCATTTTGGTTAAAGAGCTTCTACATACTGGTGTATTAACCATTACAGAAACATAAAAAATGATTTTGGTAATTACCAATGCTGTTAATTAGGGCACCTGCGGCATAAACTTTACATTGGGTGGTGGTCTAATAAATTTGTTAAGCACTGTACATATCTTTAAGGATTTTGGAACAACATCATTCAGTTTTTGAAGACTTGAATGTTACTTTTAATCAATCAATCATGTTATACATGTCCAAAGGACACTGAATGAATGCAATGAATGAAAACAATCAGTAAAAATATAAAAATGTGGGAAGTGAATGTGTATATGTGCTGAAAGTTACCTGTTTACTCACAGACTTAAGGGACAAAATTTGCAACTCTTGATATAGGATCTGTCAGCTGTCACACCAAATAGACTCTGCCCTCTTTAACAGTGGTAATCTTATTATACAAAACAGATTAGGTTTTTTTTAAATTTTTTTTATCACCAGTGATTTTGCTTAAGACATTTACCAAGATATTTAGAATGATTTGGCATTTGACAGAAAAGAAAGACAAGAACAGAATCTAAACCAAACACATACAAAATGTATGCTTAAGGTAACATGGAGTCCGTCGTTACATTTCTACCTCTGACAACAGAAAAAGAGACGTTCCCCACCTGTCCATTGGGTTCCTCCGGCTCCTCCCAGCGGACCATCACAGTGTTCTGTGAAATAATGTGTGCCTGGACGTTTCGAGGAGGACTGGCCGGGGCCTGCTCTCCTGTACGAGCCTCCACGCGTGTAGAGGAGGGCCCCTGGCCGATGCTATTGAAAGCCGACACTCTGATTTCATACTCGGTGTTGGGGTACAGTCCCCCGATGCTGTAACGGGTGGTGGTGATGCTGTCCACTGTCTCGTACTTGCTGTCCGGCCCTTTGGCTCGGTACTGGATGATGTAGTAGGAGACAGGGTCTGGGTTGCCGGAGTCCCAGGTGATGGTCACACTGGTGGCGGTGGTCTCTGTGACTATGGGTGTGCCGGGAGGCTTTGGCAAAGCTGAGGATTTGAAGGGAAGAGAATTATATCACTTACTATGCACTACTGACAGTATTTGGTTCTGTCCATTCTGCACCTATTACTGTTTTGATGACATATAACGACTGCACTGTTTTATACAAAGCAACTTCCCCAAAGTGAGGATATATTAATGACCTCCACATTGTCATGTATCAATGAGAATGTACCTTAATCATTCTTTAAATACATACCATACCATAAACATACAGATAAAATTTGCTGGACAGAAGTCAAATGGAAAATTACCATCCTGCAAAGGTATCCAATTATCCTGACATGCACACATTTGGAAATACAGTGGAAACCCAATCAAACTCGATCTGTCCATCAGTAAAGCAACAACTGAGGCACTTTTCCCACAATGTTCTCTCTCTCTAAGAGACAAAATTATGTGATTAGAGCGTCCCTTACTCTTTACTAAGACCTGAGCGGTGGACTCAATGATACCCAGGCTGCTCATGGCCACACAAGTGTAGTTTGCAGACTCCCGGACACCGTTGAGCTCCAGCACGTTTCGTCCAATTGGCATTTCATCCTCAGGGGTGAGGTCCTCGCTGCCCAGCATCCACTTGACGTAAGGCATGGGCGAACCCACGGCCACGCAGGTGATATTGACGCTCCCTCCCGGCATGATCTCATGGTTGGAGGGGAGGATGGAGAAACGAGGGGGCACGCGGCGCACTGGGAAAGGAGGAGAGTCGGGGTAGAAAGGAGAGGGGGGTTTAGGGGTAAGGTGGGGAGTGGTTGTGGGGGGGGGGGGGGAGAAAAATGGGAGAGAGGAGGAAGAAAGGTGGAGAAAAAGAAGGAGGGGGGTGAGGGAGAATCAGAGAGAAAGAGAGAGAGAGAGGAGGAGGAGCGAGGCAGAAAGCAAGATGGAGAATAAGAGAGAAAGTAAGGGCAGGAAAGATAAAAAGAAAGAAAAAGAGAGAGAAAAAGAGAGGAGAGGTAACAGGAAGGGGGAGAATGAACTTCAGGGTTTTTACAGAAAATTACAAAGGGATATTTCAAGTTTAGTCCCAATTACTTTATGGTACTGATGATTCCAACAAAAAGACACAAATCTTGTGTTGAGCTCAACCAATCACAGTGAGCTGCCTACTCAAAATAATATAGTGACAAACTCTTGAGTATCATTTCAACCAGGACATGACACCTATAGTCAGTTTCTCTTCTTAAAAAATTGGTTATCAATTTTTTTAAGCAGGAAGTGATTCAGGTTTTTCAATTTTTTTAAAATTCTAGTTATATAATTATTATATCGCCCCCTCTAAGCAATGACTAAACTTTACCAGAAACTACAGTTAGAAACTTTACTTCATTGAAATTTCTGTGCCTTAAGGTGCTTCTTGCATTAGATGGGCTCTTTTTAGAGAGAGTGTATGCATCATAGGGGCAGATCAATAAGCCCTGCCTGCTATTTGTGTCCCCATGAGAAGAACAAGTAACATGGCAAGTTATATCCAATACTGCATCTGTCAGATGTTGGTTGACTATATATTAGGGAGAGATGCATCGAGAGACTGAACTCATAGGTCACTTGCATGCCTGGGCGACTCAAGAGGGATAAAATGGAGGAACACAAAGAAGAGAACGAAGAACTGAAGACTGAGAGGGAGACAGAAAGAAGCGAGACAAGACAGATAGAGGGACAGAATAAGTGTCAGAGAGAGAAAGACAAAGACAGGAAGAGAGAAGGAGACAGAGAGAGAGAGAGAGAGAGAGGCAGCTCTGCTTCTCTTCCAGACAATGACAGGCAATGTAGCAAAGGACAGCCACATTGTACAACAAGATACTGTACAATACATAGGATTCATAACTGATACAGTGTGTAGTCAAATGAATTGGAAATGTGGACAGGAGTGGATCGAGGGTTCTAATAAGGTGTTGTGGCAATTACAGAGTGATCATTGGACACATTAAGTAAAGAACACCAAGACAGCATGAAAGAGGCAGAACAGGAAAGAACGAGTGCGAGCAAAAAGAGAGATATGTGAGGTAGTATGTGCATGTTTATAAGTTAATAAACTTATGTACATGTGTCTGTCGCTCCTACACATCAGGGTGCAGACAGAATGCAGAAGAAGAAGAGAAAAAAGGGGGGAGGGAGGGAGAGGAGGGGAAAAAGACAGGGAAGTGGAGATAAAGAGAGGATTAGAAGAGGGTTTAGGGGAAGGAGGGAAAAAGGGGGAAGAAAAGAGGAGCGAGGAAGAAGAAAACACATGGATCTATTTAAAAACACGGCTATATACCAGAGTCAGGCCCATTCAGAAAGTAGGTGCTTCAAAAGTAAGAAAAAGAAAGACTAGTAGAGATCGGATGTTGAAGGAACAGAGAAGAAGAGGATACCCCAGGGTCACAAGACAGGAAACAGAAAGAGACAGAGAGAGTAACGGACAAACATCTCTGCATGGAAGGAGAGAATGAAAGGGAGGGCAAACAGAGAGCAGAACATTGTCGAAAAAACTCAACTAAACTCAACACTGGGAAGCTTATACGTATAATAAAACATGAATGTGAGAAGCAACAAATGTTCTAAAATAGTTTAAAATAAAAAGGTTACTGTAAAAAACTACATAATGAGTCTACGTGTGCTTTAGATGACTTGGAAATCAATTCTAATATATTGTATATATTTAATAAAGCAATAAAATCAAAGATAAATAAATAAATATGGGTAAATTTGCTGCACAACCTCCACTCCTTAATGTGTAACATCATTACTTGGAATCTTCACGCGCCACATCCCCCCTACTCAAAGAATCTAGAGACAATTGAATAGAAGTTAACATTTTTGCATGATTTCAACAAATGAAAAAAGAAAAAGAAAAAGAGGTGCCATGACGTCACTATCATTTCATGAATAACAGATAAAGTGCAAAGCATTTGGAATACTTGTAGGAAAAAACCAAAAAAGCCGGAAGATACCCAGAATTGGATACAGAAGTTGAAGACACGAAAGAGACAAAGAGACAAAAACAGGTAGATCTGTTAGAAAACAGACATGATTAGGCAGGCATCTCCTCATCTGAGCATGCTGGAGACAAACAGACAGACAGACTGCATCCATGACAGCTCCATGCACAAGACAGACACAGCCAGTGCAATGCAGCATGACACAACACTATCAGTTTCATTCAGTCAGTTATTTTATACCTATCAAAAAAAGAATTAAAAAAAAGAGAAAAAGACAATTAATTAAGCGTCATGGATTAGTTTGGTAATATGCAACAACAACACGATGGAGGTGAGTGATCAGACACATGAACTCAGCAATATTTCTTAAAAAATAGCAGTGAGGCCCGGAGACAAAAGGCGGAAAAATCCACTGCGGAGACACAGCCGAGTACTTTACAATAAAGTGAGCTCATAACAAGGGATAATCCTTCACATGCTCACAGAGCCTCTAGCTTAAAGTTAATCGAGCCGGGCTGCATGATTCCCCTCCATTTTCTATACAGTTTTGTGAGAGCCAGGAGCTTCAATCTTTATTAGCGGGAGCTATCATTAGTCCCGTCCTCTACAGGGAGTCTGGAGGCTACAGGCTGGGAAGACCTTGGCACAGCCATAAGGATTACCGCTGTATCTCAGCGCTGCTATATGCCCGTTCAGCACCGTCACCGAGCTGACATTTACGCAGCGCCATCCAGTCTGTCTCAAGGACATGGCTTTCATTAACCACTGTAGTAAGGGGAAATCATTAATATCCCCCCTGGATATCTAAAATTGTGAATGGATTTGATTAATTTCAAATGTCATTCAGTAGAGGCGTATCTGAGTGTTTGGCAAAGATAGCAACGACCACCGAGATACAGCACGGGCTATATTACAGTCAAGTTAACATATTGCTATATCTGGAAATAGACTGATGGTTTAGTGGTAGCATTCAGAGCATTTACTAAAAACGCTAATTTACAAGTAAAGGTCCTGCACTGTTCACTGATGTCAAAAAATGTAATCATTATTAGCAAAATATGTCATTTACTGACAAGTGGCCAAAGGTGAAAGTTAAGGGATAATGCTAAATGTTAAAATATAGTGTAACAGTAGCACAAGCAGAAAAGAGTCAGTGATTCAGTAATGTCATTTAGAGTTAGCTAAAGTTAGCTAACATTAGCCGCCATAAGCTACTGAACATACAGTCACCAGTAAAACCCCTGAGAGTAGTCAATCAAGCAAGGATGGATCTTATTGTTTATTAATTCAGCTTTAATTTGTAAGAGGAAGAAAGTGTTAGTTACATAGTGTAACTGTAAAGTATCAAAAGCAAAAGCACTTGAATGAAAAATAGCCTTGTGAGTGTTACAGTGTACTGTTTATATTATATTATTGTATAATTATTACTGATGTATTCATGCCACTGACAGTAGTAAGACTGGACGGAGTATGCGTGATGTCCCCCATGGGTTTCTGAAGAGCTTTTTGAAGCTCAAAATCTGTGGCGCTGGCCACTGCCGTGTTTGCCTCTTTCACCTCCCAGCTAATCTAATAAAAGACGTGGCTTATTATTAATAGAATTTGAACGGGTGATTTTAAAAAATGAACCTCAGTACTGTTGTTAAAAATTAGCTGTAGAGACCAAAACTGTTTTTTGTACCAGACTGTAAATATGTTTATTTCTGCTGTGAAACATTTTAATATGGGGGCTTATGAAGGTTGACTTCTTCTGCAGCCAGCCTCAAGTGGACATTTGAGGAATTGCAGTTTTTGGCACTTCCGCATAGTCTTCACTTCACAGACATGGAGGTTGCCGCTTAATTCATTCTACTGCTGTTATTGGTCACTGGTAACTGTTAATACACCATTGTGTTGTCTAATATATGACAATGCATCATCCTATATTTTACATACAAAATCTTATTTTTAAGTCGTAATAGCAGAGAAGTATAGTATATGTACAGAAGTAACCATACAATATTTATCTCTGAATTGTAGTGGAGTATAAGCACTTAGATGAATATACTTAGTTACTTTCCACCACAGGTGATGTAATGGCTCTCTTGCCATTTTGAGTTCATGTCATGAATCTGGCAAAATAACTGACACATATAACTCAACAGAAGGGCATGTACAAGCGTGACCACAACAGCAAGATTTCCACTCAGTGCAACAAGTGCAGAACTGGAGAAGATGACATGAGAGCTGTCATGAAGGACACACAACGTTACACATGATGATACAAAAGGACAAAAGAGACAGCAGCAAGACATGACAAGACAGCAAGTTCAATAATATCAATCCGAGCATATCAATACGCGTGAACACACACTGTGCCATGCTCTTGTGTCAGTCCGTCAGTCAACAGACATGCAAGCGGTGCTCCTTTCTCTTTCTCTCTCACTCCTTCCATGCAAACATCGCCTCTTTTTTAATCTTCCAATTCTTGGGTCTCCATGACAACAAGATCATACCATGCAGAAAACATTGATCGGGGAGTGAAGGCAATACCAAGGGTTCTGCACACAAGGCCTCACAATGCAGTCAATGCACTCTGCTGCGTAGGCAGACCACTTCATCATCGTAGCAGCTTTAGAGAAATCAACTCTCTTCATTTTTGGTGACAAAATCATTTCACTTCAAATCTACTTCGGTGTCCTTTGAATTGTTTTTTTTTCTGTTTTGTTTCTCTCTGTTTCAATAAGTGAAGCTTTCTGAAACAAAGGAGTAACAAAAGAAAAGAAAGAGCACACCAACCTTCTCGAAGCTCTGAGGGATGGAAGGGGGTTGATGCAGAACACAATGACGTGAGGGGGGAGAGAGAGAACGGGGAAACACAGAGAGAATAAAAACGGCCAGCGCAAAGCCACTCACTCCACTGCATCACTCACACACACACTCACACATACATACATACATACATCACTCACCACCCAACACCCGTACCAACACTCACGCATCGCATACATACTTCTCCGATATCGCACTTAACATAGAAACTAGAAATCTGAACATTGGTCGTGGGCTTTCAGCCATAAGCCAGTAATACACCAGCACCCACAGTCCAGAGGCTAGAATCAGTTTAATCATGTGGGTGTCAAATTACTCCATTAACATATTTATGAATAAATTATTAAGTCCTTACTGTTTAATTTCCAATTTCATTCATATCTTTATATCAAATCTGTGCATCTTATGTGCAACATTTTCCTCTTTATCAGCCTCTTGTACAGAAACCATTTTAGTAGACAGATCAGTGATGTTTCCATGCAGTTAAACCAAGGTGTGTTCCCAACATCATGTTCAATTTGATTCTGCTGTAGGGGCGCGCACCGAGGTTTAAGGTGGACTTGTTAAGGGTGGTTGTGAGAAATACCAAACAACAGGGTCAACATATATTGTAGACAATGGATGGGTTAGTAATACTTGTTTAAGAGCACAGTTATGAAAAATAAATAGCTTTTTTTTTATATACCAAGAGCACCTTAATTGTAGTGTGTGTTTCTGCGTGTTTGTCTTTGCATGTGTGTGCATGTGCACGTGGCCGTGTGTTCTGTGTTCAGGTCCTACCTCGCACATATAGGTTGGCAGGAGAGGAGTAGCGCACGCCTTGAGAGTTGGTGGCCACACACTCGTACTTCCCTTGGTCTGTTTCCTCGCTGTTCTCAATCTGCAATGCTCCTGCAAGACAGAGAGCGACAGAAAGAGAGAGAGAGAGAGAGAGAGAGAGAGAGAGAGAGAGAGAGAGAGAGAGAGAGAGAGAGAGAGAGGGATGAAGATGTTTAGTTGAGTTTGCATAAAATGTTTCTGCTGCTGTCTGCAATGCTTTGCATCCTTTTCATCCGGAGATGTTTGTCTGCTTGGTCTGTCTCTGTAATATTTTGACCCGGGGGTATCCTCTCTTGTGTTGCTTCAACATCTAATAAAGTCAGCTTTGCTGTTATATCTGTGAGGCACCATCTGAATGGGCCATGCTCTCATAGATGTTTTTTTTTTTTCTTTTTCTTTTAAAGAAGCTTGTATTTCCCCCCTCCCTTCCTTTAAGGCGAACAGAAACTGCACCACATTCAAAAATGTGAAATTTCTTCCAGAAAGTTTGGAGTATAAAAACAAGTCTGAAAATGAGTTTTTACAAACTTAGATGACACTTAAAGGACCTTTTGTTGTATACTTCTTTACAAGCCAAGTGATTCCCCTCCTGCAGCAGGCTCACTGCTGCCGTGAAGAAAGCCGGTTTCTATCTTGGCAGTTAACTGGCAGCAGCTACACAGCTTTACCCCACGGCAACAACCCGATGCTGCTCTTTGCGCCTGTTTCTTTTACTTCCTCAATTTTTATCCTTATAGCCTGATCCTACTGTGGTAAACAGTGTCTCACTAAATGTGCTATAATTACACACGCGCTTGTCAGGTATTCTTTTGTTACACAGGGTGCTATTCTTACTGCTTTTTAATATTTTATTTTTTTGCTAACAGCTTTTTGAATTACCAGCAGGACCTTTTTTTTTCTTGCTCTTCCAGCCTGCTCTGTCACATTCAACTCATTTGAAACTGACTTTGACATGAAGCCTGAGGAGAAAGCACAACACCATGGATTACACTCTGCTGCTGCAGGAGGACAGAAAAGACACAACTCAAAATACACACACACACACACAGACACACACTCACACACAGGCATCTGGATAGAGATAAAAGAAATGGATAAAAGAACGATAAAAGGGATCTGGCTTGTAAGAGATCTATGGAGATATATAGAGAAACACAATATATAGTATGCTCTGTGTTATACTGATTTCCTTTACACAAGCACACAGTGGTGCAAGAAGAGTTCAGATTCTTCCACTGTGGCAATGGCACAATGAAAAACAATAACAAGTACAAGTTTTGCATTTGCATTCAAGTACATAAGTATTGTAGGTAAAATATACTAAATTACGTAGATTGGAACCCTAAAGTGATTAAATGTATATTATGTAACTGCATGCATTAACATGGTAGTAGCATTTGTAGCTGGCTAAGTGTCAAATTTACCCCAAATTTCACCCAAAAAGTACAACCTAAATTTTCATTCATATACATTGTATTAAAGTGGAAGTCTCAGGGATAAAAACCTTAAAACTTTAGTGCATAAAACCATAAATCTATCAGCATACAGAAAATGAATCATTTTAGTCATTTTTTTAAGAAGAAATGTCAAACATTCTTTGACTCTCTCTATTTTATATCACTGTAAATTGATTATCTTTGGGTTTTGGACTGCTGCTCAGGCAAAATGAGACACCAAAACATCACCCTGGACTGGAGAAATGTGTTTAATGACATTTTACAGACCAGAATAATAAAGAAAAGAAAAGGCAGATTATGTAATCAGAAATGATAATAATCACGATAGTTGCAGCCCTATACTCAAGGAAGGCAGAAGTGCCTAAAATGAAATCTAATACATGAGTTAATGTTCTGACACTGCAGATGCATACGCGTGGAGCGTTATCCTAATGGAGAAAAAAGCTTCCACTGATTAAATCTTAAAACACTGGTGAGTTAAGCACTAAAAGGTTCACAGACAGTTTGTGTGTCTGTGTGTCATTCTCCAAAGCTGATCATCATTCAGAAGTTTAAACATGTTTCTGGAGGCTCAGAGGAGGGAAAGTTTCGCTCCTTCCTCTCACACAGCTAAAGCACAAGTGTGTTTAGTGAGCTGAAGCCCTGCTAGCTGGAGCTGTCATCCATTTGCTTCTGTCTTCTGCATTACATGAAAGAAAACAGCTTGTGCCCTCCTCTTTCTCTCTATTTTTCCATCTCTCATTTCCCTGCAGTACGGGGCAGAGTTGGAGAGATAAACAGGAATAAATTATCTGCTCTACAAACCGTTCCTCCTCTCTAGAAAGCGATACAGGCAGAAGAAGCAGCGAGAGAAAGATGGAGTGGAGGAGAGATGTAGATGGACAGGTGGAGCTCTGCAAACAAGAACTCGTCTGACAGCTGGAAGCAGCTCATATAGCTAACCATCAGCGCAAATTTGAAATCAGCAATTGAAATCTTCTTCTATGCAAAACATGTCGTTACCATACATGGCGCTCACTATATAAGCAGTAGAAAGATCACCACATATATACACAAACACAGCATGGATGGATAACTAGCAACTTAATGACAGTCAGGGTGCAAAAGCAGGACAAAAAAATGTAAAAGAAGAAAGGGAAAGATAACAGATAGGAAGAGGCTGCAGGAGAACAGTTTGTTAGTGAGTCTGGAAGCTGCTGACGGACCCAGAATGAGATGTGACTTCAGTAAATTGAGCTGCTGTGAAATCGCGGACGGTGTATTATGTCTGCTGGGCAGAGACTCGGCCGATCAGATGACAACGGATACTGCTAACCCGATAGCTCTGCCAGAACATCTAGGTCAAACAGATCACCTGGACTCCAAGTCTCTCCCACGAGGTGAGACATTAACTTTTAACTGGGACCAGACAACAATAAAGACAGATGGTCTCTATTTCTTTACCACAGAATACTTACTTAACAGGATTTAAAGATAAACTGGTGGGATCAAAAAATTTAATCTGCACCATAATTATTAAATAATTATGTTTTTCTAAATTTTTCTGGGATGTGAATACAAAAGTTTCTATTGAGTATATTTAATTTAGACCTGAAATTATTAGTCCGGTTTGTTATAAGAATTTTTCAGAGTGACCCTTCAATAAAGAAGATTGGATTCGAATTATCAAAGTTTAAGTTGAATTTAATATTCTTGTACAAGAAGGAGCGTTTAACAGTGCAACACACAAAAGGGGTTACAGAGAAAAACGCTCCCTGTGGAGCTCTAACAGTTGGTTCTTACACAAACGATAAAAGGGGACGTCTTAACCCTTGCAAATCGTTAACATACAATTTACATACTTAGCATCCAAGCATCTTCTTTAGTTCCCTTAATCAGTAGTCAACATATCCTCAAACCTAAATGTCACCTCTCTGGCCTGTCTCTGACCCTGAACAGAACTTACTCTATTGATACATTAACCTGAACTTTATCTCACCCTGCCAGCCTTAGCCTTAGCAACAAGGTCATCTTGCCCTGTATTTATTCTTTGCAGATGTATCTGTCCATTAATACTACATCCATAAAAAGTGATATGAAGACTAGGTCAACAAACCTCAGAGAAATGTCTGAAGAAATTATCTATAAAGGGTTTGTCTATCTTGCCATTTTAAGAAAAAAAAAAAAAAATCCTGGATCTTCACCAAAAACAAATCTTTTTTTTTTTTTTTCTGGCTATTGTCCTGATTTCTGTTAAGATATCCTGCTGACAAACAGACAGGCAAACAAACAAGACCAAAAATAACCTCTGCCGCAGAGGTATTTAATGATGCACAGGCAACATTTTGAGTCTGCACCGATTCAGTGAACCTGCCTTCAATAAAAAAAACAGTCACAACTAATTTTGAGGGATGTCTGTAATCTGCAAAACTGCACTTACTGTAAAAAAAAAAAAAAATTTTAAAGTAAATTACCCCAGATTTTTACAGTAGTTTTTTTAAAATAGCATAAAAAACTGTAAAATTACAGACATTACCTGTAAATTAACAACCCACCTGTGATTTTATGTTATTCCAAAAATGACAAACTAGTTATTTCCCTTTTTTTTTTACAGAAAATTACTATAATAATTATAGGCCTACGGTATTTTTCCTGTTTTCTTAAATTACGTACAAATTTATGTAAAATTACTATAATTGCCTGTTATTAAATGTTTTGCTCGTTATATAACGGTTTATCGCCCAACTGACTAAAGACTTTTTTCTGCAATTTTAAGGTAACTCTCATTAGTTATATGTGGTTTTACATTCAGTAGAGAAAGGGGGAGAGACAGACAGACAGACATAGAGACAGACAGAGAGAGAGAGAGAGAATAGTAATAATAATAATAATGATTATTATTATTATTATTATTATTATTATTATTATTATTTATCCTTATTCACTTATTTTAAGAGAATCTGCAACAAAGGTATTTCCCAATTTTGGGATCACTAAAATATTTGGTTTATAATTTTGATTCTGTCTCACCGTGTTGCTTTGAGTATGATTGGTCAATGTCACCTGTGTGAACATGAGAAGGCTGAAGAACCAGTATGACAAGATATCACCGGCTGCTGGGGTGCAAACTCAGACAGGTAGGTAAGCAGAGGCAAAACATACAGAGAATGGATTTGTTTTATGAAACCAAGTTCACATCAGTCATAATACAAATATTATGTAAGAATGAATGTATGTATGTGTGAGGCTGTTGAGTAATATTTTGCATGCCTATGTCTCCAATGGTAAGCTGGCTAATATTGTTTGTTTGTCTGTGTGTTTTCCCCTCATGATCCAGACTATGGAAATGAAAAGTAAAAAGAAATCCTCACTGTAGCTTCTTAGCTGGAAGCTGCGTTGACGTACACACTGTCTGATCTGTGGGTGTGGGTTTGCTTGACCGCAGTGCAGAGCTAAAAACCTGAGGATTCTTCAGTTGTTTTTTGCATTTAAAACGTAGTCACTATTTACTGCAGTTGTCGGGGACTGAATTTTCATTTAAAGTGAACTATAAATGAAATCCTACTCTCATCCTACTACAATCCTACCACAGCAAGGACCTTTCAGTAATAGTTTCTCTCTGTGTGTGTCCCCCTCCAGGATCACCAAAGATCCAGACGATTACTGGCAATTTGGAGGAGGATTCTGATTTTTCTGCCTTTTCTGCTGCTTTGCACCTCTGTTAGATTCATTGACCTTTTGTGGTATGTTTTGATTTTACATAATAATAAATACACTGTATAGTTAGGATTCTTAATCAAAACACTGTAATGCTTGTCCACAAATGTTATCAGAACTACAGAGCTCCCAAGGGTTAGGAGAATATTGTGGAAACAATATAAAACTTGAGTGAAAAATAAAAGCTAAAAAAACACAAGACCACAACCCCCTCAGCTCAACAGCACAATTTGTTTGTACAGTACAGTTTGATAACAGTTTGTTGCTTTCTCTATCCATTTCAAAGGTGAAATATTGACCTCATTTTGATAGAAATGCAAACAGAAACACGTTACACACATGGACAAATACCATTTTTAGTTTTTCAGTTCCTCCTGGGGGCTCTAAAGAACTGTTTGTGAATAATTGGTTGATATTGTAAATTTACATCTGAATACATTAAATAAAAGGGTTTTAGAATCAATAGTGGTGTGTACTTTATTTGTAATTAATTTCCAATGACATTTAGCATTGTCCCTTTATTGAAGGTGATCGATCATAATTATTTGGGAAAAATCTGTAAAATAACGGTATTTTCCTGCAGAACTTTTAGGACTGTCCCTTTAGTGAAGGTGATTGATCATAATTATTTGGGAAAAACAGGGTGTCCGTGGGGTATTAAAAAGTATTAAAAGGTAGTAAATGAACTTAGTGAAAATTAAGGCCCTTAAAAAGTATTAAAAGGTAGTAAATGTCTGAAACTTTGTAATGATTCTCAAGAAGTTTGTGGTTAGTATGACGAAAACATCACTGAATACTGAAAAGTTCTGTACATGGTTGATTGCTGGAGTAAAACACAAAAAAGTTTGTTTTCGTAGACTGAAAATTACATTGAAAAGACAAAAAAAAGAAAAGTGTGAATAGAACAGCTGTTCAACAAGCATCCTCCTGTAAAACACTGTTGGTCAAGTATACTTGATGTCTTCATTAGAGAACATGGTTATGTGTGGAGTGGTACTGAAATCTTAGCCATTCTTAGCCATTGGCTCAAATTATGTAGTTAGATCTATCTACAGTGTTCAGTTGACTGACTTGATGGGAGAGCAGCCATTAATATCACATTTCTGTGTGGTTAGTATGTCCACTATACCGCTCCAACCGAGTCCCACCACCAGTCAAACTTCCACTGCAGCCATCGCATCTTCTCTGAAAGTCGCTTTGGATAAAAACGTCAGCTAAATGAGTAAATGTAAATAACTAAGGGATTGACCGTAACAGTGCGTGTGCCCTCCCATTTATCAATCCTGTTTTTGCTATATGACTAGAAGCAAGTGTTGAGGTTTTAAAAAATATTTAGAAGATATTAAAAAGGTATTAAATTTAACCTCAGGATTCCTGCATAAACCCTGAAAAATCTGTAAAATAACGGTATTTTCCTGCAGAACTTTTAGGATTGTCCCTTTATTAAAGGTGATTGATCGTAATTATTTGGGAAAAATCCGTAAAATAATGTTATTTTTCTGTAAAAATTTTAATGAAATTTTCTGTAAATTTAATGTTTTCGCTTAATTTTACGGTGTTTGTTTGGCGGCCATAGCTGCCAGTCATTTACCGTTTTTTTAAGGGGGGTTTTCTTACAGTGTAGAGTATTCAGTCAAAATATCACAGATGTACTGTGAGGCTGATTTAAAGAAACTAAACTGTGCTTTAGTTAAAAGTGACCCAAACCGTGACCGTTACCATAAGCACAACCTTTGATCAGATCACAGTTCTTAGCCAAGACAGGTCCATCCATTACCCAGCAGTCAACCTCAGGGTCCATATTGCATGCCATCTGTTAGAGTGTAGGTCTACCGAGGCTGTTAAGTGCTTAGGTAAACTCTCCAGATCTTAGTCCCAAACCTTAGCGATAGACAGATAACTTGTCATGGTTCTCCTCATGCACATCTAAACTGGTGCAGCAGATGGCATGGAAAAATAGATGGATGCCTTGGTTGAGGTATAAAGATGTCAGGAGAAGTTCAACTATACTCCAGCATATGTTTCCACCCTGCCACCTGAAATGGATGCCACATGCATACTGACTTTAGATGTGTACACATGCTGCTCATAACTGTCAACAACCACCTTTTGGACAGTTATCTGCAGTAAGGAGGACGCCACAGATGATGGATACTTGTGGGCTGTGAAATGGCTAAGTGTCATCTTTTGTGGGATTTGAGTGCAGTCATTCTCTATATCATTTTTCATCCTGACCCATATGGGCCATAAAAATATTTCCAAGACCCAACAGAGAAAGGAAAGGAAAGACGGAGAAAAACAATGTTTGTGGCCCAAAACAGATCCATGGCTGCGGTCCAACAAGAGCTGGCAGATGTCCACTAAATCAGAGTCATTGCTTGGAAGGTGCCCCCATTAAACAGAGCTTAAAGGAGTGTTTCATCCATAACACATCTCTGCGCTATTTTGTGCCTAGCTCAGGTGTAATTGATTTCCTCCAAGTCATTTCACTGCAGTGTTTGGTTCATTATACAGTGTATTTTGTTGTTTGGTTTTGTGATGCTTTTGGTGATTTGAAATCCTATTAAACCCTGCGGTGAATCTCACCAAGCCATTTGTCTTGCTACTGTTCTATTGATGTGAAATGTGGCCTAACGTTCTGTACCGGTGAATCAGTGTCACGTCTCTGTGTGACACCCTACAGGGTACAAAATGAACCTCAGAGCAGACCAAAGGAAATTTATTATGATAGATAGTAAATCATTTACAATTTTAGGGCTACAGAATTAAGTATTCACTATACTGTATGCCAACGAAATATACTGTACTTACTAAACAACTAAAACGATTCTTATCACAAAAACTATTCCAAGGTTTGAGGGAGATTCTTTGTTATTTTGTAGCTCCAAGGCCAATGCTTCTCATAAACTACAAGCAGAAAATGGAAAATCATTTGCATAGTGTTTATCGTAATTAGGGAACTATAAAACAATAGCCACACTGCTGCCTCTGGCATGTTTTTGGTGTTTTGATGGACTTTAAAAGTCTCTAAGGGGGAGTTTTCTGGTTTTTGTTTTTTGTGTGTTATCTATTGTCTCAGCTGTCTCCATGCAGCACCAAGGCAGGTCCTACAACAGATTCCACCCACACATACTGCAGAGGATTTTACATAATTGCATTTACAAATTGAGGTACCACTCTGTATATCTGTATGTCAAACTGGGTTTCCCGATCCTTTCACATGTTTCCAGTTTTGACGGTCACGTCTAACCAATAATCAGCTAGCTAACTATAGCTGGCTGTTAGTTACAGTTCTAATTTCAGATGCTGCTTTTCTCAACATCTGTGTGAGATCAGATATTAGTTTTTTTCAGAATCTCATGTGGTTAATGTGACACTGTTGTCATTGTAGACCGCATGTGTCATCGAGAGCAGAAAGCTTGACGTGTGTGGCAACAGTAACTAAAAATGTGAAAGTGTGAGACTCTTAAATTAGTTTAAACAGCGTCGGGGCAAAGTCTGCAAATGGAGACACAGACAGAAGGTTGACAGAGGGCACTAGTGATCATCAGTGAAGGATACCGGTTGACAGCGGGGAGATATCGGGGCTGCCAGGACGGAGGAGCACAGAGAATATGGATGAAGCAACAACAAAATGGTTTCGCCTCACCATCACTTTCATTCCCCCCGAGGACGACTGAGCGAGAATGGCTGAGAAAATACGTGTCTGCCTACTCTAGGAGACACTGTATCATCTATATAGAAGAGCATAAACAAAGCTGAACAAACTGTCTTAAACGAAAGATGTGATTCTTCTGTATTCACTCCTTTATCTGTCTGCAGACACACACACACACACTTTCTCCTCCTCTCCTCTGTCTAGCAGCACAAAGAGCTTCCCTCCCTTTTTTTCCTTATTACTGTCTCTGGCAAAGTGATATTACATTCAGATTTTAAGACTCTGAGCTCATCTCACACAATTTTAGGTTGGGCGGGTCAAAAGATACGCGGAACATCAGTTAAATACTAAATGTGAAGAAACTCCCATCTCTGTATCTATTGATTTTGAGATCTGTAAAAAAGAGACTTATGGTTGTTTTGGGGTAGATTGATTATTCTATTAAGTATATATTTCAAAGTAGGTTTACTTTATAATTATGTGAACTTTTCCATCCCACTTGTAGTAAGTGTATATGAGACATTACTTAGCTGCCTTGTTTTTTGACCTTGACAAGACGTGCACCTTTTTAGTTTATAATCTTTTTTCCCAAATGTTAACAAAAACTGCATTTTTTCTTAGCTTAAGGATGGCACAATTATCCTTTTATGAAATTGGCTTTAAAAAGGTTTTACACCCTCACAGGATGTAGATAAACTCAGAGAGGAGCGTGTAATCCCTCAATCCTAATTAAAACACGATAATCACCAAATTTAGAGCAACAGGGATTTTACCTGATAGCGATGTTAAGCTTTAGATGCATTGTTTGTTTACTTATTTTCAAATGAAATAATCTGACAATAGCTCCTCGTCTGTCTCACCTGATCGGAGCTGTTTGATGCGACCCTGGCTGGCGCTGGGGTCGACAGGCAGGAAGTCTTTGAACCAGGAGATCTCTGGATCGGGGATGCCGCTGGCAGCGCACAGCATGGTGGCCGTCCTCGTCCGCTCCACCACCTTCAGCTGAGGACCCATGTCTATACTGGGGAAGCCAAATGGCAACAGGTCCTCTGGAAGGATGCAGACAAAGAAAGAAAATATTCAGAATTAACACATACAAGCAGCATTCAAAATTCATATAAAGCCATCAAAAATGGGCCTTTTAAACAAGATAGACAAGATTTTATGACATTCAATAGTTGTCAACTCAAAGCCACAAATGTCATCCTCATGGTCACACTAGAGGAAAAGTCACCAGGATTCATTGTCTGTACAAGATTTTCCTCTTCAAATTCATTCTGGACTAACATTATGGACCACTGACTGCCATCACTGCCATCCCTATAGCCACCCTGCCAGCATGGCTACAATGTGTGTACTTATTTTTTGGGACAGTTGATCTGCAGTTTAAACACAAACGCCTTGTTTTTATCTTTCTGCACAGAGGTAGAGTCAGCCCTGCCATGCATTCACTCCTTTTTTTCCCCTTTTTCTGTGTTGAAACACAAGACTCGCTCACACACGCGCGCACACACACACACACACACACACACACACAGTGATGTGAGAGCCACTGTTCCCTCCGCCTTTAACATCTGCAGACCCTTGAAAGTAGAGATACTGGCGAGGACAGCGGAGCCACTATACCCTTCTTCATCAAAGCAGCGTGTTCGTTCCTACCGCGAGCTTGTCATTAGGTGATCCGGTAGGCGGGCAGAAACACAGCTAGGTCTTAGTGTGTGTGTGTGTGTGGATGTGTGTGACAGGCCGTTTCTACAAGAGTATAAACATACCGCCCAGTCAGCAGGAGTTACTTAAGTACCAACACATGCACACACAGACACACACACACACACACACACTGGTATAAACACAGCCAGACACACACATACACATGCAGTACACTCCTAACCTAGAAACACAGGTGTTTGGTGGCAGTGGCAGTGAACTGTGAGTTTTCCATGGTGTGGCTCTGTGGTGGTAATGATTCCTGTCTAATAACTATGCAGAGAGCTGCTCAGAAACAGCGGCAGCAATTAGAAGCTGGGATCAAGAGGAGGGGCAGGGCACTGGGGGTAATAAGGACTTGTTAGCAGTAATTGTTAAAATGTACCAACGATTAGAGAGGCCGATCTGGGATGTGTCTGGATATGTCTGATTACGTTGGGGGGGCAGTTGAGAAGTGTGTGTGTGTGTTGCCTGTGTGCGTGTATACATATTTGTTCTTATTAGCATCTTCGCAGATTTGTGCAACGTGTGGAATAATGTACAGAGACACGTCCACACACAGCCAGGAAAATGTGAGTGTGCGCGCGCCGAAAAGCAGTTGCTTTCCATTTCACATACACACAAACACATTCTCATACACTTTCTCTGGTGAATGGGATTAAGCAGCTCGGTGACAACAGTCCAGATGGCCAGACACGTAATCAAGCATCCATCAGGCTTCCTGCTTCCTCCTCTCCTTACCCTTTTAACCACTCTATCTCTCTCTCACATACACACAGACACCTCCCCCATACCTGCAACTATAATTATATATTCTACTTTCCTACAGCAGCAAAGTAATTACCAAGATGGCAATTTCCTCGGCTAATAAATCAAACCCACAGGAGCATCTTGATTGTCAAGCATAACAAAAAAAAATATCTAAAAGTTAGCTAGCTCAAACTGGGCATCACTGACAAACCCCGAGCCAAAAACAGTCCAAGATGCAGAGCGTGGCCATGTCAACTGTCTGTGTGTTTTTCCTCCGTTCCTCTCCTCCTCCGGGCCCCCTGCTACCTAACCACATGACAGACGTGTACCATCTGTTTCCACACACTCTGCGCTGGGGATGAGAGGCTGAGTGGAGATAGGATCTATCGCTCTCTTTCTCTCTTTCTACAGTCATCAGCTTTGGAGAGACTCTGTCAGATAGGAATGTCAAGCTGCTGCTGATGGCAGGGCTGAGGGGAGGAAGGAGAGCAGAAATGCCACAAAAAGACCAGAGACTAAATCAAAGCTCAGAGGAGAGTCTGATGTCGATGTGGTTAGAGCTCAGGTAGCGATCGGGCGATCATAGCAAATTTCTGATATCAGCCAAAGAAGACTTAAGTGGAAGGAGGGGATCACCTTAATCCCCCTCTGCTTCACCTACCTCCCCTTCCCACTGTCCCCAGCTGATCAATGCTAATGATCCAACCAAGTGGAGGCCAGCGGTATGGCCACTGACAGGAAAAAAAGGGAGGAAGAGAAAAGAAGGAGAGGGGGGAGATCGATAGGGAGGTCAGGAGGCAAGCTCTCCTGAGGCGAGGAATATGCGAGGCCTACATCTGCTCCCCCTCTGCCCTCCTCCAACCCCACCCCTCTCTCGAGAGGGTTCAGATGGTCTTTTTATCACCCCGCCGGCTACAACTACATGGACTCCCTGGCTGTTAATTAGAGCACGCCACTGCAGCGGGCTCAGGGCATGTGCATGTACATGTGTGTGTGTGTGTGTGTGTGTGCCTGTGTGTGTGTGCCTGTGTGTGTGTGTTTGTCAGGGGGTCTGGCTCTGTATTCATGTCAGGTCTTTATCAATGCTGCAAATATAGAGTGTAGGTGGACCTTGGACTGAATCATTAGAGAGAGGACGGAGAAACAGAGAGAGATGAATGGATGGTTGGATTTTCAGATGCTGCCACACTGAATGAAAACAATGTATGATACAGATTTTTCTAAAGATTGTTTTTAATGTCTGTTGTTTAAAGCTAAAATGTGTTAATCATTTATAATTAATTGTGTTTCGTTTTCATTTAATTGCTAAATTGTTTAGATATTATTAATTGTTTATTAATATTATTAAATGTCACAAAATGGTTAAAAAAACAAACTCCGCAGAGCCTGAGGGTATGTATTCAACAGGGGTGGAAAGTTACGAGTTACATTTACTCTTGTTACTGTAACTGAGTAGTATTTTTGTGTACTTGTACTTTTTTGAGTAATTTTTAAAATCAGTAGTTTTACTTTTACTTAAGTACATATTGTTGGAAGTAATTTACTTCACTACATTTTAAATAGCTTCCGTTACAAAGTAACAAAAAACACAGTAGCGTGCTGGACCTGGGGAGAAGAGACCACAGACACGACACAGAGAGAGACACACAGGGATGTCGGCAGCGAGACCGAGAGGGTGCCTGCGAACGACACCGTTGATATGTGGATGTGTTGTGGTCAGAAACAAAATAACTAAAATCGTCACAGCTCTCTGAGTGATCTCTGTCATCTCTTGTCTATTTCTCCTGCTGAAGCACGTTGGGCGCCAATGTGGTGTTGCCTGATGCCACTGTAGGTTGTTCAGCAGAGATCACTCAGAGAGCTGTGACGATTTTAGTTATTTTGTTTCTGACCACAATACATCCACACATCAACGGTGTCGTTCGCAGGCACCCTCTCGGTCTCGCTGCCGACATCCCTGTGTGTCTCTCTCTGTGTCGTGTCTGTGGTCTCTTCTCTCCAGGTCCAGCACGCTACTGCGTTAAAAGGAGAGTGATTAGCTAACATGATGCAGGTGTGCCAATCACTCTCATCTGGCACTGTTCTCCTGAGCCCTCTCCACACCTCTCTCCTGCAGCTGATGCACCACCCCCCCTCCACACACTTCAACTGAGTTTTGTTAACATTTATTTTCATATGTGGGATAATCTTGTTCTGCTTCTATGTCTTGGTGAGCTAAAGACAGTTTCTTGTTGATTTTCTGGTCTTATACAGTGAGATTTGGATTTATTTGTGCTTTTTATATGTATCTCCGTACACCTGAATATGCAGGTGCGTCGATGCAACTTGAAAAAAATGATACTATATTTCTGATTATTTCTGAAAAGTCCTGAAAACCAGCTCCTGTTCAAACTAAATAGCAAGTTCATTGAGTAATTAAGGAGGAACTGTAATCTGGATCTATCTGTGATCTATGTTTTCTTTAATAAAAAAGTGAGTTTGAGCTTTGTGTATGTTTTTGTACTTTTTTATTGCATGGAGAGAGATTATACCCCCCTCCCCACTCGCCCAAAAGAAGTAACTAAGTAACTTTTACTCTGAGTACATTTTAAATGAGTTACTTTTTACTTTTACTTGAGTAGATTTTTACATGAGCACTTTTACTTTTACTTAAGTAAAAATTCATAAAGGTAACAGTACTTTTACTTGAGTAGATTTTTTTGATACTCTTTCCACCCCTGGTATTCAAAATGCTCTTTTAGTCTGACCAACTGTTCAAAACCCAAATATTTTCAATTCAACAACAGTATTAAGCAGAAATTCTCCATATTTGTGAGGAAGAAACTGGGAAATATTTGACATTTTTGCTAGAAAAATGACTGTAAAATGAGTCATCATTATCAACACTATTGCACTTTGTTTGGTTAATCATTTACTTTAGAGACTGACACAAAATAGTGAATAATGTTCATCACAATTTCACCGTGCTCAAGGTAACATCTCCAAATTGCTTGTTCAAGAGTTAAAAACTAATTCTGAAATAGTATTAAGCTCACATTTGTAAATGTTTGGTATTTTTGCTTAGACACGAACAGCGATTCTTGGTAGTATGATTTTTGTTTCAGGCACCTGGACTCCTGTGACTTTATATCAAGGGACCACAAGGAAGTAAGTCTTGGACTTATTATTGTTTTATCCTTGACATTTCGTAGATGTGTGACCTGGTGTTCTCTCTCTCTATCACTGTCTCAAACAACAGTTTTACCCTAAAGAACCTTAACATCTTTCACATCCTCTTATAAACTCCACATGCAGTTTCATTTTACCATAAAGAAGGCATGGAAACATGAACAAAATTAAGCCTATTCTAGATAGATAGATAGATAGATAGATAGATAGATAGATAGATCCCGGCAGCAGACTCACTTTCTGTTCTGCAGATACAGATAAACCAGTGAACAGATAGTTGTGCTGGACACAAAGGTACAGTTCACTGGAGAGGAGAATAGAGAGCTACAGGTATTCAGCCCAGCTCCTGGATGAGTCAGCGGCTGCTTGAAATAGATACTGCGGGCATGGCCTTGATCACACTTTTCACCAAATGAATCATTTATCAAACACAAACACTGCTGCGCAAAAGTAACACTTATTTTTCATCTCCTGGTTAAATTGATAACAGCCTATGGAAAAATGCACCATGCGAGTATAAACAGTGTGTGTGTCAACAATATTTGGGGGGAACATTGGCAAGGACTAACCAGCATTGTTCCCTGGAGCTTTGTGTTATTGTGTATTTGTGTATATCAAGAGGTTGAGAGCGTAAATTTTGGCCTGGTTCTGTTTGCAGAAGGGCAATCAGGCCCTGTGCCCAAAACCAGTCGGTGGAGCCAACCGAATCTGGGCAAATATGCAATTCATGCGTCCGCATCCAAACACACACACACGCACACGAATACTAGGACATACAGACGCACAAAGTCAAACAAATAATGCATATGATGGAAACAAACAAACAGGAGTCCAGGTTTTTTCCTGTCACTCTTTGTATTCACCCAAATACAGATACAAATGCACACTTCCCCACTGAAAATTATCATTTGTCCTCCTTAAGAAACATGTTGCCTATTCATCTTTCAGTTCATTTCAGTGGGGGGAATGGCCGCGTGCATGAAAGAAGCCTGAACAAAAGCGATCTCGGGGAGCCTGATTTAGGATTAATCTGCCAGCGCTCAGCAGTCTACAGAGGCTGTAATGCTTTGACTCCTATAGACTGCAGGAGGGTTGAAGGGGAGCACTTTAAATGCTAATGGGCCTTTATGATAATAGATCACAATACAATGCAGAATCAGACTTAGCATCGTAGATCAATCCCACCAAAAGCCCACGTGTCCCAACCAACCCAAGCCCTACTTTGGCTCTCCTCTCTGATCCAGCAGCCGGAGACTAAACACACAAAACATGATGATCCCACACATGACAGTCAATTACATACAAACATGCATGAAGAATAGACTGTACAAAAAAAGAAAAAAAGAGGAAGAAGGGGATAATAACAGTGAAGATGAGGGAGTATATATATGATGAAAGAGCTGGTTTTCCACTCAAGGAGTGTAATCCTCTTGCAGGCTGAGTTGATACTCTCAGTTGTTTCCAGACTGAAATGCTTGAGCCGTCGGCCTGCCAATGCAGCAAACGCCTGGGGGGAATCACTGATCTGACTCTGTTGTTCATTTGAAGGGTGTTTGCCGTGGTGGCAGAACATCTCTCCTCCCCTTTTTCTCTCTCACCCTCTTTCTCTCCCATCCCTCGCCTCCCTTTTCTCCTAAAATGGGACACTGGGAGGTGAGTATAATCAGGATTACTCTGCACAAACCAGGCGTACACACACAAATATATGCATGCACACACACCCATAAACAAAGAAATCCATGTACATGCACCCACATAGACAATCATGAAGCACACACACATATATACACAGCTGCAGTGATGAGAATCACTCGCCCACCAGAGGTTTTCAAACATGCAGAACTGCAGATATTCACATCTCCTGAAGGCGGAACAACACAACTGCAGTGTCCATAGAAAAGAGCTGTTTGGGTGGAAAGGGGATGGGTTGGGTTGGTAGAGGTGAGGGTGGGGGAGAGCAGCAGAGAGCTTGTAAAAATGCAAAGGGAGCAGGGAAGAGAAAGTGTCTGGATAGACAGTGAGGGTCAGGCAGGATAGATGGCAGAGAAAATGAAAGAATGAATAAAACAAGAGAGAAGAAATTAGAAACGGACATCGCTGTGGGCCAAAGAAGAGGCTGTTGGAGTCAAAGGCAGAAAGATGGAGGCAGGAAAAGAGAAATGAAGAAGAAGAGTAGGTAATGGGATGGGGAGGGTGATATGTGATGATGATGTTAAAGGCACAAAAAGAATAATCTCGTCAACCATAACCTACCACATCTCCATCCATTAGGCAGCCTATAGAGCAGCAGTCCATATCCTGTGGCCAACCACAAGCCCCTGACACTGTACAACACTGCTATTAGTGTCGGTCAACCATTATACAAAATGATGAGATGAAACACATCAGGGGATGAAAAGACTTTTCAGTGGTTTGGTCAGTAATGGAAAGACTCCTTTCTACCTCAATGGTTTGTAGACATTTTCTCCAGTGAACCGTGTTTTGAAAAGAGTGACCCAAACACAATTTTTTCAAACTTTTGTGCACTTAACAGCATCCTTGGGTGACGCGATGTATCATACAGTATATCACTCAGCAGACTGTTGATTGCAGGGGTGTATGGCTTTGAAGGCATGCTGTCAAACAGTCAGACGCATTTTCTGGAATAAAGTTATGAAGTGAGAGGAGGTGTCTAGAAGTAAATGTCCCATTCCTTTTTTGTCAAGGCTTGGCTGGGCATGAAATCGGTATAAAAGATAAGAAAATATATGGTTCTTTTGATAAAAAGTCAAAGTCAGTCTTTTTACATAAGAAAACACAAGGAAAGAAGTCAACTAAGCTTCTTGGTAATGTACGTGGGATCACAGAGCATTACATTTTGTTGCCTTAGCTGCTAACAGCAGACTAACAGGTGAAAGGTGGCGTTTACACTGAAATACATTCAGCAGTGTGAAGAGTTTACTTTATAGTTTATTTTGAAATTCTGGATAAACTTTGGACACATTTTGTGACAATGGTGTGCTGGTGTGCCAATTGAAATGATTCTGAAATAATGAGTTCTGTATTTAGTAACGCTCTGATTCACACCTCTGACTGCCACCTTCTCTACGGCCATTACTGCTGAGGTATTTTAAAATTTTGAATCATTCGTCATCCTGTGTTGACAGGAAAAAAAACACAATTTCTTAGAAACAAAGCTGTAATAGTGCAAATTTATGGCTCTAGCATAACCCTATAGTGCCCTCAAAAGATCAAGGACACTCATGTGTCTCTATGACAACCGACATTGAGGATATCATTAAAGCTGGGGTAGGCAGATTTTTTTTTTGGAGTCATTGGGCAAAAATTAAATGATAACCTTTCAGCATATTGTAATTCAAGTTGTCTGAGAGGAAACTAGGCTTTGTTCCGACTGCAGGCAAATCAGATTTGTTTCCCAAATCAGATCTTTAAGACAGACTTTATTTGCAAGTGATCAGATCGGATTTGTGTGTCCAGACATCATCCAACTATCTCCGTGGGTTATTAGGGTAGCGATGCAGGCGCCAGTAACTATGTACACTGGTGATTCAGCTTTCCAATGTGAATGCAGCTTTGTCTGTACAGACGCTTCCCCCCAAAGTGCCAGCAGAGAATTTATTTCAGACTGTGTTTGTCCTCCATTACACTATTCCCATATTAGCATGATTCTTTGCAATTGCTCTGACGCACTTCCGTCGTTGTTGTGTGTGGTGGTTCGAGTAACTGAAAGGGCACTTTGAAATCTGATTTGAGCGTCCAGACTGAGACGCATCTGTAGAAAAAAATCAATTGGAATTACATTTTAAAGCACCCCCAAATGTGACTTGGCCCTGTTTTGCAAAATTTTAATTTTATATGTATTTTCTGCTGTCCTATATCTGAAGCCTGAACAAGGCTATAGACTTCTGCATCTCATCTTAACTCTGTTTTTAAGGGGAGACTTTGGCCAATCACAGGTAATTTCAGAGAGAGTTGGCATTCCTGCTGGCTGTTTTCACAAGGTGGCCGACTCGCTCTGCTTCAAATTTCGGGGTTTGGTGAGAGGGGCTTTGCAGAGTGACATGAGGCAGCAGAGAGAGGCAGAAGGTTTTACACAGGGTCTGCCTACTGCAGCTTTAAACAGTGAAATAAGAATCTAGGAGTGGAGGGATGTGGACTAAATCCTGATATAAAATTGTGATACAGTATTTTCTTCCAGAGAATCAAATGAGAAGATAAATGTCTGATGGAATCCAGTGAATAAAATGCCTAAAAAATAACAGTATTTTATTAAACTGATCTCAAAACTACATGAAAATGTCCATGAAACTGCTGCTCATTGATTTACAACATTCACCACAATACAGCCAGAGCCATTAAAAGGACACCAAACACAGTATGGCAAAATCTGTCAGTTGACAGATTAATATTGTCTAACAGTATATATATCATATCACCCACCTTACACGGTGTAAACAAAATCGGTGTATGAAAAATGTAATCATTATGGCTACTACCAGCTCTGAGTCTGGTTGGTGCTTTGGGTGTAATATTGTTTCATTCATTGCAGTCGTGTATTCTATTTACTGCACAGCACATCAGCAGATTAGGACGAATCAAAGAAAGCTGATTCTATTGTCACAGAGGGGACTCAGGACGTCACGGTACACAGATCTCAGTAAGAGAAAAGTTTACACAAACAGGAACAGGCAGACACGACCACACACACACTGAGAGGCTCGCCCTCGAGGTGTAGTTTATGTGGTAATGTGCTTTAGATTGGGGCTGTGTGTGTGGAGATGATGGGCCGGGTAACAGATGGGCAGGAGTCTATTCCCTGGGCTACCAGCCTTCTGCTTACCACACAGTCCTGCCAACACCACAATCCTCATCCATCTCCTGCGTTTCTACACCCCCTCCACCCCCTCCCCTGACACCCCATTTCATTTCTATTGTTTCACACCAGGCTGTTGTGTTACTCAACTTTTTCCCTTCTGCTCGCCCTCCGTTGTACTCCTTCTCACCTCTCTTCGACCTCTTCTCCCCACTTTCCTTCTCTTCCTCAATGTCCTCTTGCAGAAATGGGTTGTCCGCCAAACCGAGGCCTAATCCCCTGTAGTAACAGCCTAAGCGGCCATCCCTCTATTTCTTCATCCTTTCCTGCTGTGCTGGGAAAACTGCCAGCGTACAGATCCCAGCCTTGCAGCCACATGCTGCAACTTCAGTTCATAGCATGTTGGAGCACCACATTAGATAAGTTTCCCTCCAAGGAGGCAGTGTACATTAGATTAACACCCTCACTCTGGCCAGAAAGCTCAGTGATTACAGCAAACTGGGATACTAGAGTACCCTTTAGCTGGCATGCTAGCTGGCCCTGTCTCTGGCCAGATCACGCTTGTTCGCTCTCAAGAGGGACTATAAAAAGAACAGTTGACTGCAGCCTGCTGTGAGAGGCAGGGTGTGGCATGGCTTTATTGTCACATCTACAACTGACAGCCCAGGGAACCGGGGACGACATTTGAAATCAGGTGTGTGCACGTGAAAGGAAAGCACCACTCAAGTGGAAAAGGATGAAGATTGAATGTGCGTGCATGCAGGGGATGGGGAGGGGGATGGGCGTGTGTCCTACCTCTGATAATGGCCAGCTTCGCAGTGACAGACACTTCTCCTTCACTGTTGCGTGCCACACACTCGTAGATGTTCTCATCTCGGGGTGCTCTGAGCGGTTGGATCCTCAGCACGGCACCTGCACCCTCATCAAACTCTACAGTCTGAACAGCCACAGAACCACAGGAAAAGACACATCAGCCACGGCAAAGCAGACACATGGATTACTATCAGTACAGTAACTATGGTGATGTATACCATTAACTTAGCAAAGTTTTCTTTTATAGTAAAAATGTGATAATAATTAAAGTTTAACACTTCATTGATCTCCTAAAGGAAATTCCTTTTTTTTTTACTTGCCCTCCCTTCCACGAGGTCAGGCTCAGCTCGAGTTCCTGGAGCTGGTAGAGATTCAGTGTCTTGCACAAAGACACTTCAGCAGGGTAGATACTTACCAACACTGGGGGCTGATTGTGGGTTCTCTGGTTGAAATACATTATCTCCAACCATATTGCTGCATTTATATACATCAGGCCTCTTACATGAATGAACTGCAGTAATTAACAGCTCTGTGAAACAGCTTAGTATACTGCAATATGTGCATTTGATAAAAAATAAAGTATTATGTAATGTGCTTGTTTTTACGTGTCAGTCTTCAAAAATGCTCTATGTTCAATCTTGCAACACACTGTTGCCCATAAAGTTGGAATAAAATATTTTACCTCTTCTCATGAAATCATTGTAACAATGTGATTTATTCTTGATAGATAAAGTGTGTCTTCTCAAAACTTCATTGATCAATCTCTTCCAAACATATCACAGTGAAAATGAAACCACAATTAACCTGATGTGTATACATAGGAATAAAAAGAGGAATGTGTCTGAAAACAAAATTATTCCAACTTTATGGGCAACAGTGTATTTCAAATTAATATTTTGAAGAAATATTCATTTTGGGGAAATACACTTATTAGCTTTCTTGACTAGAATTAGCTGAGCAGACTGATACCACTCTCGTGTCTGTACTTTAACACTTAAATTAAACGAGCCAATTAGCTTAGCTTAGCATAAAGTCTGGAAGCACCCAGCTAGTCTGGCTCAATTCAAAGTTTAAAGAATCCACCTACCAGCACCTCTTAAACTACCATAATATCTTGTTTGTTTCATCCTGACAACCTCAAGATGGCAAAAAGTCCCCATTAAACGACAGAATGTTTACACGTTCTGCGCATTTTGTACAGCTTCATATTTAGCATCATATTTCATATTTAGCGTAAAGAGTGGTATCAATCTTCTCATCTAATTATCAGCAAGAAAGCATTGAATGCATGAATTTCACAAAAGGTTGAACAACTTCTTTGAGAAACACAGTTATACCATATCTACAATCCAAAACATAATTATAGCAATTTAAATTTATAGCCATATCTCATCCGTAATAATAAATATGACAAGCTCTCTCTATCTATAAATATATATCGTATAATATAGACATTGTAATTACTATACCGTACATAGATTAATATATTATTACATCTCTATTAATGGATATACTGTTCTATATTTCTTATGCTCATACAGTTAAAGTTATCCATTGTGCACTGTGACAACCACCTCGATACGCTGGGAGTTGACCTTCTTGCCCTTCTTGTTCCAGTAGACGACAGGCTTGGGATTGCCATTGGCCTGGCACACAAATGATGCCACGCCTCCTGATACTCCAATCTGGTCTGTGGGAATCTTGGTGAACTTTGGGGGAGCTGAGAGAGGGAGAGAGAGACAGAGCGAGAGGAAGAGAGGGGGAATACGAGAAGAAATAAATAAATAAAAGCACAAGCATGAAAACTGATACCATTACACCCAAAGGACATCAAAATAATTCCACAACTGGCAACAACCCCCTGCTGACCACGCCCCGTTTCACTGTCAGAGACTGGTCAGGCTGAAATGTGCTCTGATGGCTGCGTGTTGTGCTTATTTCCTGGGTATCATCTAGAGGACACGCTGAAGGACTTCCTGTGGGTCATAAATAAAAGATGGGGTTGAGCTTCAGAGGAACATCTCTCTCTCTCTCTCTCTCTCTATCAGTGTGTCTCTCCCTCTGTCTCTCTCTTTCTGGTTCCTCCAGGGCAGGCTATCCTCGTACTGCAGGCAGCACAGGCTGTCATGCCACATGAGTGTTTCACAGGTAGGTGAAGTGTTGGCTGCAAATTCACAGCATATAATTGGTTTAAATGTATTAATACCAGAGGTGTCAGTTTGTGCCTGCACACTCCTATAGGCGATCTCCACTCGCAGATTCTCATGATCTTAACGAACACAATGAATATACCAACATTAGTTGTGTTAATTCCCCGCTTCGCCCCAGGGGAGAATTTGCGGAGAACAATTTCGGCTGCTATGATGCATCTGATGTGGGATGTGTAAGCGCACCGGTTGCCCTCTGTAAGAAAATAGCAATTTCAAAGTCTGATATTGAGCCAACAGTACTGAACCTATATTTTCCCACAATGGCTGAGTCAGATCAATCAAACAACTTCATGCACCCACCCCTTGCTATCTGTCTGTGGCCTGTTGCCATGGCACCCAGCTTAACTCCTCCTCAGCTACAGAATCACTGCTATCCATCAGGGTGAAGTCAGGATGACCCTTACCATAGCAACCTGGATCCCTCCTCCCACTCCCCCTGAGTCTGGGTGGGTGAGGTCCTACTGTGTTGATTCACTTCTGCTCTGAAGACAGAACAGGAACAAATAAAGCAGCCCATCAAATAATGGCTAGAAGATTCTAAAGCACGTCTTCCCACTCCTGTTCACTTCGCCGGCTAACAGCCACACAGAACACTTTCCAGTTTCACTACAATGCCTTGACAGTAACTGGAATAACGGCATGTCAAAATACAGCTCCTATGCTTGTTGTAGTGTGTTGTGCCTCTGAAAGAAACATTCTGAATGTCAGATATAAAGTCGTTTCATTTTATGCTTGCTATAATGCTCAGTAGGAAGAAGCAAAAAGCTGGTTCAGTATAGTCAATCCGAGTAAATTTACACCCACCATCTTAGGACTCAAGAGCAGGATATTTCCCGCCTGTTAGACTCTTCGAAATGCACACAGAATGCTGAGAAAATTGCCCTTTTACCCTGCCAACAATATGAGAATGTGAACTAGCAAAAGTCAAAAAAATGTCATGGCTGAGAACTACCATCTCCTGGCTATGGGATTATGAATGAATTTCATGTGCTTCTTAGGGCTTCTACACGGGTTTCAGTGGCTTTATATTGAGTCCAAAACTGTGTTCTCTTAAATGCGCTTCAACACCAATCCTCGTGCAAAACCGACCCCACTGGCAATGTTACTACTTAAGCCTTTTCTGAAAGGCAGGGAAAAGCCCTGCAAGGCGCTGGCTCTGGATGGATTTGCGCTCAACAGAGACTTGTTATGATTGGATGGTTCTAGAAACCTGCCTGGAAAATGAGGGACTAATGAGGAGCTCTGTCTTTTTAATAGCATGTTTCACTCTATTGCACTGGACCAGGCAGGTCTACCACTGATCTACCACTGGCCTGTTTTTAATGAAACACCTTTGTAACCTGTAATCATCTGACTGACTGACTGACTGACTACTGCTGTGCCGAGATATGTCTGGGAACTGGAGGTATAGTACAGTATAAGAGTGTAGTGAGCATGTCATGTGAACAAAAAAGTATTTTAAACCCTGGGTTTGCTCAGGTTTCATCATATTTAGATTTTCAGAGTTTCAGATCTACAAGTTTAATTTGTCATCTTGGAAAAGTTATGTTGGGGAAATTAGTGTAACTCAAATTAGCAACAACAAGTAAGAAACATTACTTATAGCAAAGGTATTAAGTGCAACCAGCTGTGCTCTAACAAGCCTTTAAGCCACTTTTAATAATGCATCTCTTCCTGTTTGTGTCTTCGTTGTCAAGTCTGTTTGCATCTCAAAGACAAATGTGTGCAACAAAAACAAGTCTGTGATACAAAGAGGGAGTTTGTTGTGTAGATGCAGGAAGAAACAAGGTTTTGTAAAGTTGATTTATGGACTCATCTCAAACAAGAATGTGAAATTTGGACACATAATCAACAAAATTTAAACTTGTTTTGCACAAGTTTGTCATTGTTTGTGTTTAAAAGTTTAAAAGTAGATCATTTTGTGAGGGAAATGTTGAGCGTGCGTTGCATAAAATTAAAAACAGTTATGGAAGTGTCATTTCTGAAATGAATTATTATTCATTTTCAAAAAGGAGGAAGAGATTTGAGCTGAGCCAGTGAATCCACAGAGACACAGAGAGCCTCTAAACAAATCTGACCCTTTTAGGAGCAGCTGTTGTCTGTTATAACTTCACCGTTAAACTAATAAATTCATCTTTTTTCTGCTTCACTAATAAAGTGAAGGAAAAACAAAAGGTCTGACATGAAGAATTTACTATTGAACAAACATTTGAATTCTTGTTAGTGGATCTTCACTGTGAACTTTATTCAGGACAAATTTAGAAGAATCTAAAATTTAGTATTAACAGGACAATCATTAAGAAGTTAGTGGCTACTAAGACAACTATGTCGAAGTTAAGTGATTTTCCTTAGGCAGCCCTATGGTTTGGAGCCAGATATTCACAAATAAGTAATTACCTTTGGGTAATTAGGAATGCTGTTTCTGTGTGCTTTGCAGTCAACTTCATTTCTATACAACAGCCAGACACTGAATACCTGCAATCTGGGACGTTCCCATTTGGTGTAAAAAAAAAAAAAAAATCATTAAAACTGGATCAGCTTTGCAGGAGAAACAATAAAGAATAATGTTCCCCGTTGCCAATTAGTTTACACATTTTGGTTGGACTTTTTGAAGAGGATTAGATTTGAAACCTTTCTATCCCATTTCTTTACTCTCATTTACAGATTCTGCAATAATAATAATAATGGAAGAGCAAAGAACAAGCAAGTTTGATGTTTTTTCTTTGTTTTGTTTTTTTGTCTGGTTTCGTTACTGTGAAAGCTAGAGAGATACGAGAGGTTGAGCTATTTTACAGCACTATCTGTTCTGCAGTGATACACTGTAGGTGGTCTAAAGGCTGAGAACTGCAATCCCACAACATCTTAACTGAAAGTTGTGTGTTGTGTAATTCTACCTCTTCAGTGAATATTTCAGATGTGACGTCTTATCAAAGGCTCGTGGCCTCAAAAATGGCAAATAAAAAATACATTCAAATACATTATACATTGAGCGTATCTCCATCTTTAGTCTGTATCTGCTTTCCAAAAAATCAGCTTGGTTATATTTTCGGAGCAGTGACAGCTGAGTTTGCCGGAGCATGTGTGTGCGTGGGTGGGATGGGAGTGAGGGGGGGGTGGGTGTGTGTATGTGTGTGGACCACTGAGGCAGGAAATCTGTGGAAATGTTGTAATCAAGGAGATGATGAGGAACATGCTGATGGGACCTCCCGGCTTATCAAAACACATTAACAAACGCCACAGTCCAGAGATGATGTAGTGACAGGCCTGGTTTCACTCTGACACACACACACACACACACACACACAGGGTGTTCATGCAGGCACACACACATATATATTCGCATTTACTGCTGATAATATACCAACATTGTTATTCAAGTGACAAAGACAATAGCTTATCTATCTATAGCTAGCAATAGATAGATAGATAGATAGATAGATAGATAGATAGATAGATAGATAGATAGATAGATAGATAGATAGATAGACAGATAGATAGATAGATAGATAGATAGATAGATAGATAGATAGATAGATAGATAGATAGATAGATAGATAGATTGATCGTCATACCTAGTGGTCCACACACGCTGCTCAAAGGGCTGGTTAGCAGGATAATCAAGGGCAGCAGCAGACACAGGGGAGAGGAGCTAAGGCGGAGCCCCAGGACAGGCCTCCTGGACTGGGCTACGACTCCAACTGTCCTGGGCAGAGGCATGGCACCACCGTGGGTTGGTTGGAAACGACGAAGATTCGAGTAGGGCTTCACTCAACAGGGGTAGGCACTCTGCAGACACGAAAGAAGAAGAAGGTCAGGTGAGACAAACGAAAGGCATATATCCTGATCTGATCTCTGTTTCAGGTCTGTATTTAGAGCAGAAATGTGAAAAGCGAGTCATGAGGGAAGAGAAAATACATACAATACTTCATACAGAGAACATTCTCATGAGGAAAATTTAAGACCAATTCATGCTAATGCAGAATTAGGTCTTTTGATTTAGCCAGAACCCCTTTGACTTTGGATTAACAGCTCAAGCAGGCCAGCTCTGACTGAACTAATACCAGAACAATAGAGCCACTGCTCAACAACTAAGACAAGAAACAGACCGAAATAGTTTTCTGCATTCTGCCTCTGTATTAATAGGTCTTCTTTTCTAGTGAGGCGTGAAATGAGCTGCAATGATACATTTTTAAGAGTTTTTTTTTCCCTCAGACTCCTAATAATTTCATTTCACTTTAGCTCTGGCCTAATTCCTTCTTAGCATTCAGTATTTTACTGTTCTGGTGGCACATAAAAGTGTTAATGGAATAGTACACCCAGAGTGTGCCACAGTAATGGAAAACACTTAAACAAAGAGGATTGAAGGGTCAGTGGGAATGCAGCAGAATTCAATAACAACAAATGTATCAGAAACTGCTGCTTTAATAGATGCCCCCCCTGTTAATCCTGAACCTTAGGGGGGATCTCCATTAGTATTTTGCTCTCTTTCCTCACATAAACACATCTGGAAGTCTGGACATAATTCAGCTCTGTCTGATTACAGAGATTTAGACAAGCTGTGCAGAAGCTCCCTGTCTGGGAGTCAATAACTCCACAGTCCTATCAAGCTCCCCCTACCCCCATCCCCTCTGCCCAATATGTCAGAACGCAGGTGGGGAGGCCAAATGATAAAGGACCCTTTGTTAACCTGTCATATATCACACACATAAACATCAACCTTCAAATACGAGTATGGGATAACGGATATATGCTGTAGGGGAGACATAATATGTATTCACAGGTGACGGGCCACATTGTGATCAGCACATAAATATGCGCAAACACACATCAGCAGACTTTCACCCTGACATATCCCCCAATCCACGGGCAGAAACGGAGTAGCAGAGATTAGGTCGACCCTTACTCGCCTTTACTAAACGAAAGAGGCATTTCTGGTGAGTTACATATTCAAAGACTCCTCCAACCGCTTATTGAGCTAATGACCTGCTCAAACACATTACTGTCTGCCAGTTCCTCCGCTAAAAATAGCTCATCTGAAAACATGGCTGTCTATCTGATAGAGGCTCATTTTTCGCGCCGCTTTGCCCTCGTCTTATCTGAGGCCTCGTAATAGACGTTGAATAGAAAAGCTTTCAGCGTCCCCCTTTTCAATTGAACAATGTGATAAGAGAAATCAGATCAGAGCTCATTCAAGCACCATTGGCAGCATGTTAAGTAAATTCTCCTCTTACGGAAACTCAATTTGCCACCGTTAATCTAACTAGGAATACAGCTCTGCGTGGAGCCACGTGGTCCCTGAAACATTAGGTACTCCTCGGATGTTGCAGCGTCTGCTTCCTCTGTCCTGTGTGGTGGATTTGCTGGGGCCTTTATATCTCTCCATGACCTCAGTCTAACCCTGTCTATCATACTCAGTTTATCCACCCCTCCCTGTTGTCTTTCACCTGCTGACAAAGCCCTCTCTGCTCTACCTCCACTGTAGTCGCACACCCTCTACCTAATCCTTAATCTTACCCTCGTCTCACGTCCTGTATTAATCGTCATATTCCTCTCCTCCTTTCATCCCCTTCCTCTCCTCCTCTCCTCCTCGCCTCCCTTGTTAACCTCTCCTCTCTTGATGCAATCTCCGCCGTCGCACCCTATCATTCATCTGCTTCTCTTTCTATACACACTCTAACTCCCTGCTTGTATCCAAATCCTCTTCCTCTCCCCAGCTGCCCTGCACCGGCTGCTCCAGCTGTTGTTGGTCCATTGACACAGTTCAAACAAAAGGGGCTTAGAGCATCCTACAGCTGTGAATGTTGTGGGAGCGAGCCAAAACAGATACACAGACAGCAGCAGTAACACCAGGCCGGTCTGGGCATGTCTGCACTTGTGCTGAATGCTCTCAAACACGCTCTCCCTCCCAACCAACGGGGAGCATGCAGATAGAGATTGTGTCGTGCACTTTGCTTGTCATAGGAGGCAAGAATTAAAAGGTGCAAGCATTGTGAGCATGAATATTCTCATGACTCAGGCCTACCTACTGCCTCTACAGCCCCCTCACTGATACAACAACCTGCTCTCCCTGATCATCTGGCTCAGCATCCAGAGAGAAGACAGCAGGGGTTGGTCTTATTACCTTTTCAGCGTGACAACACAGATGGTCAGCCGGATAGATTGATGGGGATACATGTGCTATTTATTGCGGGGAAGCAAATAATGACACCATAGCTCAGGTGGTGAAATGTACACCGGTTATTGTGCTCCATCAGGCTGATGAAATAACATTGTTTAGGTGGCATCCAACCTGCCCCTGCTCCGCTGGGGCCCTTAGAAGATGACATGTTTTGTTTTTCTCACCTCATACCCCCCTCCCTCAAACACCCGCCTCCCCCCTCCTTACCCGTTACCCATGATGCCTTTCACCACAAGTGGGTTGAGATGGTCTCACAAGGCCTGTCTCCATGACAACGTGCCACGAGCGCTCATAGAAAGACCAGATCTGTTTCCTGCGGCACCATGCTAGTTGTGAGATAGTACACCTGATAGGAAGCTCGTGTTCTCCTTGCTTCTTTTGGCATTTCATTTGGATCGAGCGCTGTGAGCAAAAGCTGGATGTGTGTTTGCGACGCTTTGGGGACCCGGTTCAGCCGGAAAAAAAGTTTCTTTTTATTTATATTTTACGAGAACACGATGGGGGGAAGAAAAAGTCTATGGCTGCGCAATGCACCACAAAGCTTTTCAGGGTTGAATAACAATATTACACCCTCTGTCATTTGTCCTCTTTCACATTTTTACCAATAACTCTGCACTCTAGTGTGTGTATATTTTTTCAGCATAAAAATAACCTCGTCTTAAATTATGCATTGTTTTGTGTGCCAGCTTGGAAAGGAAAAGTTTGGAGTCGGAACCGTGTACTAGTCAGAGACAAGGAGGGGCTGGGACTGATATTACCTCACGTTTCCTATGACCCAGGACCCCGTAGGCGCATAACACTCACAGGACTACACACACACACAAAGGCACAGACACACAAACATGGCAGATGGCAAAGCATCATGGGGGAGATTGGCACTCACTCTCTCACACTTCCCTTCTCTCTCTTTTAAACACACAGCCCACAGACACACGAATGTGCACACACACACACACACACACACACACACACACACACACACACACACGCATGCATGAACACACACACATACACACATTGAGGATCAGAGACACAGGATGAAGCACGGCTTACTGCAGGCATGAGCTGCACCGCCCTGGTTACATTTTTAGCAGTGGAAATAAACTATCTGAGGCTCCTTTCTAACAAGAAAACACACCTGTCACTCAAACATTGCGATTCTTTGCCCTGAATATCAATGAATCTGGAGACTTGGGTGCCTCAACTAAAATATCTATCAGTCTTTCTTAATGCTGCAGGCTGCTGAAATCAGGAATATGGTTTCCCCATGCTGCACACATCCAAAGCAATGTTATCACAGGAAGGACTGAAAATTAGGGATAACATTCCCATCCAGAAGCAACAATTTTCACTGGTCGGAAGCTATAAACAAGGTCGCCGCTTGAGTTAAAATCAGACTGCTGAGAGCTAATATGACTCATGGAAACAGCAATCCCACACCAAACCTGTGGGTACGGAAGGAAGTCCATATATGCATTTTCTGATCATGTGTTGTTTTTTTTATGATGAAGCAATGTACGATCAGCCGATCAGAAATTGTAACAAGAGGCATTCTGGATTCTGGCTATTATCATTTATTCAATCAAGTATTTATCCTGATGAATGTGACTCTTAAATCTGACTAATCAACTAGCGTGATTTTTTTTCACTTCATATATTTTTAATTAATTTTTAATTTGGGCGGATTTAATGTTGGTCAGACAAAGAAAAGGGTATTTTAAAACATCACTGATCTGTGGTAAATCGTGATTTCCATTTCTCATTATTAAATTATTAAATTCTGAATTAAAATAACTAAATACCCACTAAATCATTAATTAACCCCAAAACACTGGCAAAAATAACAGAATGAAGTTGACATAACAAGGTGTATTTTATCAAGAGATCAAAAAAGAGAGCCTATGCTTTATTATTTGACTATTATTTCTTTTTAATAATGTTTTATCTGTTGGCTGGTTTTACATTGTTTTTTTAAGGTATCATCTTGGCCAGGTCTCTATTGTGATAGACAAGATTTTCCAACCTCAATGAAACTTTAAATTAAGGTAAAATGAATAAATAAAAATAATACAGACATTTTCTGTTTATGGGTTAGGATTAGGTCTGTTTTTTTATTTATTTGATCATATGTTTTCATGTTCAAGAAAACATATGTAGGTACTTAATCGTGGAGTGAGTGTTTTCTGCATGAGTCCTTTCAAATATCTCTCATCTGTCCATGTGTTTCCAGTGGGAAGCTTCCTTTCATATTTTATTATGTGATCTTCAAAAAAACCCAGCATGATTTTCTTATTATCATGAAATAATGATATCCGAATCATAAAAATAGCTTCCTTGGGATCATGAGAAAACAGAATTAAAAAATGGTATCCACCCACATCCTCTCTCTGGCTTTCTTTGGCAAGGAGCATGAGTATTGCTTGAGGCCACAATTTAATTAACTGATCACCTGCAGCTAACAGGGTAGAGGACATGTGCACGAAGCATTTAAAGACACTAGAATGACAAACTTATGTAAGAGTGTAAAATTTTCTCAACTCTACACTTTAATTTCCTTCATTTTAACCATATTTGCAGCGACATCCTCGCTATGACCCTTTGTTTAATCCTAACAAGTGAGAAAGCTATCAGCCTTTCACACTGCACAACATCAGCACATCAATAGAATGACATACCAGCTGTTAGATCTCTGCTCCCTATTACAAATATTCTGCGTGTACTTCCGTTTTTGTTTGGCAGAACTCCATTTCACAGCTAACAAAGACAACACATGCATTCGTGATTGAAGAACAAAAGGAGGGAGGGGGATCGGGGGAAGCGTGACTGAAACCTTCTTCTTCCTCAGTCCTCATATACTGAAGTAATCAAACAAAGTTTCCGTCAAATCTCAATCTCTGCAAGTCTAGGTCACAGCAAAGCTGTTGCAACAACAATAGTGCAGCAAACGTACACCCACGCATCTTTAAGGGGCTCCAAGGTCAGACAAACCGACACAGAGGGATCCAGTAATGGATGCATCGGCCTCGGATGAGCCCAGCAACAGATGGGCTGGCTCCTGCTAAGCAGGAAATGTATTACGAAATGCTATAAAAGTACATATAGGGCAGATTATCAGAGGACATCAGAGTGCAGGGAACACAGTCAAAGTGTTTATAGGCTTTGTAGAAGTTACAGCCAGTACTGATGAGATACAGAGTAAATCTAACACTTCCTGTAAAGAGGCTAATAAATTAACATATATCTGTTAGATATAAACATTTTATTAGAATATAATGTAATAATATTTGTTTAAATCACAGTAAATTATTTTCTAACCTTTATTTTAACAACTAACGATTCTTTAATTAATCCCTAATGTAGTGCCACCTGTGTTCTGAGGTACTATTTTCACCCACCAACTGCTTACGCTCACACAAAAGACTGTTATTCTAGGTCCAAAATGTTAAAAAAAAAAAAAAAAAGGATAGGAAAAGCAAAATGATGGCATAAAAAAAACTTTAAATCTTTAAGATATTGCTTTGAAAATAGATCTGATTCTCTTGTTGTGATAGCAGCTGAATGTCGTGTATAATATTTATACGTTTTTAACACAGGTAAGCAAGTCAAGGTATATGAGAGTCAGTGTGAATGTGCTTTTGGTTTAAAAATGGAGCTATGCGTCACAAACCTCACAGCTTCAATTTCGACAATTTTCATGCTTTCAAATAAGTTGAAGGATTACTTGCTCCTCCATGAGCAGCGTCAATTGCTCAGCCCCTTAGGCTCATAAACCTCTTTCAAACCCCTTAGGGTAATGCCAAAAATGCAATGTCATCCAGCTAAAACACAGCTGGGGTTTGTTTTTTTTTTTCATGCAAAGAAAAAAAAATGACATTTTGCAGATACTGTTTCACCTGACAGGTGAAAGTTTCCAAAACAACAAGATGCGTGCATGTCCAAATACAGACACCTAAGCAACGTTCACTCAACTGAAACAACAACAACACAGAGCTCGCAAACATCCAAACATATCTTGTAATTTCTCTCAGCACCCCCCCCCCCCCCCTTCTTTTCTCCCTCTCTCTGTGTTTCTTGCTCTTCAGAGGCAGCCGATCTCCTGTGCAGCGGCTCATTACGCAGGCTGATGGTTGAGTCCTTGTCAACTCACTGTCCAATTAGCATATCTAAGGCTGGCACAGACTCTTATCCTAGCGGGAGAGAGAACTGTATATACATACTGATGTCCACATAGTTATGCACTTGCATGTACATCCCTAATTGTTAAACAGCTCCGACATATGAGAGAAGAAGCATTGTGTAAATTATCCAATCACAGGGCGCAATCCATCATTCAAATGTGAGCCAAGCGGTCGCTTCTTTACATAAATCCAAAATGCTGTTTTTTGGGGTTAATAAGTAATTTAGTTTGTAATAATTTAATAATGAGAATGCATCCCTTATGACACTATATGTGGAGATAAGAGGAAGGAGAGGGGGTGCATATATTTAAATAAAAGTGCAAATATATTTTTTCGTGAATATACAGTCCATCCATCCATCCATCCATCCAGACCAACATGTGGTTCTCATCCCCTGAAGCTTCACACCATCATTTCTCAATAAAATAAATGATTAAAAGTCCATTGAGCAGCACACACACACTTATACACATGCACACATACATGCTGTAAAGACCCTGTCAGCCAAGACACACCGCAGCCAATTAATGAGCTTCTCATGGTGCAGGACTAAGGCTCCCTGACAACAGAGAACACCTTCATCTTCCTGGACGTCATTGTCATCACCATGGATATCATCATATTTCAATTGAGCTTCATTAATGAGACATGCCAGCCATTTTTCCCTCTCGCTGTTTCAGCTGTTTAGCAAAACCTACACATCAGTCAAGGGACAAAGTCAGGAAGTGTAAAGCAGATTTCAGGGCTTGCTGATAAGTGTGTCTCAAGAGTGATAACAGACGTCTTTAAAATTGCAGTGCTCTGTTTTAATAACCTTATATTGACTGATCATTCATATAGAATTATCCCATGGGCATGTCATTAATGTGAGCACCGCAGACAGGCTTCAAATGGATTAATCCTTTCATTGATTCATAGGATGAATATATCATAATCCTTTGCAAGCACCTAACAGACATTTAACAATTCATCACACACCTGCACCACACTGCTTCAGCAGCACTGATCTGCACTGCGCGTTCACTGTTGCCCACTCGTGTGCTGCAATCTTGAAGCAACCCTTTATTCATTCTTTCCCAACGTTAAAAGGTGCCTATTAATTTCCTGGAGACGCACTGTGTTTGCCCAGATCCAACTCTCTCCTGTGTATTTGTGCTGCCATGGTATCACCTGTCTGGATTGGTCACATGATATGCCGTCCACTGAGAGCTCATTATCTCACAACTCTTCTGCAGCAACACTGAGATCATCTAGAGAACATTAACATACATTTCACACTCCTTATTGTTTATATGTATGGTTTTACGGTCTATTCATAGCACAAAGATGTAGCACAAAAAGCTGATTACTGCCAAACTTACATGGCCATTAACCTAAACAATTCACTACTGGGTAGAAATAGATTCCTGCGGCTGCATATGTTGGTGAACAAATCCCATTTATGTGCTACACAGGCGACCAGCCTTAGCAGTTTTGTCACTAACCAGCCATTGCATGACTTCCTGATGGAGATGAGATTTGTGACGCCAAATGAATTTCTCCTTGAGGGACGATAAAGTTGTGAATGGAATTGAAAACCGGAGTAATGGCGTAGAAAAACTGCATTTGTCCTCCGTCTCATTGCTGAAATCAGACGGAAAGTGCGTGTGTGTGTCTGTGTGTCTCAGTAAGTGAAGAGAAGAAATGCTTGTCAGAGGTAACAGACTCGCGCACGGATGCTTTCCACCAATGACTGGCCATTACTCTCACCTCCGTCAAACAAACACTAATACATTCAACCTGGCATCCTTCAGTGCTGTGGAGACAGAGTAATCATGAAATGCCACAAACAAATGTGGGGCTGTGTCAACCAGACCCTACTACCACCACCTCCACCTCCACACACAATAATACATCAAAGACTGCAGAACCCCAGAGAGAGTGTAATTTTTTTTAGCTTTAAAGTTTTCTGTGAGCTTTCAAGTCAGTGACTTGTGATGATGGAAGTTTCCTGGACGTTGTCCCTTTTCCTTCCTGCACTGTAAAGGTCTTTTAGTAGAGCGGAGCTGTTTCACTGATGCAATGTTCTTTCACTAACTGGCATATGGAGGCATGCCAAAACCTTTTCCTTTCTTGGATTTGTAGAGCAGACTGCATCAGAGCACACTTGGTTTGTATTGGTGGAACAGACAGTGTATTTATTAGGAAATTTAAATTAGACACTTTTACAAGACTATGAGTCTAAAGACACGCTAGACGCTCTGTGAGACTGCACTTAGGCACAGCAGGGCTTTCTTTGAGGTAAACGCTAACATCAGCATGTTAACATGCTCATAATGACAATGCCAACAAGCTGATGTTGTAATGTGTAATGATTACTATGTTCAGCATCTTAGTTTAGCCAGCTTAGTTAAGATTTACTAATTAGCACAAAACACAAAATACAGAGAATGAGAATGACATTGGTTTTACAGATACATATTGGACAAACTGAAATTTATTATAGTTTCTCCTTACGGGGGACATGAATGTCTGAACCAGTTTTCACGGTAATTCATCCAGCAGTCACTGAGATATTTAAAATTTTCAAACTGACTGACGTTGCCATCCCTAGAGCCAGGCTGCAAGCATTGCTAAAGGGTGAAGACACATTCACACAAATGGCTATGAACCCTAAGCTAATCGCTGTCTTTTGCCACACACTATATAACAAAGTGATATAAGGGCCATGGATTGAGAATAAAACTTGGTAAGAAATACAGTACAGCTCTGCTTTTTTCCATTAGAATTCATATGACTTCATCCCACCAAATAAAGCAAAGCTAAGTGAAACAATGTTATTATTTCCTGTTTTGCAAGATCTCAAAAAATATTTTTGGCACACATCCAGCCAAAATTAATTCATCCAAACTTCTATGCATGCATCGAGGATTTTTTCACTCTGAGAGTTGAAAATACTCTTGAGGACTTGTCAGGCGCTTGAAGCAAGGTGCATAGAATATTCTGCCGTTTGAATTTATTGCTGGCTTACTGTACACTTCAAAGTGGATGGTGCCCACTCTTTTTCCAAGTTCTGATTATGCAGTTTGTCTACTGCTTTGTCAGCCATCTTGTCAGTCAGCCCTACCCTCCTAATGACTCCTGTCAGTCAGGGATGTTACTGTCAAACCGAGTCAATGGCTGCACACCCTCTTCCCATGATTGGATAATGAGCTGTGTGCATCAACACATTTAGCCATTCTCGGCGCAAAATGTCAGCAGAATAAAAAGAAAAGTTGTCTCTTGTCATGCAGCGTGCAGAAACTTCTACAAAGGAGACTCTATAAAACTTCAGCTGAAAAAGACAACAGCGAAATCTCATTGCGGAGGAGAAGAATGAGTCGTTGAAGTGGAAAGAAGGGTTGACCAGAGGACAGCGAGGCAGAGGAGCAGCAACGGGGGAAATGATGCCCTCTTTTGCATACAGGGAGGAGAGGGAGAGGGGGGAGGGGTGACGAGGAAGGTGAAGATGTCTTCAGATGTGGCAGCTGTGATGAAAAGAGAGGCGAACGACTGAAGACAAGAGGTGGAGAAGAGAGGAAGAGAAGGGAGGTAGTGGGTGTGTGTGTGTGTGCATTATTCATCCCTGCTGACACATCAGAATCTCTGATTCATCTCGAGAAGGGCATCAGTCAAGTCACAACCTATCTCTTAGCCTTCACTCATATGCACACACGATGAACACACATACACTATTGCAAATGGTTGGAAAGGGGATAATTATGGGTCTGGCTCGCTAGAGAGACCTTGAACAACAGACTGAGAGGCGTCTTTACACATCAAGCGTGTAGCAGACTTTCTGTGAGGTCTGGTATTTTATTTAAATGTAAATATAAATTACCTGAAAACATAGCTCATCTACAGCTAAGGAAGACATCAAACGGGTCAAAATTACTTACATTTGAACACACATCAGTGTTAGATCTGGATGATAATTTAATGTGGTATTTCCTAAACCCTTTTTAGAGTTAATTTTTTATTATAATTTATTATTAGTTAGTATTCCACTACCTTGAAATGAAATGTTTTATTATTGTCTGCTGTTGAATTGAGCATCATCCAGATGATCCGTTCATATAGTGATCGATTTCACTAATTGTAATTGTCTTTGTGCAAATGTTTAATGGATATTTGATGATGCACACATTTATTATTTGTCGTGGGTAGTTTCGTTTTAAATCATTAGATGTGATGATGACGATTAAATGTGGGGAGTTCACAATGTGTGATTGTTATTAATTGAGTGACTATGATTCATAGAGATTATGACTCAGTATTGTAAGAGTGTTTTCAAAATGATTATACTGTACATCATTATACAGCTAATGTATTTAAGTTAACACATCAAATGAGAGTGAAGTCAAGTGGAATGAACGGCACGTTACATCAGACACTTCACCCGAGGAAAATGAGAACTCTAATACCTCATTGTTTTTAACATTTACAGATAAAATTTGCTCAGAAATATTAATTTAGGCACCAGAAACTGTGTGATCATATATCATAATAAACAGTAAGGCTGATTTATTGTCCTACTGGAGATAATGTATCTCAGGAGACTCTCTACTTCTGCAAAGTTTAAATTAATAAATAAACATTTTGCATATTATTCTACATCCCGGATCCTCTGTTGCTCTTCTTTCTTTTTTTTATTTGATTTCACTTGATGTGAATTTGCATATGTGAAAAAGGTTTTGCATTAAAGTGATATATTTTTTTAATATCACAAGGCGTATTGTTCATAATTGTTTTAATCATTTCAACCATACTGCCCAGTCGTGATGGGTTTATTCTGTATGCTGTATGCTTTGTTTTCAGCAGCTCCTGAATAAACAAGAGGAGAAGTGAAGCAGACAAAAGCTTACTGTTTAGAAAGCCTTTGAAAAGGTCAATTAATATCAATGCCTAGACAACAACAAAGTTTCTGTCTGCTTGTAATACAGGTGGCTACGCTCCTAGCATCAAAGCTGCATGCCTTGATGTTCTCCTTACTTCCAGCTGACTGAGGCAGCAAAGCTAATGGAGAGTGTTCAGTAGAGACTTTTGGCAAAACCCATGGATGGGCATAACATGTAACGCAAGGGAGGAAAGTAGAGAACAGAGCAGTTAGGGTGAAGCTGCTGCGAGAATCTGGGAATAAGACTTCAGTGAGGCCTTTGACGTGAAACTAAAGCTGCTCTGCTGGGAGTGCACGTCATCCGGCATATTCAAGTCTGGATGGATCTTACAGTGGTATCTCCTTGGAAAGAGCAGGAAATCGCTGAGGCCTGTAGATGAACTCTGTGAAATGCTATTTAAGGGATTACATGCCATCACTGATTTCATAAGCTACTGCTTCTAACGGTGTCTAGATGAATACCTGTGGGGCCAAGCATCTCTTTGTTCTGAGACAAATTTACTAGTTGAATTATTCTGCTTCCACATAATGACTTTTCCCTGTCAAAATAATGTAAATATCTACTTCTTTGCTCCTTTCAGGAAAGTATAGGCCCTGTGTATTTCTGTCAGGCAGGGAGTGGAGCTGAAATTTCAAAAGACAGGGAAGAAAAAAAAAACAGATCTGGAAATCTACTAAAGAGAGGAATCCAAGTGTAAAAATGACTGATTAAAATAATTAGAGATGTGGAAATGGTCTGGAACAATAACCAGCAAACGCTTAGTGCCCCAGGGAAAATTTCCCATCTGTGTGTGAGGAGGAAGACCTCCCTCGGATTCGCCACGACAGTGCGATTTTCCAGTTTACGCAGGCCACACAGCAGAAATACAGAAAACCTAAACAGGCATTTGGAGTGCACATGATTAAATCCCAAACAGGCAATAGCCCTCGGAAAAAGTGTCAGGATGAATCGATGCATCATTAAATTACGCTCTGCCTGTACGCGTGAGTGGCTGTGTTAACAGCAAATCCTACTGCGTATAATTATAGACATATGAGAGGTCTATGGACTACAAAACACTGCCTATATGAGCAGATGGGCTTGTTTTAAGTAATGCTTGAGAGTAGCAGATGCAGCAGCCACTCTATTGTCTAGAAAACAGTCTTGCTAAATAAGTCAATCAACCTTGCCACTCGGTGCCTTCCATACCACTCTAATATGAGTATAATAGTACTATGGATATATAATATCCCTGATAGTCCCTTCAAAAGTGTTGAGTATGACATTATCATGATGGGATTTTTACTCTGCTGTGGCATCATTGAAATATCAGTACAATAACAGGACTTAGAGCCTTTTCTTTTTAGATATCCTTGACAGATCTATAGGATGCAGGTGCTGTCTATTTTTTATGAGCTTGCTCTACAATATATTATATCTTATTATATATTATATTTTCCTTTTTGTGACTTAAAAAAAAATCTTCACACGATACCCATTACACCTGTAGGATACCTTTAAAAAGCCATCAGGGGGGGAAAAAAAAGCCACTTTAAATGACAGTGGATGAGGAGGAACAAAGGCTCTGCCAGTCTGCCCCGGTCCCTCATGCTGCCCAGCCAACAATAAGGAAGGAGGGGGGTGGGATGTTGATGGGGGACGCGCACTCACAGCGCTGTTGCCAACCAGCCTGGTCTGCACAACCCCTCGGTCTGATTTTAACCAGAACGTTTGGAACAAAGTCTCAAGTGATGCTGAGATGGAAGAGAGAGAGAGAAAAAAAAGCAAAGGAACCCTCCGGTCATTGGAGATAAAGACTGACCGATGAAAATTCACCCCGGGCAGATGGTGAGATTTCATTAGTTCCCAATAAAAGCTATTCGACAAGTGCAAATAACCCGTCTGGGTGGGGTGCACGGCTGCAAACATCAACTGCATAAAGGTGTAGGATGTTGGTTACCTTGGTAGGAAGTGCTCCGTCTTCTTTACTGTCTGGTAGATTCATGTGGGTGGATTTGCAGCTGGAAGCTTCCTCGGAAACAGCGGTGATAAATGTAATCCAGTGGCAGCAGAGCTCCACTCACAGAAAGGTCTGCCTTTGTGGAGGATGCATGCGCGCATCGCCGGCGTTTTCCCCCACCGCCCTGTGCTGTCGACCGACCTCTCGGGAACGCAGCGGGTCACGGCTGCTCCTCAGCCCTTTTGTCGGGAGAGCATTGCTGGTCGGGCGGCCTCAGATACTGCTGGTTGATGTCATTGATACTCCCTGCCTTCTTCCTTAATGCCCTCCTTCTTCCCTCCCTCTCCTCTCCTCTCCTCTCCTCCCCCTCCTCCTCGCTCTTTCTCTCTTTCTCTCTCTCTCTCCTCCTCTCAGCACACACCGGTGCTCTCTCCCCCTCCCCCCCTCGGTCTTTACACATGACGTGATGCAGGCAAGATCTCCAATAGCAACCGTATCCCCCATCACCCCCTATTACCCCCATTACCCCCACCCCCACACACATACCTCCTCCAGCTCCTGGCTGGATCGCTGACTAGTGCAGAGAGGTAGCTGCTGAGATAGATTGCTCTTGTGTATTGGTGGCTGATTTTTTTCCCCATTGTGCTCCTCAGGGGCTAACATGAAGATAAGCACCTTGAAACCCTGTAGATTCCCATAATATAGTGTCTAATTATAGCTGTTGGCAGAAATACAGAGTCAGAAGCTCCTACAGAGAAGAACTCCCTCACTAAATTATAGCTGGACACTCCAAAAACACTGTGGGACATCATGGCAATATATTAATAACACTATGAGGTAGATAATACAATAACAGAGGCTAGGGTAACAGTGCTTCTTGTTGAGGACAATAGATGTGAGGAGTTACCTCACTGCTGTGCTGGAGACACCCGGTCTAACACAACAGACCTGCAGTTAATTTAACTGTCATGAAGGTTAGAGCTGATTTAGAGAGGTGTTAAATTAACTTTATTGTTATTTATTGAAGTGTATTTCATTATCCTGAGAGATGTTTCTAATATTTTGTCCTCCCTATTTATATCAATGAGGGTAGATTCACGGATGTAAATCAATCATTCATACAGGGGAGGTTAACTGAGTGTGTTGCCCCAAATACACTTTTATCTTTTAGATTTTCTTTCCCCTTCATAATGTGGACCACACATAATTTCCAAGTGTGTCCTTTAATGTTTATCATATTGGCTAGAGATCAGAAAGGCAACTAAATAGGAATGAGCTGCTCTTTTTTCCCCCATCACATTATGTACTGTATATGGGCAAAATCCTTCAGCAAGAGAACATCACATTGGAAATGGCTGCAGGCAAACCCTCTGCACCGCTGCAGGCATCCAAGGACAGCTGGATTGCTATTGTCCCTGAACTAAATTGTAGTATCTGACCTTTACCTTCTGTTACGAACAATATGTAAAGTAATGGGGAAAATTGACCATATATATGCGCAGAAATAACCCATTATGAAAATGTATGTCACTGAAAGATCCTGTCCTGTCGTTTCAGTGCAATTATTGTTTGTCTGTGTTAAATCTCTAATTTAGCGTGTTATCACTTCAATCAATAAAAATGAAATTGAAAAGAAGATCTGTGAAAATAACAAATCCCTGCTTTTATTCCTAAAAAGTGAATACTTACCCAAACATAGGCCTTTAGATTTGGTCTTAATTAGGTCACACAACATGACCAAAATAAAAAAAAAAGGGGGGGGGGCAGATTGTAAGGTGTTGCAGGTCGGCGTGACACTTCATGACTGTGTCAAGCAGGCTTTCTTCCGGCGTCTTTGCTGAAACCTGTTCCTGTGCTCCGCAAAACAGACCAAGCGTCAGCCACTTGGTGCCCCTGCCTGGATTTCTCTTCATCCAAATGCATATTCAGTCCTGCCTAATAGCTCGGCAAGAGTCATTCTGAACAACTCATTCTCTCATTCTCGCTCTCTTACACAAAGACTGCTTGACAGAGTGTGAGAAAGAGACAGGAAAATTAACCAACTGCCACCACTTGTGACGATAATTGGAAGCTACAGTTTTTGAGCCTTTAACATGGTCTGACGGGGACAAAGGCTCCCCCTCTGATTAATTCTCTTTGTTGCTACTGACATCTAGTGGGAACTCACTATTATGATGCTGCATTTACTTGAGATTGGAAGCGTTAACACAAAAGGTTCATGAATCTAAGATCTGATATGTTGGTATTTCCCTGACAAGTCTCTTTGGCAGAAAAAAACTCTTAAATATGAGTTTAACTTTCTGACATTAAAAAGATGAAAAGATTAAATGAACATGTTAACTTGTCATAGATGGTCCACCTCTTCGTGTTTCCTCTTTGCTTGTCCCAGCATCAACAATCTTAGCGGTCTTTGTCCTCTTTACGTCATAAATCCTGCTTTCAATGTCAACATTTGAATTTATGTCTAAACGTAATTATTACCTCGATAACCTGACGCCCTTTACAGAAAGGTCAGAGGTCATGTCAGCTATACTGTAAGAGCGCTCTTAAATCATGGATGAATGTTGTCACAGGGACTTGAATCCCTTTTTACCAGCTGTTGTTTCTCCGCTGACGATGCCAACATGACACCTGTCACACTCCCAGTAACAATAGCAGATAATTAATATTTCAGGTTCGGCTAACTTCAGCAATCCTCATGTTCAAAATAAATGAGCTCATATTGTTTCTGTTTCCTGTCAGAATAATGCAGTCTCTGTTGTCTGTGTACTGTCTCTGCCAGTCACACTGTGACCTGCCTGACTGTATAGCGTTACAGTATTCCCATTTTCAGAGTTGAAGCTAGGGCAAAAGATCCCTAAAATTAGCAGGGTAAGTGCCCTGTCTCTACCACTGCCCTGCAGCAGTGACGTTAATTGCACCCTATTTATACTTTAAGAGTGCAGGACTCAGAAAGATCAAGTTTCTGTTATGCTTTATTTCAGTGTCCCCAGGTTTACGTGAGCAGAGCAGTGGAAAGCCTATGTTTGGTATAAAGAGCTAAATTAAGTAGGCACGGATTATTTTTTAATATTCTACTAATGTAACATTTTTTATGCACCCTAAAATACTGCCTTCCACTTTCTAAATAAGATAATTTCATGGATCTCGCTGCCCAGATGGGGTTGTAGGGCTTTTACGTAGGGCTATCGGAACCATTTCAATCCATCTAAATATGCATAATGATGCTTTTAATGCAAATGCTTGCAACAGCACTCAAGCTAAAGAACTAGTGACATATCATAGCGCAGTAAGAGATACATTTTCAATTCTCATATACTTAATGTTTACTTTGCGATTCAAAAGCAATTCCAAGTAAGATCACTCACACACAAGCGCACACAGATTATGTTGCGACACTGAATTTTATTCAAGTATCTCCAACACGCTTTTGTTCTTGAGTTATCATCAGTTAAATGAATCAGTTGAGAAAGAGAAAGGCAGCGACTGTTCATAGCCTGAATGTAAGTTGTCTATTTAGGATTTAGAGCCCCTCAGTGTGCATTCAACTTGGTGGTGCTTAGCACAGACAGACAAATAAAACATTCATGATGACACGAGATAAACAAAAGAGAGACTAATAAAAATAAGACTAAAGATGCAGGAATGGCCAGAGAGCCATCTGTTCCATTTCTGTGAGCTGCATCTGAGGTTAAAGGGAAAATTCACTCCAAAACAGAATCAACACATCTCAGGTACTCTGGATACAAACAGGAGGGCTTAAGCGCTGCTGTTATCATCACAAAAAGTCCTGTTTTCTTACACTGCTTCTCTGGCAGTGAATTAAATATCTCTGTTGATGTTGACATTACCCAGGTGTAGAAGGATGTAGGCACACTTGAGGCTCTAGTTTGAAACTATTCATTCGGACATAGGCAGAAATTTTAAGAAAACATTCTTAGTTCAGAAATTCAGAAGATGCCAATTCATTGTCAGTGAAGCAGCCCCAGGAATGAGATATGCATGTAAGATGAAAGTATAGTCCCATGTAAAAATCTGTTTATGTCGTGAATTTTTGCTCAGAAAACGTTGCTTCTGATTGGAATATCACAAACTGCATAGGTCATAAATGTCTTTGTGGAGACCGGGGAGTGTTAGCCAAACAATGGTACCAGCTTTTTTTTTTTTTTTTTTTTTTTAAACTCATCCTCAATCTCATAAAAGTCTTTCAAAATGATGGCTCTGCAGGCGGTCGAATCATGTCACAGTCACAGTATCAAACATCTCCAGGGACTGGAGAATCGTCTATCTCATGTCTCACTTTTAGGTTATTACTTCGGCTTATAATTAAAAAGATAAGTTAGTTGCTTTTCTTTTCGCCACCAGTTTACGGTCTGTAACAGGACATGTCTCCATGGCTGACATTTGGCACAGTAAATTCAACACCTTTGCATTTCAAAGAAACATAGCAGACGTATAAACAAACAGAACCAGGCAAAAACAAGCAGGTTTGGGTGGTTGAGTTTGTTCAAACACATCCTTTCTGAATCAATATGCAAAACAACAAGTGAGCTACCATATTTACTCTTCCTTTCCATGCATGTAACCTGGCTAGTTTGTTCAGATGCTTCCTAGGAGTAATACTAAAACCCATCTTTCATACAGTCCAGCCATGACCAAATACACACAAGCACCATCATATCGTAAGTCTCCTTTTTACTGGGACAAAAAAGGGGGAAAATGCATTAAAGCCTATATCAAGTTGAAGTTTCACCCAGCTTTAAATAAACCAACGACCACTTTAAAAGTCTGCATGACTTAATGTTAGAATCAAGCGATAACTGACCAGATCTCAGCCAGAGATTTAAGCCCCAGAGGCTGGATGTTTATTGCTATGGTTTGGTCTGACACAAGGTTGGTAGGGCTACAAGCGAAGCGGAGGTCAAAAGGAGACAAAGATGAAGGAGAATGGCGTTGGAGAAAAGAAGTTTGTGGCAGGTCACTGTCAGGTATAGGGGACAACAGGAAGAGTAGTGCGGGGGTGCCTCGTCACAGGGACAGTAGTGGAAGTCAGTGCAGCTCAATGAAAGCCTCCATCTCCTCAGAGATGAGTCCCCGATAGGGCAGTCTGTGCCTCTCAATTGCACGAGCCGCCAGGCACTGAAGGGTGACGTAGTTCAGTGGGTAGAGGGCCGGGTGCCCGCTGCTCTGCTCATCCAGCAGCTCGTAGGCTGTCTTCCTCTGTGCATTTTTAGCGTCAAAGTGAGCCCCGGCCTTCATAAGTAGTGCCATAATCTCCGGACAGCCGTTGTTAGCGGCGATGTGCAGTGGCGTGTTGTTCTCACAGTCACGTGAATCCACGTCTGCGCCGCACTCTAGGAGGAGCGCCGCCACCGCCTGGGAGGGGAAGCGGCCAACAGGATAGCGGCCCACAGACGTGGTTTCCTTGTCTACGGCCATGTGCAGAGGGGTGAAGCCGCTCCGACCTCGCGGGTTGAGCTTCAGCAGACGGTACACTGTGTGCTTCTTCTGATGCTCCTGCTCTGGGCTGCACTCCAGCTTCTCCAGCAGGAAGATGAGGTGCAGGATGATGGAGAGAGCTTTGGTGAACTGAGGAGCTTCTGGTGGGTTGTCCCTCTGCGCCACAGCTCTTTCTACCTCCCTCACACTTTTCCCCAGCACAGTCATCAGATCGTGGAAGGTGATACGCGTCGACAGGGTGCCTTTGGCCCGATCTTGGAGAACAAAAGAGAAGAGCTCTGCAAAGGACAGGAAACTGGAGGCTGTCATGGGGCTGAGAGGGTCCAGGTTGCTCTGCTGCATGTCTAAAGCGTATTTCCAGAGGCTGATGCAGCGTTCAAAGTTGCCCGAGTCGGCATACACAGCTCCCCTGTAGCGGATGTAATAAGAGGTGTCCGGGTGGGATGGCCCTAGGATGCGTTCTCGTACCAACAAGGCCTGCATCCTCATTTCATCAGGGTCTGTGATCAAAGCTTCCAGTTCCTCTGCAGTGCTCACCTCCTGTGCACAGCCATAGGCGGGGATAGGGGGACCAGGTGGAGGCTTGGCCAGAGACCCAGTTTTGTCCCCTGGTTGCCTCAGCTCCATGGCTCTTCTCCAGTACCTCATCGCCCCCAAGAGATCCCGCTTTTTGTCCACAAAAGTCGCCCCGAGGAGTTCAAGCGCATCGATTCGCTCCTCTCTGGAGGTGCGAGGCTGGTGGGCGAGGTACTCCACGATGTTGGTGTGACCTGTGACACTCGCAGCGAGGAGTGGGGTCATCCCATATCCATCTCTCTCCATCCGAGCATTGCACTTTAGCAGCATCTTCATGATGTCCAGACTGCCTGACTCAGCGCAGTCGTGGAGGGCGGTGTTTCCTTTCACACTCTTGCGGTTAACATCAGCACCGCGGTCCAGGAGGAACTTGGCTATCTCCTTGTGGCCCTTGTAACAGGAGATCATGAGGCAGGTGTGGCCGTGTCGGTTTGCTACCTCCATGTCGGCTCTGTGCTCCACCAGGTAGCGTACGATTTCCAGGTGGCCATCAAAGCAGGCTGCTCGCAGCGGCGTTGAGTTAGTTAGTGTTGCGTTGTTGACTGAGGCACCGTGTTTTAGTAGAGTCTTTACCACGGGGAGGTGACCGGCTGCCGACGCCGCCCACAGCGGCGGAGCCCCCTCGATGGTCTCGCCGTCAAAGTTAACCGCCCCCCCGAGTTCAACATTTGCTTTACAATGTTCAAGGAGGTAATCTACAACCTCTAAATGTCCGTAACGAGAGGCTATCAACAGAGGAGTGCCTCCTTGTGTTTTCTCCTCGGCTAAAGCCTCCAGCTCCTCAGGAGTTTTGTTGCTCAGCAACTTCTGGATAAGTTTCAGCTTACCATCTCTGGCCGCGTTGAAAACCGCCGTCGTTATGTCCATTTTACAGGCTCTGAGCTGCCGTGCTGGACACCAACCCCATAACCACTCGTTTATGGAAAAACTGTCGCGTCTGTTATTAAATACCAGAGGGCAGGAATCATAGTTTGGACTCGGTTTCTAGCTCACATCTTTCTGCCATTTTGAGGGTGCTGTCAAGATGGCGTTTGTGTTGTTTGACAGGTCTATGTTTACGACGGCAGCGAGGCATTCTGGGTGACGTAGTTTTGATGGAATTCACACGTCCAAGAGCAGGAGGCGTTTTACCGTTTTGAAAGAACTACATTCCCCACGATGCAGGCGAGTTAAATGACCCACCAGCTGATGGGTTCGTTTGTTATGATTGTTCGGACCAACACGGAGCACTAGCTCACGTAGACGGAGGGTGCCAGCTGATGCCCGGCTCACAAACCAAATACACCCTCAGTAAGAGTAGCCTACTCAGTTTAAATGGAGTGGCTACATATAAACTGTGCGTCACATTAGAGAGATAATCATTTTTGGTCTCTTAGAAATTAATAAACAAATGTATTAAATTATGTATAAATTATTTAATTACATTAAAACATAACACAAACATTGTTAAATGATAGCAAACATATTCCTTATTCTATTTTATGGACAAACTGGGAAACAGAATCAGAAATTATTAATATATTATTAATAAATATCGTCAAATAGGTTTTCACAAAGAAGTAATTTAGCTTGTTGTTTTGGTGCATAACAAACATTAAGTAAAATATGTAAGGAAGATAAAAAGCCAGTACTAGAAGATGTAAATATATGTACAATATGTTTTTAAAGTTAAAAGAGATGTAGTGTAGATGTTGTTTTGTGTAGGTACGATATATTACGTTGTAATCCAAAAGATTTCAAATAAAATAATGAATTAATAATTAATGTAGTGCATAGACAGTAGACCATATGTTAAAGTAACATATAGGGTCTGGAGTGGAGGGTGAGTCAGTCAGTGTCAGCCTTGTTGATGAGGCCAGTGGCAGTTGGGAAAAAGTTACAAGCATATATGAGACAATGAAGTCTTCTCTTGTGAGTAATTATCACAAAACTACAAAACAAATGTGTGTTCATCCAATGATATTCAACATTTATTGCTACCATGACCAGAAAATTGTGTGTTTGCCATAATTTCAGATCATCAGTTTCAGCCTAAATTATACAGGCTAAGGAAGGCTAAAGAAATCAACACAGTCAAATGACAGTAACTTGATCTCACAGACACTAAGGCCTCCTGCATTATGAGCAAACATCATCTGGTGCCAACAGCATCAGGCTTCTGCAGTCATGTCACATTAATAGGGTAGTGAATAACAAGGTGGTTAAGCCATACTCCGCCATTAAATCAGTACTGTTAATATTGTTTGATAGCACTTACTGCAATGTGTTTGTTGCAGTAATTTTGCAGCCATCACTAGGGAAGTAATTCATTTTCCATGCTGGTACTGTGAAATTCCTGCATTTAGGTAATTATCATATATTTACAACCCTCATATAAAAAAGGAAGGAACGATCAAATAAATATCTGCACAGTAAGTAGCTGTGGAATTAAGACTGATCTGAACATCTTGAAGAGTCTTGAGGAGATCACATTACTTTATTCTCCTTTGCATAGCCAGAATATTGACTTGAATATTGACATGCATGAAGCTGTGCGTGAACACCGGGATCTTACATCCATGCAAATGTGGATATTGACTTTTTTTTTCAGTATCTCTCCACAGTATGAAAAATCATATGCCTACTTTCATATGCATAAATGCAGTCTGGCATGCAGCATATTGCAACTGTTGATGAGAGCTGAGCCGTGAAGTAGGATTAGAATATGTTATAAAAATTCATAGAAGAAGTTCACTTCTTGGGATTTGAATACTGGTGTAATGACATGACACCTCGTCTTGCCAACAGCATCACAAAGCCCTTTTCAGGCTTTTTCTTAAACTAAAGAAAGGAAACAAACAATAAAAACATTCTTGAACAAAACAAATCTACAATAAGTTTAATGTTCTTTTTATAGAATATATGTTTACAAATTAAAACTTTGAGTAGGTAATGTAGAAAGGAAATTCAGGACACAATCCATGTCTTATTACCTTGCTGGCAGTCAGATGGGGTTTTATTCACCGCACACATTTCTTGCCAAAAAGTCGATGTAATCATTACTTAAAATGAATGATCACTGAATTTAGAAGTGCCTGGGAGGCATCTTAAGCTTAACCTTGACTCTCCATCACCTCTGCCAATATCACAAGGGAGCTGCAGTGACTGCTAAAATCTGTGAAAAACAGGTGTATAAAAGATCATAGTAATAAGCTCAAGGTATCCAATGAAGTACCACTGTTTTGAATCCATAACCGACCAACTGTCTTAGAATCTGATTATAAAATCCTCTGATTATAAAAAAGATTCTGATTGGTGCACAGAAATGCTGTATGAACCATGTGTGTTTACTGTGCATATGACAATAAATCTTTTGAATCTTTAAAATCATTCAAATCACTAAGAAAAACAGAACAGATGGAAATATGTCATGTGAAGTAACCAAAACTGTTCTAACTTTGGCAGAGAATGTTTTCATGATGAACCCCATTACTAATAGTGAGGCGATGACTGAAAAAATAAGTTTTCGGGGTTCTAAAATGCTCATTGGTTTATTTAATCCAGAGATTATTAGACAATCACAGTCTACAAAGGCAAAATAATTACTTAATTTTCCTCACCAGTTTTATCTTTTTGCTTTCATGTCTGTGGGAAATTAATGTTCTTGAAGCCCACAGATGAATGTGTCCCACTTGGGTGCCTGTGGGGACTTATTTCAGTACTTTATTAGCAAATGGAGCTGGCTGCAGAACACCCTACAGCATGAGGCTGAGAGTGTTCACAGAGTGTTTACATTTTTTAATGAAATGTATTTTTCTTTCCTTTTCAGGGTCACAGGAGCATCTGTCTTAGCGTATATATGGGCAGATGGCAGAAAACAGCAGGTCATCAGGCAATTAAAAGTCGCTTTCAATGTAATAATATTTCTTGGGGACTGTAAAGTGTCATTCTGACGTTTCGCCAGTAGAGGAGGCATAAGATCCACACTTGGATCATGCTCTTTAGTGCTCAGTGGGACCACCGTGCATACCTGACAAATGTATGTGTGGACAATTATGGTCATGTTTTACTCCCTTGGTACAAATACATTTTAATATATCAATCAAGACATCGAACACTGAACATTGAACATATTACTGTACAGATAAATTATATCCAGAGTAGCAGAGTAATTGAGCCATGATTAAACCTCCTGTCGTCCTTAATAATAATTTGAAACTCACTGGAGGGCTGCCTGAGTAGCAGGCATGATTTCAAAATTAAACAGGGAGTTTGGTTGCACACAGAGACAATATTGCATGCAAAGAGCCAGGATTAAAAGCCTCACAAATGACACCCAGCCCATGTCTGTCTCAGAGGACCCAGCCTCTAACTTGTTTGCAAAGGAGGGTTTGTAATCATTTCCTAGGGTTTGCTCCTGATCCTGAGGAACTGATAGAAGATAAAATCACTGAGAGAAAGCTGCAGGCTGGAAAACAGCATCAGTGAGAGTTTAGTATTTTTATTCATAAGTAGTTCAAAAGCATGTCACGACATGTAACAGTCATATTAATTTTACATCCACTGTCAATTAAAATCTAATTCCCAAATATACATTTTTCCAAGTACACAGAGGCATTTTTGATTTTCCACAGGAACGTGCACGTTATATTACTGCATTATTACAAAAAAATACAGCTCCATATTAAACAAAGTCATCATTGCATCACAGCTGATATGATACTGAGCCACATCACAATGCTCATTGGAGAAGGCAACACCTTTTGTAACTCAATACTTAGAGAGAAATACACAATCAAGGACAACAGCTCCACTGTTCACATTGCTAATATACTGATAAGCATGTAAATAACGGTGGTTTCCATTTGTTTGACCTGGACTGAGCCCAAGTGATCTCAAGTGGAACTTTTAATTCTACAGAGGCCTAATTTTTTGTCCATTGATACAGTGTGCAAGATCCAGCTCCTTTGCCATCAGCATTATCAGTATGCTTTCACATTCCCAGTATCAGATCTGTGGAGTGGGATAGGAAGGGCCTTCGAGACATGGAGCTGCTTGTTTTCACTGAAGTCTGACGGGGACTCCCTAGAGACCCGCGAGCAGCTCACTGAGCAGCACCTCCCTTTCTCCTAGAAGCACGTCTCTCCTCAGACTGGTTCCTTTGTTCACTACCTTTATCTTCATGGCCAGACTCTTTACCTGTGACTGGGGCAGTGCGTCAAAGAAAAAGTCCTCGTTAAATACCGGATTCCTGCTATTCTTGATGATGGTGCTCCTCTGTTTCTGCTGCTTACCAGGATTCAGATAGAGTGCTACACAACAGTTTATGTTTTTAAGGTCTGTCTGCCTGTCGTAAAGGGCCTCAGCTGTAAGCACGCGCACCCTCAGGCGAGCTGCCTCTTGGTCGTAGTGAGTGCTCAGCCTCAGTGTCCCCCCCTTGTGGAGGTTTACAGTGTGCTCACGCTGCAGGAGGTCTGACGCTGCCCCTCTTAAGATATTGCTTTTACATCCACGGAAAGCAGGAGAGGGTGGGCAGCGCATGCGGCGGCGCTGCATGTTGGGGCTGTTGTCTGCTGAGCTGCAATCATCAGTGGAGAGAGAACTGTGGCGTGCCAAGGAGCGCTTGGCACGAGAAACCTTAAGGGAGAGAGAAAAAGCAACGGGTAAACATATAGAAAGAAGTCTTATGCGACATCAAAAAAAGGGAAACCCTTAAACACACACAGACTCTTAGAGAAACAATTCTCACCTTGGCTTGTGTCTCCTGGGTAATGGAGCGTAGGAGAGAGGCAGACCGGGATAGGAGAGGGGAGTTAAAGGGGGACGACTCGGCTGAGGAGCAGGTGTCACTCTCTCCACCACTGAAATAGCGGTAAGGGTTGGGGTCTGCTGGGGCCAGAAGAGTCCCCCCCTGGGATCGCCTCTGGGAGTTCGGGGAGGTGAGAGGGCTGCAGGGGTCGCTGTGGAACAGGCTCTCCTTGCGTCGAGTATGAGGAGACTCCACCAGGGTGGAAAAGCCATAGGAGGTCTGAGCCTTGGGGACATATGGTAGAGACATTGCAGTCTGTGATTGGGGGTCTGCATTAGTGTTAACTTCAACGTTGACTTTGTCTGCAGGTCCAGCACCTGGCTCGTCAGCGCTCTCTATTTGGATGATGTGACGATTGGCTGACTTCTGGAGATTTCCAAGCCGGGAAAAGAGGCGAGGGCTGCAGGGGTTCTTGCTGCTCCTAGCTCTGGGGCTCTGGCTGCAGATGGCATGGTCAGAGGAGGAGGGTCGTAATGTGCAATGCTGTGGTTCTGGGGTGAGAGACTCTTCTGGTGGGCAGCAAATCAGTTTTGGGGGGATGAAGAAATCAGGGATCTTGTCTGGAGTAAGGACATTGGCATAAACAGAAACAGGAATGGCCTCTACTGTCTGTGGGGGCTGGGATTGTGTCCCACTGCTCTCCACAGAGCTACGGAGCTTTTCCAGTAGCCACATGCCCACTCAGATGCCTCAGCTCACAGTTTCTCTGTGAACAGAAAAGTGATGCATGAAGAGGAGGGAGCACATCAAACCATGACAAACACACACAATCAACACTTGTCTCGAGGTTTACTAAATATTATCCCCAAATAAGACAAACCTCACACTAAATATGTGTTGCCTTTTACACCTCAGAAAACCAATCTCTTGAACCATGCAGCTCACCAATTATTAAAGGAGGGTAAACATATAAGTTGCAGGCAGGAAGGACACACTTCTTTCACAATTCATTAAAAGAGCGTCTAAGCACCTCCAAACGGCACTTTAATTTAATGTGAAATCAGTGCGCAAACATTGTGAGATAAAAATAACCCTAAAATTCACCCCCAAACCATTGAAATGAGCGCAGTTTAGCTCAATCATCTCAGAAAAATCTAGCATCTTTAACAAATCAAACCACTGCTATTTCTTATTTCTTTATTATTTCTTTCTTCTCATTAAAATTACTTAAGTCATTGGAATTTGAATTACTCTATAAAATCATTTAAATAAATGAGCGAAGGCGCATCCAAATAACTTTCCCCCCCTCCCCTCACACAAAACCACACGAAGTACCATCACTTTACAAATCTAACATCTCACATCAAACACAAACAAACCTGTTGGATGTTGAAGTCTTTCTCCTGTTTCCTTCGAAAAACTGCGTGCGCTCCTCGGCAACCTCTCCAAGCGCTCTGCGCGTAAAAGGTGTTTTCCCGTCAGTTGAAGTCTAAGTGTGATCCAAAACGCTTGCCAGCGGTGAAAGACCGCTATATGAGGCACACCCGCTTTATACGACGGGGTCTGTGACTTCTGAGCCAATGAGAAGGTTGTGAAACTCTCCCATGATATTTACCATAAAACTATTCTCGCCACGAGGTTGGGGGTGGGGGATCTAATCTAAAGGCTGTTGTTTCATCACCCACAAAGTGTTGCAAATTATGTATGTTTCATATCTCTCGCCTCATTGATTTGAAGAGAGCGTCACAGGGATTTCATTTAGCGTTCACGTGAGATCTATTCTCTCATGTATTATTGTCAGATAGTGCCTCCCAGTAATGTAGACGCCTTAATTGGACTTCCTGGTGGTGATTATGTGGAGGGACAATATGTTGTGTTCACAGCCACCATCTCAACTCAATTACCTCTGATAATAGAAGAAGAAGCTTTCGTGGTGATACTATAGAGACTTTTACACAGGCAGTGGGCTGAACACTGAGTTTTATGCCTTTGTTTTAAAACTTTTCTGTCCTGCTGGGCACTCATGTCTCCCAAACTTAGCCTATAAATCATCACAGCTTGAAGTGACTGGAACAAAGAAAAGACCTCACCTCGTGCCTACTGTCAAGTCCCTACACTTGCCTGCAGTTAGTTTTTGGATGGTTTCTTACATTGCAGTGTTTGTCCATAAATCTTCTCATGTATATGCCACTGACTTTGATGTATTGCTAGGGTAAAGCCCTCAGTTTCACAGACTCTCCGCTGCTTGCTGTAGCTTACCCAAAACTCTGACAAAGACCTGCGGCGAAGCTGCCTTCTGTAGTTTTGGACCCAGTCTCTGGAACAGTCTGTTCATCTGAGGACAGCAGCATCAAATGAGGTGTTTAAGCCTCCCACTGAATACTCACTTTGTTAGATGTGCTTTTTATCTAGAGCTGAAACAAGTCAATTCATAGATCAGTTGATACAGAAAATGAATAGTCCCAATATTTCCTTGTTCTAGCTTCTTGACATTTTCTTCTTCTTGAGATTTTTTTTGTTTTTTCATTAAATATTTGGATTTGTCGGACACAAAATAAGTTAACTTTGATGGCTTTAGAAAATTGCACTGAATATTTTTCAATATATTCTGTTTTTATGGACCAATTAATCAAGAAGAAACTCAGATAAAATGCAAATCAAAATCATGTTAGTAGCAACTTGAGTACCTGCCTTTAAAGCCTGCCCTTTTCACATTTATGCATATGTGTATGTATTTTAAAAATACAATAGTTGTTTTACTTTACTTAAACCTCTCTTTCATAATATTATATAAATATGTCATTGATGATTAATAACTTACTACCATGTAGTTGTAAGCAAATAAAAACAACAAAAAGGTGTTATTAATGCATCTGTCAATGGAGACTGCTGCATAAGTAGTCATATGCAATATGTCTTTATAGGTGAGGTTAGAATTGAAATGGCAAATACTTTTATTGATAAACACCTTCAAATATCCTGATATCGGTTTACAACTACATCATAGTGTGCTATAAACATTTTATTAAATGTTTGTACACTGCTTTTAGATGCTAAATAGAGTGATAAAGTGTCACATTTTCAGGAGTTTGTCTTAATATTCATCACATTCAGCTGTATCTCTTGTGTGAAATAAGACATGATAGTCAGTATTTATTTGAGTAAATTTGGGCAGCCCAAATATGCAGTGCCAGGATAGCAGATTTGATCACAAAAACTGTAAAATTACATAATGTAGTAACAGGGGCAGTCATGGTAGTCCATTCATTTCATTCACTTAAATTCAATGCCAGCTCACAGTGTTGTGTGAGGACACAAAGTCTGAGCAAAGTAAAAGTAATAAGGATTGATGAATTGTCTTTGTTTTCTCAGTGAACCTGTTTCTGTTTGGAGAAAGTGAAAGAATGCATTCAACCCACAGTGTCTTTTGCCAGGTGTTAAACATGGAGGTGGATCTGTCATGGTATGAGCAGCCATCTCGTAGGAGTCATTTGGACCAGTCAACGTTCTGCAGGGTTTATAAAAACGGCCAACAAATGTGAGGCCATTTTACAGGACCAGTTGCTGGAAATACAGTCCCTTCATCATATATTTCAATCCCCCACACCATGCTGCATTACTAATATTTGTACAGCTTGTTTTGGCCAACATCGATAGCTTCACTAAACTAAACATATTCCATAAAGGTCAGGTAAGAAATAGCAGAAATAAACTATTTGTGTCTCCACACATTACTATATATGATCATTAGAATGCTATTGCACAGTTAAAGATACATGAATTGGCTACTTTTTCTTTGACTTTAAACTCTGATACTTTGGTATTTACATGCTTATTTCTTCTTGTGGTCAGTCAGATCTGCTCGGTTCCTGGTTGGAGGCACACAAACTCTCTTGTGTACAATCCCTCTACCCTTAACAGCATACTTAGCAAAGATATTATGCCTCTTGGTGTTAAGATGTTTTTGTCCCAGTTTCGGTCTAATCAAAGCATTTTTCTTTAACTTTATTTAATCAGGGTAGTTTCACTGAGTGCTGTGATGTTTACATTATGCTGTTCTGATAACATTTATCTAAAGAACTGAGAAAGATGCTGCCATAAAAAACTGAAGAAGTGGACTACCTTCATTGCAAACAGACTTACTTTACAATTTAGATGCAAAAAATATGTCATAATATTGGAGAAACCTGAAAATACCAATCCACTGCCGCACTACAGCCAATCTAATTGAGTTTAAGTGGCTCAAATGCAGGTGTGTGAACCTGGAAGATAAATACGTAAGACGCCATTTAGCTGTAATTACTGCCAACGATGGCCCTACAAAGGCCCAAGTAAACATGCAAAATACTTAAGCCAAATGAGATCCATTCATGCAATTTTTCCGAAAATAGATCGTAGTCAATTATAGATTAGCGATGAACCATTAGATTAGTGCACCAGGGGATATGATTCATCCATTGGACTAGCCATCCATTTAGACATCTGACCAGTCAACTATCTAGTGATTCCACAGAGAATCCCCCAACCCTCCCCAACTACGTAAATGGACTGTAATAACTCTAAAGGTCTATCAGCGAGCAGAATGATGGGGTCATAGGGAAGAGTGAAAAGGCACAAGAAATTACGCATACATTTATTGTATATCCATATTTATTTTAGAACCCTGATTTAAATCAAATATCACATCCATTTTGAGGTAAATATATTAAATATTGTAAATATTTTACTATGTTTTGCTTTTATTATGGAACAATTCATCTGTTTTTTCTCATAACCACTGTCCCCTTTTTACAGAAATAATCAAAGGTGTTTTGTGTCTCTAAAAAGCTGCACTAATCAATACATTTATTTTAACAGTGGATCAAATGTGAGTATAATGTGAAAGGGCATCACTCAAAGTGACACACCCATGAGATTTAGCTCATTGTTTTCGTTGCCCAGCCTCAAATACTGTACACTACTTACAGAGCACCAAACAACAGACAGACTGTGTCTCAATTTGGATACCTCCATTAGGACACTTATACAGAGCACTGTTTATACTACGTATTGAGCGCAGTGCGCTAATTTTGGCAGGGGAGTGTTGCACTTATCTGAAATAACAATGCAACATTTTACCGCTTTTTCTTTTCTTCACTAAACTGCATATTGGGGCCAGTATTTGACTGCCAAAATATAAATATAAAACATATGTACAACTTACATTTGTACATTGTGGTATTTACTGCAAGCGCTTCAGCTCCAGCACCTTCTTCGGCCACCAATGTTACAAATGCTGGTGGTCCTTCTCCTTCTGCCACGTAGCCAAAATGGCGACCACTGAAGTCAAGAAGTGTCAAGTGTTCCACGCTCAACTTTCACTCACAGTACACTGCGTATTGCTATAGCTGACAGTGTGAACGCATTTATGTACTCAAAATAGCAAGTGTAAGTATGGAAGTATGCAAATTGAGGCACAACATGAGTTATTATTTAACTGGTGAAAATAATATTACACATAGCAAGCTAAAGAGATAGATGTTTCTCTCAGGATTTGGTAGAAAGCTAAAAGGAATGCAAAAGGAAACCTACCTACATTTATTTGGCTGCAGACAGACAACTCAAAATTATGATTTTTATACATTATTACTTTCCACATCAAACTGTCAGGTATAAAAAGTGTCATGTCTTAGGAATCTGTACATTTGATTATTATGGTATTAGTAGCGATGATAAAGATGATGTCTTACATCGTCATTATTTCATGTGTCAACACCATGTAAAAACATCCTTCACATACATAAACCTACAACATATGAACATGTCTGCATGCACACACACAAACAGGGTAATGTGACTCTGCCTCTTTTAATTGGACCAAAGCTGGTGTGCTTCTATTTAATGAGGCCGTCCACATTTATCTGATTCTTCCCACAACCTCTCCAACCCAAGCTACAAGATGTAACACACCATTTCTTACTCCAATTAAGTCTCTACTGTAGGCTATCTACAGTATCTACAGTAACTAAATATACTGACACGTAGCCCTGCATCACTTCAGCTGACTGCCAGCTGATCCAATTATCACCAGGCATGTTTGATATATGAAAAAATGTGGGCTATTTCTGCTACTAACTTTGATTGCTGCAACCACCTACCAGCCACATGTTGACTGGTTTTGCTTTTTAGTTCTACCTGCTGCAACCTGCTGCTCACTGTCTCATCCATGGCTTTGACTGAGTATGTGTAAGGAGTGCAACAACTACTGGACAGATCGCTGTGGGATTTGTTACAGGCATCTATGGTGCCCAGAGGATGAATGACTAATGACTTTGGTGATCCCTGACTTTTCCTCCAGCACCACCAGGATACTGTCATTTGTGACTCTGAATTCAATATCTTAACCACTACTCAATGTATTCCCATGAAATCTGGTATACACATTCATGTTCCACTCCTATAATCATTTGTTTGAGTTTGATTTCTTTTTACTTTCCATCTGGCGTCAAGTCCAAACTTAAATTTGTCTAATACTTATTCAACTGAAAAACTAGTGACATTCTCAGCAGCCCCAGCTGCATTTTTTATTTGTATTTGTAGCATGCTAAAATGCTAAACTAAGATGCTGAATGGTAAATATTATACCTACGGAAGCCTTAAGCAGTCATGCATTCATATATTTTATTTCCTCCATTTTCTCATGATAACAAGTTAATTTAATTTGTTTTCTCGTTCACGGAATAATCTTCCCGAGATAACGAGACTTTGTTTTCTCAAGATAATGGGATAATTTTCTTGTGATCTTGGGATAACCAGACTTTGTTTGCACAGTGTCAAAATTTCCTTGATCCATGATCAGGCAGCATAGGGGAGATGCCGACTTCGGGATTAACCTCCTTTCACTTCCCACAGCAGTGAAATGACAGACGGGAGCTCTGGAGTTGACTTTCAGACACAGTAGCCTTTTATTTAATCGCGTATTGCAACGTACACTGTATATTTCATTCTAACCAAACTTCTAACACTAACCTGCTCTGTTCACAAAGCTCTGTGAGCAGCTCACAGAGCTGCTCGTGTAGATGTAGAATTTTTCATTTTTTATTTATTTATATTTTTTTAAAGATATTTTTTTTGGCCTTTTCAAGCTTTTTTATTGTATAGAGACAGCTGAAGAGTGACATGACATTTGTCATGTCTCCTTACATTTCTTCCACATGGGTAGATCCAAATAATCTCCATGTTTTTTTTTTTTTTCCTGGTATTACATCTGACTTACAGACACGCTGAGAGTGGTTGAATAGTGTTGCTATGATCTCTGATCTGTTCTATATCTAAAAATACTCATTGCCTCAATAAACAACATTGTGGCTGTATTTTTTAAATTTCAATATGCTCGCCTAGAATGACTGCACCTGTCATCCTCCGACATTACTGGCGGAAATATGAAAACCGAGACAAATAAAAGAGAATCAGGAGCTCACCATGTGACTGAAGTGTCGTCAATTTTATTAGTTATGTCATATAAAGGTAGTCTATAAACAGGACACAGGGTACAATAGGCAGAAATGTTCCTATACGCATTTCAACAGCATTGTGTTCATTAGGGTGTACCCACCAATGAATGTTCTTTGGCTGTTGTTATAATGAGGCTTGTAGGCAAGAATTTATTCTTCATCATAGAGAAAATAGCAGACCCGTCTGTTCATTTTAGCTTAATTTCTTTGAGCAATATGTGCCCGAAATATATTGATTTCAGTGCTTCCATAGCCATTGTTGGTGGTTGAAAGAAAAAGTAATAAAAAGTTAAAATTAAATGTCAAATGAAATGCAGGCTTGTCAGTATGATTTCCCTATACCAGACATGGTATATATGTAGCTCATTCATACACACATTCATACCCCCACTCCGGGCACACAGTGTTAGCAGAGGCTGCCGTACAAGATGCCAACTTCTCATCAAAAATTAACTAATCCCATTCATACACTTACACACACTTGGGGAGCAATTTGAGGTGTAGTATCTTGTCCAAGAACACTTCGAGGAGCCAGGGATTGAACTGCTAACATTCTGATTAGTGAACGACCCATCAAATGGACCAAATGACTTGGTCGTGGTCTCAAGTCTCAAGCAAGTCCTTTCAGAATATCAGCAATGAGCATGTTTACATTTAATATCCTGTTAAATATTTAAACTGAAAACATAAATAGGACAGAGGTTAAGCATGTCTCCAGCTTCAAGTTTCTGGGTGTCCACATCTCTGAGGACCTCCCACACTTGAACCCCGGTCAAGCAGGCTCACCAGCATCCGTTCTTTTTGAAGAGACTCAAGAAGGTCCATCTGTCTCCTCCAATTCTGGTGAACTTCTACACCAATGAGAGCATTCTTACCAGCTGCATCACAGTATGGTATGACAACTGCTCTGTCTCAGACTGAAACGCACTGCAGAGGGTGGTGAAGACTGGCCAGCATATTACCAGTTCTCCACTTGCCATCATTGAGGCTGTACCATCTGCAGAGGGTGTGCAACTTTTCTTTCCCCTTCACTAATGACCCCCTCTTCACCCCACATACTAATACATATTTATACCTCTGTATATATCTATAGCATATTTATACCCTATTGAATATACTGTTGCAAATGTTACAAATACACTATTTGTAAAAAATCTGTGTTGTAGAAGTTTCTACAAATTCAAACCAATATTTTCCTCCTCTTTTGCTGACTCATTTCTTCATTTTTCATCAACAGTACTCATTTGAGCTATTCTGAAATGTAGAATGTCTTTTATAAACTAAGAGCAGACAAGATAGTAGCCTGTAATAAAGTCAAAAGCTTTCTGTGTGAGTCATGGCCTCCAGTAAAGCTGAGATGAGAGGATGGTAGTGAGTTGAGTCATGTTGATACAGGAGGATCAGATTAACACTGGACTGAATCCAAACACTTCCCATTCCAGCAGTACAATATTTAGCACATTAGTCAAAATGAAGAATATTATTTTACACTGAATATATCCAGACTGGGCTGCACAGAAGAAATTAATTATGCTTAAACTATGAGCTTATTTAAGACTCAATAAAAAAAATAAAACAACAAGACGTACAATAAAATAAATAATAATAATAATAATTATTATTATTATAACCTTTATTTAACCAGGTTTGTCCCATTGAGATCCAAGATCTCTTTTGCAAGAGAGACCTGGCCAAGAATGGCAGCAAATAAAAACCTTTGTTTGGCTGCAGTACCACTAGACTGGACCTGCTATAGATACCTGTAACATATATTAATGTTACTAAGTTAATGTGTAATTTGCTTTTCATTATTTCTGCTTCAGTTAAGGTGATATCACTTGTTGGTGGAAGATCCTGCTTGTAAACCTTGTAAGTGTCTCAGTGAGCAGAGAACACACCCTCTGTGTTTTGGTTGGCACGAGGCTCATTCTGCTGCCATACTGATATCCTCTTTATGGCTCGGAGACAAGCGACCCATCTGGTTTTGGGCCACTGGGCACCAAGGTAAACAAACAGCAAACATACACAGCTAATGAGAGAGTAGATTATGTGTTGCTTAGTGTCTTTGGAGTTATGATGAATTTGTTTGAAGATTGTCACATATACAGACCAGAAGCCATGAGTGTACATTGCACAAGTAAACACGGCAAAGAGAAAAAAAAAAGAGGAGCCAGATGGAGAGGGGGTGAAGACGGTACAAGATGGAGTATGTACAAAGTGAAGAGTGGACCTGTACCATCTGTAAAACAGTTGGGAAAAATAGCCTGAAGGAGAAGGGAACAAGAACAACAAAAATAAACACAAAAAGGAGTAAGTCATTTCATTTTATGTGCCACTCAGCACAGTCGATGCATAAAGCAGATGTTCTCGGTTCAGTTAAAATCATTAAAAACCTCTGAAGGCACAGTTTCCAGCAACGGCTTAGTGTCCTAAATTTAATGAAATCATAAACTGTAGAAAGAACTGGAGAAAACCTGCCTGAAATGTAGATTATGAGCCTTTAAAAGTTATTTGAGGCTTCACTGATTGATACAGCAGAAATACATACTGTAGATGAAATTATGCAAGGAAATAAAAGTCAAACCTACATATGTAGCAGACAAACATCCCTTTAAAAGGTTAAAACTAGTTTTATAAAAAAGGTTTAAAATGCCTTAATTGTCTCACAACCTACACACACACACACACACACACACACACACACACACACAGACACAGAAACTCAAAGCTGTTTAAAACTCTGAATTGAATGCATCAGTTGTCATCAATTTTCCAGATGAGGGGGTTGGCTGCTTAAATAAACTTTAATATTAATTAAAAGATTTATGTGGGAGCCGACCGAGGAACATTATTCAACATTTACAGTCTTTAATCTTTTGTGAGTTCAGTTATGTAACCTTTCCAAATTACATTTTACCTACTTTACTCTGTGCAGGAAATAAACACACCAGCAAATACATCACACCTGTCCTATTTATACAATATCATATTGCCTATAGCTTATATTAGATCACTCACATAGAACAGTCAAGTATATGCCACATGCTGAATGACATTTCAGGAGTCATGTGCAATAGACCTGTGATATTTCATCTGACACACAAGAAAACGTACATCCAGATATTAAACAAATACAACAACTGATGCTCCCATGTTTCATACTCCAAATAAAAAATCAAACAAAATACAATGAACGTTATTGTTAATCTAGTCTAGAATCAATTTCAAATTACAACAACTAGTCAAAAAACTACACTACACATTTATCACCACCTACAGAATGTTTATCCACCTGCTGTTATAAATACTTTAGATGTGTGTACAAATAAAATCTCCCACTGTTCTGTGATGTATAATATACATGTAATATCAACTTATTAGGAAAGGAGTATAACTTGCTTTGGTTTGATTGATTTATTTACATGTTTATTTAAACCATATGAATTGAAATGACTAAACTAAACTAAACTAAACTAAACTAATATCACTTTCTCACATAGAAACTTCTTATATTTTATACACAGTCTAAAGAATATGTGGCATACTGCACACAACATCTTGTGTATCTGATTTTAGGTTCAGGCTGTAATGTCTCATAATTTCAAAACAGCAATAGTTATTTCTTCCCTCAAAAAAGATCATTGTATCAACTAACTGGCTTTCAGGAGCCAGTTAGTTGATACTAACTCTGAGCACTCTGCCGGTGTCTATTTTGATTTATCAAACCAAGTGTCCCAAAACAGTTGCAGAGATGAGGTTTTGGCTCATGAGATATTCTTTTTGGAACATTTTTGTGTTTTTATTGGACAGCTAAAAGTAGAGGGATGACAGGAATTCAGGGTAGTGAGAGAGAGAGCGAGAGAGAGAGAGAGAGAGAGAGAGGAAAGATGTGCAACGAGTCCTCCGCCAACTTAGGCCATTGTATAAAGCACCGCAGTATAAAGAAGGGATGGCGTATGCGTGACATCATCCAGTTTCCAAAGAGCCATTTTGAGGCTTAAAATCTGTGGCTCTGGCTGCCGCCATGTTGGCAGTCCTGTGTCCTCTGCCTCCGGGCTAATCTAAAGATCAGCAAAGATGTGGATCATCTGCGGACCTGAGGCAGGCCAAGTGATCCCTAGGTGCTCAAGCAAGTCATCTGCAATGGCACCCACCTGTCAATCAAGCAGCCATGCTGTTGGACATTTTAACATGGGGACTTATGTAGTTTTACTCGTTCTGTAGCCAGCCTCAAGTGGACGTTTGAGGAACTGCAGTTTTTGGCACTTCCACATTGGTTTTACTTCACAGCCACGTAGGTTGCTGTTTGAATAATACACCATACAGGCACAGATGGGCTTAGGCATAGGAATTTGTAAACTCTATGTCTGAGGCAATGTAGGGCCAAGTCAAAGGCCTGTCTGACTGCAAGGTAAAGCGATGAGATTATGCTCACTAAAACAGATATTGTTTTTTTAGGTGGGCCTTTTTAATGTGGCTAAACATTATTAATTAATCATTAATCAATTGTCCTACTGACCAAGCCCACAGCAATATTTTTCTCTACTTCTGTCTGCTTCTTCTAGGAGTGCACTGTCCGCCGTTTACTGTTGGTTATAACACTATGTATAAGTACCAAGGTCAAATCAAGCAGATCAAATTTGAGAAGCATTGTTGTAAACAATTGTATTAAAGTATTTCATTTCTTCTGTCTTTAAGTCACCTGTTTTACACAAAAAACAATGTATCTTTTAAATGAGTTGCTATATTCTTACTGATTTTCCTCCTGTCACTTAATTATCTCATAATGTACTTTTCATTTGACTTGTGCCCCTTTTTCCATCAAGACGTTGTATTTGTCAGACAAGACAAAGTCCTTCAGTTACTTGGCTACTTAAGATCTCCTCCGCCTGCATTTCTACTTGCACTTGTGTGTGCGTTTTGCGAGCGTGTTCCCTCCATCACTTGTGACTGCTTGGCATCTTGACAAGTGTGTGACAGTCAAATCTGTCAACAACGGCAGCATGATGAATCCTTACACAATATGCTGGCAATGAACAGTGTGTCTCCAACAGACAGAGAGAAAAGAAGGGAGGACAAACTAGAACACTGTATATTTTTGACAGGAAGATAAACAGAACAGCCTGGGTTCATCACCAAAACAAATAAATCGATGAATGAATCATGGCAGACTCTGATTGGCTCCGGGACAAGAAAAGCTTGATTAGTTCTACAATCAACAGATGTCAATACTTCTTGAAACTACTGAACGTTGTCTGCTCTCTATTCTTGAAGTAATATCATGTCCTTAAAGCAACAAAAAGACGAGGACGGTTCGACCTCTCCTTCTATTGAGTTCCGACATTACATAAAAGTGAAAACACATTCGTCATCACACAAAGTTCAGCTAGGACGTCAAAGAGACAAATAAAAATAGTGGTACTCTTAAATACCATGATTCTAAAGCCATTTGTGACACTGTACCATTGAACATGGTGGTAGAGGGTCGCCTGTGGCGCTGCACAGTTTCTTTGCTGTTGTTTTTCACAGGAAAATACTTTGTCGGGAATATAGCCTATTTTTAATTCTTTCTCTGCTGCATAAAAAAACATCCTGCTGTCTGTGAATTGGTTTCTCATTGTCAACACAGAGCCTGAGGGGAGAAGAAGGAAATGGCGGGAGTGAAGTACTCTGCTAATAGGAAGAATTAAATGAAACGAGGATCCTTTAGGGCTCCTTTACGTAGTCTCTCTCGACTCAGTACCTTAACAATGCTTCCACTGGCCTTTTATAAAGGCAACATGTGGGTGACTCATTGCCCTGCTTCACCATGAAAATGTGAATGATTGCTGGTTTGTGTGGCACAGAAGTAGTGAGGTATAAAAGGTAACAGCAGGGCTGGAGACGTACAGTGCTGCTCTCTGGAATACTTAAATTAATAATAAATGGTGGAGGAAAAGAAAGACTCATGACCACGGATGCTGTTCGAGACATTATAATGGCACGCTGTTATTTATATAATCCAGCATTTTCTATTTTTAGTCTGATACTTTAAACACAATGTAATCACCCGCGCACACACTCACAATGGCTTCAGTGAGAATTTACAGGTTTTGAAGCAAACAAAATAATCATCAAAAATGTTACTGCAGAGAAAAACACTTCTGTGACTGAAATATTATTATATGTGGTATTACCAAATTGTTGATACTGGTTCATAAGTATGTAAGCAGCATTTTATCGTTGTAGCTGGTTTAGCTACTGTATGTACAGTTAAAGGGTCAGTGTGTAGGATATTTAAAGTTATTTGTATTTCTATATATTTGCCCTATATAGAGACGGTCCGTTGTCCGTTCTGGGTTACTGCACAAACATGGCAGCTCAGCATGTCAGACTCATGTCTGTAGATATTAAGGGCTCATTCTATGTTAACAAAAACGTAACAATTCTTATTTTCAGGTGATTATAGCACAAAACCAAAAAATATGTGTTAGTAATTTTTAAGAAAAGGAAGGGTGGTGAGGGTGGACTCAAAGATATATAAGACGTAAAGAAATCGATCGAAAAAAATATTAATTTGGAATATTGAGCATAGTTTTTATATTCTGTTTTAGTGTATTTATATATTTTGTATTTTTACTCTGTATTTCTATTTTGTTCTTTTTTACGTAAAATTTTTATAGTATTGTATTTTACTCTTCAGCTTATTTTTATTTTTACATGTAGTGCTGTTACACTGTTTTAGTGCTCTTAATGCTGAGCTGACCGATTCTTCACATTTCATTATATTGTTGATCCTGTGTTATCTTACATATGACAAATAAACCGGAAACTTGAACTAGTACTCGACATTGAACATATACATATGGATGTAAAAAAGTTCAGATTTACTTGTCTCACCTCATCTGACTGTCCAGGCATGAATTAATGTATTTTTGCATATTGGAGCATTTATAGAAACACAGAGTTTGACAAGACAGTTTTTTTTTTTTTCTAATTTCTTTAAGGTGAAATTTTATTAAATTGACTGAAAGGGAAGGAACAGGCAGTAAAGAGGCATCTAGCTGTAGCCATGAAGGGTTGCTTTTAGTCTCTATACCTCTGTATTTCCAGTAGGTATGAGCCCTGGAGTTAGCTGCCCAGGCATAGTGTTTACTCAAATATAATCAACTTACTTTGCCTGGGAGCCGCTTTGGCAAAATGACAGGAGGCTGGGGACCAGTTAATAAACAAACATTAAAAAGATTTGTCAGATAAAATGAATCTTGAGAGTCATAATCTTCTTGCAGTGCTACCAGGCGGAAAAGGTGCATTGAAGTTTGTTTTGATTCGTGATGGCGCCTGATATTAGCAACCTTGCATACAGCAATTGTCATTTGGCAAATTAAACACAGTCGTTTGAGTGATTGGTATGAGGTGGAAAGATAAAGACAAATTCATCTGTCCATTCTTCACTGAACTGCCTCTTTTCATTGTATACCTTTCAACATTTGCTGTCATCACTCATCTTTGCAAAGAGGCAAATCCAGTCACAGCAGCCCTGCACAGCACAGGATAGAAGCCACAAGTGTTGCTTGTTCTCACTTTCCATGTCGCTGCAAGTTCCCCAGTGACAGCCAAGGGACACTATTGAACATTTGCTAATTGGTATAAACAAACAAAGAAATTCCTAGTGTGAATCAATTTATTTTAATTGTGAATTAGAAAATGGTCGGCAGGCCACATTTGGCAGGATTCTCACTTTGAAACAAACTGGAAACATTCAAAAGTCAGCTGGAAACAACATTTTCAACCAATTAATGGAATTGATGTACGTTTAATTAGCTAGCTAGAGCTGACAAATCCTGCACCAGTAGAAGGTGGAGACTGCTTTTGTCTACCTCCGTGTGAAAACAAGAACTCATTGTTTCAAAAATGAATATGGAGCGGTAAATCAGCATTAATTGCGTAATGTGTGAGTTGTAAGTGAGAAAGGAAAAAGCTTGACAGGCAGGCATGGCAACAGTCAGTTCAGTTCTTGAAGTTTAAACATTTCATCCTCTCACCTTTGGGAGAGAATGTATTAAAAGTTACAGTTGTGTCATGATGTAAAAAACCCTTACAACCGTCTCACCTGACATACGTGTCAAAACTCAAAGTGGATGTTTTGTTTTGCGGTACGTGTGATGTAACTGTGAGCAATGTGACCCCTGCCTCGTTATAAGATAAGCTCAAAGCGTAAACAGAGGTGAAAGACTTCGGAGAACAATAATGTCAAGAAAAACCTACACATACAACTTTCTGACTTTGATTGTTCGATTGTATTTCTGTCTCTATGGCTTGTTATGTGCACTGACTCATACACATTAAACGTGTTCTTTATACATGAATCACATTTGCAAAACTATTATTTGTGACTTAAAAACAAGCCTACGCACTTGGTAAATGTGATCAATATGGCTCCTGCTATCTTGTTAATTCTTTCATATTAAAGTTCAGCGTCCTTGCTGTTGTTTTTGCCCAGTTTTATTTCTTGGCCCACCCAAAGGTGCTCATAACGGCAGCCTAGTAGTGAGGGTGTTTGAAATGGAGGAGCACCTAAGGTGGTGCGACAATAACAGGCCACACTTTGCACCACATGGCCCAGGTTTATTTATATTGTTAACACTCCCACGGACTACAGTTGGAGACTTACAAGCCTGGATACAGGTGCCAGCAAAAGTTGGGTATCACTGGAAAGCCATTGTTAAGATGGATTATGTTAATGGTTTATTAATGCTCAGCCAAAATAATCTACCACCGGAAAAACCTACACATTGTATGCTTTTCTACAGGTTATTTAAAATGACAATGAATTCTTTATTACATTTTGAGAACTCAAGCGTGTGATTCAAAGGACCTGTTATTGTATCTTTCTTGTTGTCATGCAAATGATCAGTGTTATGAGCCAATAAAGGACGGACTTAAATGCTGACAACACCCACATAACTCCCTCAGTATAGTTTATCACAAAAAGATATTTCATCAAATACATGTGTATGTTTTATATACTATATATATATACATATATACAGACATATAAAGAGAGGGAAAGAGAGAAAGAGAGAGAGCAAGAGAGAGATAGATATATATAGAAATAGATATACATATATAAATATATATATATATATATATATATATATATATATATATATATATATATATATATATATATATATATATATATAGAGAGAGAGAGAGAGAGAGAGAGAGAGAGAGAGAGAGACATACAGTATATATATAGATATGTATTAGTACATGCTGTTTTTCCGCACATGCTTACATATAAAGTGCAATCAAAAAGTGAATATAAGGATATTTAACCCCCGATAAGAAGGGTGGGAGCCGCTTTCCATCTCTGTTGCTAAAGCAACAAGGAAATGTCATGGCCACATACAGCCCACTGAATTGAAACGGGGAAAAAGAGAGGAAGATCACATTTCCATCCACCGTATCCACCGTGTCTGTTCGACACCTGACATCTCCACCTGTCAAATAGCTCCGCACTATATAGTCTCAACTGTGGACACTTGCAGAAAGAGAAGAGGGGTGAAATGTATTTGATTGAAGCGTTTCTAAATCTGAAAACACAGTGGAAGGCCTGCTTTAATGTATTTCCATCCGTGTTCACTGTGATAAGATTCCCTGTCAAATAATTATCCCTTCAATCAAATTTTATTTATAGCACAGCAGATATATGCCTCCTTACTTGGTTAAGCTTCGTAGCCACAGGAGTGTGTAATTACTCATGTCTCATGGTGGTATGAGTCCAACAGCTTCTGCAGGTTGTCTTCATTTCAGTCGAACCTGAACAGATGACAAGTCTGAGAAACATCTTTTTAATTAATTACAATAAAGGTGTGAGGACAACAGGAAATAATCTCTCACATATCAGTCTTTGTGATGACTGCAAAAATGGAAGAGAACAGATATTTTTAACTCAAGAGGAGGTACAGTGTGCACACTGCAGTTATTTTATCTTTAAACGTGGCCAGAATATATAAAACGACCCCCTTGCCACTTTAACACATAAAACACTTTAAAATGCTAAATATGTTTAAATAATGCAACATCTACTGCAGTGTTTCTATCAAGTTTCTAGCTTTTCCCTGTCTTTATCTCCCCTATATAGTGAGCACATGAAAATCATTTCAACATAAAAGAGCTTGAGGACCTCAAAAACCACAAAATGTAAAAAGTCACATGAGGTTGTGTGCTGAAAAGGCCTCAAGGGTCTTTTTGATATTTACCAAGTTAATTCCTGTAGGAATATCTAGAAAGGTCTTCGAAGATTGCAAAGAGGAGGAGTAGAGGTGGAATTTACTGAGATTACTTCACCCCACTATTCCAATGTGTCAATATCTGCTCTATGTCTATAAGTCTATGTGGAGATGTGTCAGACTATATTATGGAGAAAAGGAAAGTTAGATATCTTCTGTACCTATATTGAATATGTATATCTTCACCAGCTATTTTTCAATCTGAAGTGTGTATTAATGCTTTGTCATGTGTGTCTGGAGGCACACGGGAGGCAGGCAACAGAAAAATGAAGCACTGCAACAGATATGTGTTGCGTACACTGCTCATATGACATCCAAGTTGTTGTTTTTTTAAATATATTAAAGAGATGGAAACATACGAGGAAATCACAGTAATATAGCACATTCACAGGGTGATATGAGCTGATGAAACACACACAGACACACATGTGGTGGCAGTTCCTTGCACAAAGGCTAATTAAGCCTTTCTTTATGCATGTGTTTTTGCCTTTGTACATGCGACCTGTGTGCAGGTGAGGAGCAACCATTACTGAGAAAAATCAACTAGTTTGCTTGACAGAAAGGCGGGAAACACAGCAGGGTGTGGACGGCAAAGAGAAAATGTGGGAAGGGGGAGGGAGACGAAAAGATAGATGCAAAGAAGAGATAATAAAAAAGACAATGGGCAATACGGGAAGCCAAATAAAAATAGTGGGTATGACAGAGAAATGCTTCTTTTTAAAAACAGCTGCAGTGCTTGGTCTTGCTGTGAGGCATGCAGGTGAACATAGGTCTTCTGCTCCTTTGTGATATTGCTGGTACACTCATCCCCCTTTTTAAAAGCACATCTAGAGCAGAGTTGTAGTGTTGCCAGCAGCACATCACAAGTTTTAATAGTCTAAAATGACATGAACAAGTACACTTCCAACTGAGGCATTTGGGGTATTGCTTATATGGCATGACTCATGTCCTCTTTTCAAACTAGTAATACTAAATCTCTACAGACTACACAACCTCTGCTGAGTAGTTACATACATGTATACCATATATTGATCTATTGATCTCTTTCTTGGAATACATTTTATTTAACAAGCTGTAGCAGAGCTACTATTCCGCTGCAGCTCTGTCCTGCCATATTAATGTAATTTTGTAAGTAATGGAGCCTGTAGACTCACCTGTCAATCAGATGATATCCAAAATGATCCAGTTTATTAGTTTGTTACATAACAGTGCAGTTACTGCTGGCTTGAATTTAGTCAAAAACCTCCCAAGGACCACAGAACAGTTTTTACACTCAGCTGAAGCAGAACGTTTTGAAAAAGAAATCACACTGGAAGTAAAACGCTTTGTTAAAATCTTAGAAAGGCCTTCATTTGACATTTTGCTGCACTGTCAAATGGCTCTGTTATATTACATAACAGTTAACAAGTGGCTACAGAAATTGTGAAATGTTATCTGTTACGATGGCCTCCAGAAATGCCACACCTGTCGCTCAGGTACAAGTCAAAGTCCTCCAGAAGCACTCCAGCCCACTTGACTTTTCTGCTTGTCATGAACATTTTCTCAAATTAAAATAAATTACCAAAGATTTTTGCCAACATCATACTGCAGCCAGCGTACCCAATTTGCAAATGAACTGATAAAAAAAATGCAAATACCACATTTGACAGTATGCTTTTCCACATTTAGTAATTGGTTTTTATACCTTGTTTTTCTCCACACACTTTCATACCATAGTCTTTTCACAGGATTCAAAGAAACACTTCAACATTTTGGAAAATAAGCTTAGTCACTGTCTTCCTGAGAGTTAGGTGAGAGAATTGATACCACTTTCTGTGCAGGGCTGGTTGGTCTAGCTTAACATAAAGAGCGGAAGCATGGGAAACAGCTAGCCTGGCTCTTTCAAAAGTTCAATAATACTCTATCAACGCCCCTGAAGCTTGCTAATTAACATGTTGTATCTCTTTTGCTTAATCCGTACACAAATCTGGAACTACTTCCTGGCTGGGTGCACTGAAGTCCTTGTGTTTTGTTGTCACTGTGACAATAAGAATGTGCCATTTTTACATTTCTGTTTATATATGGATTAAAGAAATGAGATGCAACATAATTTGGTTTTGGTAGTAGACAGATTTTCAAACTTTTTCAAACTTTTTCTGTCTTTTTATGCTAAGCTAAGATAATCAACTGGCTCCATAGTTAGCATACAAATATGAGAGCAGCATTGATTTTCTCATCTAATACCCTGCAGGAAAGCAAATATGTTATTTTTGTCTTTTGAAAGCCCATCGTCTGCTGCTCAACACCAGCTCCTTCCAAGGATCATGTAATGAGCTGTGCCTGCTTTCTTCCAGACATACTGTAACATTTTCAATTACAGTTGAAGAGTTCAGTTTGTGTTTCATCAAATCACAAGATCTTTTGTCTGACGTTTGAGAGTTTTTTACTGTCTTTATGCCTAACTCTAGGCATGCTGTTGAGTCTTTTTTATTGCCATTCTGCCATGTAGCAGAGATTTATAAAGTTCTGACTTTATAAATCTGACTTTTTTATTTCTTAACTTTCTAACCCTGAAAAGCTGGTTTCTCTTTAGTTATTTATCAGTTAGGTCCAATAGTTACCCCAGGAAACACAGTTTTTTTTTTTTTTTTGCAGTTTCTACCCTGTTTGTGAGTTCTGTGTGTGATGGTATATGGTAGATGGTAAATGTATGTTGCATCCACCACATTCTGCAGGTGGAACAAACAGGGATGATTTTGGGTGAACAAATCACCTGTTGCCAATGAAGTGTGCAGTCATATACACTTCCCCCTGTTGATAACTGCCATTTGGTATTTCCTCCCATGATACAAACAGATTATATGTCATAGAATTAAAAGACTGAATTTGCATTTTAATTTCTGTGACAATTGTAAAGTTTAGGTTGCATTTGCAGTGTGATAGACGCACATTGGCACACTCCGGTGAAAGCCATGTGTCTCCAAAAATCATTACCTTTTAAATAACTGATGAAAACAGCCCTGGTTTCAGCTTCATCACATTATATTTTTGAGCACTGCAGTTTTTAATCAACTGTTCAGCTTAAGAAGGAGGAGAATTTTCCAAACTCATAAAGGAACATTTAATCCTTTGGTTTATCTGCAAAATCCAAAATCACCAGAGCAATGATTCAGTATGAAATTACACATTTAAACATTGTTTGTGTAACACTGATCATTTCAAGTTAGGAAACAACATCTTAGGCAATATAATGTTAAGGAACATAATGTGAAGTCAGGTTGAGAGTTCTAGCTAAGCTCCAAATGCATTTGATTTATTTAAGGCTTAGATGGTTACAAGCAGGTCAGACAGCTAAAACCGCAGGTATTGAACTGATCTTGGGGATGGATATGAATGTAGTGAGCAGATTGCTTGTTCCTTATCAGCATAACACTATAGCTTTGAACCTGTGTTCACTCAAGAAAGATGTAGGGATAAGGAGGCTGATCTGGACTATTCAAATGCAGTCATGGGAAACAGACTGCAGAATCTGTTGCCTTGCCAACCAAGCCTCTCAGAGTGTGAGGGTTAAATGTAAAAGACTCTCTGCCAATGCAAATATAGGTTGCCATCTGTTTCCATTACACTCCCTTTGTTACATATTGTAAAACATTCAAGAATATGGTGTAGGTGTTCAGATCAGCGGTCCTAATTTAAGTGATGTGAGAGAAATACGCATACCTGAAGGTAAAAAAAGCCCAGAAAAGCCTTTCAAGATGCTGGAATATGATTGGGGTCCTTACCTTTTATCTGTCATCATTGAAGATTAAAATATATCATTGTAGAAATGTGTTGACAATTTGTTCAACAATTTTTTTGATGTTGGAACATTAGCTTGCACTCATTATTGTTGCACAGTCAACATCTCTTCAGTAAAAACCTGAATATTTAACGTAAAATGGAGAATTTCTCTTTTATATAAATGATTTGCAATTCAAATCATATCTAACTGCAAACATCAGAATGTATTGTACGGTGTTGCAAAGCAGAGTTTTCCTCAAATGAAAGAATCTTTTTTTAACTACCAGTCGTCCAAACCAGTTGATGCCAATTTTAGCTCAGCTTTGAAATACAAAGCAAACTTCTGAGGAATTGCTAAAGTTTTGTGGCCGATTTAATTTCTGTCTCTGACTATTAATCTCCAGTGGAGCCGACAGAGATATCGAGAAGGGAAGAAAACAGCAAACTTGTTGCTTAGGAACAGTGAGAAATAACCCTAACTTTTCTTGAAGCATCTGATCTTATCTCCCATGGTGCACACAGCTCTGTATGTGTGTGTGTGTGAGCGCGTGTCGTGGGGGGTGGGGGTGGTAGTTGGGGGAGTCAGGTTCAGCAGAGGTTGTTTCTAGGCAACTGTTTAAAAAAAAAAAAAAAAAACGTGTTTGTTTTTTCTGTGTTTTCTGTGTCTTTCTATTCATTATAGCCCATTTTTTCAAATACAATTTCTCATCATTTGGACAGGGTTAACTGGCGCTCTATGGTGTATGAGCGTATGAGCTTTGATGGAAAAAAAACATGACAAATGATAAAGCTTTCTACTGTTTGGAAAATGTCCCAACATTCATTACTACATAATATATGTGCAGCAATTTTTGAGTAAGATAGAGCAGAGGTAATCATGTCCTTTATGCAGAGTTATATAGAAATAAACATGCTCTCAACCAATGATATATTTGTTTTTAATCAAAACATGTCTTTTGTGGTTTTGTCTTCTCATTTTTTGTCTTAAACCAAGCTGAATGTTTGCAATTCTTCTAGTTATGACATGTTCTACATTTGTTCAGTTACATCCAGCTCAAAGATGCCAGCGTGCATGAAGTGATGCTCGAATATTTGACCTATAACAGCTGTTGGCCTGTTGCCCAGTTAAGCCTCAGATGGGAGCAGTTCATTAAATTACAACCAGCGAGCTGTGGTAGAGTAAACAGACAAACAAGTGGTTTTTCAAGTGATATTGAGCCCATTGCACAGTTGTTAGGATGACATACGTGTGTCATGCAGCAGTTTGAAATGTCATCCTGTGACCTTATTACCCTCATCGTTTTAATCAAAGCTGCATTTGTGCAATTATGTGTGTGTGAATGTGTGTGTGTTTGCAAGAGGTGCAGATAAATTTCACATGATGCATTTTACATACGTTTTCTGGCTTTGACATTGTATTATAAATAAATGAACAGCTGTTTTAGGTCTGTTCATGTGAAGTAATTAAACACTAATTTATATCAGTACAGCTAAGTGGGGGGAAAAAAGCATGCACAGCAAAAACCACAAAATGACAGTACAAGCAGAGCAGCAACTAATTAGAGTACCTACCCCCTACTCCTCCACACACACACATACACACACACACACACACACACACATCGTGATTGTACTGATGTCTTTTACAGTAGATCTCCTTTGATATAAGTTTTAATTGGTTATATGTTAGGTGTTTAATTGGGGGGTTTGAGCTGATGTTTCAGGTAGAACCTGTGGCACATTCTGTGTTTTGTCAAAATATAATTAAAATCCTCTTCCTCAGAAGACATGACCTCCACATCACACAAACACACCTACTGTGCATTCCAGTCTGCATGTGTGCGAGCGAGAGGGCAGACAACCCACTGCTTCCACTAACAGCGAGTTTGCAGGCAGCATCCCTTTAATTATCCCAGGTGATCATTTGCCCTCGTGATCCAGACAGTACAGTGCGGGACGGCAAGTCAGTTTGGTCAGATCATTTCTTACTAACCTCAGCGATAATGGGGTAAAACTGTATTAGTCCATATTATCATCTTGTTGCGCATTAGGGTCACTAAAGGTAATTAATTGGAAATGTATCTTGACATCCTCCACTCATGTGCACTTTATGTAACAGTGATAGATGACACATGTCACCAAACTGACATGAATGTTTGTTTCTTAACAAAGGATAAACAATAGCTGATAGATAGTATTTCCTAATAGACAATGGGTGTGTTAATATATTTTTTATGTTGAATTTTTAAATACATACTATTGATTTTGAAGTATGTACAAGTATTGTCTTTTATGATCTGCTTCTCTGATATTTTGTACCTTATCAATTGATCCAGTTTTTAATGTGATGTAATAATGTCTGTACAACTGTGTAAAAATAAAACTTTAAAGTTTGATCCTTGACTAAATCTGATATGTTGTATTCTCAATAAATTAGAATGCTGTCAAGAAAGCTGTAATAAGTATGGAAGTAAATGTGCATTTATCTTTGAATGGTAAATTTAAGTTTTTATTTAATGTAATGTGATTTTTTTCCATTATTTATTTCCTCTGGACCTTTGAGCCTGACTTTATATGAAATGTACAAGTTATGCACAAATAATACCACCAATAAATAAACAATTCACCTCTCTCTGAATGATAACCTGTTGGTTCGCATGTTTAAGCGATTCCTTTGTGTGCTACGTCCCTCTCCGACATCCGCTCTCAGCAGGGAATACATCCAATTAAAGAATCAAAATGCTGTTTCATGGGGACTTTAATTGTGGCACTAGTCTGACGTCAGACCACTGGAGTCTATTTCTAAGCAATTTCCCAGGACAAGGACATGAGAAGGAATAAGTCCTTGGCCTAATTTAATTGCAGTAAAAAGAAAAAAGATGCTATGGTTTTGAATAAACTTGTGTGTGCTGTGCACATGATATAAATAAAACTGCCTTAAGTTTTTACAGAATCTTTAATCTGAGTTTTATCCTTTTCTCAACATAAGTTTCATGTTGCATCCAAAGACATAGATGTTTTGAACTCTGCACTGCAGTCTTTCCTACAGTTAGATAGTGCCCTCTGTTGCAAGAAGAATACAACTACAGCTTTGATTTCCAGCTTATCGTAAACCAGACACATTCATACCATTCAATTCTGATTCATATGTCAAACAGTACCTACAGTACAGTAGTCTTAACTTTGGCACATCTGTCCTGCAAATACCAATTATCTTTAAACTTCAGGCAGAAGTGAACTAAAAAAAAATTGCACAAAGAAAAGACTATGGAAAGACATTGCACAAGAACAAAAGTATTTTGCACTGGTTTATAAAACCAACTACTGTATGTGTATATGTTTCAAACTAAGTCTGTAGATATCCAGTGGTCTATAAGATCTTCACTTCTCGTTACAAGAGATAAGAGGTTATCTTATTTTAATGTGTTTCTGCTATTGTAAACTATAGATTTATTAAACTCAGTGGACTGGTTGCACAGCAGACATTTTGACATGTCAAAGCAGGAAACTCATATGTGTATTAATAATTGCTATGCCATTACCGTTTTTAGGTCCACCTGTGTTTTTCCTGCTGTGACATCAAAAGTCAAAGCCATTCACTGTGCATCGTTCTTAGGCTTATTTCTGTGTCCAGGGTTAGCCTAGCCAGGGTCGGTGGCACCTGTTAGAATACTTCAATCAATCAATCAATCAAACTTTATTTATAAAGCACTTTTCATACATTAAAAACGTAGCACAAAGTGCTTTACATGTTTAAAAGCAGCCCCCCCCCCCCAGCACATACACACGTACATACACACACTTGGCTTGTCTCCCTTCTTTGTCACACACTTTTAGCAGGTTTGTGACAAATCAGTGTCAAAGAAGTGTGCATCATTAGCTTCATTAAATATAAGTGTGTATGCGCCTGCTCTCTGTTGGTGCCCAGTGTTTCCATGGCATCTAACTCTATGCCATACAAGCATGTTTAGGGAGGAAGTCAAATGTCACATCGCCCAAGAGATCGTATCACATGGTTCTTCCCCTGTGAATGGGTCAGCACAAACCTCCCACTCAGGCTGCTATAAGAAGGAAGAAAGTCAGTCATTGTGTTCTTTCATTGTCCTACTGCTTAAACCTCTAAAAAAAACACTGTACACCACCTGCTCAGCACCACATGGCAGACAGACAACTAGCTGGTGAATAAAATGGAGCATTTAGCAGCTAAAGAGCCAAATAAAAGAGTGAATAATCGACTTACTCATAAAGACAGTGGGTGGTGCTAATGGATTATGTCACAGCAGTGACGTGTTCAGACTTTTTTGACTGGAGTGGCCCACGTTCATTTACCTCCATCTCCACAACTCATATCTACTTTATTTACTAACTTTACATTATCTTACATTTCATTACATTCCTGATTGGGCTTCACCTATACACAAAAGACAGGTTTACTCATCAAAGAGTTAGTTCTAACTAAGGTCCCAGATTCAGGATATCATATATTTTAAATGCGGTGTAACAGACAAATGGGTCTGATGTGGGTGTATAAACTAACGCTAGCTTTGTGTAAAACTCGCTTGGTAAGATTACTCGTCCAGCTGACCTCAACTGACAGCTCACAAAAATTGGACTCAAATTTGACCTGCTGTGTATGAACTAATCAATGACTCATGAATTATGACACAAATGGGCCAAAGTGCACAGAGTATTAAGAGCAAAGGTAACTTCTTTGCCTTTCCTCCCATGATCTGATTCATGTTTCCTGTATTTCTTAGTCATGAGTTTACTTTTGCCCTACTTCACCCCTGAAAAAAACTCTAAGGCTGCAGTCAGATGTCTCACCAGCCTACAGTTTTCAATTTTCAATGTTCAAATTTTACCAGTCATACAATTTATTTTAGTTTTGGCTGGTGAATGATGGAAATCTACCAGCAACTTGCATGTTTTACCAGCTTTTGGTTGATTGTTCCTTGGCTCTGAGTAATAAAGCAACATTGCTCAGAAATTGGTATTTTTGTGTTTTAGCATTAGGGGCACCACTGTTGTAAATATTGCTCACTTACTCTGGGCTCTGACATGACACCGGCTCCAGTCACGATCTAAAGGTTTACACATCATGGGCTTTCCATGCAACCGGTTTGGAGGTCAGGTAACAACAACATAGTGATGAAATATTCAGGGCCTAGTGTACCCACCTCTCCGGGCACCATTATATCACTGAATAAAGGTGCAGTTTAGGAACATGTGATCTAAAACATCCATGGGGGTTTTCTCTGTAGTGCCATGGCTGAGCCTTAGTGATGGGCTAAAATAAACAAATCTTTTTGAACAACTCTTTATAGTGTCTTGTATGTGCTGGTTCAGCCAGTCTATCCTGTTCTTTCCACACTCTTGGATGTTATCATAATATACTGTTCACACTGCCTGTTACAGTGGGGCAGTGGTTCAAAACGAGCAGGAAGCATTGTCTCGAACGAGGACTTCAGCGAGTGACTTAAGTCAAATCCAACACTCAATCCAGAGTCTGACAGCTACACTCACTCACTCAATGAGACTGAATCAACTGTTCACTCGAACTGGCCCAGGAAGAATTAAAAATCGATGCAGTCAAATCACATTTCTGTAACATGGTGTGTTAGGCCTACAGAGCCGAATTACATACAAGTGGGGTGCATTAAAAGCTCTGTGTGTAAATCTAAGAATAGTTACGTTTTTCAATCTATCTATCTATCTATCTATCTATCTATCTATCTATCTATCTATCTATCTGATGATGATGCATTCAGAGCACTAATTGTCGAACATACATGGACTATAACAAAGTGTCACGTAAAAACTCGCAATATTTATACATTTACACAGATCAACTCGACCTCCCCACAACAGCTGAGCCACTGTAGTTCAGTGGGCGGGGTTAAAAAGATCATATGACATCGGTTGTCACAGACATGTGGCTTTGGAGACCGACCCTGTTATTAGGTTTAGTGGGGAGCAGAGGTGTGCTGAGGAGTATGGTGAGTATACTATTATTACTCGTCTGTTTCTTTACATGTGCCGCGGTGACAAAGAATTGTGTATTCAGAGCTGCTTACATGGTGAACAGCACGTAGGTCACAGTCAGGATTTCTATTTTTAAATGCGGCGCAACAGTCAAATGGGTCCGGCGTTGAAGTAGCCACTAATGCTAGCTCTGTGTACGAACTTGGTGTAATAGTAACGCTTGGACATCATTTAAACTATGGACTTTAATAAATGTTAACGGTTTACACTTTGGGCTAGACACAGCCAGGCCAATTAAATTCAACTGTCTGTGTTTTCTGTTATGAAAACGAGACGGGCGGAATTAGCTTGCGGTGCTAACATTAGCGCTGACATAACGGGAAGAGATTAAGATAGCGTTAAAGTACTTTGCCGCAATGACACAATCAAAACCAGGTGATTTGAATTAAAATCAAATGAGGGGAAACCCCATGGTTTAGGTGTCATTCATTTTATCCCCACGTTTTTACGTCGTGCGGTAAAAGCGGCATTATTGAACGTTACAGATCATTTTTATGTTTTTTGGCCGTTATCTTTCCTCCTCGTAAACAAAGTAAACAAGCGTACAGGAGACTGACTGTGTTGGTGTTCAGCCTAACCTATTCAATATGTAAATGCTAGAGTGCACCAAAGTGGTCTAATGGTTAGTAAGTGGTCAAATTTGACCAGCCATCAATAGATTACCATTGTTTTTGTTTTGTTTTGGCTGGTGAGTAAAGTGAATGTAGCAGCATATTGCATATTTTACTAGCATTTAAGTTAAGATAAGAAATTCACTATGCATTTGGCTGTTTATTACTGGGTGCTGAGTATTAAGATCAGTAGTTAACTTCCTTGCCATTTCTCCTTTAATTGACTGATTATTGTTTATTGAGCTCACTTTTGCACTTTGGTTTGCTTTAATGGACTTTGACTCTGGCAAGCCTCTAAGGCTACATCTTACTCAATCACACACTCACCTTTATGCAATTTCCTTTCTTCACCCTTATGCAGTGTGCTCAAGTGGGAGACTGGCAGAGCGCCAAGTCAATATACGAATTCTCTGCCAAGGATATTGATGGCAATGAGGTGTCCCTTGAGAAATATAGGTAAGACACATACATATTGTTTACATGTACATATGTACATGTTGACATTGTTTTCATGTTTAGACTTCACAAACAGTAATTTGCATGGCTGTTTTCTTAGTTTAACAACTTGTTTGTTTCTGTTTTTTTTTTTTCTGCCAGAGGGGACGTGTGCGTCATAGTAAATGTAGCCTCCAAATGAGGAAAGACCAGGGTAAACTACACTCAGCTAGCGGGAATGCACGCCTCCTATGCTGAGAAAGGTTTACGCATCCTGGGCTTCCCCTGCAACCAGTTTGGAGGACAGGTAACAAGGATATAGTGATGACAACACAATGTTTGTTTTTATTTTCTTTATTTTGTCAGTGTTTCCATTAATACAACACATGCCCCTTGAACTGTTTAACTATTGGCTGTTTATTAAAACTTTTCCCCAACTCACTTCATTTTGAATGTTGTGATCTGGATCACTGGATTCTTGCATACATTATTAAATATATTTATTCACACTATGTAAAGCTTTATTATCTCAGTTGAAAAACTCATATTTCTATTTTTCTAACTTGGCTTTTTTTGTGTGTGTATGATCCAGGAGCCAGGGACTGATGCAGAAATTAAAGAGTTCGCCAAAGGTTACAACGCCGAGTTTGACCTCTTCAGTAAGATTGATGTGAATGGAGACAATGCTCACCCTTTGTGGAAATGGATGAAGGCACAGCCCAAAGGGAAAGGAACCCTGGGAAAGTGAGTTATTTGCCTATTTTCCTGTTTACTCAACAAAAAGAGTCATGACATTGTGTACACAAAATGAGTAACAATAGTGGGACAGAGTTGATTAGAATGAATGCTTAGACCCTGTGCACTATATCATGAATGAAGTTTGTTTTCAGTGCATCATTGTTACTAATGGGCATTAAGTGTTGGGTCCCTTTTTTAGGAAACATGCATCCTCATTGTAACGGTCATGTGTGAGAAGTGTGGGCTGTGTATTTATATTCATGTCACCCTGCAAGAGAAGCAACATATTTAATAAAGGGGGAAAAACTAAACTTGATTTTATTCACACTTTCCTATAATTCTTGTTATATTTTACTCACCAATCAAATCTCGAATGTGATGATTTTAACAGTTCTAATATGGTGATTCGAATCTTAGACATAACTGACAGGAATGGTGGACAAAACTACAAGAATTGGACACATAAACCCTAGAATGGACACATTATGTCATACACACCCTGTTCAGTTTCTATTACTTCATCCTACTACTTACTTCTTTGTTTCTCATTTGGTTTGTGTGTCATTGTAAAATTTTTCACAGTTATGCTGATGAGGTAATGATCATCTCTACCTCAACTGGGCAGGTGTTTTGATGAAAATATGAGTGTTCATATAATAAGAATACAAATGGAAAGCAGTGAAGAAGACTGCTGCAGTAGTGTGTTGTTACTGGAAAGTGGTCTCTATTGTAATCCCCCAATTTGAATGAAGGCTGAACCGACAGTCTTGGTAGTAATGCCTGCAGGTTGTATTGTAATACGTTTTTATTTTTCCTCTCTTCACAGTAACATCAAATGGAACTTCACAAAGGTAATTTGATAATATAGTTGGCATTCTCTCTTATTAAAAAGCATTGAGTAAAATTTTAGTTTAATTTTTGTGTCTCAACCTAATGAAAAATTACATGTTGTTCTAATATTGTGATGACTTATTCCTCAACAGTTTCTAATTAATAGAGAGGGACTAGTGGTGAAGCGATATGGCCCAACAGATGATCCCAGTGTAAGTCTCACTCGCTGTGCATTTAATAATATTTTTGTGCATGCTGTGAAATGCGGCACCTTGCATAAGATGATGGTGTGTATATAATAGTTTCCTGCTGTTTTTATTTAGTCAAAATGATGAAATCATCTCAACCTGTGAGAGTTTAAGTAAACAATTCATCTCTAAAATTTCCACTTATCCTTTTTGCAGGTTGTGGAGAAGGACCTACCTACATACCTGTAATACTTCTGTCTCCTATGTGTTTTCTTTGAATCCTGACCTCTTACATGGACTTCAGGGATTGGTGTGAGTGTGTCTGGACCAGTGACGGCCTGTCTGTAAACCCAGCATTGGGGAGGGCAGGCCTGATGATCCATAGCGTGCAAACTAAACTCCAGAACTCACCCACACCAAACCCATAAGACCATATGAGAGGACATTCACTAGTTACACAAGGTAGAGGCACTTCACATCTTGGTTTAAACTCAAAGCAGCCATTCCTTTATCACATACAAATACAATTGAATCCTTTATGAATGTTAAGTGACAAGTTAGAGCATGTGTCAATGTCATTTTTACTAAGGACATAAGATGCCATAAACATCAGAGTTCTGAAAAGCTACTGATTATACTATTTTGTTAGTAACTTAACTTGTTGAAGAGCCTGTTATTGTGTCTGAAACTCATGTCTTGTGTGATGAAATGAAGAAATAACTGCTGTCCTGGATGTTCATTTGTCAATTATCATGCACCTATTAAAATCTAATTTAATTGATAGATTTGTTGGCTCTGTTAATGGATACAATAGTCTGTCTTATTTCATTTTTGTATAATAAAAAAAATGGTTTATTTAGATATTTTATAACCAATGCAAGGTTTTACATTATAAAATGTAAACTACAGTATAATTAGTGTTTGTAAGTTATTGGTATGATTCAGTTGTTTCCTTCCTTATAATTTATATATTTATTATAAGTCTCATGTCTAGTTTTCCTTCCATTTTTTTCCTTTCCTGGCTGTAATGTCCACATGGTAACGCTTTATTTTACACTTCTATTATTTTCCTGTTAAGTTGATACACAAATTATTAATTAAATACTATTAATTTTAATGATCATTACACACTACAGCTGAACACAAAAACAAATTTGTCTACAGGCAAGAATGATTCAACATATATAAATACATGAATAAATTATTTACTTTGGTCTTTGTTAAATGTATCAGTTCTCTTAAAGAAATTTCTACTTTCCCATTAACTACATCGCTATTTCGAGGAAATGTACTGGGAAATTGATTTTAAAGAAACTTAAAGTCATGCAATACATGACTTAGTGATAATTGGGCCCAAGTACTATTAAGTCATCATTTCCATTTATGTCATAACTTGGAAGCGAGTGTAAATAATATTGTGTGGCCTGTTCTCTGTTACCTGGGTTGCTTGGTATAGTTAAGTAACTGAAAAAGGTAAAAACAGTAGAGTAGTGAGGAGCAGTGTTACTGCTGTGGCTAGGCTGACACGTGTGTGTGGTGAGAAGAGGTTACATAAAGTACCATAAAACCGTTAATATACTTCATCGTGACTTTGTTCAGCTATTTTCTCAGTTTGCATGCAGAACTTTATTAAATATAACATTAAACAAGTCAAAAAATGGCCTCTCCCATCCCGGAGGTATCTTTTAACGGCCCCTGTGTGAGCTCAGTAACGTGATGCTGTAGCTGCACGCTCATCAGCCGTTGCCCGCATATGATGACGCACAGTAGCGGCAGAGATGATCAGCACCGCTGGCTCTGTGCGCGTCGCCGCGTTTGCGTATTTACAGCGACAAATATACATTAAAATTGAGTTATGTAGTCTGTAATTGCAGCAGCGATTATCGAAGAAGGTGAAATGACAGGATTTCTAGATTGTTTCGAAGCGCGTAGCGTCTCATCTTGTTCTCGTTGAGGAAGGATACGGCTGCGCGTCGTCGTCAGGAACCGTCCGGGAGATGGACGGGAGGACTGCGGAAACCGGGAATGACTGGAGGACGAGCGAGGAAGCTGGCGCCGGCGTCTGCCTCCAGCTTGACCTGGGAGACACCGGTTCGTAGCCTATGTCTTATGTCAGTTAGCGACAAATTGTCCCATCATTTTGGGCTTATTCAAACCTAGCTACCGGCGACTGCAGGTACGCTGGGGATAGAAGTTGGACCTAAGAGGACAGCATCCGACCATTAAATCATACGTGAATGTGGCTAGGGACATTGACTTAAAGATAAAATACAGGAAAAAAATATACACAGTATTTTTGCAGCTAAAGCAGATACAGAAAAGGGTAGTTAGAGGAGCCTAAGCTGTGGAAATGAATAATAAATTGCTTGGTTGAGTAACAGTGTCAAGATTCAAGTCACTGCTGCTCCGGTGTAAATGGCTCATGGTGTCAGTGGCTCACTGCAGGCTGGCACCAACACCAGGTACACATTAGGGATGTGTACACACCGTCCAACTAGACCTGATGAAGATGTGCTGCTGTGCAATGAATGCTAGCTTAATGAGTGTAATTGTAGGCACACACAGAGTAACCACAAATATGTACAGCAGTGAACACATATTGTGGTCTCTCAGGGGTAATTTTGCTCCTCTCCTCTCCTCAACCTCTATCTGTCTTCATAATTCTTCCCATCTCTCTCTCTTTCTCTTCCTAGATAAATCTGAAGAGTGCTTTACATAATCTGATGTGGAATTATAACATAAACCACACACTAATCCCTCGGGAGTATCAATTCCCAGCATTGATGCTTATGTCCTGGCAACAAATACGGCAGGTTTATGATATTTATGTGCAAATGTGAAAGCAGGAAGCACATGTAGCCCTAATCAGTTTAGCAGGTCCAACAAGTTGTCTTTGCATGTGCATATTCACACATTTATGTTGGATGTTTGTGCACAAATGATTATTATTAAATCCACCAGATTATGTGCAGAGATCCTCGGAGCATAAAATCTATTCCTGTGTTTAGTGTCACATCAATGTCACAGCAACAGGCCGCCACTTTCTCAGCAAACGGAGAGATCTAATCCTCTTTACTAAACACACACACACAGGCCTTAAGGCATAACTCTCTCAACACTGACACAAAATGTTTAAATACAAGAATATCTAAGCTTTCATTAAATGTACATTTCCTTAGTGTTTTAACATTCAAAACAAACCTTCTTACAGGAAGACTGTCTCTCACATATTAATACTATAATGACTTTGTCCCGTTTGTTGCTTGCAGCTCAGTGGCACATTATTCTACCCTGACCTTAATCCCACAGAGACTCTTTGTGTGTGCAGATACTCCTTCTCATTGTTCTGCCTGACAGGCTTTGATGCAGTGTTACTCTGCACGTTACAGGTGTGGCGTGGCCGTGTGTGGCCTGTCACTGCACAAAAGGGCCATAAGAAACACTCAATGAAATTGAGGACTTTCTTATTTTTGTTTATGTAATTGCATATTAATTATTCAATTATTTATTATTATTATTATTATTATTCACAATTTATTCAACTTGATTAAACTTGTCTACCTCTTTTCTCAACATTATTTCATGCACCAAAAACATCAGCTTCAGCATTTTCTCTTTCACCTTTTGATTTTACTGCACCACTTTTGTTCAGACTGAAATATCATTAAATTTAGTACAGACATTCAAGGTGTCCAGAAAATAATTCTACTGACTTTGGTAACCCCCTGACTTTTCCTCTAGCGCTACCACAAGGTTCACATTTCCGGTTTTGTGTGAAATAACCTGTATTGGATGGATTGCAGTCAAATACGGGCATTCATGTCCCTCTCATGATGAATTGTAACAACTTTAGTAATTCTCTGACTTTCATCGGGTCAAAATATATTTAGTATTTGTCCAATACTTTGCATTTCCCATTAACCTCAGTTGTAGTTTGTTTTAAGTGATAAGTAGCAATTGTTAGTATGCTAACATGCGAAACCAAGATTGTTAACAATGTAAAAGAAATGTACCTGTAGGCCTTCCTGTCATTGTGAGCATTTATGCATGCTGTACAGCCTCACATAGGGTTAGCTTAGGGTACTACAACTACCAGTTGTTATCTGGAAGGCTCTGGCTCAGGTTATCTTCTCAGTGTTGGCAGACTACCATATGGAGGCGATCTAAAAAAGGAAGTAAAAAAGAAAGGAAGCAAGTAGGATTAGGATTAGCCTCCATAGCATCTAAATCTTGTTATTAATGTAGTTGCCATTGTAACAGTCGGAGTAGTGTTACACATGTACATGGCTCCAGAGGACTAGGCTATACTACATATTGTATAGTACCTATACAAGCACCCTGGACCCTGTGGAAGAGGTGGCCAATAGGACGATGAGGACCAAACTGCTGGCCATCATGGACAATCCCTACCATCCCCTACCCGGCATGTGGCAGAGCAGATTATTACAGCTGCGTTGGACTAAGAAGTGCTGTAGGAGATATTTTCTGCCTGCAGTCTATTTTTAAAAAATATGTTGCATGTCAGTTTGATCTTTAAGAGTTGTACAATTATTGCATCCTGTTTGCATCTACTGACCCACCAATGAGAAGTCATTAGCGTTATGTTGTAGATCAGTTGTTACTGTCCTGCCTTAGTGAGGGGAAACTCTGCTACTGTGTAGGCTGTACTTAAACATGGCTTAAAGATTCATTATCTGTGCTGTCAGCTGCACTTCCCTAATCTTTACCCTCACATGACTTGAAATTTAGCACAATGATGTAAACCAAGCAGTTTGTAGTATGAACTTGCGTTTCCCATTCACTTCATCTCTTTCTACTCTCTCCTCCTCTTTTATACACAAACACATACGGACACAGACCAGTTGTGTCCTTAAAGTCAGAGGCAAAGATTCTTCCTAATCCCCATGTGTGATTGGTTGGTGATGCGATCTGGAGACCTCAGCCAATGGCAGCACTCAGATTAGGGAGGAAGTCAATCCAATAGAGTTTTTACGTTCTCGGTACAAATCTCATTGATCCAGGAATAGAAAGCGTTGACTGCAGTCTGCGGTGGTCTGACTACTGAATGTGAGGTTTTCTGGATTATCAAACAATTGGTAACCTGTAGGCACTGAACTCCTGTTGGTGAGTTGACCACCAATTTATTTGGAACAAGCTTGATGATGTTAAATTTGTATGAAGGTTGCAGAATTAGCCTAAAATAATCTCACTACAAGGTCCATTAGTAACTGTTCTGGAGCTTTCGACGATATTATACAATCTTGCTCAGCTTTTTTTCCTGTTATCAAGTTTTTTTCCCGTTATCATGAGGATGTACATGGTCTAATTTCCACTTTTCTGAGCACTTAAAGATATTTGGATTATCATACACATGACTTGTAAAAATGGTTGTAAAACTTAAAAAATAATAATAACTTGATAAATGTAAAGTAGAATAAAAATGTATGCAATGATGAAAACTTTAGTTGATTGTGATGTGTCATGTACTCCTGATGATTTATCCGGGTAACAATCATCAACCTCAGTCTTAGTCTGATGCCACAGTTAGCATTCCCTGCTAAATCATTAATTGCTAAATCACGCTAAATAATGTACCGATGTGGGCACCTTTCAACTTGTTTTCTCCTGGATCTTCTCTCTCTCTGTCTCTGTCCACAGATTCAGCCAAGAAGGTTCAGATAACAGAGGTGAGAGGCCACTTCACACTATACACCTGTCTGTCTCACCTGTCTTTGTTGTTTTCTTCTTCTCTTTCCCTTCTTTCATCTGTATTGGTTTGCAGCATAGTTCAATTATAATATACAATATTTTCAGTTCCTATTTCACTGATTTGCATTTCCTTTTTCTTCTTTCCTTGTGACAGATGCCGTCCCCATTCGGAGTGGGCCTTGCTCATGAGAAAAAAATTGGTCACAGGAGGGTTGATGCCTCTGGAGAGACAACGTACAAGAAGGTAGGTCTAAATACTATTCCTAGGTTTACTTGGCGTCACGATTTCACCAACTACTTTCCACCCACGCCTTACTTTGTTGTTCCTTTCTCTGTTTTCCGCCTCCAGACCACCTCCTCTGCCTTGCAAGGGGCCATCCAGCTGGGTATTGGATATACTGTTGGCAACCTCAGCTCCAAGCCCGAGAGAGATGTGCTGATGCAAGACTTCTACGTGGTGGAAAGCATCTTCTTCCCCAGGTGCGTTTGTATGAGTGGATGTGTTTTTATGTGCACACGTGTGTCACAAGTATCTTAACATAATGTTTTCTCTCCTTTCATGCTTCCTGTCGATCCCACCTTGCGCTGTACAGTGAAGGCTCTAACCTCACTCCAGCCCACCACTACCCAGACTTTAGGTTTAAAACCTACGCCCCTGTGGCCTTCCGCTACTTCCGAGAGCTGTTTGGAATCCGACCAGATGACTATCTGGTGAGATATTTATGTTCTCTCATGACTGGAAATGCACTGACAGTATAAAATGAAATGTTTACTGTTACATACAGCATCAGCAGAGACACAAAAATGTGCACATCACGTATAATTATTTGCTTCAGAGCACACAGTGAACTGTTAGCACCCTACTCTTTAGTTGTTCTATTATAGAACTGATAAACACCTGCCAATTCATAATTCTGAGGTTGTGCGTGTGGGTATTAAAATTTTCCAGCTATTTTCAACAGACAAACATAATTTCTATTACAATTTTGTAGTCTATGACCACAAAATAACATTTTAATAATTTTTAATTAGCATTATCATTATAACTGCAAAGAGCAAATTAATTTACATTAATTTGTCTGGTCACTGATCTAAAAAAAAAAATCTGTGTTTGATTTTCTTGGGTATTCCCATGTGTGAAGTTCCCTCTGAAAGCATTTGACTGATGATCAGTGGAGTTATCAAAGAAACATGTTCCCTGCCACAGCAGACCTCTGCTGCTCTGAGGATGAATATTAAATGCCCACACACATTAAAAACAAAAACTGACTACACGCAAAAAACGTTACACACGCCCTCACATATTTTGTATGTGAGGCTGCACACACATGTACATACACACAGACACACATGTGATGACATACAGTGTACTCAGTTGCATGTTTAAGCTCACATTCCACCTGTGCCACGGGGAGATTAGCAGACTAAAGCTTTCTTTTTTAAACTCTGAGTAGTGGCGGCATTCAGACAGCAAGTAGTAGGTAGAGTAAGGAAGTATGTGCTGATTAAATTACTTTTTTAGACAAAGTAACTACTTTCTCTTACTTTTAAGTTTAAGTCTCCACATTCTAGCCAACTTCATTAGAACTGATTTAATTATTTAAAAAATCTCACGCAAAGGCATGCATGTAAAAATGCGGGAAGACTATCGGTAGCTTGAACAACAGCCCAGGAGAATGCGTGAGGGCAACGTGTTGCTTCATGTCTATGTTTAATACTGTTCACCCAAGTTTAACTCCTGGTAGTGCACAAAGTATCAGCACCAGTGGGTGAAAGTGACATTTCCTGTTAAGTAGTTAGTAACTTCACATTAGTTGTTAATACAACATTAAGGTGTAAATGTCATCCCACCCACCCATACCCTTCCGTTTTGTACTCTGGTAGTGTATACACACTTAAAAACAAAGTTCTTTTTTTGCTGTTGATGAGCAACGCCATGTGAGTGGGTAGATACATTAGTCTTTTGAATCCAACATGCTCCGCAGCCCTGCAGTACTCACAAAGTGTTAAAGTCAGGATGAAATTACAAAATTACAAATGTGAAACAAGCATTTCCATGAAATTGTATTTTCAAAGACCATTAGCAGAGGGACAGGCTGTTCCCTTAAAACAGGCAGAGTAAGCTTAATTCTCGATAAGATTGTTTAATGTTGAAGCAGTCTTTTCAGAGATGGGGTGTCAGATTGTCAGACTTTGTGGTGAGACACTGGTTTAAATTTGAATCTTTGTTTGTTCCTCTGTGTCTCTGCCCTGTCTAGTATTCTCTGTGTAATGAGCCGCTGATCGAGCTGACAAATCCAGGAGCTAGTGGCTCCATTTTCTACGTAACCCGCGATGATGAGTTCATCATCAAAACTGTTCAGCACAAAGAGGCAGAGTTTCTACAGAAACTCCTTCCTGGATATTATATGGTAAGTTAAACCGAGCCCCTCCCTCAAAAGAATCAGTTGCTCCAAATTGTAAGTACATTGTCCATTTTGAATAAATATATCCTATTATAATATATTCCATACAGCATTAACTTCTATTATATTATATCCATGACGGTAATTGTAAAATTAAGATATTTCCGTATGTTTTGTAATAGTATCTATTCAGAGATTTGGGCACAGGGTGTTTGTGTACATGAGAGCATGCTAAAGAGCAACACGGCAGCTGAACTTCTAGTCATCTTTATCCCCTTTATCCTACTCCCTGGTGTTGGCCCCGCTCAGCAGTGACGTCACCAGTCACTGAGACCAAGACCCAGGCTAAATACTCTTTAAAAGGTTAAGCATGTACACAGCACAGACATACAAGACACAAGAATGAGCTGGGGCCTGTGGATGGATCACGCTGTCTGACAGGTGCATGGTAGACTGCATACCTTACTATTAAATAATGTACAATATATCTTTCTCCTTGTCTCTTTCCCTATATCTCTGCTGCATAAACAACCCACTCCAGAACCTGAACCAGAACCCCCGGACTTTGCTGCCAAAGTTTTTTGGCCTCTACTGTGTCCAGTGTGGGGGAAAGAACATCAGAGTTGTTGTGATGAACAATATTTTACCACGCTCTGTACGCATGCACCTCAAGTTTGATCTGAAGGGCTCCACATACAAGAGGCGTGCGTCCAAGAAGGAAAGAGAAAAGTCTAAACCCACTTTTAAAGACCTGGACTTTCTGAGTGACGTTCCTGAAGGCCTCACTCTGGACCAGGACACGTACAGCGCTCTGGTCAAAACTCTGCAGAGAGACTGTCTGGTAAGAAAGAGAAGAGGGAAGAGATGGACGAACAGTAGTTTGTAAAAGTAGATTAACACTGTGCGTTTTATTTTAATATAACAAACCAGCACAGCCAACTGCACATAAACAATTTAACTATTTGCTCAGTAGTTGTCTCATACTTTAAATAAAGAGTAGATAAGTTACAGCGCAATGAAAAAGTAAAAGATTAAAGAATAGATGCCCTGGGCTCATACATTAAACTTTACTTAAATTAACTTAATAAGTTAAATGTTTTGAAATACCATGTATGTATTTCATGTCAGGTTCTGGAAAGTTTTAAGATCATGGACTACAGTTTGCTGCTGGGGGTCCACAACAAGACCCAAGCAGAGCGAGAGCGTCAGTCTCAGGGCTCACCTGCAGGAGGTGGGGATGAAAAAAGGCGTGCAGCTCAGAGAGCCTTGTACTCCACTGCCATGGAGTCTATACAGGGTAGCTCCACATGCAGGGACACACTGGACCACGATGACACGTAAGTCACAATTTATATAGTGTTTGCTCTTATAATTTTTATTGCATATACATTGTTAATGTTGACACTGTTTTTCATCTGTTTGTAGTATGGGTGGTATTCCAGCTGTGAGTAGTAAAGGAGAGCGCCTACTGTTGTTCATTGGAATCATTGACATCCTGCAGTCCTACAGGTAGGCAACAATGAGTTAAATGTTCCATGTAATACCATCAAATCAATACTTTGAGATCTTTAGGTATTGCATTTTAATCTATTTGCCAGTAGATCAGACTTCTAGGCAATATGCTATGTTTTTATGTTTATGTTTGTATGCTTTACAAATCAAAACTGAAAAAAATTGCTGTTCTTCCTGCATAAAAAGAGCTTTCAGTGTTTCTCACAATGTCAGATGTCTTCCACACACTTCACACTTTTTTATATACTTACATAAATTTAAGAGAAAAACAAAGACTGTGTAGGAGCACAAGTTGCAGCATCCTCCATATCACTCCAACACTAACAAGAACAACACTAAAAAAACCACTAAAGTTTGACTGATTAGCTACCACCTGTCTTGACCCGTGCATCATATTTGTTATGTTAATTGAAGTTAATTTAATACAGATATATTGTATTTTATTGTGTTCTATAGTGTTCTACATATTGCCTTAAACATCCACTACCCATGACTTAATACTTCAGGACACATTAAATGATTAAGTTGTCAAAGTGTGATTTTTCTTTGGCTTCAAAGTCAGGAAATTATTCATTTTAGGCTCATAGTAATCCATGAATTATGTCTCTGCAAGGAATAATAAAAGTTGCAGAGAGATCACAGGGAAACACAATCCCAGACATGTGGTTTTCAAATAAATACAAATGGAAGAGACACAGCAGCCATTGCCAGGACAAGCATGGACATGAGAACTGTGTGTAGTTAGTTGAGCCAGTGGCTACTGGTTCAGCCCTCAGTTGCCAGGTAACCACAGTAAGTCGCTGAATGAGTTTAACTAAATAATTTAACTGTCTTGTTGGACAGAATGATCAAGAAACTGGAGCACTCTTGGAAGTCCCTCATCCACGACGGGGTGAGTACCCTTCACATAACTGTTATGTAAGTAAAACAAGCCATAAACCATATCAAATTTTATCCTGTGCCTTCGGCCCCCCCACAGGACACAGTGTCAGTTCACAGACCTGGTTTCTATGCTGAGAGGTTCTACAAATTCTGTAGCAACATTGTCTTCAAGAAGAGCTGCTGTGAGTCTACAACTGTACCAGTAATGCTGTATTAATTATTGAGACATGTTTGGTATGTTTTGTAAACAATCCTCTACTTTCACAGCATTGCGATCATCTCCATCTAAGAGAGGACGAGGCGGGGCTCTGTCCATGTCCAAGTCCAGTGCTGGAACAGGTTCTACTGGGCAGCGTCCCTCACTGACTGATGAGAGGCAGGAAAACCAAGACAACATGGAGAACCTTCGAGGAGCTCGCAGCTTCCCTGTGCTGGAGAACAACGGTAGTTTAGTTTAGTTGTAAACTCTATCAGTCCACCATGATAAACAGTCATGACCTGTTCACATGGTTCATTAGAGATTGTTTTTAATTTCTTTTGGAAATGGGATGCTTAATACCAAACACTTAAACCCAGTAGTATGGGACTGCCTGACCAGTAGTCTTCATCAGCGTTTATTAAAGTTAGCAGCCCTCATCAAAGCCAGCGAGAAAATGTCTATGCAACAGACTAATACTGCTCGATATAAAGATTGAACTGGTGAGCGCTGGTTTTCTCTCGTTATACTGTGTCTCCCTGAACTTGGCACACTATTAGCTTCAATTGTGTGCAGCCGAGGGCTTCATTTTCTCTTTAATTGAAATGAAGTGAGCCTTTATTGATCCCTGTGGAGAAATAGAAAAAGTGCAGCAGCACTTCAGCAGCGATAGAAACAGAATCAAAGTTAAAGTAAAGCACATCAAGACTGGATATTCATGAATGAATGCTAAGAAAAGCATAAGGTTATTTACTGCGCACATCAACACTCATATATGAGGAAAGACATAAACAGAGTATAACTATATGAAGAAAAGGTCGTGCAGTTTGCATGAATGAACAGTTTGAAAGACATATTTATTTATGATTGTACCTGACTAAAGCATTTTAATTCTCTTTCATGTTTGCATAGGCTATTTTTATCTCCTGCATATATATCATCATGCCTTTTATATTTCTTGGTTCATTATGCGTACTAGTGAGAGAGCCACCCTGCACTCCTCCTTCCTTTGAAGATGCTACCACAGCTTCTATCGCTACCACGCTCTCCTCTAACAACTCCTTACCAACCACCCCCTTCGATACACCAGAGCACCCACGCTACAGGAGACAAATGCATTCCCCGAGTCTGACCAGGTGAGAGTAATATCATGAATATTCAATGATGTCTCTATAATGACAATATTCTGTCAAAAACAACATGTGCGCTCTACCTTTCCTGCTGATGACACACCCTGTATTTTTCGGTGTGCTTTCAGGTCACAGAAGGTTGAGATTCATGGGGAAAAGCAGGACACCATAACAGTGGAGGTGGAGCTCAGGTACACATACAGTAATACCACACAAGGAGAATGTCCACAGCTGCCTGTGTAACAGTATTTCACCAGTGTTCTTTGTCTTGTTTCATACAGTAAAATCCCAAAGAGCACGGAGCTCACACAGTTGACAGAAATGACCTCTCCGAGCCAGCTGTCACCTGATCATCAGCCCCATGTCATCGCTTCATCCACCCCTCCCGCTATTAACCCATCTTTGGCACAGCCCTCTTCCACTCTTCCTCCTTCCTTTGTGTCTTCTTCCTCCTCCTCTGCTCCGTCAGCTGGCCAGTCCTCCCCCACACTCACTTCATCCATCCGTCCATCCACCAAACCTCTCACCTCGCCTACAGCAGCTCAGTCTTCCACTCCTTCTTCTCCAGTCTGTCGTCCACCTCGAAACATCTCCACCCTCCCTCCTGCTTCAGCATTTACTCCCATCGGCTCTACGTCTCCTCAGTCCTCCTCCTCTCACCACCTCCCCTCGACCCCTCCCTCGTCCCAACCTCCAAGCCCCCAGGTGCCTCAGCAGGCGCCACGTGCGTCCTGCAATCAGCTGTCTGTGTCCAGCAGCCACAACTCATTGGATGGGGAGGTGGCGGTGTCTGACATCTACTTTGTAAGTCCACATTATTACGTGTCGGTGCTTTGGTTTTTGTTTGAAACAATTTTAACTGCTTCATTCAAGGATCTAAAGTATGAGTGCACTGCAGGGAGCTCTCTTCAGTGTTGTTTTGTTGTCAGTCCTCTTCCAGAGAGTAAAGATCATTTTTCCTCTTCTGTTTTTTCTTTGATCCACTGGGTCTTTTGCAGTGGCCCAGTCAGGACAGCGTGGTAGAGTTGTGATGGTGAGGGGGGTGGAAGGGTGTGTGTCTGTGTTGCAGTGTGCACGTACCACGGGGTTGCTCTCGCTGTCCAAAAATGCTGTTTCTGAAGCACGAGGCTGCCACCGGTCATAGTTCATGCTTTTGAATGCATCAGCAAGACACTGGGGTTGTCTTTCCTGCACAGCATGATGTATTTATATCTGTCAATCTGCATTCATGCACTCTGTCACTGTCATGCTCACAGCTCTCCATAATTTTCCCCCTTTTATATGACTTTTTTGTTACATTCATTCTCCATTTTCCACTTTCTTTCCCTTCTCTCCTCTATCATAACTACTTCTCTCATCTTTCTCCTCAGTCATATAATCATTCAATTCATTTTATTTTCCTGTGCATACCTTATATGCATTTGTGTGTTCATCTGTGTGTATGTGTCCATCCATCAGTATGCAGATGGCAGATATTGGGTGTACTCTCCAGTTCTTGGCCGTCGTAAGCTAAACTCTAGCTCAAGTTACAATGTAAGTCACCACCAAAGTAGTTAGAGTCATTTGTTCCACGTACCATCGCACTGCTGGTAGCCGTTCCATATGGAGTATCACAAGCACAGCTGCTTATGGATCTTCAGAAGTACTTCAAAAAGAAGCCTCAGTGCATTTTACATGACTTATTTAGTGTTAAATTGTGCAAAAAATACATTGCATATGAATAACTGCCGCTTCTGAAGGACCATCATGTGCATTTAAATGGAGCATGCATTGTTATTTAACACGTTACCAGTAAACGCTAATTTAAATGTTGAGGGATCGTGAACCTGCAGTTAACTGCAGCTTGTATTGGCTTTGTGCTTTTAGTGATCCCTAAGGCTCTCTGCCCTGTAGCACTCAGGTAGCTCAGAGGACAAGCCGATTAGTGTTGTCAGTGTTCGGCTAGAATAAAATCCCCCTTTTTGACATTGAAAATCAGCTGTTTATTAAAGCTGCACTTAGAACATTTTAAAGCCCCTGAAAACAAGTTTCAAATATTAAAGCGTTATCTACAACATGAAATATTTATGACCAAAAAGCAGCAATGATGTTAAAGTTAGGAAAGAAACTTTATTAGGAATTATTTATCAGGAGTTTATAACTGTCAAAAACTCTAATCTGCTTCAGTGGGACTGTGTAGGTGCGGTTTGATCAGATGCGACTGACAGCGCTGCCAACGTAAAGCACACACACTCCCAGCTGTCATCAGATTTGAATTCATATGTTTGTAAACTCTGATTAGCACACAAAAGTATGTGACATCTCCTATTACCAACTCAGTCCTGCCCACTTCAAACGATACAGAAATCTCTGAATTGTGCAGAAAAATGTGTGTTTATTGAGGATGCCATCTGTCAGAACGAGATGCTGACTGAGAAAATATGATTTCAGGATCTTTAAAGTGAAATTACACCAACCTCAGTCAAAATATTCAGAATATGTCATTGCTTCTAACTGAGAATATGTTGATTTTCTTTTTCTTCTAATTAAACCATGATTTCAGGTATAGACTAGACACACAGACAGCGATAAGTTAAAACATAATAAACAAAAACTTAACAGTAATGAGCAATTACAGACTGACCACGACCATGAGAAAAATGAATCTTGATGCTGTTTGGAGCTCCCAACATGAAAAATTGCACCGGGCAGATCTGAACTCTTCAGTCTCTGAGCACTGTCTTTTCTTACTATCTTTCCTCAACACTCACGTCTTCTTCCTCTTGTCTCCCTTCTTGTGCTGCTGCCCTCCACTGGCTGTATTCGATAACAGCAGAATCAAGAGGATCGGAGCTGGGTGTACTCTCCTCTGCACTACAGCTCAGAGTCCAGAAGGGGCTCAGATGGGGAGAGTGAGACAGTGAGTGTACATTTCATTCATTATTTATCATTAATTCACAGAGCAGAGATGAGCGAATGTATTATTATGTGTTTTTCTTAATTATCCCTTTTCATCTGTCTCTGTTCTTTCAGTAACTCACAGTGGAGACAGCAGTGACGGGTGGAGCCAGAGGCTGCCTCCATATACAGAAGCTGTGTGTTTTCATAATAAAGCCTCCAGGACATTATGAGAATTCTTGCTGGTTGCCCAAACTGCATGTGGAAGCTTGCTTTGCCAACGGAGACTAAAAGAATGAACTTATAGAAGCATTTAAATATACAACGATACAATCATGCATACAGTAACATGTATTCAAATGAACTCATAGATATACAACCACCAAAATATTATGCAAAAAAAAATCATAAAGCATTGTTTCCTGGACAATCTGACTGGCGTCATGCAGAGAAATAAACTCAAATCAACAATCAGCTGAGTGGCACTGTGAAGGATTTTGGTGGCTGTTAAGTCAGGTATTATTGCAGTGCTGCTGCTGCTGTGTTTAGGTTTTTAGTGTTCATGAGTCATGCTGCGCTGGCTATGCAATATGGACATAAACATTATTGATTTCTCTTTTTGACTAATGCTACTACTACAGAGTTTATTCACACATTTATTTTTCACTAGTGGCACGTCAAAGCTGTATATAATTTGATTTTTAGCACTTTATCAATGTACATGTGGCTGCAGTCTCACAAGATCGTTTATGTTTTGTTATTTTGTCATCAGTTAATGTCTTGTGTGCTGTGTACGCACAGTGTTCGGTTTTTCCAGCAGTGTGTGTTGGTCCACTTAAGAAACGTTGATCTGACAATGAATGGTTGTGTTCAAAATGCCTTATTGACAAACTCATTTTCATAACTGTTTTTGATATTTCAGTCACATCATTTCACACAAAAAAAAAATCAAAAATATAAACATGAGGAGCATTTATTGTGAGTAAATATACCAAATATTTGAAGCAGTTAAAATGACATAGAAACCTTTTCAGGATTCAGAACCAAGACATGAATAGAAAACACAAATCTTTTGTAAATTGTAGATAAGTCTGTACGTACCCTTACGTCTCTGTCTGTGCATGTGTTTGCATGCGTTTTGATGTGTGACTGGGAGACGTGTAAGTGTAAGATGTTTCTGTCCTGCCTATTTGTCGAATTGTGAGAAGATGTAACTTCCATTTGTTGTGATAGGCGATGAAAATCTGAACCAGCTGTAAGCATGTTGGCTGTGTGAGAAAAAGTCTGTAATGACACTGGATTGATTAAAAGAAACTGAGCTAAAGCTAAACTGAAATAACCTCAATTTTCTATCCAGTTCAGTAAGAAAATAAATTTCCCGTTGCCACAGACAGTACTTCCCTTCTTCCACACGTGATACTCGTTCCAACAAGATGGACCATAATGAGACTTCTTGACTGTGTCGATAAGCACTGCTGTAACAAGTTACTGTATTATCTCTGCTGAAGCTAACCTGCCTGTTTGTAGGCAACAGTGTTTGTAGCTGATCACTGTGTAAAAGAAAATAAAGATTATATTGTGTAAAAAAAAAGGTGTATTTTTAATAGTTTAAAGAATAAAAACAGATTCACTGAAGTCTTTTAGTTGTAAAATATTATTTGTGTAAGCCTCCCACTAGATGGCACCACAAAGTCTCAGAAAGTCCAGTCCTCAATCGTCACACTGTAAAATGAAATTGCTCGAAGACTTATGCCAGTTTATGAGCTGTCTATAGGCCATGATTCATTTTATGGTGTTGTTGATAGACCATAAAAGAGAGGCTCATATTTACATCACTCTGACTTTTTAACACACACACAAACATAATGATCCGAAATCTTGATTGCTTTACCGGAGCTGGTATTTTATTTCTCTGCACAGTGCTAAAAATACACTGGAATAAAACAGACAACAATCAATATGGCTTCAATCAGAACAGCCCATTGGGATCTAAACTAGTTATCTGCAGTACAGACTCTGTATACTGTGTGTATGCACAGACTGAACGAGGAAAACAGAAGTAAAAACTGTACAATCAAAAACACATGCAGTGTGTGTTCATTGTTTTCCTCTGTGTGTATTTGTGTATGTGTGTGCTTTATGTGTAAGTCAGAGTTGTGAATGTCACTCAGGGTGACAAGTCAGCCATGTCGGGCCATGATGGAATGTGTGATGGACAAGGATCAGCAGCCACCTTCCCAATTGTCCTGAAATGAAATTGTCCCTCACTCTTGGTTTCCCCCCTCTTTTTGTCCTTTCTCCTACCTCTGATCACACACACACACACACACACCTAATCCCTTTGCTCCTTCTCCTGCCTCCTCAACTCCTTCTCCCTGAAATTCAGCCATGTGTGGTACAACTCAGTGATTAACTTAAATGTCCAGTGTATAACTTTTAGGGGGCTCTATTTACAGAATATAGGAGAAATTATTATAATATGCACCACTATGTTTTCATCAGTGTATAATCATCTGAAAATAAAAATTGTCCGAGGTCCTCTTCCACAGAGTGCACTATGTTGAACCTCCATGTTTCTACGGTGCCCCAGAATGGCTCTAGATAGGGTCTTTTGCATTCTCCACAAGTTTTGCAGTCACCATAGTTTCTCCTTCACACTTCACTGCCTGTTTTCATTCCCAGGTTTGTCAAACAGTTGGGTCAGTTGGTTGCAATACGTAACATCACCACTAGATGTCACTAACTCCTACACACTGCTCCTTTAAATAATATTATTTAAGGATATTGCTAATGATGTCCTAAAACGTTTCTTATTGTCAATAAATCCCATGTAAAGATCAGTGTGCCCAATGTGTGATATACAGGAGCTTTTTCCTCTGTGCCACACCTCCGCTGTCGCCAGAAACTATTAAAAACTCATGAATGGGCCGCACTGTTGTAGCAGTTGACATGTTACTTTATCCTTATGAACATGCGCACTGTAGTTTATTTTGAGTCTCAATCACACTTACACCTCTTTGCTGCCATAAACACCAACCGGAGCGCTGCACATGTGTTAGTATGTAGCTGAAAATAACCCCCCAACAAATGCACTCATCAGCTACTGCTGGAGAAACATCTGCTGAAAACTACAGTGCCCGGCTGTTTGCCTTTTTCTGAACCAAAAATAGATACTCTTGATCCATTTTTAAAGATTGACATCTTCATTAGATGGGAACGGGTACACACAGTATAGGAAAGTAAATAGTGAGAAATGGTGTGACACATTGTTGTTGCTGTTTTTTTTTTTGTATTCCCATGGAATTTATTTGCAACAAAGATCTAAAATATCACCACTGTTCTTCTCTAAAACACTGATGCGTAGACGGCGTCAGACCTGCATGGTCTGCATGGCATTTGAATCCACTTGTGGAGGCTCTGGTTTCCTCCCGCAGTCCAAACTCATGCATGTCAGAGGGACTGAAGACTATAATAGATAAAGAGTGTCTTTTTCATGTCAGTTTGCTTCTGTTCCTCCCTTTGCTTTCAGCCAAGTGCATGCTGGGATAGGCATCAGACACCTGTGACTTTGAATAGAAACAGTATTGTTGTGAATATTATGAGAAAAAACACACACACACACACACACACAAAAGGATTAACATAAATTAGAGAAGCAGTGAATACAAACAAACAAAGACAGAGTTCTTATGTTCTCATTTTAAAAAAGATTTCATGAACTTAAAGACAAATTATGGAGCGGCGGCATGTGTACCTGGGGTGAAGTGGGCTGTCGCAAAGCTGAGCTTTCATCTGCAGGAAACATAAACAAATATCTTTTGTTCTTTCAAAGGACAGAGGGGCGAAAGCCACAACAAACAGGGCCAGTGTGTGTGTGTGCACGTGAAAAGAAGAGAGAGAGAGAGAGGGAAGACGAGTGAGGGAGAGACAGATCAAAGTGAGGGGGTGTGTGTGTTTGAATCTCTGTGTGGGAGGTGAAGCCTCACCTACCCAGAATGCCTCGCCTCACTCCTTACAGCCCACTCAGGTTTTTAGGAGCATCACTTCTCTTAACAGCGAGCGTGTTATGATGCTACCTCCTTCATCAGTCATCTCGAGATATTCTCAGAGAGTCTTGAAACGGAGACTTGGCGTGAACCAGCAGCTAACCTCTGATCTGTGGTACATATACTACATCTCCCACGCACAGCTCAACACAACACGTGTATTTTAACCGCTCTGGCATTGCAATGCACAGAGCAAAGAAATATCTACAAAATATGAACGTCTTGGTTGTATATCACAGCAGAAGATTACTACGGAGTTGGATCAGAGCTCACCCCCCCCCCCCCCCCCCCCTTTCTCCCAATCTCGTGAAGGGATCGAAGTGTCTCTTTTTAACTGGGCGTGAGAAGCGGCAAACAGATGTCTGTCTGTCCACGCAGAGGGAACGGTGGTGCCCTCTCACACACAGATGAAAAGCCATGAAAGTCTCTGTGTTGCGTTGTCAGTGTCTTAAGGCAGTGTTTATCTTTGGCAGGCTGAAGAAAACAAAGCCATCGATTTCTAATCCTAATCCCCCTCTACTGCTTCTCTCCTATTGATCATCTATCCATCCTTAATGAGATGGAGGGATAGGGGAACGGAGGGCTGATGAAGGACAAAACTTTCACCCATCTCTTTTCAATCTATCTCTCTCGCTCGCGTGGGGGCTTTCACTTAACTCCACGTTCTTTATGGTGGAATGGAAAATAAATGCGGCCCGGTGATTTTGTAGAGGTTTATCAAACGCAGAGGCCCGCAGAGCTGTGGCGGTTCGCCTTGATGTTGAAACTGGATGACATGGATGAATGCACTAAACAGTGCATACGCAGTGAGAGTGGATTGAGTTGCAGTCCAAACATCAGTAATGGAATTTCTGCCTGTGCAGTACGATGTCTCTGAGTCAGTGATATTCTCTGAGCTGTTACTCCTCTGCTCTGCTTATTCAGTATCTGAGAGTCATTCCCTCATCCACCTGATCTTAATATTATTGAAGCTGTCGAGTTAATCATTCCCTCTTGCTAGAACTAGTTAGTTATCTTCGTCTCTACTAACTTTCACTGAGTTCTCAGTACCTCTTATTGGCTTGTTAGGTTTCTCTATGGAGTGTACATCTCACAGCAGATTTTACGGGTTAAGCAAATTCTCCACGGTGTGGTTTGTCTAATCTCTGGTTCAAAAAAGCGTCACGTCGTCAGTTGGTTGAAACTAACCACTGAAAGATCTATTCATACAGAAGTGATGGAGGTCATCGTGTGATCTTTACGTCCAATTTAAACAGGACAGGACACCAAAATCCTAAAAGTAAAGGTTGGACGTTGGATGCTAATGTGAGTGTTTGAGTCTAAAAATGCAACCAAAACAAAAAAAAATTGCTTCAAGCTGCATGATTATTATTATTTTATCTGTCGAATGACTACCTATAATAAAAAGGTGTTCCTTTTGTGAAAATTTCTATTGACAGGAGTCTGAGATAAAACATGAGACGACTCTTGCCTTTGTGGGTTTTATTTAATCTTTGCAAAGAGGACAGACACTGCAGAGTATCAAAGCAGTCTAATCACTACCTGTAATAAGAAGGTGTCCCCACACTACAAAGAATAAACACTCAACTCTGCAGCTCCCCTCGGCTACATGAAGCCTTTTAGCTCCTTTCAGCTCATTGTTTTGGTTTTACGACCCACAATTTAACTGTTTCAGTTTGTTCTCACTGTTCTCATCCGTCTAGCTTCCAGCTAACACGGGCAGCTGTTTCTTTCATAAAAGTTCTGACAAACATCACTGTACCCCACCTGCCTAGCACCAGACACATTGTAAAAAAGAAACATCATTATTTTTATGATAGAAAACTGGCAGCTGTGGGTGCAGAATTTTACCGTGATAGATACAGTACAACCTTTTTTAATATTACAGTAAAAGGATATTTGTACTTGGTGTTTTATTGCATATTTTAAAATGTCTGTAGATTTTATGGTGAAAAGTGTCACAGTAAAAAAACGTAAAATATGACATTAAATATTACGGTGTTTTACTGTACAATCAACAGTCCCTAATATAAAATACTACATTATTCTGTATACATTTCCTCAAAATTCTGTATAAATAAACGTTTTGAAATATGATATTCACAGCATGTTTTATGGTCTTTTACTGTCACGGTTTGATGAATCTACAGACATTTCATACAGTGCAGCAGGCAGAAAAAAGTGGATATAGAGGAGCTTTAAGCAGCCAACTCAGGAGTTGGTGGACACCAAAACAGAGCTAAAAGGGGGGTAAAATTCATCAGATCAACATAAACAATCCTAATATGCTATGTAAATATGTATGTAAATGTTGTGTTCACAGCTTGAAATAGAAATAAAAGAAAAAAACGCCACTATAGGTTCATTATGTTGTATGTAAATGAGTCAAATTTATGTTCTGTTGCTTCTGCTGAGAGCCATTGCTTTGTTATGGTGATGTTGTATATGTTTTCTGTACATTTGAACCAAGGACTCAAATAAAAAACAAATACATATTCAGCTATTAATTAGGAGTTTGGGATTCAGTGTCTTCAAGGGCACCTTGGCTGAACACACTTCCTGGCACAGAAATCTGAGTCTTTCAGACCACTACAGCAGGCCAAATATGACATTTTCCCCAAACTCTGGAGGGCAGGGTTTAGTGAAAAAATATCTTATTGAACGGGTCTTTTCTTAAATTTCCTCTAAGACTTGTTTACGTGTCTGAGTTACTAACTAGAACAACCTGTTCAGTAAAATAACAGTTTCTCACTGACTCATTTTAGTCAAGACATGAAAGAACAGATTCCTGGGCACGCACAGATTTTCATGGGAGTGGCACACGGACGCTTCATTATCTTTCTTTGTTCGGATGCCGCAATCATAGCGAGGAGGGGGAAATGAGAGGAAAACTGTCAACTGACCGAGATCGTTCAAAGCAATATTATTCTATGGACCTACTTGACTCTAAACCTGGACAGACAAAATATCAAAGACTGAACCAGATTGTAAGAGGAGAGGTGTGGAACACCTGCTGTTAATGTTAGACATCCTGAGACGTTATTTGTGTTGTTGCATAGACTTGTAGGATTACTGTTAATCACAGTGGTATTCAATTTGGGATCATGGCTAAACAATGACTCTGAGGTGGGAGGTCCACTAACCACACCCCACATTCCTCTGAGAGAAACACACAGACATCCTGGACTTAACTTAAGGTCAGACAGAAATCACAAACAAGAAAAGGCGACCCCGAAGAGCTTTTAAAATGACACCAAGTCTTGTTTTTATAAAAAGCATCGCCTCGCTTGCAGAACTTTGGAGAAAATTGGATGGTTTTGGATATATAACGCATGTCGATGCAAAAATGGCACCCTGGGGATGTTTTTCCCTAAGTGTGTGATAATGGCTGCAGCAGAAGTCATTAATAGCAGGCTAATGTGTGTCAGATGGTACCTGTCCAGCAGCAGCAGCAGCAGCAGGGGAGAGAGATCCAGGACACGAGTGACTGGCCAGCATAATGAGAGGGACATGGCCTGCCAACTTGGGCAGCTGCTTCTCTAGTGGGACTGAGTGGTGCGTGCGTGTGTGTCCTTACATTTTCCTGTGCTCTTTCCGCTTCTTTTCGCAATGCAATGTCTCATGAGCAGCATCTAGAAATACAGCTACACACCCTCACACACACAGGCAGACAACCTCATCAGGGTTACCGTGGGAATGCCTGTGGCATTATGTTAGTCATTGAGGTGATGCCTTTAATCCTGAAACAAATCTAGACTTTGTGTTGTGTGTCTCGGGCTGTGTGTGAGTGAGCGTGCCCGCGTGTAAAGCCCAATCTCACACCCATTACATCACGGCTGGCCGCACAGCAAAGACACCCCACTGCCACTCCCACATGGAAGAGCGGGCAGGATTAGCCAGCTCTATACACGCCCTAATCTGGGGACAAAAACCCACAATCTCCCTCCCACTGAGATACGGAGACAGAAAGATTCAATTTGATCTGCCCTTCTCAATATAACAAGAGTGTCTTTTAAGGTTAAAATTACTACTGCTCACTCTACCATCAGTCAATGTGGATTCAGCCCTAAACGCTGTCCTTTTTATCCCTATCATCGATTCCTTTTATTCCAGTTTGGGACACCAAAGGCCGTGCTATGTGGCAGCGAATGCAGATGGGGAGTGTGCAGCCATGCTAGAATCCTCACTTAGGCACACTGTGCTTTGAGCTAAATGCTAAAGTCGGCATGCTAACCAGCTAAAATGACAATGATACCTTGGTGATGTTTAGCAGATGTAATGTTTTACGATATTCACCATTTTAGTTTAGTGGGTTAGCATGCTAACATTCGCTGCTTAGCACTTAAAACAAAGAACAGCTGAGGCCGAAGAGAATATCAAACCAAAGTCAGAAAATCATCAGAAAAAACCTCTGCAGACGATGACAGTCTGTACTAAACATCATGTCAGTGTGTCTCTTAGATGTTGAGCTACTTCAGTTTGGACCAAAGTGGTGGACAGGCCGACATCCACGGAGCCAGGCGGCTCTGTCTCTTACCCACCGTTATTTTCTACAAGAACAGATGCCATTCTATCACTTTTCAAGTAGAGCTCAGCGTGTGATGCATCACCACAAAAGGCTACCTGCTAAATGTGTTGTCAGTGTCTCATTATTTGACAGAAGCTGCCTGTTTCATTGCCCCGAGCCAAGACGACTCTCCCTCTGTCTCCCTTCCTCTTGCTGTCTCTTACTCAGAGGCATCTGCCTCATTAACCACCATCAGCATTTTGTTTGCTGTGTGTGATTTGGATGTACTGGTAGTGAGGCAGGGGGTAGTATGCATGCATGCGCGTGTTCACTTGTGTGTGTGTGCAGGCAGCTCTCATTAGGCTTGAAAAACATTGATATTTTTTTGCCAGAATCCAGATCATATCTTCACTTCATTTATATATCAAAAGGTTCCTCCAATCAACTCCCTGGTGTGTGTGTTTTTGTGTGTATATGTGTGTGTGGTAGTGTAGTGGGAGACAGATGTTTGCTGATTCGACAAGTTTGCACTGCAAACTCAGCCCAATTTAACCGACAAAAAACATGATGCCACACAGACGCTCATGGTGACAGCCCACTCTTAATTTTCTCTCCTTTTAATTCAAGCTCTCAGTTTTTCTCCACTTTTCTTTCTTCTTCTTCCTCTGTCTCTCTGTCCTTTCACACACACACACACACACAAACCCAGCACTGTGTGTGTGATTACACCGGCAGCATTTCAGCCGGGTGTTCTTCTGGAGTTATTTTCCTTGTCACAGGCACCTCTGACTAAGTCTCAGCTTTCACAGAGGACACTTTCTTCTTCTGCCAAACTCAGAAATGATGGACATAAAGCACTTAAGGCTTCATTGGATACTACATTACAATATATACTGTACAGTAAATACATTACAATACAGAAGTTCTGCTTAAACAAGATTAAAACCAACATAAATCGTTGGGTTTTGGGATTTATTGCAATGCAATATGGCAATCATTACAATATTTCCTCAGTGTTTCTATTTTACAATGTACAAACTAGATAAAAAAAAGACCATAAATTAAAAAAAAAGCTTCATGTAGCTAATTCTCAGCATCAAACAAGAGACATATACAAGTGACACAGATGTATGACATTCTAATCTAAATGTCTAATTGACAGAAACAATAATTCATACAATTTCGAAAATAAAAATTAAAAAATACAAGCCAATCATACAGTTTGTTAGTATGATCTTCCAGTATGAAACAGGTAAGAGCTCGTAATGATACATTCTGTCCGGCTCCTCTTACTCTCTTTCTCTCAGGTAACTTTGCATATTCTGAATACTCAAAGATAGCTGACGTCTTGACAAGCGGGGTTCCATGTCGCGTGTGCATTCCAGCACAGAACGCACGCACGCACGCATACATACGAGCAAACGCAAAACACATTTTATTCAAGTCAAGCCCAAAGCAGCGGAAAAAAAACAAAGTTGGAAGCCATTCTGCTTATGCACAGCCTTACATATCAGCCTTCACAAAACAGATAATAAAATAATGAAAAATAGAACTGGATAAGAGGATGAGGCTTCAGTCTGAGCTCGCAGTAGCTTAATGCTATCTGTGGCCACGTCCAGATCATGTTTTTCTTTTCTTTTTTTTTAGAAAACTCCACAGGATGGAAGTTCACAAAAGTGCTGCTTTCTCTCTCTTCTCTTTTCACACCATACTTTTAACTTTACTCCACTCTCCTTGTATTTCCACTGGTGAAAAGTCCCTCTAAAGTGCATGGATGAGGTAAATGAAAAATTCTTCTCCAAAACAGGTTTGTATCCGTTCTCCGGCTCAGACTGGAACCATTGTGTGTTGCATGTGCTGCATTTGAGACAACATTTCTTGCTGCACACTAGCAATTAGTATGTCCTGGTGTGACGGTGTGATTATTCCAAGTCTGTCCATCTCCCTGTGGGTGCAGAGACAAAAAATGTATGTTCAGACACACAATGCTACAACATGAGATATTCACAGGATAAAAACTGAGCTGGAATTTTTTTTTATCATCACCAATTTCCAGAAAATTGCCACTTGTTCCTTCAGAACACACACCTATTTGAGATTCAGTGTCTCCTCAAAGACATGTGAATGACTGTTTAGCCACCAACCTGATAATTAATAGACAAATGTCTACCAATTGAGCTATAACCATCATTATCAAGCTGTCTGTGTCGCCAAAGCCTGATCTAGTTTGTGCCTTTGTGCCTTCATTGTCAGTCAGCACTATTAAAACACATAAAAGAGAAACCACATCCCAGAACCTGTTTGGTGACCTGAAAATGCAGTTACAGTAATTTAACATTAAATTTCAAGCACCACAGATAATTAAGTGATATGTCACTCACACACTGGAGTGATCACTGTGTGGTGTTAATAGATTTTGGATGATAACGCAGCTTTGCGACAAAGAGGAACAAGCTACATCAAAGAAAACCATTTAGCTGGATAAACTCAGTGTTGGTTTTGGGGTCTTCAGGGGAATTTGTACAAAGGAATTAAAAAGATGAAACAACTCTAGAGTTATCCTTTAATTAAAGGAGCATTTCACTGTTTGACAAAATAGAAACCAGCTCGCATTACTCACTAAATGGCAAACCAACATGTTTGTGTAATTACATGGTACAAGTGCTGTAAGGCATCTTCTGACATCTTGACAAAGTGTAAAAGTTTCAGTGTGCTTATTACCACCGCCATGGAGGTTTTGTTTTCGGTATTGTTTGTTTGTCTGTTTGTCTGTCAGCAGGATTACGGTAAAAACTATTGGCCAGATTTTCCTGAAACTTGGCGGAAGGGTGTAACATTAGCAAAGGAGGAACCCATTAAAGTTTGAAGCAGGTACAGACATACACAGTGTTTGCACTGGAGGATCTGCATATTAGAGAAGACTATTGACTTGGCTATTGGTCTTGGGAGAGGTCTGCCTTCTCTGACTAACTGGATCATTGAACAGTGTCTAAAACCTTCTACCTAGACATGCAGCGATTACCCAGGTATGCAGAGGTAAGAACAGATGTAGAAGTTGTCTTCCGAGCTTCATTTTTTCTTCATATGAACTACTTTGTTTAAGAATACTGAACCCTTAAAGGTCCAGTGTGTAGGATGCACCTAGTGGTGAAGTTGCAGATTGCAACCTAATGAATACTCTCCCACTCCTCACGGTCTCCTTCTAAGTATGTAAGAAAAACTCTGGTTGGCAAATTCTCATCAAAAGCAAAAGTCCATATCTATATCAGTGTTTGGTTTGTCTGTTCTGGGCTACTGTAGAAAAATGGCGGTTCAACATGGCAGACTGCATGAAAGAGGACCCGCTCTCACTGTAGATATAAAGGGCTCATTTTAAGACAACAAAAACACGATTCTTATTTCCAGGTGATTATACAGTAATGGAAACATACTAATGAATATTGTATTCAATTCCTGCCAATGAATACTCCAAAATAAGGTGGCTGTAATATACAAGATACTAAGATGTGATTCTGTTTGTGCAGCTCATGTTTTTGCACGAAAGAACTGCGATCTGTGAACGACTCTCACTTCCATCCATTTTCACATGAAGGTGCACTTACTGGTGTGTGAGAGCCAGGAGGCTGTCAAGGCTGGTGTATCCTGCTGCTGCCAGGGTGTCTCTGTACCTCTCCAAGCCGACGGACTGTAGCCACACACACACCGACCACTCTGGCACGCACACCTCCGGCACGACTGATACACACACCTCTGAACCCACCCCTGACTCCAGCATGGTGGCTGTGGGTCTTTAAAAACATGAGAGACAGTAAGAGCAAGCGAGGTTGGTGGTGGCAAGATACTAAAATAGGAGTGTGAAATCATAATTGAAGGAGCATTGTGCATGAAAGTCTAATAATCTGGGTGAAAGAATGTAGGAGTGGGTGTGAGTACAGTAGGAATGCATGTGTCTGGCCAATAAATAGATATGTATTCACGTCTATGCATTTGTCTATGATAATTTATGCTTGTATATACATGTACAGTATGTACCTGTCCCCTCCTGTGCGGCGCAGAGTCCCAGGGTTACGGATGAGTTTGTCCAGCATGTTAAGTATCTGGCTGAAGGTGGGTCTCTCTGCTCGCTCTCTCTCCCAGCAATCCAGCATTAACTGGTGCAGCACCACAGGACAGTCCATTGGAGCAGGCAGGCGGTAACCCTCTTCGATCGCTTTAATCACCTAAAGGTAGGACGTATACGTTTAGATATGTAGCTTCTTGTTTTTCAGAAACAGGCATCTCTCAGAATTTGTCCCAATCCACACTGTATACTTACATTACATTATATTACACTAGTATACCTATTGTCACAGTAAATTGTGTCTGCAGTTAGTATAAAATAAATCAATGTACAATGCAGTTTTGTACACGAAATGATGAAATACGTGCGCCAACAGACATCAATCACGCTGCCACTTTGAAGCACCACTGCCAATTAAATTTCACAAAAAGAAGCAAAACCTTTTGCCGAAGATTTATTACTTTTTTGTTGTCTTCCAAAAGCTTTCCAGGGCTGTCTCAACACCATCTGCAATTTATTTACTTTTTTTTTTTTGCAGCTGTGAGCAGCTCCTCTGTTTCCTTTGTATATTATGCAGTGGGACAATACTGTTCATCAGGGATTTTCAAAGTCTCACACCCACCCCTCACCCTCACAGTTCAGACACAACTGTGCCTTCAGAGCCCTGAGTCCTGTCAGAAAAAAATATTATAGTGCAACATGAAAAGCGTTACGATTAACAGATTTTGTCCTCCTCCTATTATTCTTCGTCTTCCTCCTATTTGGGGGAAAATCATGCACTAAGTTTTGGAACCACAGTTCCGATAAACAAGTCTAAAATTGAAAATAAAATCAGTTAGTTAGCTGTTGGCTAGCCCATTTTTAGCCTATTTGTTCACATTATTTGGCAAATTAACAGTATGCTGACTTAGCTATAAGCAGTTCAGGTTTGTAACGTACCAACACAACCAGCAGTGGATATATTTGAACATTCATTTATGGATGTTTATTCACAATGGTTATGACTCAGAGTATGCAAATAGTCTCAGTTGGGTGCAGAAGGTTTTTGAATATCTTAATTGTCTCGGTGTCACAGCCCCTGCTGCAGCTCAAAGTGTTCCACAAATCTTGCACAAAACTTTTCTAATATGAAAATACTACATAATCAAAACCTGCCTTAGTATATGCGTAGTATGGAATTGGGTCACAGCTCAGGAGTTATACTAAAGAAGCTAGTTTAAAGACGCTTAAATTGTATTTGGCTGTGAGATTAGTCTTTGCCACAAAACAAATAAGCTAAAAAAAACAAGAAGAGCAGCTCAGCGTGTACTAATTTGCTCTGAAAAAAGAATGTAAATACGATGAGGTGTCTGGAGAATGGCTCATCAGGAACATTTTCTTAGTCTACATCAGTGGTTCTGCAGATGAAATCAATCATGTTTGAAAATTTCCATATGCCAGAATGGCTCTTTGACCTACTCAGACTTAACAAGCTTTAATAGCAAAGTGATTGCAAATTTGCCCTGAAATAAGATTTCTGTCTCAGATCTCAAAAACTGTTCAGAACAACACCTATATTTAAATAGTGCGTGCTTGGCAGAGGGATGACACTAAGCTGCAATTTCTATTCATTTTTGATGAAGTCTAAATATTTATCTTCAATAAAATGTGACTGCTGAACAAAAGCTTGACTTGTTGCCCTTTCTGGGGATGATATAACAGCAAAATTAACATTTTTTAAACGGTGCAGAGGTCAAAGACACTCAGTCAGAATTCAGTACATCACACAGAGGACGGTTTATCCTGCCGTACAGAAAGTGATGCCGTTTACGTTTGTCCTTCATTTATATATTTGAATGGGGTTCATTTAAGTCACTCCACAGGAGTAAAACTTTAATGTGAATTTAATTTGCTCAACGCACACACATTATTATTAAGAAAAACTGTGGCTGGTGATAATGTTGGTGATTAACAGTTGTTTAGACAGAAAACTTGACAAGAAGCTTGAGCTTTAATATTTTTGGCCATCTTCCCATTCACTTATGATAACATTTTACTCACTAACTTCATTACGAGAATCTGATAGACATTGTTTCACAACATGGGGGCGACCACAGACAGCTTTTATGCAAACCCTCACTTTGAGTATATTATATAAAACACTACTTTGGAAATGAAAATGAAGGAGAATCTTCAAGTTATTACTCAAACTGTAAACATTCATTAGATCTTAAAGAGCTACTTCCTAGTTCAACTTTGACCGACCCTACCTACTAAACACACAGTTTTACAAAGCAACTGAAAACATTTTGGATGAAGTCACTCTTGTTTTCACTTCCAAACAATAGTTTAAGATAAAATGGTTTAAGGAAGAGGTTGGAGGTTTGTCTAAATCAGCCTGTGAAGTTTGTTAAGACTCATGTTGCCCGTCAGTGTTAAAGCAATCCATATTCTGGATCTAAATAATTCATTCCTTGAATTTGACATTTATCTTTAAATATGCAAAGGGTATAAGTAATGAGCTTTTGTCTTTGAGGCAACTCATAGGTTAGACGATATAAAAATGACTCACATCCTGGTTGTTCATGTCCCAGTAGGGTCTCTCTCCATATGAGACCACCTCCCACATGACGATACCGTAACTCCACACGTCGCTGGCCGTCGTGAACTTCCTGTAGGCTATGGCCTCTGGGGCTGTCCATCTGATGGGGATCTTCCCTCCAGGGGACAGATAAGTCCCAGTGGCCTCCTAAGACATAAAACAGTCACATTGGGTCAGCGAATTATGTAATTTCTTTATTAATTTCTTTGTCTGAATGGAGAAACTGTTTAGTTTAGAAGAAGATTTATTCTTTGATTGACGTCTTTAATACATTTTCAACAATGAAACTTTCAAAGGCAGCTTTGCACACAAAAAAAAACAGGCTGTGAATGTTTAACTTGAATGATGGATAAAAATGAATTCAGAATCAGAAGACAAACAAACAGCAGACTGTATTTTCACATCCAGTTTGTGTGTATACATATATATATCTATCACATCTGTGTTTGTCTTACCCTCGTAGTGTAGGCAGCCTCTGGGTCGTCCTCCAGAACCCGACTCAGGCCGAAGTCGGACACCTTACACACCAGGTTGCTGTTGACCAGGATGTTTCGAGCTGCCAGGTCTCGGTGAACGTAGCTCATGTCTGACAGGTACTTCATACCCGAGGCGATGCCGCGCAGCATGCCAACCAGCTGGATCACTGTGAACTGGCCATCATGTTTCTGGAACACAGAGAGACAGAAGAGCGGGTTAATGTGGACACACATGACTAGCTGATTAGTCATGAATGAAAGCATTTTTTTCTGTGATTTGGCACACTTTCAGTCACTGGAAGAATGTTTTTCTCAAAACAAATAAGATAATAAGATGCATGTACCCGAAGAAAAGCATCCAGGGATCCATTTTCCATGTACTCAGTGATGATCATCAATGGCTTACCTAAACAGGTAGAAATATTACGCTGAATTAGAACACACACAAATACTACTACTACTAAGAGTTTGTAGATTCTGCAAACAACTCACATCTTGTGACGACACCCTCGAGCCTGATGATGTTCGGATGGTCGAACTGTCCCATGATGGAAGCCTCGGACAGGAAGTCCCTCCTCTGTTTGTCAGAGTATCCCGCCTTCAGACTCTTGATGGCCACGTAGATCTCTCTCTTTCCATGCACGCGCAGCCGACCACTGCACACCTCCCCGAACTCTCCTACACACACAGATAAATCAGCGGTGTCAGCGCCAAGTAAGCATGGGTGTGTGTGTGTGTGTGTGTGGGTTAGTGTATGTGTGTAATGCAAGACTCACCCATGCCAATAACCCTCTCAATGTGAATACTGCTAACATCAATCTCCTTGGCAAACTCGTGGATGGCCTGATCGGGGTCTTCGTAGGTGAACGGGTCCACGTAGATTTTGACTCCTGTCACGGAGGAGAGGCAGTGAGCGGACAGGAAACGAGGGAGGAGAAGACGCGTGAGAAATACTAGTTGTATAACAGCTGCATATGTTATGTAAATGTCTTTGGCAGTATGTGTATAAGATGTGTGCAGGTGGATTGGAGAGAAGAGAAGAAAACAGAACATCCATCTGTTTCTCTGTCGTTTTCTGTGTGAGTGTGTGTGTAGTACCTGGGTTAAGATGTTTCTCCTCCTCTGAGTCCTGCTTTGTTTTACTGTACTTGCTTCTCCTAATGGCACAAAAGAAATGATGGACATTTAACGCACAGACATAGTAATGACACGTGTCAGAGCTTTTCTTCTCACTCCTCATGTTTTTGTTGGGATATTTTTTCACACTTAGGAGAACTGACAAAGGAACATATGCGTCACATTGTTTTTAACTTTACTTTTTTTTTTTTTTTCTCCGAGCGGCGCTTTGCATTCATTGGGTTTTTCAGGATTTGCCGCAATAGAAAGTGATGACAATGAGAACAGAGAGAGCAACGGGCTGCAGGAAAGACACGGAGCGAGCAGATGAAAGCATTTACGGGAGAGAGAGAGAGAGAGAGGGAGGGAGGGGCGATGCCTCAGGTAGCGAAAGATAAAAGGTGTTTTCCATTAAACAAAGAAACTGTCAAAAACACCTTTGTGAGTGAGCAGCTGTGTGTGCGTGTGTGTTTTTGTGGGCACTTGCGCGTGCTCGTGCGAATGTGTGTGAGTGTGCACGCCAGCGGAAGCTGACACACAAGCTGTGCTGCTGAAGAGACAGTAATGACAAGTCAGGGACAAAGGGATTATCACTGTCTCCACTCTAATCCCCTTTAAAAGCTCCAGGTAACACACACACACATATTATTTGGCCACACAATAGCAGGGGAGTTGTGTGTGTTGTTTGTGTGGATTGGGACAGTCTAAACACAGTAGTTAAGGTTACATATAAGGATACATATTCTGATGTCAGTGATGTACTGATGGGAAACAAACCTATAGGTAGCCATGCCTGCCTGTATGGATGCATATATATGTTTGTTTATTTGTATGTGTGGGTGTGTGTTTACCTGCGGCTAATGATGAAGACAGCTGCAGATATCAGCAGTAAAATTCCAACCCCGCTGACAGACAGCAGCAGGAATGCTGAGTTTACTCCTTCTCCAATCAGAGGGAAGGGATCTAAAAGGGAAGGACATGAAAGTCACCAACCACAAAGTTTTAATCTGCGTCACAACAAACTTTAATACATCCTCTAAAACTATTGAACATCAGCGTCCCGATACCTGAATTGGTGGAGAATTCAAACGGGGCGCTGAACTCTCCGTATCCAGCCGCCGTGCGAGCACGCACATGAAACACGTACACAGTGAGAGGGTTGAGACCCGTGACATCGACACTCCGAGAGAAGGTCCTCATTATGCGGTAAGACCTCTCCTTCTGATCCTGATTAGACGGGACAAAAACACGGGGCTCTTTTATGTGCCTGACTGCAAATCCATCACCGCCATCGGTAAAATACAAACAGCGTGCCAGCGTATTGACATTCGAGACAGAAGCCTGAGCTGCATTAACCTGTGGGCGCCTCACCTTTTCATAGAACTTGACCTCGTATTCCAGGATGACCCCGTTGGGTCGATCTGGCTGTTGCCACGCCAACGACAGACTGTGCCTGGTGACATCGGTGGCTTGGATGGACGACACTGGAGAGGGAGCTGAGAGGGAAACAGAGATAATTCAGTGACAATAGTATAACTTTGAAGTCATACACTGTATATTCTATGAAGCTGCTAATAAGATAACATCTGTAATAGCTGCACAGCCGGCTCTAAAAGTATCTACGGTGTCTGTTTGTCAACAATCCCATTGACCCAGTGCACCTGAGAACTGACCCAAATCTCATTCCTTCCTATTCCACAGAGACACACCTCATTCTCCTCTCCCTCTCTCTCCTCTTACATTGCCTCATTTTCCTCCCCTTTAAGGTGTTTGTCCTCCTTTTGTGGCTGTTCATATGATGTCGGGCCATATGGCGGTGCAGGCTGGACTTGACACATCCCAGACAGCTCTCATGCTGTGCACACACAGCTAAGTTATTTCCCCGGGGCACCTGGAGCTAAGCAGGTGTGCCGTTTTCTAAATGCCACTGTAAAGACTTAAAGCAACGACAGTTGAGATGTAACAGCGTGCAAAAAATGCTTAAAAGAAAAAAAAAAAAACGAATGGACTGCATGTGTGAGGAGCGCCACACACTAACTGACACCTTCACAGCTAAAATGAAACACGCCATAAAATCCGGGTGATTTTTCAAACACTTATGTGGTCAAGAGCCGAAGGAAAATCCCACCCTTAGACACACTCGCACTGTTATGTGTCAACAATTTTGCTATGTAGTGCTGTAATTTACTACGCCGAATCTACTTCCAACCGGCTCTGTCTGTTTGTATTTAAGTCAGTGATTTACATTTTTCCCAGAATGCCTTCTGACATCCTCTTGAGGACGCCCCTATAATTAATTCAGCTGTTGTTAGGTGTAGGAGGACAGAGTAATAACTATGGCAACTATGACAGTGATAGTAAGTAGTTGAGAGAAAGCAAGAAATTGTCTTGTAGCTGTGTTTCAATGTGTTAATGCTTTTGTTAGTGACGTTGATGGACGTGTTACATAACTGATCAACATCAGTTTTCTTCTATTAAAATCTATTGCATTACACCAGAGATACAAGACATTTGAAGGGCTTTTACAATATACAGTCTTGTTATACGTTATGTTATTATAATGCATTAATCTCTTCTCAGAAAGTTGTGCTATGCACTTCTCAAATCTAATTTATTACATTTTTCTTCATCAAATATATTAAGATCCTCTGGACTATCTTTCATAAAGAAACATGGATTACGTGCATTTTCAGAAAATATTCTTAAAGGTCCAGTGTGTAACATTTAAGGGTATCTACTGACATAAACAGAATATCATATTCATGACTGTTTTCATTAGTGTATAATCACCTGTAAATAAGAATTGTTATCTTTATGCTACCTTAGAATGAGCCTTTAATATCTACAGAGGGAGCGGGTCCTCTTCCATGGAGTCTGCCATTTTGAACCACTTTGTTTCTACAGCAGCCCAGAAGGGACAAACCAAACACTGACTCTACATAGGACTGTTCACATTTTTCACAAGTTTCACTGCCACTGTAGTTTCTCTCCTTTGTGCTTGAATCAAGAGGGAGAGGTGAGGGGCTTTCAGTTGGTTGCAATCTTGAAGTTTCACCACTAGATGCCACTAAATTCTACACACTGGACCTTTAAGATGCATCAGACATATATATATGTGGAAAGCATTGTGGTGAAAACATATGTATTCCAAATACATTTCCTTACTCATTTTGAATGTATACATCACCAATAGTGTTTCCAGCACTGGAGTGTTTAGGGTGGATGCTAGCTTCAGCATGTAAGTACGTAGCTACACACAGAGCTTGTTCATAGTATGCTTCCACAGTTTTGAACATGACTCGAGGGGCCTTGCTTCCCTGTGGGCTCACATGCAGCGTGAGCAGCAGTTTGCATTATGCTGACCCACTTACTGGTGACATCTATAAGCAGATTTTGTGTTGCTGCAATAGTCAACAATCTGACAAACACATTAATCACACTCTTCTCACCGGCTTGGTTGGTGGTGACCGTGACAGACACACTCTGGGTTGCCCCTGCACCGCTGGCCTGGGAGACCCCGTTGCGCGCGTGGACGATGAAGGTGTAGTGAGTGTGGGCTCTGAGCTCGCTCACCACCACCCTGGTGGTCTTCAGGCCGGTTTGGCCAGGAGAGAAGAGCACATCGGAGCCACAGGGCAGGCAGAGCTCAGAGCCTGAACCTGAGCCAAGTCTCAGGTAATCTCCGGGTACTGGTCTACTCTGGAAGACACCTCTCCCTGACTGGACCTCAGATCCCACAATCCCCTGGTCTGACTGCATCCCCAGGCCACTGTGTTGAGCCTCAGGCTGGGAGATGCTGCGATTCCGCAGGGGGGCTTTACCGCCACTCTGACTGTGGCTTCCTGTTTGACAGATGAGACACTCCAGGCTGTAGCTGGTGTCACTTCGACCTCCAAGCCGGCGAGGGGGGGCCCACTCTAAGACCACCGAGGTCTCATTCACCACAGAGATGAGCTGCTGTGGCGCTGACGGTGGTTCTGGAGAAAAAACAGGGATAACCAGCTTACATTATACAGTATACAGCACATAATGGAAGTGGAATTATACGGGATGTATAGTGGGGCTGCTGTGAGCTGTTGGCTGAAATGTAGACATCTGGCATCAGACTGAAAACCATACTGTTCAGAGATGTTTTTGATGGGCTGCATGTTTTCCTCTGTGGTATTTCTGTGTGTGTGTGTGTGTGTGAGAGAGAGAGAGACAAGGGTGTGTGTGTATGTGTGTGTTTTCATTTTTCCCAGGCCAAGGAAACCATGTGCCGTATATAGGCATAATTAAGTTTATGACACACAGACCGAGGTCTCCAAGTCTGTCACACAGGACCTACTCACTTAGAGTAGAGAGAGAGAGAGAGAGAGAGAGAGAGCAAAAAAGAGAGATGGAGAGAGAGAGGGAGAGAGAGAGCATTTATTCACTTCTCAATGTCTTTAGTTATCACTTCCAGACAGGATGTAGATGGTGGCTTAGTCATAAGTAATGGGATCATGAAACAGGGGTGGCATTCAGACAAGTTTGTGTCTCCCTCTGTTTGGTAGAGATAGAGAGGTTTGGAGACAATAACGTGCTTTTTGCCTTTATTTGCAAGCAATGCACAAACATATTGTCTGTTTTTTCACTAATGTATTGTTTTACTAGTATGTGTGCGTGTGTGTTCTTACGTGTGCAGGACATGGATGGAGGGTCACTGTCAGCGCGGTAGTATCCAGAGTGGCAGTCACACACAGTCGCCCCGTCTCTGAGCGAGTGGCTATGTGGAGGACACTTGGAGCATCCGGCATCTGAAGACTTGGCCTTGTAAAAACCAACCGAGCAGGCTGCGGAGGGACAGAGACAAAGATTTAAAACTCTGCTTTAACAACAACAACATGTACACGTGTCACACTGACACGAACTATATGCAAGATACCAAAAAGCAATTCTAAAACAATTTGACAACATGTTACCTTGAACAGTACTTGATTAAAGGTACCCTGCAGAATGTTTGACCACTAGTGGCGCTATGGAGCAATGTTTTGATGAGCAGGACACAGATTTCATGTTCAACTATCATGTGCACATGGACAAACATATACTGTATGTTCAATTAATTGACAGTAAATAATAACAATAAACCAATTAGGTAATTGGTTTATTGTTGATTGATTTTTAAGTAAAAATGCAGAAAAAAATACTTCATAGTTCATAGTTTTATAGAGTATCATAGAGTATTTTCTTTGTCTTCCGTGACAGTAAATTGAATATCTTTGGGTTTTGGACTGTTGGTTGGACAAAATAAGCTATTTAAATAAATATGTCATCATGGGCTCAGTTAACCAAGACAATAATCATATGATTATTAAAAAATAAAATAAATCATTTCACAATCACACAAGCTGTAGAATGATAAAACACCGGTTTCAAAATATTGGCTTCACACATCACACACAATGTTATTAGTCAGTTTATGGGAGTTAAAGTCAGCCCCGATGTGGGCTCAAAGCATTGCAGTCAGCATTGACTTCAGGCCAGCTGACCCCCTGACCCCTGATACAGTCTTTGTTGTCTTCCGTATTGACAGACCAGACAACAAGTTAATGAACACGCGGACTGCATTTCAATCCGAAGATAAACAACTGTGAGGAAGAATCTCGAGCGAGAAATAGATATAGCGTGAAGGGGAGGGGCACTATGACTTCTTTTATCTTTGATTTTGACGAACAAAGAAAAGAAACACCTAAAAGAACACTTAGTGATGAGCTCCCACTCGCACACACAGAAACCAGAAACACTCGAGCTGAACACATCAAAACTCCACAGTGCAGGCAGCCCACACAAATATAATTGACATTTAAATATATGAAAGAGGAGAAACAGAGAAAGGGAGAGGGTGAGAGAGAGACAGAGGGGGAGTGGAAGGAGAGAAATCGTCTCTCTGTATACCAAGGAATTCATGCATTGACAGAGCAACAATACAATAAATGAGTGCATAATTATACTGCTTGACATCCACTGGTGAAGCAAAAGAGATGGCAAAGCGTGGCTGCTTGGAGCCATTTTTTTCTCTCTTTAATTTCAGAAGGAAATCCTTCATTTGTTTCTAGTGCAATCATATTTTCAACACCTTCTTTTTCATCATCACACCCTATTCATTCTCCTTCCTCAATCCCACCATCTTTCCCGGTTCGATCCTTTTTTTTTCTCCAGCTCTTTCACATTTCCAAGGGAGATGAAGACATCCCAGTGGGAGTGGGTAGGAATGTGGGAATGATGTGTGTGTGTGTTTGAGTGTGTCAGGGTGCTTTATGACACTCTCATCAGTAGATGAGAGGGAGGAAGTCTCCTCTGTAATCTACTCACACCGACCATCCTGCCCCATCTGCATGAGCTTCCATAGATTTGCTCTTTCACACAGTCATTTTCCCTCCCTTTCACATTTTTCACAACCTCCCTCATTCGCTCCCTGCGAACTTCCTCCTCGACCTCTACTTATCTGGCTTTGTGTCACTGATAACTCTCTCACTCTTGCTGTATCACTCTATATCCCTCTTTTCTCTGAGTGTCAAACTGCCAGAGAGCTTTGAAGCCGACTAGTGGCGTTTATGGCTGCATATCGATACCAATTCAAATGAAACCGCACACAAACACAGCAGAGAGCACTGGAAACCAGTAAATCCATAAACACATATACAGCTGATAAGGTCGGCTTTCATCTGGTGAATGAGTCATCATAATATGTCAGCTGATATTATGAAATGCAAGATAAAATACAGTATTATCGCTCTTCTACTTGTTGGGCACATTCTTTTGTTTTAATCATCAATGTGGCTCTGTAAGCCATGGATGGGAAAGAGAGGGAATTAAACGGAGAAAGATAGAGAGAAGTATTTGACCTGCTAAGGACTTAAGGGACTGAACAAGGCTCTGCCAGGGGGTAGCACAGTCCCTTTGTCCCACCCAATCCTCTATCCTTAAGAATCCAACATAGAAGACAGAATGAAGGAGGAAGAGAAAGAAAGGAGCAAGTATTTGAAGCTATAAACTTCCTTCAGCGCCCTCTCATGTCTCTATTCTCTCTGTTGTTTGTAGCCTTTTGTGTCTTTTTTAGCGCCGCTTTCGTCAAGGGGGGGGGGTGTGCTGCTGACCTGGAATAAGAGCTCATGAGGGTGTCATTAACCCGACATTAACCCCACGCCACCGAGGCCCGTGCGGAGCCTGAGATCGACCAGTAAACTGCGAGGAGATAGAAACACACACATGATGATGAGATAAGGTAAAAGCTTGTTCAAATGTGTGTCTGCGTGAGCATTTTCACATTTTGCCTGTTGGCCACAAAGAGAGTAGCCTGTAATCAGCTGTTTGTCTGCTCGAGACAAGGGCCAGAAAGTGACAGAGAGTGTTAAGGATGAGGAAGATTCACTGGGAGAGACGGCGAGAGAAAAAAAAAAAACGACGTGGAGCGAGAGATAAAAGTGGTAAAGAGCGAAAAAAAAAAAGAGAGCGAGTGAAGGGGAGGGAGAAGAAGCGGAGGGGAAGGTGCCCTTTGATTACTATCAGCATTGTCGGCATTTGCATATGCATTCTTCTGCTACCTAAAATGCAAATGCAGCTCACTGCGAATCCAACTAAGAGCCTTGTCGGCACACTGTATGTGTGTGTGTGTGTGTGTGTGTGTGTTTCTGTGTGTTTGTGTATTCTCCTTGACCCCGTGTTATCTGTCATCATCCCTTGTTCCTTCCCAGCAGAGGGGTGTGGATGGAGGAAGTACCCCCGACCGTTCCAGTCTGACACCTGTCTCTGTGATGGATGGAGGGAGGGAGGGACAGATTGACGGATGGATGGACGGATTGATAGACTGTCACACGAGGAGGCGGGACACTATTAATCACAGGGGTCATGCCCTGTTAATTAAAACCCACAGAAATGCTGGAGATAAGACGTGATGCTTATCTTTCTTCTACTGTATGTCTTCATTGAAAGGACAGCTGAACTCGCATTCCTATAGAGCTTGGTATCTAATTCATCTCGTATCTTACATGGGCACGAGTGTCTCACATCAGTTTGCGTTTCAGGCCTTAGGAATGTGCCCAGTGGAAGCTGCAGCTTTAAGTTTGTCTAAATTTAAATGCTCACAGAGTATTGGTGGTTTGAAGAGAAATGTGTGTGGATTTGTGTGTGTGTGTGTGTGTGTGTGAGCTTGCCCGAACATTAGCATGTGAAAGGGGCACTACAACAATAACCCTCCTCCCCATCACACTCAGATCACCCCCTGCCACCAGCAGCAGCACCCCCCCACCCCTGACCGTGGATCAGGGAGAAGAGTTGGGGAAGAGAAAGGAGGGATAATGAGAGCAAGACAGAAAGACAGAGAGGGAGAGCGGAGCTCGTTCAGATGCCAGAGAGCTACAGACGGACTGGTGGGGCTGGCAAACCTCTTCTACATTAAGAACAACCTGGGAGAAGGAGACAATAGCACACACACACACACACACTTGGAAAAACACACTTTGATTGTGATGGTGGAATGCAAACCATTCCCCCCACCTGAGTTTGGCTTGCTTCAAACAATCACTTGTGCCATTCTTTTGCCTGCTTTGTCACCTGACATACATGCACACACACACACACACACACACACACACATGCACACAGACACACACACTCCTCCTCCCTTTCTGTTTGCACCACGACACTCTTCTCTCGGCATTCCCGGGCAGTCCTCCAAACTGTGTATATGGGAGGGAGGGCTTTGTCAGGCAGAAAATCAGGGATACAGTACACACACACACACACACACACACACACACACACACACCAAATCAGCAATCCAACATGTCCAGAGTCCAGAAATGCGATGCAATAATTAGAGGGACTGAATACAGCGATTACGCACTCTTTCTACCATCCGCTCACTCTCTCTTTCTGTCATCTCTCTTTCAGCGTGGCTGTCTTTCTCTCTTCTGCCTCTTTTCATCGCTCTCGTCCAAAATGCTTTCTGCTGTTGACGAGACACTGCAGGTGCGTTGGAAAAGAAGCACAAGCATGAAATCTCTGTGGACGCAGGGGAACACAGAAACATTCCAACCCTCCCAGGCAGTGAGCAGAATTGAGCAGAATCAGACGACAGAGAATACGGAGGCCAGAGGAGAAGACGGCAAAACAAAAAGTAGAAGGCTCCTCTTTCATTCCCTCTGTCCGTTCACATTTCAAATTCTCTCTGTTGTTTCTCCTCTTTCTGCCGCTTGTCTCTCCCTCCTCGTTTCCGATCCTCCCAGACGGATCGCAGCTGTCAAACTTTTGACGTCTTCATCTACCTCGGTCATGACCCTGCACTCTGCAGTTAAAGTCTGTGTGTGAGTGTGTGCGTGGCTGTCAGTCAGAGTTTTTGACGTCTTCATCAGGATCAGTCATGACCTCGGTCTTAACCACGGGTTCAGAAAAGAGGGGGAGTTCCCACTCTCTTGTGTTTCTCTTTGCACCCGATGACGAACCCCCAGCGGGGGGAGGGGCAGCTCTGTATTGATGCCTTCTGCTGTCAGTGGCCTTCTTTCAATCCCCCCTCTCGCACCATTCAACATCTAATCCCTTCTTCCTCTCCAGAGCTTCTCCTCTCATCCTCTCCATCCTCATTACTCTGTGTCAAGACTGAAAATGAACTTTTCACATTTCACCGCTTTGGCTAAGTCTACTCTTGTTTAAGTTCAACTCAATGGGAGTTTTTGGGAATGCTAAAGTGCTTTTAGCACAACGTTTTGGGGAACAGCTAGCCTACGAACACCTCAGAAACTCATTAATAAACATGTTAGATTTTGTTGATAACAAGTTGCTGTTATACTGGTGATGATGGACTACTTTCTGGCCCAGGAGCTGTGGCTTTCCTAATATTTGGTGCATAAAGTGAGAATAAAAATTACCTTTTTTCTGTATTTTTTAGGACAAATCCTCCTGTAATCACAGGTGTCTCATCCAAGCAAAATCATCCGCCTATCTGTCTTTGCCTGTGACTGTTATTCTGACTGACTGACGGCACGCGAGTCTAGAAGATCCAGTGACGGGAGGAGAGACGGGTCATCTAAATCTCCTCTCCAATCTGTCTTTTCCCTCCATCCTGCTCAGCTCCCCCTCCCTTCTCTCTCTTTCTCTCTGCGGATTTCAAACTTAAAATGGGAGCTGGGTTTAGGTGTCTGTCCAATACTGCAGGGTCAGAGTGTTCACTGAGCAGCATTCAGTATTCATCCAGACTCTGATGGATTTCCACAGAGGCAGCTGAGCCCGGCCAACAACGAAGACAGACAGTGAGAGTGGGGTGTTGAAGAAGAGAGGAGCAGATAGATAGATGGCACTTCACATCTGCTGGAGGTTCAGCAGAGTCAAGGGTCTCTCCTAAATCTAGTTGAGGAGGAACATCTTTCAGGCCTCAGGGACCACCCCGAAAACCTCCTCCTCTTTTCAGGACGAACAAACGGCCCGAACAGGGTGAAGGTTTCAGGGAACATTTGTCACATAGAGATTTTTGGCTACTGCTTTTCTTATCGCAAAGAGAAAAAAAGGTCAGTTTTTTCTCTCTTTATGGCCAACTGGCACCAACTGCATCCCTCTCTTTATGTCCATCTCTCCGTCTTTCTCTCTCTCAGCGTCTCTTCTCTTCTCTTTGAATTATGAGTCTGTTTGTTATACAATTAGCCTGCTGGGATAGGCTTCATAAATAAAACTGAGGGAGCAGATCAGTGAGTCGCTTTCCCTTTTCTCTATTGGTCTCTGTCCATCTGTGTGTGTGTGTGTGTGTGTGTGTGTGTGTGTGCTCGCGTATGTGTGTGTGTGTGTGTGCGTGAACAAACATGTTGTGTGTCTGTTGTATATGTGACTGAATAGGGGGAGTGAGGCTATGTTGTAAAAGTGTCTCCACCAAGTCTGTTGTCCCCCATTCACCCCACTTTCTCACACAAACGCGCACATTTAGAAGTCTTCACTATCACAACAGTCACTTCCAAACATTACACGTCATCCACGCCACATGTATGTTGGGCAGAGAGGTGTGAACAGCTTGCATATTTGTTACCGTAAAGTTCAGACCAGATTTGTAAGTGATAGAAAGACATCTTTGTCCAGATGGCTGTTGTTATGTCAGCACACCTCACACTGAGATCTATAAGCTTCTACTGGTGTTCAGGGAAGCACTTAAAACTGTTTACATGTTGGATTTATTAAAATATATCACATAAACTGAAGTTTAATGACTTGATGGTATATTTAAAATATAATATAATGTGATTAGTGTCCATTATTGGGGTTTACTTGTCAAAAGAAGCTGAAAGTACAGACTCGACAAAAAAACACAGACTAAAAATGTAATGATTGTTTCTGCTATCTCCTGCAACCAGCACAGATGAATATTTTAAAGCCATAGTTTGACATCTTGGGAAATACGCTTATTTGCTTTCTTGCGAGAGAGTTAGATGAGAAGATCGATACCATTCTCACGACTGTCAGAAATAAGATTGCAGTCGAGAGACAGTTAGTGTAGCTTAGCACAAAGACTGGAAACAGGGGGGAAACAATTAGCCTGGCTCTGGCCAAAGGTAACAAAACCCACGACAGGCACCTTAATTACCACATTGCTTTTTTTGTTCAATCCATATGAACACACAGTGTAAAAACGACACATGGTTTTGCGGAGGTGTGTCGAACTCTTTCCTGACCGGGCGCAGTAACTCTCTGGAGTCTTGTCATCACCGTGAGGTTGCCAAGCAACCCTGGGAGCACCCATAAGGTATAACCTGTTAATTAAGGGTCTTTTTGAGGTGCTGGTAGGTGGATTTTGTTACCTTAGGACAGAACCAGGCTAGCTATTTCCCTGTTTTCAGTCTTGTGTGCAAAGCTAAGCTAGCTCTTGGCTCCTTGGCTGCAACCAAAATGCTACCAAATATCAGTTATTTTGATACACAGAAAACCTTATATATGCAGCTAATTTTAGCCATTAAAGGGTTAATCTTTTCTGCAACTCTAATGGATTTCAATTTGTAACATAGTTCTGTTGTTACAAACCACATTTGCACAGAAGACATTTCTGATAAAAGTGTGTGAAAAGTGGTAAAAACGTCCACGCGCACATTAATTAATTTCTTTTGATGTTGTGGAAAATGCTAATGTGTGGATCCCCTTTAAGATGACAACAGTTCTAAACATTATCTTTAAAAATTATAAAGTACTTAAACAGGTGTTAATTACTACACAAACCGAACCTCAGTCACTGTTTTCCGTCATTAACAAATAGCTTGTTAACTGGAGCGCTAATGACTGTTACTCATAGAGACATGGGACTCAGAAGTGGCAACACAAGGGGGGCCGAGAGCTTATAGCTTGAGTCCAATACGGATGAGTCAGACCATCACAAAAACAAACAACAACACATTACGAAACAGTAGCTCTGCTGCACCCAGCATCGCTTACCTTTGCATGTGCCACTCTTCTCTTGATATCCTGGGTTACAGAGACATCCACCAATAGGAACCAACCATTCTCCATCAGCACCGCAGTACATTTTAGGCTCCTCTCTCTCTTCCGATTGGTTGACACAAGACCCCCTGACCTCCACTAAGGAAGACGTATCAGCCCCGGTGACAGTGTCAGGAAAAGTTGCCAGGTTACGGATGGTGAGGGGGCAGGTTTTGTAGAAAACTCTGACAGAAACCAAAGCGATGCAGGCGCCAACATCCTGAAAGGCCAGGTAGAAACCCTTCCGGGTCGTGACCTTTACGTCTCGCACCTCAGTGTTCAGTTTCATGATGCGGTCACCAACGTCCACCTAGATGAAAGGACAATGCAGTTACTTTAATGAAATGTGCAGTAAAGTGTGTCAGCCCTTATTAATTCAATTTGCTTGTTCAAACTAAAGTGGAAGTTGCTATTGAACCATGGCTGATCTTCACTTTTTCAGCATCTGGCTCTTATCCAGATTGACTTCTATTGATTGCAAAGGTAAAATAAGCTGTAATGCCTACAATGCTAAAATCACAAGTAATTTTAGAAGAGACTAAGCAAAAGTACCCTGGCAACATTCCTGGGATGGCAGAATGGACATCCAAGATAAAAGTGCTTGTAAAACAAATAAAAAAATCACAGCTAAGTGCCGCAGGGGGGTTTATTTTCAAGATAAGAACAAATTAAAGTGAGCGGAGGAGGAAGGATGAAGAACTCAAAGCCTGACTCAGTTGTTTAGTGTTACCTGGGTGAAGCTCTCGTCTGCTGCCACAGTGTCCACCTTAATGAAGCTGCTCTCTTTGATGTAGCTCTCCCTGTCTTCGTTTGATTCGTGGTAGTACAGATTGAATGTCTCCTACAAGACAAAAGAGACGGAAAAAAAGTCAGACTGAGGCGTCTATTTATCATCATCAGCACTCATCTTTTCTCTTAATATGATAATGAGTCAAAGGGGGGTTTGTGCTTGAATAACCAGCAGCTGTAATATATAATAAAGCTCCATTAGCAGCAGTCTGTCCATTAACTAATTAGCATAAAAGTTGACATGTTAAAGAAGTCGTGCTTTTATCGGATATTCTTGTTGTCGTCTAACTTTCTTCTGCACCCAACCCCATACAATGACCATTATCAAAACAGAGAAGTATGTTTTCTTGTACCTTGCAGGTGCCGGTGACCCCTGGAAGGCTGTTACAGTCTCTCAGGGTGAACTTGACTTCAACGTAGACCCGCTGAGCGCCAGACCGAGGGATCCAGTCTGTCCTCAACCAGTTGTTTTGATTGGGTTCTAAGACATTGCACACCTGGTATGTTCTGATGGGGATGTTCTTCTCATCCATGATACTCACCTCTTCCCACTGCAAACAAACAGACGTGCAATTGTATTAGTAAACTTGAGAGAGTGTACCATGAATATTTTCAGGTATCCTCTGGTTTTAATTCATGCCAACAGTATAAAAATCAATATGCGGACACTTAAAAAGTCTTTAAAATAGATATCCCATCAAGGTGATCGTTGAACAAGTGAACATTCCCTGACAAAGTTATGAAATTGTCATACAGTATAGCAGTTATGATAAAGTCAAAACTTTTTCTAATTCAATAAACTTTGACATTTAATATTTATATAATTTGCTGCCAAGCAGCAATGCTTTTGAGGGATGTTGTCAGAAAACAAACAACATACGCAGATGTTGTAAAAAGGATCATGTGAATGTGAGTTTAAGACTCAAGAAGTTGAATGCAAGCAAGGGTTTTCAAAACAGCTGAAAATGATGACATAACTTTGACAAAAAAAATAAATGCAGCTAAATGTTTACATGATAATAACAACAAGATTAAAGTCTCCAAAAGCTGATTATATTATATTGTACTGGCATGAACTGAAACCAATTGTAAAATGCAAAACTAAACTCTAAACTTTAGCTCTAGTAGATTCCAGCTTTGACAGAAGTAATGACCACAGAAACACACTCACTGTGGGGAACTGATCTTGTTTTTCTATCCACTTGAGGAAATATTTGTCCTCATAAATGCAGAAAAAATCAAGATCAAAAACATTTTAGATGCTGGGGGCGTCTCTCCACTAATTCACCACTGTCATTTGAAAGCTCACCGGCTAACATTCGTTTTGCATCAATATTCTGCGGTGGACAGTGGTTTAGATTTGTTGTGACTCCAAGGTTTTTACAAGCACATTTCCATACAAGTGAAGTAGCCTCAACCTTCACTGCACCATCCATCTCAATAGAGCAGACTATTTGCCTTGTACTGTGACCCTTCAAATGACCGCTGAGCCTCCCAACTCCAAATTGGCTTTTTATTGCCACTGAATAATAATCTGCTCTAGTGAGAGCTGTATGCACACTAAATGCGCCGTGTCGAAGGAGAGAAAAAGAGAGGGAGAGTCACGGTGTCAGAATGTGTGTGTGTGTGTGTGTGTGTGTGTGTGTTGGAGGGGTCTGTGTGTGTCTAATTGAGCTTGATCGATATGTCATCAGAGTCGATCTTATTGGTTGATGCTAGCTTATTACAGATATATTGATAAATGAATATTGACGTATATGTTGTCAGAAAAAGAAACTGCAGTGCAGTAAATGTTTCAATGGCTCAATTTTTATGTAAATCTGACCCAATTTTTTTCCTAATTTAAGTGTTTATACGATTTTTTTTACCATTTTTTAAAAATATTTGCTAATTTTCAGTGAGGTTACTGTTAAAGATGTTCTGTCTTACTGTCAATTTGACAATAATATTTAACATTTAAACATTGGATGACAGATTTTTTATTATTCTCAAACATCAACATCCGTATCGGCCTCAAAAATCCAGCATCGGTCAAACTCCTCAGTCTGAAACTGTGCACTCCTCTATGAACAGTATGTGAACATAAGAGAGGGTGCGCATGAGCGAGGGCATGAGCACATGGTCACATCTTCGTGTGTGTTTGTGTGTTGTTGTATGTTATATACGTGTGTGTCTTTGCAGGATATGTGTGTATCGAGGGAGAGAGCTGTAAAAGAAAAAAAGCTGTCATGGGGTATGATGCCTCCTTGTCTAGTCTCTTTTGGAGTCTTTGTCAGCAGACAGAAATCACAGCTGTCAGAGGGGGAAAAAAAAGCTTTTGCTCTTGCCCCAACCATACAGAGATGGTGTTTTGTATCTGTGTGTGCGTGTGTGTGTGTAGCTGATGCAGAAGGTGGGGGGTGCCTGTAATCAAAAGCTCAGTGCGTGCAGACCAGGACCCCGTCAATCAAGCAGCATGTGAGAGAATGAGAGCATGGTGACTGAAGAAATAAGAGTCAAGTTCACCAATAACTCTTAAAACCAACAAAGAGGTAAGAGAAAGAGATATTGAGCAAAAGAGAGAGAGAGAGAGAGAGAGAGGAAGAGGAAGGGCATATAGATGGCAACTCATAATGTACCAACAACAAAAAGTACAAAAAGATGAGATGATATGATATTTAATAGACATTTCCAGGATTCATTCTGGCAACTGCATGGTAGTAAAAATCCCTTAAAAATGACACCCACCACCAAGCTGGTTTATGCCTTCTCGCGTGCCAAACACAACGCCAGCAATCTCATATTAGCACTTAGGCTTGGTGAACAACAGCACATTTCAAAATCTGTGGGACGATTCTTTACAGTTTCCAGGCCCGAGAGAAGTGTGTGCAAGTGTGTGTGAGTTAGCGATGAAGTGTGTTTACCAGAGAGAGAGAACAGGTTGTAAACAGTGTATCTGTAAAAAAATTAATAAATAAATTAAAAAAAATTAGAGCTCCCACTCACCCCTCCCTCTGAAGGACTGGCTGCCCATTTCAGCTCTCCTGGCACTGTCCTGGTATCCAGCAGGGTCACTAAAATGCACACACACACATGCAGGTGGTTTTAAGGCAAAAAGCCTACAGTGCTTCAATAAAATAAATAAATGAATTATATGGGAGTGAGAAATATTTTCCATTTTTGCACTTGGAAGAGTATCCACACCACAAGATCACCTCTAAATAAATGACTACTGAGCTCATGACGAATATGGAATTAGCAGGATGTTTACCTCACCTGATTCGCTCTAGTATATAACTACTTTTAGTAGTGATAATTATTGTTGTTTCCATTACATCCTATCACATAGAGTGTTTCTATAATGTAAAATTTTAGCATTGATTTATAGGCGTCAAATCTTATTTATGCATTAAAAAAACAACCATAAAGTATCAAGTTTTAGCTGTTTAAACTGTACACTACAGTGTGCGCTACAGTGGCCATATTATGTGGAAATATCCAAGAAACAAAAGATTTTCGTCACAGCACTGGAAAGAGAGAACATGCAGCTGAACTCCTCAGGGGGCCACAACTCCATGAGAAAGCAGGAAAAATAACAAGTGTGCAATATCTCCAAAAATTCAACTTTTTGGCTGTTCAAGTTTCATATATATATTTATATATTCGCCCTGCTCTTTACCATCCTAGGACGCGCACGGAGCGGAGCGCACGCAGCGGTGTCTCCCAGCGTGCAGGAGCGGATAACCCGGAATGTGTCGCGCAGCTCGGACCGATTCCCTCCGTACGTACTCACCTTCGTTGGGTGGATAAATCCTCGTCCTCGAACTTGAAACTAGTGTAATTATCCAGATGAACGTGGAGAATATTCGCCGTAAATTTGCAGCCATGTGTGCCCCGTGAAAGCGTGTGTGTTCCCCGTTGGCTCTGCGCGCAGGCTGAAGCGGCTCCATCCCGGTGGGAAAAGTGTGTGTGAATGAACCCAAGTGTGAAAGCGAGTTGGATGCAGCAACGGATACTGGGGCGGTCTCTTACACTCAGATGCTTCCCTTAATGGTAATTCAAATGACATGAGCCAAATGACATACAGTACTGTGGTCCATATGAGCCTCAATGTTTCATCTCTACTGTCTATTTATCTAAAAAAAGACGAGAACTGAGATCACACTGAAATTTTGGAAATGGTGGCTCTTAATGTGTAGACATCTTTGTAGGCTCTATGGATTAAAACAGGGGACAATGAGGTAGTAGGTGAAGTAATAGAACACTTTCATGCTTATTAACCGACTGTAATAACTTTAAATAAATAAAACAATGCTGACATTTCCCTTTAATCAGTCAGTGATCTCTCAGAACAATCGCAGATATGGCCCAGTCTCCACTGAGAAACCACTAATCTAAAGATAAATAATGGAGGGTAAAGTTAACAAATGCACAACTCCTTTGGATAGTCGCTGTCACACGTCAGAAGTGACATTTAGGAGTGATAACCCTGAAGGGTGCCAGCAGACATGGGGTCATTAAACGTCACATCATCACGTTTTGCTGTTAAAAAAAAAAATCACAGCCTGTCACATGAATACCAAAACATGAATGTGTCACAATTTCCTGACGAAGGGCTGAACTGCCTGAATTTGGTTGCTTTCATGGCAACTGAGGTTGTTGGAGGCTCTTTGTCCTACAGAAGAGTGTGACTACAGCGCCACCTGTTGATGGCTACTGAGAAAAGGAGGAGAAACCCAGTGACTGCTTGGGGATTTTTTTTTGTGGGTTGTTGGTTGTTTTAAAGCCAAGATGAGGGTAATCATTCCTCCCCTGTTAGCTACAGTTTTATCGTTTTCATTGATAAGTATGGACATAATACAGAAATAGGAGCAGATTCAGTCTTGAAGGAGGTGGTTATAAAGAAAAAGGAGCAGGTCTTTGGCCTCGTGTAGAAGCGTGATGGAGCGAACAAAGAGCAGGCTCATGACCCGTCCTCCTACACTCTCCCTTCTCTCAAAGACTCTGGTGAACAATCACTCTTGATGGAGGCACAGCTTGAAGAAGTAAATAGAGGAAGTAAATACTTTCATTTACATTGATCCAGTGGGGTTTTACCCGATCTGTTGTACATTTTAAGAACAAAAGATGAAACAGAGATGAGCTCCACGCAAGATCTCATAACCTCGGTGGAAATCGACCAACAAAGAGACTCGGATAGCAAGTGTTCCGTTGTTTTCAAGTCTTTAAACAGAGAACTGTATGTGTGAGCCCACATTTGCATGTATGTGCTTGTTTATGTCTCCATCTTGGCCCGGTCTCCATCTCGCTTTGTGTCTTCGCAGTTGCTACGCCGAAACCATCTCGATCCCCTGTAAGGCATCATAATGGACCCAGGAAGAGCATCTGGCGCTTTGAGACGCCAAAAACGATCTCCCCACTTCGACCTGCCACTCTTCCCCCATCCACCATAATACGTTTTTCACGTTTCATTCTCCCCAAGCGCCACGACAGACTGCGCAATCACAAAGACCCAATTAGCCGAGAGGGGATCACGATTTCGCCCGGGGAGCGACGGGCCAATCGCATCGGCCGACGTACGGCGAGGGCCTATGGGGCAGCGGCGCAGGTGGGTGGGACATGCCTTTGGGGCGGAGGTGACACAGTGACATGGATGAAGAGCGTTCCGTTGTTTCTGGTCATTTGTGTCACCGAAGTTTTGATTGATGACCGTCGGGATGTTTTTCCCACTCTCCCCTGAGATTCCCAGCTCTCTGGAGGGGGTTTCCACAACAGGCCCCCAGCTTCAAACCCCTACTTTAAGTTTGCCCCTTACCCTAGGCCGCACAAACACACACCTACATGCACACACACAAACACACACTTACTTTTTGTTCTGTTTGGGGCCCCAGATGGCTGCTACCCACACATCTGTATTGTAAAACACTAAATATAGACCGTGTCTGTTCTTGTTTGCATATGTGCACATGTGAACTTCCCGTACACGTATGTATTTCCATGTGTCTAATAATGATAAAGAGAATGGAAGGGACAGGAAGAAATAAAGCAAAGTACATAAAAAGTAGCCAAATGTAAATGCGTGCATGTGTGCGAGAGTGTAAAGAGAAAAGCCCGGGGGACGGTAGGTGTGTGGGCGGCTGGGAGAGATGAACAAAAGAAGCAGAGAAGAGAGATGAGGAGCAGCGCACTGCCAGTGAGGATTTGATTGGGTGGGTGGGTGGCGGTGGTAAGAGAGAGAGAGAGAAAAGGGGGGCTGGTGTTGGGTGTTGAAAAAGGATCTTCCCTCAAAGCCTTGCTAAGATATTCCTGGAGCGAGGTTTCATTTGGCTTGCAGTCCTACAGAGAGTGCTTACATCGTACTGGGAGCTAAAACCATTTAGTATTCAAACGACTAGACTGGTATTCTGTGGTTATATGACAGATAATAGTCAGATTTTCTAAATCTGTGGGGTGTGAGTATGTGTGGTTGAACTCCTCGGGTCGACAAAGCGTCATTAGCATGTCAGAGGCGTTTCGTTAGTACCCAGTTCTCTCCATAACAGCTGCTAGTCTGGCAAATTACTCAATTCATGTGTGCATGCGTGTGGATGTGTGTCTGTGTTTATGCGCGTGTGTTCAGTATAAACAAAGGAAGAAGCGAACAGAAGGTTTCATCAAAACCATCAAAACACCAAAAGTCTGTGTGTGTGTGTGTGTGTGTGCGTGTGCGTGTGTGTGCGCGCCATGCATCGTGTGCTCACTTTGATGATTGAGGAAATCTCCATCAGCATCTTGCTGTCAGAGCGTATATGTGTGTGTTTGTGTGGCGTGTTTGTGTGCGATTGCATAAACACGGTGTCAGAGTGATGAGATGTTCTCTCCATCCATCTGTTCTGCTGGCATTTACATCTTCAGAGGGCGACAATAGAGGAGAGCTAGAAAGCGGGAGAGAGAAAGAGAGTACAAGAAGGACAGAGATAAACAGTTGAGTGAAGAGATATTACGATAACGTTGGTTTTGTCTGTCAGTCAAAAGGGCAAAAACACACTCTCAGGTCACCTGCGGAGCGCCGAGGCTCCATTCTGATGTGATCTTTTAACATGTCAGAGGGTTTCTGTGTATCTGTAAGTAAGTGTGAGTGTGAAGCTGCAGTGTGTTTCCTGTGGATGTGGTTACAACGGTGTGCATGTGTGCCTTCCAGGACGTGCACGGTGTCTGTTTGAGAAACAGAGAGAAATCACATTGTTCTGATCCTCCTTATCTGCCGTCTCGGTGGAGAGCCCGTGCTGTTTCCCCCCTCAGCGATGTGACCTGGCTGTGATACCACATGCCCTCGTCTCTGCAGATAACAGACCACCCTAAAAATACTCCTCTTTCTACCACTCTAACACTCTTCCCCTCTGTTCTCCTCACCTCCTCTGGCTCACTGTATCCTCCGGAGTCTCCCTGGCCAGGAGTAAGCTCTGCCAGACTGAAATACCTCTGGGCGCTTCCTAATGTCACAGAGGTCCTATAATTCTATATTTTCCCCTCTTTTCATCTTCTACTACTCATTCTGTTGGAGGCCGTGGATGTTACAGAGTCGGCTTGAGCAGCAGAAGTGCAACTCAGACTGTTACATCACAAGTTTTCTTATAATTTTCCACAATAATTCCTCATCCCCCCTGCAGCTACTTCAGTCACCCACACTCTGGACACACAGGGCAGATGGGATGTAGGAGGAGACGGTGAGGACAGAATCTGCCGGGCTCACATAATTATACATCAAGTAATTTACCACAATCCTCAGTAAAATATCGAAGAGTGCATTGTTTTCCGTGCCTCACGGGTGTGACAGTCTGGACCAATGCTAATTATGATAAACCAGGCCTTTTTTTAAGATCATGCCACAGCCAAGTGCTTTTGCATCTCTTTGCTGCCTCCCTCGCTGCCTAAACTCTCCTCTTTTGTGAAGTGCTTTTAAGGATACTGACAATGACCCTCTCTGTAGTTTTGAGGAAGTTTCTTGCTAATCTAAAACGCTTTTATTCCAAGCTCCTTTTGCCACATTTGACGTTTGGGGTTAGAGAGCTGTCGTCTTTTTGTTCTTTTCCTGTGTGTGTGTGTGTCTGTGCCCATGTGTGTGCATGCATCCTTGCCTTTCTTTTGGGCCAAACCCACGCAGGTGACCAGAGGGGGCCATGTGTGGGTGGACAACTCAATGGTGACCCCCTCTCTTTACCCTCACTCACCCTCCTCTCTCCTCCCATTCCCTCTTTTCTTGCGCTCGGTCCACCAGTGTGAGTCCAAAAAAGAGGGAGGAGGAGGAGGAGGGAGGAGGAGAAGGAGGAGGGGGCCCAGGAAGAGAAAAAGTCTGTTTCACACCCACCCTCAAGCAAACACACCGGCCAAAATTTTGCAGTCGCCAAAATAACAGCATAATAAGAAAATGTCTGCATGTTCGACTTTGATCATGAAGTAGTAGCTTCCGCAAACATGAAAGACAAAGCATGAGAGGCTGTAAGGAGTTTCTTGTGAAGTAGCACCGAGACAATTAGTTGATTAATGGATTAATCTGCAAACAGAACATAAGTCAATTAATATTTAAAATAAGACTAACTATATGAACGAACAGTATTAATGGTTGTTCACAAATGAACAATGAAATGGCTGTCTGATGTCAAAGCAGTCGCTCGTAGTGACGAACCAACAGAGAATTATCACTAACTCTGCATTTCCTCACAGCTCGAGGGAGCATTTTGAAGGAATGTTAATGAGGCTGGATGTGTTTGCTAACACATTAACCAATCAGAATGATAGGGCGATAATTTGTCAATGTTGTGTTTACAGCTTGTTACACCACACACACACACACACACAAAAATCATTTTTGTGACTAGAAATGCATCTTTAAATTCTTGTCAGTCATTCTTGTCATGTCAATAATACATTGTATTTAAGAGCGCTTTTCTAAGTACTTAAAGAAACTTTACAGGATAAAATCATCAAAACATCAAATCAATGAATGAGTTAGGGCTGCGACTAATGATTATTTTTACCGTGTTCATCATGTTTGGACCAAGTGTACAAGAAATATTCTGTGTTCAGTGTTAGATTATCAATAGATTATCAAAATGATTTCTGAATTTGAAATGAATAATCGGTTAACCGATTCATTGTTTCAACTCTAAGATGATGAACTGTACGATCAAAAAACTGTAAATGAATCAATAATGTGAATAATCACCTGAAACAGGGCTTTAACCTCGCAGGAAAGTGTGTGTCTGTGTTTGTTTGTGTGTGTGTGTTTCACTAAGGAAGATGATAAGAGGCTGTGTTTTACGGAGGATTAGCAGGGATTAGGCTGCCAAACAGATGATTGTCCAGTTTATCACATTACCTTTCCCTTTATCAGTAGTTGCAATAGGTCATACAGACATATGCACAAACACGGAGGATGAATGAGAAGCCAGGATATAAACTGTTCCTGAACGTGTGGAAACTTCTTCACACACTGTGTTTATGACATGATTTGTTATGAATAGTATTCACTAAACGTTCACTGAACATTTAGGCGAGTCTCATCGCTTTTGCACTGTTAAATTTACTGCTTTTCTGTTGCTGAATGACTTTACTATATAGCAGTTTTGAAACCATCTACAGTTTGTGATATAAAAAAGCCTGATTTGCATTTCACATATGAAAAGCTTTTGTTCTTATGACAGATTTTCAGGTTGTGTGGGACTTTCACTTCACATTCATTTATCATGTCTTGCTTGACATCCATCAGCGGCCCATACCAACACTGCCCCCCTATGGGTGTAGGTAGAAAAAACTGCTGGTGGACACCATCAAATAAATCTGGCGTGAGTGTGTGATGTGGTGTGCTAAATTGAGACGTGTAGGCCGGACTGTTAAGTGGGAGGAGAGAGGAGGTTTCAACGAGGGCACAAGTCGGGCAAGTCATCACGGGAACATCATGAGTCATGATCTCTGAAACTGTCACGAAATGGCAAAGCTTAAGACAGTCAAAAGTAATTTCAGCCTTCTAGATTAGACAAGGTGATGTCTAAAATCTAACGGACAAGTGTAACTATATAAGTTTAATCTTTATGAACTTGACATAAATACTCTAATCTGACTAAAATATATCTGCACAGAAAACGTATGACACGTACCAAAGTGTGCTTCCTTATGACACTTATTCCCATAGAAAGACATACATTATAAACGTGAACACAACAGCAGCTCATCTCTTTCTTGGCTAATTAATTCTAGTGGATTCCTGTACACTCAAAGATGCATTAATTTTAAGGGAGAAAAGTTACTGTGAAGATGAGTCATTTCAGCTAATGGGGGAGATGAAAATTCAAGAAATTCCTGGCATATACACGCTTATTAATCACATCAACATTTTACGTGGTGGGACTTGGGAGGCTCATTCGACTGGCAGCAAGGCCTTCATGCTCTGACAGCGATCACCTGTGTTTCTATAGTGCCCTTGAGTAAAAGACGGTGAATCTCCAGCAGCAGCTATACTGGCTCTAATCTTTTGTTAGATTTCCTCGTGAAAGAAGGTTGAAAAAAATAGATTTGTCATTCAAGGATCTGTTGAGTAGCACTCTGAAGATGCAATCGCTCCCTGTACTGTATGTAGTGTAAATGGCGTAACAGCAAACTCATGGTGACTGTACAGCATTCATGAATTCATTCATGAATGTTGCTTTCGCAGTATTTTACTGTGCAGGCGGTGTGGATATTTACAATTAATCATTTACAGCTTGTACATGTATTTTTTGAGACGTACAGTACACTATGAAGTGTTTACAAGTGGAAGATGTTGTGCCTATCTAGGTCAGCTGAGCTAGATTTGGAGTTGTCAGCTTTCTGCAGACTAAATAGGTCATGCTAACGAGGAGGGGGGAATTTGACAAGCCTTTCATACTCTATCAGTTCTCACCACAAAACAATCTCAAGATTGCTGATTATGTAAACACCCAGAATCCAGCTTTAAGTTACAATGTCAGTTTATGACAATGGATAATACAGTCACTTCTGTCAACACTAGAATATATATGAAGCAACATAAGGCAATATTTTGTCTAACAAATTCCTTTTTAAGTATAATTATGCATGCATATGCACTGAGAGCTATATATGCAGCAATACATTGGGAGAAATCTAAATGAAGCGAGGAATGTGTGAAGATTAAAATCTGCTGTTCTGTATATGAAGAGCTTCACAGCATGATTATTAACCCAGAAAGTATAAATATAGATGAGGGCCCAAGGAGACAATATGAACCTAATGCATCCATTCCATAGTTATACTCTCATAGGCCCACATGCTCACACAACACACACAAGTGCAATGTCAGCAACTTTCGCTGTCATGATGCAATAGCGGACTTCCTGTCCTCAATTTAAGAGCCACAGGTAAAAAAAAAAAAAAATCAATGTATATATATATGTATGCCGAGGTTATGTATTTAGTAACTTCTCTGCTGGTTCTTCACACCCGTCAACATGGCTCTCAGAGGTATGCTCACCGTGACAACCGTTCTCCTCTGCATCCTACTTGGCTTGCTCACTCCGGCTCCAGCCGCCCGTAAGTTTATCGCATTTGACAGTTCATGAATTAGATTAAAATACAGTAAAAATGATATTAGTACTCTAAAATGAACTGATTAATCGTGTGCTGTGTGTCCAGTAGGTTCATCCTGTTGTACCAGATACTTTAGGAAGCCAATAGGCTTCCAGTATATAAAGGGCTACAGAGAACAAACTTCCTGGGAAAACTGTCGCATCGAGGCGATCATGTAAGACTCTCTCCTATGAAATCATGAAAAGCCCAATCTGAACCACTGCCTACAACATTTAAATACCATTGTAATAGCATATCAAAGGGTTCATGAAGACTAACAGATCTTTTTTGTTGGATTTATTTTAAAATCTTTAGAAGAATCACTAATTATTTCTACACAAGCTGTCAAAAATCAATCCAATTACAAAACTGACTATCAAAGCTCAGTTCTTCTTTTTGATTACCGACCGTAGTGTCAAATACCGAAACCTGGAACTGAATACTTCATACCTGTTTATTTTTTGATCAAATATTTTCGACTATGTTGTGTTACTACAAAACAACACAAAACACTGATTTATTTGATAAACTTATTTTGTTAAAAAGAAAAGAATGTTTTTGTATAAAACTTCTTATATTCCTCAAAATAAGTTATCTTAAAAATTGTTTTGGTATCGCAACTGGAACTTGGCTATCAAATATTCACTGTTATCAAAACATTATACATATACTATACAATCATACACTGTACTACAATATAGTATTATTAGTAGTAATAGTTATTACTACTGTTAGTAGTAATATGTATATAGTAATATAGCATTCTATATATCTCTGTATGTGTGTCTGATAATGTGTCTCATTATTGCAGTTTCCTCACGGTTCGGAAGCAAGAGATATGTGTGAATCCGAACGATAAGTGGGTGAAGACTATTCTGAAATTACTCAGGTATGAGACTCCTACTCACTTTTAAATAGCAATCACTTTCTTAAGGATCTTAAAATCAGGAGAAGCTCTGTGTGTTAACAGGGTTTTATTTTGGGGGCACTGTGGGTAAAAACTCCTCTCTTCTTTATAGTTCAAAACTGTCCAAGATGTCCAAGGGTGGCTCTGCTGCAGGTGAAACTCACACGAAGAAAGGTGTGAAGCATGCATCTAATGATGGAAGTGGATCTTTCCTCAGTACCACGGAGACCTACCCAAACAGCACTGAAAGTTTCGATTAGTTGGTTGTTGCCTCAGAGTAAAATCATTTGTGTTACAGGAATGACCATTTGAGGGAGCATTTCAGAGAGACTGAACCTACTGTAATCTTGTCATGGTGGGGATATTATCTATGAAAAAGCAAAGAAATGCTAATTACTTTTATTTGCTTAAACATATGCAGCTTCAGCTCTAATACTCCATTTAATCACGACTCAAGGGGAACCTGAAAAGAACAGCTTTTAGATCACTGATTGATCAGATTATGCGCTTAGCCGCTTAGTTAATGTTAAGGTGAACGTCTCTGTTTTTAAATCATGCTGTGACTATACTGTCTTATATCCTGCAATTAATCTCTTGTTTAATCAAGTTAATGCGCTAAAATATGAACATAGCAATTCTTATAAACCAATAAACTTACTTCATAATACCCCAACATTGTTGTCCACATTTATTTAATCAAACTACGACACTGTCTCACTAAAGTGAGTCATGTTCAATGCAGCTATGGCTAACTTGTTGTTAAAATGTATTTTCAACAGTGATTAAAGGGCAATTAGTGGTTTAAACCAATCCTGTAACGCATCATTCTGGATAGGAAAGTCCCTTCACATCATTAAAAGGTATACTTTCCAAACAATAGATGAGAGAAGTCCCACAACCTGTTTAAACTACAGACTGCTGCTGTGCATGGTGTATGTTCAAGTGGTGTGACATGTGTGCCTGGTGTATTGAGAAAAGGATGCTCCCAGCACATCTGCTGGAAGGTGTCTGAAAACTTTTCGATGAGCTGTCCTGCCCACCCCAGGCTCATGCAAATGCATGACATGACTGGCAGGGAGGCAGTCTCTTGTGCTATTTCAGATCAACACCCCAAGGGGTTGGTGCTCCAGTCAGACAAGGTGACTCCCTCAATGACACGCTCGTCTCATCCTCAACTGTCCTGAAGTAATTTCACGTTGCCACTAGATGGCAGAGTCGATCTGTAAAATACTCTGCCTCTGTCAGCTTCATCATGATGTCTGGACGGTAATTTGATTAACATAGCTACTTTTAATTTCCAATATCAAGAAATAACAAAGACACATGTGGATAGAAGACAAAAATATTTATTTTTCTTTCCGAACAGCAGACATTATGGATGCTTTTTATATCTTTTAGCTGTTAAGCCTTATGTTAACTGAACACACAGACAGGGAATTACAAGAAAAATGGAAAGACATAAATATAAAAGACAATAAATATTAAATAGTACATTAGAAAGCATTTAAAGCGTTTTAAATATTTTAAATTAATCCAAGATAACTGGCTATAGATATTCGCGCTGGTCAGGAATGCTTTTTAAATGTTGGTGGTTCCAGTGGTAGGAGCAGAAGTAGTGTTCTTCTTTGCTCTGCGTACCTGCCTGTAAAAGACACAAAGAAGAGATAACAGTTAAAATAAGTTTGTGTTGTCCCTGAACATTCATGATACATCAAACTAGCAAAAATGGTCAATACTGGCTGAGATGACAAAGGTCTACTCACTCTAGCTCCTTGATCTTTTCAAACACCCAGTCCTGTTTCCAGTGGCTGCAAACCTCTCCCTCTGTGGTCTCGAATCTGGTTAGAAAAAAAAAAAAAAGATCAGTCACAATCTCCAAAAACCAATTTTCATCAAGAATTTCAACATATACTACTATACAACATATCTGATTGTCACTCTGTCTAATACAATAAGGATGTAATTCTTACATGACAGCACGGACACATGGGAGGATCTTCCTCTGGATCCTGTAGCCCAAGATGGGAGCAGTGACATTCGAGACACTGACCTCAGTGCAGCACTTCACAATCTTTATTTCTGTTCAGAGAAACAAACAAATGTTAGGAGCATACAACCTTTTGATTTGCAACATCAAATCTGAATAAATACACATGGTGCTGGCCTACATTTTCATCAAAAGTCAAACGTTTTAAATGTGCATAGCAGGATACAAGTTCTTATGTGGATTCTAGTTGTCTTGGAGCAGACTAGTGTAACATGGTGCAGGATCTCTGAGAGGTGACTTACCAGTAGCTGTTGCTGCCAAAGCCAGAACCCCGACGAGGAGAGCCAGGCATGTCAGTCTTCTGATGCACAGCTGCATGGTTACTGCGTGAGATGTTTCAGAGGTTCTTTGCAGAAGCTGAATGTTGGCTCTGGGAGCTGCAGACTACTGATCTCCTTGGACCAGACCTCTAGGTTTTATACCACAAAAAGAGGAACCATGGCAAACTGACCTAATGCATCGCCTCTCAGGGCTTTCTACATTGAATGTGTGTGTGTGTATCAGAGTGGGCGGAAAGGACGCACTTGGGTGTCACTAGTTTATCGTTTCCCTTTTTTGTGATTTCATCATGACATTGCTGAGCTGTCAAAGAAATTCATTGATATTGCAGCTAATGTACAGTAATTCTGTCTGCAGGACTCATATTTTATTTCTTTTTCTACTACTTCTTTTCTGTTAGCAATGACCAACTTAAAAGTTACTTAAATATATTAATGTACAAATAACGAACTAATAAACCTGCTTTAATCCACCACTGTAGTCAATTTTCAGCACGTTCATCCTTCATCTTTAATATTCTTAGATGTATTCTGTGTGCAGAAAATTCAAGAAGATCTCAAAATATCGCAAAAAGTTTTTCCTCTTGTTTGAGGTGGAAAAGTTGTTTCATCTATAAAACAACATGCAACAATGAAGTACAATGAAAACAAACGTAGCAAATAAATCATGATGTCCGTGGAAGCTTCAGCTCCACCGGAGAGATGAAAAATAGCGGCATTGTGGGGAGCGATAAGGAAATTAATACGTAAAACAAACGCCATTTTGTTTCACACTCTTCTTCTGCAACGGTTTAATGGCACCTGACTGGAAAATGAGTGCCTTCAGCTTAGTTTATCATACATAACATACATAATTGGCATTTTCTTTTGCTGTTTTTCCTTAAAGTTCACTTTGGGCTACATTTGGATAGAAACCTAACTTATAAATGATAAACTGGCATCCTGTCCAGGCTGTCCGCAGCTTCTCACACAATGCATACTGGGATACACTCCAACCCCCAGGGCCCTGAACAAGGTAAGCTAGAATAGGGAACAGATAGATGGGCATGCATATTATTCTGTATTAACAGTAATTTTCTCTATTTTCTCGTTAGCTATGCTCTCCACATGAGGAATAATAATGGGATTTATGTATAAATCCTGCTGATTTCAGTGATAATGTAAAAGCAAAGTCATGTGCCTGTCACTGCCCCCAATGTGTCATCTGTCTCTTTTTTTCCATTTGTGTGCATTCCCTGCAGTTAGCTGTCATGGCCAGTGCAAGACCAAGAAAAAGGGAAGGAAGGAGATCCTAAGGCCACCGCAAATGTCCGAGCATCCTCAACCCAAATTTGGTCATACTTCCGTCATTTTAGTTACAAGCCTGAACTTGTCTGAGAAGGCCTTAAAATGATTCAGACAATCTAAACAGTACAAAAGATCGAAATTACTTTGCAAGTAGAAATGTGTTCCTTGATATACTGAATATCTGATTTAGCACAAACTAAATGAGGAGGGTTTATTTTCACTTCAGTTTACTTGCAGATTTATAAAAAGCTGCCAAAAGCCAAAGAGCTGCCAAAAAGAGAAAGAAGAATCGAGTTTGTTGTTGCCAGTAAAACAAAGCTGCCAGTTACGTCCCACAAGACACGAGTTGGTTCAAAAAGCAAATTAATTTGCTCTGTCTGGCTTATACAGGATTTGCTTTAAATAACCATTCATGCATTTTTATTATATAGTATATTATAATTATATATATTAAAAATCACTTAATCTAGACTTTGTAGACTGTTCATTCATGATCCATACAAACTGCATCACTGGAACTCATCACCACCTACAAATCTCTGGCACCTCACCTCCGAACTACACTCAAATTAAAAGGTAAGACTATGACGGTATGTAGCCTACCCTACCACACAAACAGTGTTTGAACACTGAACAACCATCGGTGAACAAGTTTCGGTGTTTTCAATGAATGATAAAAAGTTAAAAAAGGTATGCGCCAAAATACTAAGAATGTGAAATTATGTGGTGTGAGTTTCAATGTCAAGTCTCTTCACAGAAAAAATAAATAAATAAAAAAAAAAAGCAGAACTTGTAATCTCAGACTTTTTAATGCCTTGATGATAATTCCAAAAACTCAGTTTCTCAATAAAGTCATGCCCATGCCCTTGTGTCCTCTAAGGAAGTTACAGTATTTTTGCTTCGTTTTGCAGAAGCGTGCACGGTTGAAAGGGATGTCCGCTATGCCAAAGGATAAGATCTGCTGATATCTAAGAAAAGAAAAGAAGGAAAATCGCTGCATAGTTCAGTCTCAGTGGAGTAATCTTGTGCATGTTACAACAGAGAGAAGTAAGATAATTACTCATGCAAAGATTCATGGGAACAAACAGCTGTATTAAGACATCGTAGAGGCCTATTCTGATGTAAAATAGTTTTAACATCCATAAATCCCAGCACCGGGTGAGAAAATATTATCTGTTGTCATCAATCAACAATCCTTATCAACTGCTCGAATATAAAGTGTTATGATCTTTAAACAAGACGGCTTCAGAAAATTGGCACTGACCCCTACTCTGTACTTTCCCACCTTTGTAGTTGTGTCACTTGGTTTATATCTCATCAAACTGCCCTTTCAGACAACAACATAATGACACTTGGGATACAATCCACTGTAAAAATATAGAGTAACACATGCTTCCACTTATCAGAAAATCATCAGTGATTTAATATTTACATGTTCTAATAATCTGAAATGTAAATAATCTGTATTAATGCATCTCAAAACATGGTCTTATCAGTAGACTGTTAGCTGTGTCAGCTGATACTGGAGGCAGACTTTACTGGATATGGTGTTTGATCGAAACAGTAAAATTCCTTGTCATTGAAAAGCAGAAGTGATGCTCGGAATGAGGAAGGAAGCGTGAACAGTGTGATTGGTTACAATAAAATGAAGATAAAATTGTGAAACAAGCTATGCAATTTCTGAATGGTGGGTTGAAGAAAGTTCTCCTTTTTTATGTCACTCATACATGCGTTTTTATCTTATATCAAAGGCTGTTAATCTGACAAATTAAGTCAGATTAAGACTGTACCTGTGTGACCATTTATCAAATTTAACAATCCAGGCACATTGCCACACTGGGTTATGACTTCTCTTATATCGTTATCTTTATGGGCTCCAGCTTACTGCCAAATGTCAATGAAACAATACAGTGCAATACTTGGTAGAACAATCTTAGCCCTCAGCACTCTGGAGCGCAACTACGGGACATATTAGTAAGTCATAATAACAGACTGTCATTGCGGAGGGACAGGATAGAGTCAACTAAACATAATGAATCCATTAAAAACACTCCCCGTACATTGTCATCTTAAAAGCAATGGAGCGACAGCTCCATCAGTGCTTATTGACGATGGGATAACTTCTACAGAGACATGGAGGCTGCAGGAGAGATGAGGTCCTCATTTTAGTTTTGTGTTGACTTTGACATCCAGCAGTTACAGAGCAACATTATCATTCAGTCTGAGTTGTGTATGTGTCCACCAGATAAATGAAAGTCCAATATTCACTCATTTCACTCTCTTTAGGTCAATACCAACTCCTGAGGGAAATATCTGGCTTTTTATCGGCTAAATGCTCCAAATGTTTACCAGATAGTCACTAACTTTGCTAAACTGGTTGTTAACATAGTTATACAACTATGATTGCAGCTGCAATCATAGTTCACAGAGATTTAGTGGTTTTGTAGCAACACTGCACTACTTTCACTTTGTTCTTGACAGACAAGGGTCATAAACCTCACGGCCGCTGGAGGTAGCTACTTGTCAAATGAACATAAACTTATGTTGTTTAAGGCATTTAAATACATGACAAATACACTCATTTTCAAGTACCTCAATTTAAATCACCCTACATAAAATGACATAAAAGTGTCCCCTGTCCCTGGTCAGAGTCCCGTGAATGTTATTAACATCCACTTATTAAAATCCTTTTGAGTTTACCACATAATTGTAGATAATTTTAGGGGTCACAAACAGTTTTTAAAGCTTACCTGGAGTCCAAATGAAGACTCCATCGTGTCCAAGTCCAAATCCTGTAACGGTCTGTGTGTTCCTCCTTCATGTAGTGTTGTAGCATCTCTCAGGCTCTTGCACAGAGTTTGACCATGAACAAACAACCTACATAAGACACAATATTAGGTACAGCCATTGTCCATTTTTACTGGTATGAATATTTAATGACCAAGAGAATGTAACAGCATTTAAAAAATGACTATGACTAAACTAACATGCCATAAACTGAAGCATTAGTCACATTTTAGTCTTTAACAATGCATGCTACACCACTTGGCTAGCTAACATTGTGGTAGACTGACATTAGCATAGAAAACATACTCACCAGATTTTCACTTAAAAAAACTGATAAATTTGGATCTTCATGTTTTAATGAACCACAGCATCCCAAAACACAATACACTTGGTCCTGGTTAACTCTGACGTGAAGTATCAAACAAAAAATAGCAACTGTTACTTCTTGTAGCTAACTTTAATGTTTTTAATGTTACCTGCCCAAATGACCTGCCCAGACAACATGAGCTAACGCCCTCTGTTGCGCATTCAGGAAAACTGCAACCCTTTCATGTAAACTATTCGTTGTAAAAATGTATGTAGGTTACATAATATTGTATAAATGATTATATTCATACTGTGGTATAAGACAGGGTTACAGAGGTTGGTGTACTGTGAAGGTCTCCCTTACAGCCATTATTTTACTGGTGGTAAGTAATGAGTTAATGAAGTATGAGGTCTTTCTATAATTAGTTCTCATGTTTTTTGAGGAATGAGGATCCTTCTGATGTTATGTTGGGGAATTGTTTGTGTTTTGAGATTATTATTTACCACATGGCCACACAAGTATTAAGATAACTCTGATCTAAATAGCTGAAATGCACACCTGTCTAGGAGCCATCTGGAGATAAACCAAGTTAAAACTTTCAAATGAGGATAGTGTCTCTGCTGTTATGTTTTTCCTGCCATGCATGAAAGAACAGGTGAGCACATACCATGCGGTTCTCTGTGAAACAAAACAACATGGTTTGGTGCATTCTCTATGTCCGTGCATCTGTTTGTGTCTGTGTATAACCCTCACATGTGCCTGCAAATGCAATGAGACAGACACAAAGGATATGTTTCGTCTCCTACTGCATATGCTGTGGTCACAGAAATGAGTGTGCCAGCGTCTCAGCTCACCTCAAAAACCTTAAAAACAGTAGAAAGCTACTATGTAAAAGATAAAAGGGGGTCAATTGACCTGTGGGAATTAACCTTTGCAGTTACACAAAAAGGTTTCCATTTGTGTGTATCCTGTTTAAAAAGATGTAGATCTATTTTTATTTATACCAAACCTAAAAAACAAAGAATGAACCTGTCATTCATATGATGTTAATAACAAATAAAAAACTGGTCTGTGTAGGAAAGTGCTTTGATCCCTTTATAATGAATGTGGTAAAGCAGAAAGTTTCACTGATATCATAATTTCGATTGACCATAATGATAAAGATTATGCATTTGACATCCTGTTACAGCAGTTACACATATTTTCCATATAATCATTTGAATTGTAAATATTCTAATACTACATGCAAAGACCACATCCTGCAGTGGAAAACATACTGACACCCTCAGACCACCAGTAATGAGTGAGTGGAGGGTCCAGGACCACTTTGGTGAGCTACTGTAGGTGGTTATAAATATATCCTACTTTCCAGTCGTGTGGGTGCAGCTCAGCTTGCAACTGCCTTAAATGAATGGGCTGACTGAGCTGGTGGGTTTATAAGTGATGCACAGTGCAGACTACACATCAGACCGGTTTTAGCCACCTACACAATGACAAGTCCTACCTTAGTCTCACTCTTCCTTCTAGCTAGCATGCTGTCCACAGCTTTTGCTCACGGTAAGATAAATATCAAGATTTTTATGTGTGTGCATTTTGTTTATTCAATATTTCACATATGATATGTCTTATTTCATGTTATATTGTAAAAAAAAGTTGACAATGATAACAATGGACTCTTGTGTCTTTATTCAAAGGTGGCCTAGCCAGCTGTTGTCGATCGCTTTCAACCACTCAAGTCCACCGTGACAATCTGAAGAGTTACTACAAACAAAATCAACCGCCATGCCCGATACCCGCAGTGGTGTAAGTCATCCAATCTGTTCAGTGTTGGATTTTTGTACATAGTTTGTCACTGCATGTCTTTGCATGTCCTTGGAACTTTTGAGTTTAGTACAGTTTAGTCTATGTGCACTGTGATGCATTATATTTCAAGAATAATATTAATAATTTCTATTAAGTTTGGATCAATTATCTTCTCTGCAGAAATGTTGCAACATGTTACTAAATGTATACTTTATGTTGTGATTTTCAATAGATTTACCACGCTGAAAAACAAGAGAATCTGCTCCGACCCCACCAGAGTGTGGGCAATGACCAGCATGGCGTACCTAGATGGAAAGAACTGGCAAAAGAAACCTGCTAACTTATACTGACGCTGACACAATATCGACACGCAGACAAAAAGACAGCACTATTGGAACAAAATGTAAAAGCTCTGGACTTCTCTTCTACTTCTACTGATTTACACTGACTGTGAATGTTTTCATATTTTCTGCAAATTCCTTACCTCATTCCAGTGATATTAAATTAAATATATTACATTTGCATTTACATTTTTATATAATTTTCAATTTCTGTATGTATTTAAATATTTCAATAATGTCTTAATTTTTTATACTGAGTGACAATAAAAATGGTCACATGTAATGGCTAAATTGTGGTGATTATGCGTTGCAGAATACATTACTTTCAAAGTGCGTGTATAGAGAAGATGCAATCTGTACTGCAGAATCTTTAAATATCTGCTTACGTCTCCTTATCACATCTTTTTATGTGTTTCATTTCCACAAAATATCACAAAATGCAGATATTTAATATATTCACCACGGTAACATAGTTGAGTCTACAAGCACTGCCTTACTTAGTAAAGTGAAAGATGGGAGAGATTCTTGAGTTAGAGGGGGTCCTAAAAAATTCCAGCAGGATTATAAAAAAGAGAGGACAGAGCCAGTGGTGCAGAAAGTATTTAGAGCTTTACTGAAGCGAAAGCAGACTCTAAGAATGCTAAAAAAATTCCTACTTTGAAAATAGTACCAAAAGTATGTGAGTGTATTGTGTCAGCAATATGCACCTAAAGTATCAAAAGTGAAACTTGCCAACGCAGTCACACTATTACAGCTTGCATCATTAGATAATCAATATTGACACATTAATGTTAAGTTGACACAGTTTAGGTAGCGCTTATTTGAACTATTTTATATACTGTTTGGAAGTTTAATTTATACCATCACAAAAGTCCATCATGTGTTTTTTTATGTAAAATCTTAAAAGTTTGTAAAGTAACTGGTATCTGCAGTTGTGAAATTACTGTAATAGAATGAAAAGTGTAATATTTTTCCTTACATAAAGTGGCAGAAAGTGGATAAACTCACCTAATATGTGAACTTTAGTACAGTTCTTACTTACTATGTAAAGGTTATATTCCACCACAACCCAAAGCAATATTCTTTTAGGTGTCACAATTTGTAGTTATTTTATCAAGATAGATACATATTAAGTTAGTTAGTGGATCTATTTTTCCATTTTAATGTAATGTATGTAATTTAATTAAGTATTTTCATAATTGAAACTCAACACACATCACTCTTATATATCAAATATTGATGATATATAATATATTAAGTACTTTATAAAGCTTGTAAATACACCAAATTTCATTAAAAGGAAAGTTTATAGCGTTGAATTTGTATTGGTAATTTTGTTTATTGGTTTATGGAGTTAAGACTGTTTATGTTATTTTGTCAACCCAAGTACATAGACGTGATGTACAGCACATAGTAAATGATGATGGATATAGTGTATCTATACTGAGATTTAAAAACATCTTTTAAAAGACAAAACACTCTCACTTGTTATGTGTCACTCTGTGCTCTCAGAGCTGCTCTCTAACCACACACAACCTTTAAATGGATCGCTCATGAAGCATACTTTAAAGCCACTAAATGAAACGCCAACTCCAACAACACAATATTTGCTTAAACCAAACTCTAAGTTCATGACTATGACCACGGGTGGTGTGTCATTGACAGCGTTTCATCATTTTCACTTTTTCTGTCGGGCGCCATGTTCCGTCTGCTCTCACTGTGGTGATGTGACATGGTGGGCTTCAAGCGGACCAGGTGGAAGATTTGCAGGGGCTTCCTGTTAACATGTTTCCATCATTTGGTGGAGTTAACACAATGATGTGTGATTAAAAGAAAAAAAGGCATGAAACCAAGTGTTGTTTACAATGGTGTAGGTGGAAAGAGAAAGTACAGCTCGGCCTCATCATGTTACAGCTGTGGGAAATTTGTGGGGCTTAGACTGGAGATTGTTTGAGGTCGGTGCAACGTTCGCTCGAACCACAGTGCAATGGGTTTTCCCCACCCCTCGCCTAAAGTAGTGGCCCACCATTGTTGCCAGTATGATTGAGCTACTGAGTGCATGAATGCAAAAGTCATTTACAACTTACGCTGCGTATAGTATAAATGAAACAACACGTGTGAATGAGTTGTAAGTACGATATAAACCTACATGTAGTGCAATGGGTTGTGCTCTGGTCTCGACACTTGGTGTTAATATAGTGCCATTGTACGCAGTTCTATATTAATCAGACAAAGCTCGTATCTATGCTTGAGATGATGTATTGTATTTGTAGTAATTTTTGCAAAGGATTGCAGGTCTTCTTCTTTGAACTGTATTTCTGCCATTTTCAAGTACTTTACATGGCTGCAGTCGAAACAGCTAAGCATTATTATTCATAGGATTACACATGGGAATTGTGGTGTGTGTGTGTGTGTGTGTGTGTGTGTGTGTGTGTGTGTGTGTGTGTGTGCGTGTGCGTGTAGTAGGAAGATGACAGTATCTTCCCATGTTGCAGTCCGTTAGGTTAGGTGTGGAACTGAGAGAAGCGCTGTATTTTCCACCTGATGGGTGAACCACACACTTGTCACAAACTTCAAATAAAATGGAAAGCCAGGAGCATCTTGGTTGTTGAAGGGTTACAGTGCAGGCCACATAGCCACATGGTGTTTCAACTCCAGCGGGCGACCTTTACTGCAAGTCATACCCCTCCCTCTCTCCGTTTCCTGTGTGCTTCTTTGTCTTTTGCTATTCAGTGAAGGCAAAAAATGTCAGAGAAAAAGGTAAAGGACAAAAATAGATCTTGCCCTTGACTTTATAAATAGCTCTTCCTTGTGTGTTGTGTATGCCTACATACAGTACAAGTAAGCAATTTCTTCCCAATTTTCTATTTTATTTATTATTTTCTTTTGTTTTTATTCATCAGATGAAATGATAATACAGAAATATTTGCTGCGGGAGTCAGTTTTAATGTTAAAACCCACAAATCTCTCACAGGTGAGTCTTTAATCTTATATTAATTGAGGCAATTAATAACATGGGGCAGTGCAGGGTCCTTACCGCAGCGACCCGGTTTTCAGTTACACCCATGGTGGTGCAGTGGGTAGCTCTGTTGCTTCACAGCAAGAAGATCAAAGGTGCTTTTGCAAGGCACCTACAGGCACTGTGGCATTTTATCACAGATACTCTTCTGACATTTATAAACAATACTATTTGTGCTAAATGTCCAAATCATTGTGATGATGACCTTTTCTTTAGCAAATAAAAGTAGTGAGTAAAAAGTGATATATTTTCAAACATTACAGTATATATAATAATTCATCTTTCAGTTCTTAAATTACAGTAGCCCAACTTGTCTCAACCAGCATTAGTGCTCTGTGTGCTTTGGTGTTCTCAAATATGAGGTTTGGCATTTTGTTTATGCGTCACAGTTGTGACATTGATGTTGGCACAGATTAGATTCTAAATTTGATAATGCATTTCTAGGCCACCATAGTTTCTGAAAACAGAAGGGGAGAGGTTTGCAGACCATAACTACACTGCTAGATGCTACTAAATCCTACATACTGATCCTTTAAAGGACCAGGAGGAGAGCCATTGTTTAGTTTGTCCATTCTGGGCTACTGTTGAAACATGGCAGACATAATGGAAGAGGACCCACATGTTCTCCCCATGTCTGCATGGGTTCTCTCCGTGTACTACGCAGTCCAAATGTGTCAGCCCTGTGATAAACTGGTGACATACATTTACATTCAGTCATTTAGCTGACGCTTTTATCCAAAGCGACTTACAGAGAAGGGAACAATCAAGGTACCATGCAATTAGAAAATGTTAGTGCAGCAGTAAATGCTGTGACAATTCTAAAGGGGTAGATTCAGCATGTCCAGTTGTTGGTAGTGCTAGGAGAGAAAGTATTCTCTGAAGAGCTGGGTCTTGGGAGAGAGAGACGCCCCTGATCTGGTATGAATTGGTAGTGTGTTCCACCAACGGGGAACAACAGACGAGAAGAGTCTGGATTCCCTTGAACGAACAGCTGGCAGAGCCAGGCGTCGTTCATTGGAGGAGCGCAATGGTCATGAGGTAACATATGTCTGTATAAGGGCGTTTAAGTAGGTAGGTGCAGTACCAGAGACAACTTTGTAGGCGAGCATTAGCGATTTCAATTTAATGCAGGCTGCAACAGGTAGCCAGTTGAGCTTGATGAGCAGCAGGGTAACATGTGACCTTTTGGGTTGGTTGTAGACCAGGCGAGTCACTGTGGGTTTCACTGTGCAGGCTGGGAGGCCCCTCAAGGAGAGCATTACAGTAATCTAGTCTTGAGATGACTACAGCTTGTGTCAGGAGTTGAGTAGCATGTTGAATTAAGGCCTGATTTTTCTGATGTTGTAAAGTGCAATGTGGCATGACCGGGCAACTGAGGCGACATGATTGGAGTTAGCTGGTCAGATCCATACATATCCAGGGTGTACACTGCCTCTCACCCAATGCCAGCTGGGATAGGCTAGATGAGGATAAATGGTTATGGAAAATGGATGGATGGGGGCAACATAACGAGCTATATACACTACAATAACATATTATTATTATGCCAAGCATGTTAGCAAAGAGTTTATTAAACATCCAACAGACAGACATAGAGCAACATTCCTATTCATTTGGAGTCATGTTTCTGACTACCTGATGAATATACGTGTAATATTCAGTCTTGTTTTAGCTCTGTTTTGGCCAATACCCACGTCTTAGGGAAATATCTCTTAAGCTGCTATCCACCATATTCACCAGCTAGATGCTAACTTTGTCTATCTGTTGTTCAGTGCCGGGCAGGTAGATGTAATGTTTTCATGAAAGCCTTTTTGCTGGTAACAGCTGCCTGATGTGAATGAAAACAGGGTAGATAAGAGAAGGAGCCGGGGTGTTGTTTAGCTCAGTTGATAGAGCTTCAGCTGTCTCTATACAATAAAGGTTGAAAAAGCCAAAAAAAAAAAAAAAAAAAAAAACAATAAGAGAGGGAGCCAAAACAAGTTGTGGTTAGACCGAACAATTTAGCAAACCATTCTACCAACATCTGGCTTTGTTGTACAATTCTGTCATACATGTTCAGTGTTGCATGACTGCTTAAACGTCACATTGTGTTTAATTTTCTTAGAAGAGAGGAAACAGTGTATCTAATACCGATCTGTAGAATTGGGCAACCACAAACATTCACTCATACACACATGCTCAACATACACACATGCTCAACTGAGCATTCAGGATGTGGTGATTGTGGTGGCATGGCCGCTCTGCATTCTCAAGTAAAACCAAACACAAACCTGTAACAGGAAGGCAATAATATCACACGTACCATCTGTACTATGCCACAATTGGTTACAAATATACAAGCCTTTTCTACTTTCTAATTGTTTATGAACTTAAAATATTATCTTAAAATATTTTTTTCTTTTGGCTGAAAAGAGGAAAAAATAGAAAAAGTTCAATTGTGAATGCTTTTTCTATGATGCGTACAGGTACTTTGTCACAGATACTCTTCTGACATTCATAAACAACAATATCTGTGCCGGTGTGCAAATCATTGTGATGATGATTACATTATATATAATAATTCATCTTTCAGTTCTTAATTTACAGTAGCCCAACTTGCCTCAACCAGCATTAGTGCTCTAGGTGCTGTGGTGAGGTTTGGCATTTTGTTTATGCGTCACAGTTGTGACACTGACGTTGGCACAGATTAGATTCTAAATTTGACAATGCATTTCTAGGCCATCAAAGTTTCTGGAACTACTAGTTCAAAACTACACTGCTAGATGCCACTAAATCCTACATACTGATCCTTTAAAGGACCAGGAGGAGAGCCATTGTTTAGTTTGTCCATTCTGGGCTACTGTTGAAACATGACAGACAGTGGAAGAGGACCCACAGTGTCTGCAGATATAAAATCTCATTCTAAAGTAACAAAAACATAACAATTCTTATTTTCAGGTGATCATACACCGATGAAAACATAGTTATGTGTATTTGATTCAATTTCTGGCATATTCTGAAAATAGAGGCCTCTAAATCTTCACCACAGATGTTTAGGATCATTAGTGTTAATTCTAAAATGTTTCTAGTAGCTTAAAGTTGCTGTTGCAGAAGAAGTCATTTTGCACCATGATCAAAGTTGTGTGCATGGTTAGTAGCAACCTTTAGACACGCAGTACGTGTGTTCTCTGCTAATAAACAGCATTTCCTGGGGTCGTGTGGTGAAGGGGCACAGGAACTGCAATCAAAACCACAATCATCTCTTTGTCTCTGTTGTTACCACACAACACGTCAGCTACAACATTATGTAATAGGAACATTTCAGCTGTGCATTAGCATATTTTACTTGTATGCGTGTTTCAATAGTGTGTAAAAGGTTTCACTAGAACATTTCACTGTGTGTGTGGTTGTCAGTATAGTGAGTATGATGATTTTGGTCTCATAGATGTATGTGAGAGGAAAAGTACATGTATGTGCAATATAATTCTGAATAGCAGCTACCACTCATAAAAAAGTCTGTTCTCTACTCATCCATCAGTCTGGTTCAGATATGTCACTGAAGAAGACGAAGGCAGGCAGTCAAGGCTTCAACAATCATCGATGTTGACCCACTCAGTTTCAGGACTTGTACACATCCCAAGGTAAGAGACAGTCAGGGAAATGATTGCAGATCTCTGACACCAGAACAGTTTTTGACCACATGCCATCACAGACCCAAACAATGAGACCAGCCATGTGATACCCCAAAACAGTTTCTTTTTTTTTTGAAACTTTATTTTTATTAAGTTTTCAATTCTTTTTTCCAACAATAAAAGACAAACAGAAACAAAAAGAACAAAAATGGACAAAGTATTAATGAACGGACAGGTTGACGTATATAATAGGCCATACGGTTGTGCGAAATGGAGTGAATATTCACACAGGCAATGAGTTACACTTTAGAGAATATGAAGTCCACCTTTCCCAGTACTTTGTGTACTGTTCAGCCCGTAGTCTTACGCCTAATTTACACAGGGTAAGCGCCGCGGAACGGCTGCGTCGCGGAACGGCTCCATCCTCTGCCCGGCGTCAACTCACACCGGGCGCGTAACGGCAGCGTAGCTGTATTCACACGAGATCACGAGATCGCGCGATAATCCTGAACGTACACGTAACCGCGAGATCCCGTGATAAACTGTGGAAACAACAACAACAAACAGCTTACTTTACTTCTCTGACGTGGAAGAGATTATAAAAAGGATCTGTTGTGTCATAAATTATTGTGTGTTGTTCCGCTTCAACAATTACTCTGTCGTCGTCCATGTTGAGACCCTTTGATCGATTGACTGCTGACCTGGTGCCACCGGTCATGACGTAATGTTGATGTGACGTTGTGATAGGCTACATGAACAGCGTATTGTGTTTTATTTTGAAAGGGGGCGGAAGTGTATTACTTTGATTCTGTGTCGGATTTCCTGTCTGGTGCAATCTGCTCTGTTGAGCTTGACGCGAATCAGCAACGGCTCCGTCAAAAATAGAAGTGCTACGGAATGCTCGCGCTGCAGAGCGGAGAGCCGCTGCTGGGACGCTGCTGAGACGTTACGCGGCGCGCCCGGTGGGAATGGTCTCATTGACTAGAGTGGCAGCGATCACCTCCGGTGACCGCGGCGCAGCCGTTACGCGGCCGTTACGTCCCCTGTGTAAATTAGGCGTTAGGGTAAAGGTCAATCTTTCCATGCATTGTATTTCGTTAACGATGGTGATTCAGTCATTCCTTGATGGTAGACTTGTCTGTAGCCATTTCCGCGTAATGGCCTTCTTGCTTGCAGCCAATTGCACTTTATAAAGGTAGTTGTCCTGGGCCATAAGTCCAACTGGGATTTTACCCAAATACAGTGTAATAAAAGAAAATTCAACTCTCAAACCAAAGATAGAATGAATTTCTCCAGCAAAATCGTACCAATATGGTTGAATAAGGGGGCAGGCCCAAAATATATGGAAGTGGTCAGCCATGGTCTGTCCACATTGTCGCCAACATTTATCCTGTCCCTGGCAACCCTGCTGCTTAGATTTCAATTTAGGAGTGAGAAAAAATCTTATTAAGTTCTTCCAGCAGAATTCACGCCAGGCTCTGGAAGTTGGTAGTTTTAACTTGGCCTGCCCAGATAGTTCTCCAATCATCCTCAGATATCTCCAGGTCAGCCTCCCCTTCCCATTTTTGCTTAACCTGAAGAGTAGAGTGGTTCTTTGAGTTTTGTAGTTTTTTATAAATCTGTGATATTAAATGTCTGCTATCTTTAGCCTTATATACATCCGTAAATATACTGATCAGATTTGAATCCCTGTTGTCTGTTTGCTTGATTTCCTTGTTGAAATAGTCTCTGACCTGGAAATATCTGAACATATCCTCTCTGCCCAGTCTGTATGATTCGGAGATACCAAAGACTGTGCTGGTGTTTCAGATTGCTTTAACTCCAAATCTTTCCATTTAGCGGAATAGTTTGGGTTACACCAGCAAGCTAGAGGTCTTAGCTGGGCGGCAATGTAATAGTCCTCCACACATGGTAGAGAAAATCCACCCTCGTCTTTAGCTAGCTGCAAGGTCTTTTACATTTAATTCGCGGTTTCTTACTGTTCCAGACAAATCTTGATATCATTCTATTCCATTCCCTAAAGTCCTTAGGGGGGACCTCTACAGAAAGTGACTGGAATAGGTACAGGAGTCGGGGGAGGACATTCATTTTTATCGTTTCAATTCTATTAGACAGGTCTAGAGGCAGTACAGTCCATCTATCTAGATCTGCTTTAATTGTCTTAATAACTGGATCATAATTTGTCTTATATATTTTGGAGATGTCTTTTAGAATCCAGATCCCAGATCCAGATATTTAATAGCGGTCGGCGTCCCACTTAAAATCAAATCTGTTTTTCAAGTCATTATTCGGCGTGAAATTATATGTGAGTATCTGAGTCTTGTGTGTATTCAATTTATACCCAGAATATGAGCCATACAGTCTCAAAAGGGACATCAACTTAGGCGTACTTCTCTGTATGTCCGTCAAAGTGAGCAAACTGTCGTCCGCAAATAGACTTATCTTGTATTCGTTGTCTCCAATTGGAATGCCTTTAATCTCTGGATCTTCCCTAATTGCCTGAGCTAAGGGCTCTATGAAGAGCGCAAAGAGGGCGGGGCTCAGTGGGCAGCCTTGGCGGCAGCCTCTCTCTAGCTTGATAGGTAGAGTTAGGTGGCCATTAATTCTTATTCTGGCGGTGGGGTTTGAATAAAGTGATCTAATACACTGAACAGATTTTTCATTAAAGCCAAAACGTTGCAATACTTGGTAGAGGAAGCCCCATCCAACCGAATCAAACGCTTTCTCTGCATCTAGACTAATCAGTGTTGCGCTGATATTTCCCTTAATCACATGGCCAACCAAATGGAGTGTTCGTTTAATATTGTCCTGTGTTTGTCTTTCTCGGACAAACCCTGTTTGGTCTGGACCTGTCATTTCAGAAACTATGTTTTCTATCCTTTTGGCCATAATTGAAGCAAATAGCTTATAGTCCGTATTCAGAATGGATATTGGCCTATAAGAACTACATTCTCCCTTATCCTTGCCTTCCTTAGGAATAATTGATATTACTGCCTCGCTCCATGATTGGGGCATCTGGCCTTCCTTAAGGGTGTGGTTAAAGCATCTGAGAAGAAGAGGCATCAACTCAAGTTTGAATGTTTTGTACCATTCACTAACAAATCCATCTGACCCTGGTGTTTTGTTGGTCTTTAAGCAGGAAACAGCGCCAGCCAGTTCTGCAGTTGTAATTTCAGCTGTCAGTGCATTATTCTGATGTTCTCCTATTGAGGGAAGATCCAGAGATTTTAAGAACCCATCAATTACAGAGTCATCAGCCTTGTCAGGTTGAGTATATAAGTCTTTATAGTAGGTTTCAAAGGCTTGTTGAATTTCTTCTAGCTTTTGACATACTTTGTTATTTTTTGGGTTTCTTATTTTGTAAACAGCTCTCTCTGCTTGTTGCTTACGTAGTCTCCAAGACAGGAGTTTCATCGCCCTTGGGCCGGTTTCATAATATTTTTGTTTAGTAAACCTCTTTTTTTTTTCAGTTTCTTCATCATAAATTTGATTTATTTCTTGTTTAATACACTTTAGTTGGGCCCATATTTGTGGATCTCTTCGAGTCGACCCAAAACAGTTTCTGTAAAATAACCCTGCAATGACTGATGTGAAAATAACATAGTGTTAATGTAAAAAACACATCATGTATTGTGCAATAGATGTACATATCATTTAATTTTATGTTTATCTGATGGGGACACATGCAATATACATAGAGGAATGCATAATAATTATCTAATGCAATGTATCACAGCATTTATAGCTTCTCTTAACTCCCAATGTCTGTCGCTGGAAAGGCCTTTAAAATAACAGACATAAAACCTTCACAGACAAGTTAACCTATGTAGATTTTGTTGACCTTCCACACCGACCCCACACCCCCTGCACGGCTGTGTCTCAAGGAGGTAGAACGAATCGTCCACTAATCAAAAGCTCGGTGATTCGATCCCCGGCTCCTCCAGTCTGCATGTTGAAGTGTCCTTAGGCAAGGTACCAAAAGAACCCCAAATTGCTCCCGATGTGCCATCGATGTGTGAATGACACCTTTCATGGCAGTCAATGCTGTATGCAGTGTATGAAAGTGTGTATGAATGGGTGAATGAGATATGTAGTGTAAAATCACCTTGAGTGGTCAGAAGACTAGAAAGGTGCTGTGTAAGTACTGTCCACTACCCCAACACACGACAACACAACTATCTGACTTCCTAAACTCTCAGTTTAATTTTAAAATGTCGACAAAGTTTTAGCTTCAGTAATCAGCACATTTTATATGTTAGCTCCATTTATAGAAAAGGATGTCTGCATTACTAGAGTAAAGCTACCTGCATAACACCAGCTGTATACAGCTGTATCTATGATGTTCACTCGCTAGATTTGCTTTCTATGTTTAGCTGTATGTCTTTGTTGGTTTCCTTTCTACATTTGTTATTTGCACTGACTACATACGACAACATACTAATGTTTCAGAGCATGTGCCATTTGTTCATAACAAAAAAAAAGTTTGTTTAAAAATCCAAATACTTTATTGGCAACTGAATAAGAAAGGTAACAGTTTGTGCTCTTTTGATTGACATACACATATTTATAACAACAAGATATGGTTACATATATTAAAATATATATAGCATATTAAATCATCGATACAATAATATAGGGCTTGTTTCAGTTTCAGGTTAGTTTATTGTTGAAATATACCAGGACAAGTCCAATTGGAACAAGTAATGTTTGCTGACTGTGGTAACCTTTATTTGACTTGTGATTTCTCAGACCCGTTTGTTCTGCCTCTTCCTCCCTCTCCTGGATCTTTGCCTTCGTTGTTTCCTTCCCGTTCTGCCTTTCGGTGGTCCGTTTTTTGATGTGGTGGACGCTGCTGGTGTGATGTCGCTTGTTGATTCATCTTCATTTTGTTCCTCTAATTGGAGTTTTTTTTTTTCCCCGTCCACCTTCTTCATGGCTTTCTTTGCCCAGCTGTCGTCAGGGTCGGAGCAAATTGTCTTTCCACGCGTTGTGTGAAATCTGCAATTGATTGTGACTTGTTAATGGCACTGTAATGATATTTTAATGTTGTATTTAATTCAGTTCTGTCAAATAATTTCTTAAAGGGGTACTCAATCCATGTTAGAATACAAACACGTTTTCTCACTTACTCACAGAAAACATTTACCTTAAGCCGTGCATAGTTAGAGAGTTTAGTTAGTTTTAAATGCATTGAAAATTGGTATATAAAGTTCAACAACAGCATCTCTTTGCAGAAAGGGTTCCTGTTTTTCTAAATAACCCACAGTTGTAACTGTGAACTGTTTTCAAGGGGACTTTTTTGTTGACAGAATGACAGGGACACTTTCTGAGGAGGAGGGTGTTGCTGTTGAGTTTTTTAAATATAATTTTCCAATGCACTGAAGAGCAAAAATTAAATTTTATTCACCCTTATTGTATTGTTGTGGTCACACGTGGGCAAAAATGAAACCAAATCCATCTGCATAGCTACATACCGCTAAAGGTAACCCAGGAAATGTGTTTGTTTTGGTGTTTTTGTGTGTTGGGTGAACCCACCCTTTAAAAATATAATGTAATTTATTTGGGAGTACATGTCGCTATTTGTTCTAAGTTAAAATATGATTTAATTCAATACAGTGTGAAATTCCAGGACAACTTACATTATGGCTGAGATTGGACAGACCCCTGGATTCTGAATTGTGTAATTCACAATTCGGTTAACTGGAACTTTGGTGGTCGACCACTGGATGCAGCACCATTGTCCCCGCATTCCATGGTCTAAACAAGACAGACACAGAGAAAGAAAGATTAAACACCCTTCGTTTTATCCCGCCAAACACAGACCATACATTCAATCAAAAATCTGCTTCTGTTTTTCTTTTTCTTATGGTACTCACTTGCATTGGCCATGCTCATCCATGTGGTGAAGCAGAGAAGAGCGGCTAACACCAGGCTGGATTTCATCTTCAAAATTACACCTTGAGTTTGTCCTTCAATAGTTGAGTGTAATATCTCTCAGCACAAACTGATATTAGTAGTAGTAGTAGTAGCAGGAATAGTAGTTCAGAGCGCTGAATCAAGGCAGTCTTTCTTACACACCAAATGTGGCGTCTACCTTCATGCCTTTTCAATTAGCGATGTTCTCTCTGTCTTTGTGATCGTTGTAGTTTTCATTTCAGCTCTTATAGAAAGAGAGCCCTTCCGCCTCTAACCCCTTCACACCCCTAACCCGTCACTATGGAGAATATAGTCACTGTGGCCGCACACTGGGGAGAGGAAAGTGTGAGTTTACCTCTCACAAGCCAAAGATGACAAACAGACCATTCACCACAGAGCTGCCCACAATATACAACGTACAACTGTAGCATCACTCAAAAGCACAAACACTCACAAATACTCAACGCTTTCCTATACACTCACTCTGAAAGCCACAGGTTGCCTCTTCTTTTAGAGCCTCTGATAGTATGAGACATTTGTCAGCTGGATGGAACTTTGAACTATAATAAATGTTAGATTAGGTCTGGGGAAAGTTTTTGCGGTTAATCATTTGAGACGGGTCGTATATAAATAATATATTTTCATCAGAAATGCTTGCTCAGAGTGCAAACTAATAGTACACCCACGCAGGTGGTGGAGATTCTTTTTGGGTTTCTTTTCAGAAGCATGAATCTGTAGAGACTCTTTGAATGACATCTTTCTGAGTTCTAGGCTTGTTCCACTTCAGTGTTTACTATGAAATTTCTAAACCAAAATAAATGTGTTTCAAAGAAATTGCTCTGTTGACTTGCTTGCAGAGATAAAGTCATTCTGAAACTAGACTTTGGTGAATATTGACATGGGAATTTGGGTCGTTTGATGACTGTAAACCCTCTTGACAGAGCTGACCTTTGACTTTCAAAATGGAGGAATTTTATTCACATCATGCTGCTCCACAAAAGTCACTTAGCCAAACTAGCTAATTGAGCTGCTGGATGGCTAGCACTCAAATCCTATCAACTAGCTAGCTAGCATGATTCCTATTTGCTCCGCAGTGACGGCAGCTCGCCAACCATCGTTAATCTCCAAACTTGGATCTTCATCTTGTTTTTGTTATGTTGTAAAAATGAACATCAGCCAGTCTGCTTACCCAGTAAATTCACTATCAGTCCTAATAAGTGAACAGATCTAACCTCATAGCTCTGTCTGTTAATCTGAGCAGACTTTGATAAAAAAAAATTAAAAAGATGGTAGTTTTGGTAGTTTTGAATGGAGACAAGTCAGTATTATTTTTAAACCCCACTTGAACTTCCATGAAGAAGGGACAGGGAGAAAGATCTTAAAGTAAAAGAAAAGTATTGAAGAGTGTATTTATATAACAGTTTAAAGGGCACAGCGAAGAGGGGGCATGAATAGTATATTCAGAAGGAGTCATTTGTCAATCGTCAAGTTTTAACACAGCATTTAACCAACCATAAAGCCAGGCAAACTGACAATATAATGGACTCAATTTAAACCTTAAAATGAAAGAGAGGATGAATCAAGTGAGAGACTGAAATGGAGAAAGTGAAAGAGATATATAGAAGAAGGTGAGAAAGCTGCGGAGAGAGACAGAGAGATGAACAACAACACAAAGAGGAGCCATTGAAATGCATTCAAGAAAGAGCTGAGGAAAAAAGGGAGACACAACATGTGCAAATCAGAGAAAAAGAGGGGAAAAAATGAAATGGAGAATGGAGAAATCTACAGTATGTAACAGGGCCCTGTGGTATATCTCAGCCAGCACATCATTATACCAGCTCAACAATGACAGCAAAATAAACCCCTGATTGGCCATCCACCTGCTGTCAGGTTGGAAAGCAAATGTTAGCTTCATGCCCTTGACTCTTTTAGTCGACAACAGCAAATCCCAAGGCACACAAGCGCCAGTTGTCCCAAGTGTCCAGTCATTAAATCCAGCGAAAACTTGACTGGTGTATTCCTTCAGTGAGCACAAAATGCATACAAATAAACACACTTGAGAACATACTACATACAGCAATCCACAAAGACGCACAAGCAAGCACACACATAGTGACCTGCCTGCAGTGATATACACATACATACACGCACATATACACATTTCTCCACACCCAACATCCCAGCCTCATCATTATCATCCCTGTGGCAACCTGTTTGTCAGAGGAGAAATGCCTCGCTGGATTATTCGTTTCTCTCGTATTCATTAGTTGTTGTCCTGGGCAGCAGCCTGGGCTGTTGGTTGGCCGACAGCGTAGCTGATAGGAATTAGTCTCCTGATAAAGCAAGAGAGTGGAACGTGGCGTCGCAGGAAATTACAATCAATACTGACTCTCATATCCTCATCCGATATCGACCGAGAATGGGAATGAGAAGCACATTGTCGAGGCCCTGTACATGGGCACGAGGGCATGCTACGAAACATATTTACATGTAGATGCATGCAAACACACACAGACACACAAACACACATTTTAAGGCTGCACTAAATGTGGTTATACAAAAGTTCTGTTTCTCACTTATGCTCTGTGCGTGAGAAACAGGATAATGAAACCAACCTCCACCTTAAACCACAACTTACTGATCACACTATACGTATTCACAACCCACTCATGCATGATTCTTATCTGAAATCAAAGTTGTTCTGTTTTGTTCCCTCTTCTGTGTCATCTATTATAGTAGTTTTGTGGGTTTAGGATGAGGCTCAGGCAGAGAGGAACATTTCCTGATATGAAACACATCATCACACTAGTTGGTGCGCGGCTCAAAGCAAACACACACGCACCTACAGGCAAAGACACAATGTGAGTGGCATGTCGCAAATGAGACAATTAAAGGAGGTTGTATATTCGGCTTTGTCTGCTCTCCCTGTTTAATAAAGAAGCCAGACAGATCAAAGTTTCATTTTATCCTTTATCCAGCCATGAGGGATTTTATTGGTTATTCAGTGAAATTAAGATATGTGTCTTCTTTTTTTCATAGAATTAAAACGATCAGACAACCTGATTAACTTTCACTCCTTTCTGCCTGAGTCAACATACTGATAAGTTCATCTTGAGTAAGAAAAACAGCAAGAAAACTTATACAAAGGCCAGGTATGCTGTAACAAAGAGCTATGTGTCTAGGTTTGAGTCTGAAAGACGCTGTAGCCTCAGCGTGACAGGCCGGACGGCTGTCTGGGGATGGACTGCAGTAAAGAGCAGTGCACTTCAGGTCATTTTCAGAGCTAGAGAAGCATTGGGAAGAGCAGAGATGTTTTTGATATGTAACAGTGGAGCCATACACACCGATCAATATGATGACCTTTCTCAGACTGATTGCATGATGTTCTGCTTTGCCCCCAGCACCAGCACCCACCAGAGGTCCATCAACCATCAAGCATTGTTATTCTGTTTCAGCAGGAAAGGTAGGGCCAGTTCTCTTCTTGGGCTTTGCTCTTTTATTTTACCTCAGGACTTTTATTGCGTTATGTTCTCTATCTCTCTCTATCTCTGTCTGTTCACACACACACATCCACACACACCCACACAGCTTGTGCAAACATATAGAGAAAGATAAAAATGTCTAAATGAAACCAGTGACAGGTTGATCCTCAACAAATGAGGGTCTCTGACCCATTCCCCAGGGCGTCTATAGATGGATCTTGTATATTTCTGCTCAATACCAGAGGGATGAACAGAAATCCCACTTGGAGTTGAGAAATGTCATTTACTTTCCAATTAATATTTCAATTAACAAAGTCATTCCCAATTCATTCCCTGAAACCGGTGGAGTTGAAATGAAACTGACCTCCTGCCCCGGTATCAATCTGGTTGCTATTGACCCCTCCATATAAAGCTTCAATTGTGGATCAACCGTCCATTTAGGGAGCACGTCAATAATCGACTTAAACCGCCGGGCTATATTACCATAGACATTAGCATAGTAAGAGTGACTAAACCGCCCTGCGCCTCCGGCTCACGGTCCAGAGGACGCAGGAGCGCGTAAAGTCCAATCAATAAGCGCTTTAATTATTGCAGCACTCGCCCCGCAGTTCTTCACGGTTGGGAGACGCGCAATGCCACAGCTGATCCAGCGCGATCATTTCAGACAGAGTGGGTTTTCACCGCCTCAGTAACTTGTCTCTTTCGGCCAGTGCTATTATAGACAGCAAATTGTCCACTCCTCTCCTTAGATTTGGTAAAATGGGCCGATTAGTTGGGAGGTGATGGCCACTTTTTTTAGATTGTGTTGCTGCTTTGTGCGTGTTTCTTTTGTTAACAGAAGTACTGCAGCCTACAGCACTCACTTTGATATGCAGTTAATTTAATTTATAGTCTAAGGTGTAACAGTGTTGTTCCCTACTGCAAAAATATTAGTGTTTATATTAAATATGTATGATCTTTTATAGGTGCTTTAAAACAAAAGACATTTAAATATAATGCCAAATGTATATGCCAAATGTTTTGTTATGACACCAAATGGACAAAACAGGAAACCACCCCAGGGCTACACACCACCAAGGGCCTCAAATGGTTCACAGCAATTGTTTCAGTGTGTTTCAGAGTGTATGTGAGTTGGCTGAGTTTCCTGTCAAACTCCTGTTACTGTCTGAGTACTGCCAAAGTCAATTATAGTAGAGTTAATTACTTAAAAGTGATGAATGAGCAGCTTTATTCCACTTTGCCCCTCTGTTCCAGGGTTAATAAAATACAGATAATAGAAGCACTGATGTAAAACTTTGCAGGATCTCATCCTCTTTGAAGGATTACATTTTGGGAAATGTGCGTATTCACTCACTTGCAGACACAGAGGTGAGATTGACACCACCGTCATATCTGTCCTTCAGGCATGAAACTGAAACCTGAATAAAGACTGAAAGCAGAGCTGCTTAAGTCTGTCCAAAGTTTTGGTTGCATGGAGCATTTTCTAGGCCAGCTTCATACCTGAGGTACAGATACAAGTGATTTTGATCTTCTGATCATCCAGGAAGTAAATAGGGATATGTCCCAAACTGTCAAACTAGTCCTTTAAGCCTTTGGTCTTTACAGTCAGGACTCTGATAGAGCTTTCCATTTTCTTTGAGTGTTACACTGCAGTGGACAATTACTTATTTCTTTAGCTGCTGGATGACGGTTTGACACGTAGTTGAGATATAATTTGTGGTGCTGTGGAATTATATTGTATTGTATCCACCCTGTTTATAGTAATAAGGTGGTGTGGTTAATGAGGTACCCTCATTACTGTATTGCAATGAAGAGCAGAATAATGAGGTACCGTCATTAACAGAACCACTTCTCAGTGTAATGCAATATAGATACAGTTCAACAACACCACAAACTACATGCTCTAAATGACCATAAAGTTGAATAAACACCCCTCTAAAACTGTTTCAGCAAAAACTGGACTGAATTATGAACTTAGGATATATTCCATTAGTCTTAGCTAGGTGTACCTCATAAACCGGCAACTGGGTGTATATAAAGACTCATATCCATGTCTATCTTTCTTCTTTTTCGCTTTATTCCATTTGGAAAAAAATGATCTGCAAAGAATATATTTGTTGATAAAGCTCACTTCAAATTCTCTCCCCTCCCAAAGATGAGAAAGAAAATTAAGACAACATTATGGATCGTCACCAACAGAGACTTTATACAGCTGCTCTGCCAAATCTGAATGGGAATTAAAATGTGTATGAGACAGCGTGGTGCTTACTGGCAGAGTCCACAACGATAATCTTTTTTAATTTTAGTGATGCATCCCTTCTTCGCTCTGAATGTCTGATGCACACAGTGCAATCTACCCTTCTGATCTGTTTTTTCAGTTTCATTTGGGAACCCTCATACTGGTGCACTAGATGGCGTACTTCCCCAGCAATGGATGAAACAGGGAGCTTGACAGGCTCTGAGAGAGTCATCCAAATTTAGCCCAGTAGTCTAGAGTGTGCAAAAATACAACTACTGCAACCCCAAGGCTATAGCTGACATTATTCTGCTCTTCATGGCAATACAGTAAGTTGTGAGGCTAAAGAGATAAAGGGTCAGCTGGCCTTGAATAATTCACACTTCCCATAGACACTTAAATGCAGACTGCTAGCTTGATATTGTCCTCAGAAAAAGTGTTGAAAAACCGGATGTGTGTCTTTTCCCAGGCGGGTGATGAATCCGCTGATTGATTTTTGTGCCTGGTTGTCAGTCATTTGTCTCCCCGTGGTGGTGGCATTTGAGATGAGCCTGTGCTTGAGAAATGTTATTAGAGGAGGATCAAAGAGCACATGTCCCTTTTAGACCACCAAGCTCATTCATGACTCAACTGCAGCAACGTCTCCCTCTCTCTTCATGTCCCTCTTTATTTGTCTGCTTTGATCATACAGTCCATTCACATCTTGCTTCTTGTATCTGTCTTTCAGCAGGCATGCACCAGCTCTCTTCTGTCAAGCACATGTCCCATGATTGCCCTTTTCATCCCCACCACCACAACCACCACTTTTTTGTCTTTCTGCCCACGTAGATTCCCCCCACCCTTTCGAAACTTTCTGCCTACAGCTCCTCCCCCTGTGACACCCCGCCAATCTTTCCTCTGTTGGGTTAAGCAGGGTCATATCAAAGCCTTGATGCCTAAATGCTAAATGTGTGTGTTTGTGTGTGTGTGCTTGAGAAAGCAGGGTCCCTCCTGCTTGAGCTAGATTATTCTAAGTTCCTGACCTCTGGGTGGTGAGAGGGGCCCATGTTTGGAAACACAGGCACTTGTCTTTGTCCCTCAAGCCCAGTGGGGGAGCTCGACCAGGGGCCTCTCTTGTCAGGCGAGTCCATGGACACACTCGGACTGTCCCGGGGCTGCCGGTCTGTCCTGTGATCCTCACCACCACCACCATCTTTATATTAATACACCGTGAATAAGCAGACAGCTGGTTGGGCAGGCAAACACTCCTTGGACGCACACACACATACACACAACAACAGGATGTGTTTGGCTTGCAAGCAAAAACATTGATCCTGAGTCCCCTGACTGTGAGTCAATCTGGCCCCAATAGCTATTCAAGTGTATCTGCTTGATCTGATGTTTCCCGATAAGAGAGATTCCTCCCAGGGTGTGTGTGCATGTGTGAGAGTGTGTGTGTGAGAGAGATATTGATTGCTGAGTGACATGGCACTATAGATCCCAAGCAGCTGTTAAGAGTTTAAATGAGGCCTATAACATATCATTAAAGCCCTACAATAATGTCAAAGGAAACTCTGGTAAAGTGTTTTCCTTTGTCAACCGTGTAAAGCCTGTATGTGCATTGGAGGTTGTATTCTCTTGAGTCTTTCACACTGTAAATACATCCATACAAAGGTTAAAGGTTGGTGGGCCAGAGGTAAGGAAGCCCTGCTCTAATTGAGGACCATCGGATCGATCACCTTCTATCTGATTGGGGTACAGTGGCCTCGACTTTAGAGGTGCAAAGCACCCAGCTCACTCTAAACTCCATATTACTTTCTCACTTTCCTAGATTTAGCTGATGGTTAGTACACATAAACAAGGAAAAAAGTCTAAGACAGCGTAAAAACTCTTTCCTCAGTACTTCCTCGCCAAGCTTTGTGTTGATGTGCAGGGCATTACATTGTACAAGATTAATGTGGTCATCTTCCAGTTCACTCTTTGCTGCTGAAGATTTTCCTCTACCATAATTTTCCACTCCAGAGATTTTAGATGAGAGCTCTGTGTCTAACAAACAACTCAGATTGGTTGCATTCTGGGAAATGTAGGATCCAGAGTATTTAGAGCTTGATCCACAGTAGGGACAAAAAGTCAGGATTTCTATTTTATGAGGCTGGTACAGCATGCTTTTGAATTAAATGTTAGCATCAGAATGCTAACATAGTTCATAGTGACAATGCTAACATGCTTATGTTTAGCATGTATATTGTTAACCATGTTCACAATCTTAGTTTAGCATGTTTAGCATGCTAACATTTGCTAATTAGCACTAAACATTAAGTACAATTGAGGCTGAAGGTCATTAGTTTAGTAGGTATTTAGTAATAAACATTTTTAAAAAACAACTTTCATGGCAATCTCTCCAATAGTTTTAAAATTTCACTCAAAACCACAAACCTCAGTCCGATGGTAGCACTAGAGGAAAGGTAAAGTGAGGGATTCATCCTCTGGGTACCATCAATGTGTGTACAAATTGTCATGGCAAACTGACAGACCAACATTAGTTGGATATTGCTATTCTTATAGCCATACTGCTAGCAAAAAGCTAAAAACATGCAGATTAGGTGACATGGCATTTTTAGTCTATAAAAACTGGCAGAAAATAAGTGGACGATGACATGCAACAAATCCATTCAGCCAAAGACACTCCTGGGTGGATTAATTTTCACACACTTTCAAATGTAACATTTTCCCAACAATTTTGAATAAATGGCGTCTTTCATGTCTCAAGAGCATGAAGAATAATCATAGCTGTATGCGTGCAGGTCTTTTAAAAAGCCAGAAATGTTTCCATGTGAACATTTATATAAAACCATGCTTAAGATTTCATCTTCACTGGGTGGTCTAGATAGTAATCTCAGGATTAATACAGCTTGTCAACACTGAAAAGCATCAACCTTCCACTTCACACAACTCTGTTTGACTGTAGTAATTCCAGAGGACACATCCAAGGCCACTACAGTGCCACCATCATTGAGAGGAAAGTCGTACTGCTTTTGTTTCCATACACAGTATGTTTTTATACATATTTGTATAGAGAAACTTATGCACACACACACACACACACACTTCCAGATGGTGGAGATGCTGTGGTTATCAGCGGTGTTACCACAGGTAATGCGATCACGGCGCAGACAGAGTGATGTGTTTATATCATCAAGAGTGAGACAGGATGGAGAGGAGCAAGAGGAGGACAAACTTAGAGGGTGGAAGGATTGAAAGGAGGCGGGGGGGTGAAAGGAACAGAGGAATGCATACAGCAGGAGGGAGGGATAATGAGAAAGAATGAAAATGGATGATAAACGATGAGAAAGTGAGGAGAAGACAGTGAGGAGGAGGGAGTCAGCCTGTCAATCAAATTACAAACCAATCATTTGACAGAGGATTGCTTTGACCTGAAACCAGGCGGATCACATTCGCTCCTACACACATACACACATTCGCAGATGCACTCAGCATCGTTTCCACACAGTTGCATGGAGATAAATGTGTCTCACTCACATCCAGTCTGGTGTTAAGTGCACGTATTAGGGAGTATCAGCATTCATGTATGTGCTTGCGTGTGTGTGTATGTGTGTGTCTGAGTGTAAGTAAGTGAATGAGTAATGAGTGAGTGATGGATGGACGATAATGCACATTTACCCTCTCTCACGAGGGCTCGAAGCGCTTAGATGTCTAGCCGGGCTCACGCATACACACTCGCACAGAAGTGTGTTTGATAAGATGACTTCCCTCTTATTCATTGTACACCAGGCATAAATCTCTTCCCTGCTCTTCATCCTTTTTATGCTTATTTCTCACCACATTTATCTCCCTCTATATCGCTTATTTTAGACCTTCTCTCTCTTTATCTGCCTCCCTCACCCTTGCTGTCTGTCTCCTCGTAATGGAGCTAATTTGTTTAGCACACAAAGAGTGTCTGTCCATTAGTGCAGGCCTGCCCGGTGCCAAGAGAGATGGTGACAAATCACACCAACATGTGTATCTGCTCTGTGTACATAATTGTGTTTGTGTGTGTGTGAAGGAAAGCTGAAAGAGGAATCCACGCGTCCATTGGAAAAGGGTTTATTTATAGTTAGGAAATATTTTGGGATTTTTAACTTTGACTCAAACTTTATGGAGGAATGTGAAAGGGTTTCAGCGGCCATCAACCACCTTGAGCTTATTATTTTGCTTTGCCAGACTCAAGCAGTTATTTGCCAATAGACTGACTTTCTCCACACCTGCACTTCACTTTATTGAATTAAGTAACTACAGCAGGAAATTCGGCTGCCTTTGTGCTACCTGTAAATGCAATTACTTCCTACTTCTACTTCTTCCTGCCCTTTAGCAGATAGAAGTGACTTAATGCAGCTTTAATAACTGAAAGACACCATATTGCTAGTTAGTCTTTTTCTCTTAAATCTTAAGCCTATATCCTACTTTTATCTTTATTCAGATTATTGAATATTTTAGTTTAGTCTATGTGTAGGTATGAGAGGGAGAGAGAGAGAGAGAGAGAATATTTTTATCAACATGACCAACTTTCTTCTGAAATGTGGAATCCAAAGAAAACATGGAACATTTACTAAAAATCAGTTGGACACAGATTAACTTTAACACAAATCATCTGTTTAACCCCAAGTGTGTGTATTTTATATTAATATTGATATCTATGAACAAGCTGTACGTGTCTTCACTTATTGAGAATGCAGTTTTTAGCCAACTATTATCATTTTTAATGTCTAAATGATCTAAATTACAGGTCCTGTGTAATTTAGTCTTGATGACGCACCATTAAGCACAAATTTTCTCAAGCTGTGTCCAAAATCACGGCCATTCTCTTGTCCCTGTAGACACTCAGTATTAAGCAGTAAATTGATGTTGGACAGTCTTACAACAGTAGTATTCACATTTACAAAATCCAAAGCATTGCATTGAAAGAAAGTGGGGTACATGCCACAGACACTATGGTTTTGTTCCAGCCTGAATTTCAGGGCTTTACTGGACAATGCACTATGCATGGATAAATAAATAAATGAGTAAATAGGGAGAGTCTTTTTCACAGCAGACATTTTGACTTGTCACAAAGCCCGTCTTACTGGTTAACATTAACAAAGGCTCTGTTCTATTCAAGTGTGCCAGTAAGCCATGACAGTGTGACAGTGAGGCAGCATGCACAATACAGCAGCTAAATGGAATTCAGCCATTTTTAACTTTATTATTTACACCTGTTCTTACTGTGACATGTCAACATGTCTTCTATAAAATAAGTCTTTTGTTTATAAATCTAAATCTTCCCATTGAAAGAAATAATCATCCATTTAAGGTGGGATTTTCCCTCAGCAGCTGTCTCGCTCCTCTATCCAGGTCCTGTATAGTTTCAGACACTATTGGACCAAGGATTAACTGTCACTGAGGCATCAGCAACTGCAAATCCTAATAAGACTCCTGACCTGATGACAGCAGCTCTCTGTGATCCATATGTATGACAGTGAAGCCTAAAGCCCTATTCATATTCTCCTTGATCTCAGCCAGCCTATCGATATAAGGCACTGAGCAAGCAGGAAGTGATTGAGCTCTGAGTTGGGCACCTTACCCTCCTCTTTCTGCCAACAGACTGTCACTCTTTGGGCAAACTCCAATTCATCATGATGACTCCATCCTCCTCCTTTTATCCACCCATCCCTCTCTCTGTTAACACTTATATTTGATGTGATGTTGACTTAAGAAAATAACATAAACGTCCTGACATGCTCCCATTTCTTTTATTACATTTGCACAGGATATAAAGACACATACTTTGTTACTCAATTCAATATTTTGTTGTTCAAATAGTTGCTCACCTCACCTCGCTCGCTGTATCTGCATGTTTTCTCCTCATTAGCTATTAGGTCAGCTCAGACAGGAATGTGATACAGGAAGGCAAGGTCAGTTTTCATTGATTGTTAAATCATTCCTCTGTTTGAGAAGGACACGATTGAAACGGTAAGACACTGCTCTTCCCCTGCAGACTTACGGTAAATATCCTTCCTCTGGGCTCAGTTGTGAGCCAGACAACATTCACTTTGCCTTCGAGTCAGCAGTTAGTCTAAGTGTGTGTGTGTGTGAGTGTGTGTGTGTGTGTGTGTGTCTGTTTGTGTGTATACCCCCAATATTTGGTCCCTAGCAACCAAAGAAAACATGGCTTAGATGAAAAGACACTTGGAACAGTGTGAACATCCTCCTCTCTCAACCTTTTTTATCTGTCTGTCTGTCTGTCTGGTAGTATGTTTTTTTGCTCTGTCTGCATAGCCGGTGTCATTCTCAAGGAGATCCAACTTCTCCTTCCCGCTCTCTTCTTAAGGGTAGAGCTGGCAGGGGCTGGCAGAATTTTTTCTCTGCATAGCTGTTTTTATCTCTTTCTCCCTCCCTCTGTCTCTCAGTCTCTTCCTCCCTCTATCTTTCTGGCTGAATGACTGTCTGGACTAAGCGTTTTTTTCTTTGGAAGCTCCGAAGACCTGATGTTGAGATATTTTCCTGCAGACTATCTGTGAAGTCAAACGTTTTAAGATTGGTGGCCACAGTAAAAATCATAACCTCACTCCTGGCGTTGTTAATGCCTCAAGCTACGGTGTACTGCACCGCAAAATGACCAAGTAAGCTGGGGATGTGGATGCATAGATTTAGGGAGATCGGCTGGGTTTTTGCAGATGAGGGCCTTGAAGACTACAGGGTTGGGGGATGCTGAAGGGCTGCGTATGCAACGGAGACAGGGAGACAGACGGGGGCAGGGAGGGCTTTGTGCACCAGCCCTTTCCCACACTCCCTTTCACCTTTTGTTGTATGGCAGCACCAGGGCTCTCTGACATGACGAATTGCTCCGCCTGCTTAACTGAGACAGTGGCAGTAGGAAAGTAAGAGTGGAGTGAAGTAGAATGATGCGTGTGTGTATATATGTGTGTGTGTATGTTTGTGTGTGTAGTCTTGTCCTTTAATCTTCATGCCTGAGACTACCTCTGCTTCCCATCTTCTGTCCTGCAATTCTCTGCTCGTCTGTCACCGGTCTGGAGCAGAGGAGTCGAGGTCTCAATGCTTCCAGCAGATTCCACAGAGGATGAGCCAGAAACAGCCACACACACATACACACACACACACGCTCACACTAATGCCTCTGCCCAAATGCCAGCACCAAGCTGTTGCCCATAAAGCGTTCAGGCTGTCACAATAGAGACATTACCACATGAGTGAGTGGCTTTGAATAGGGCTAAGGGTGTGTGTGTATATAGAGTGTGGTGGCTATGGGGGAAGATTCTGGCAAGGCAGACGACCCTGTCATCACCTCTGCCCCTTGTCAAACAAGCGATCGCCGTCAATGGCACATGCATGCAACACACACACACTTGCACACACTGCCTGTTGCGCTTATCCAAGTTTCATCTCTACTTTGTTACAGTCCTTTATTTTCTTAGACAGCAGCTCTGGGTGAAATGAAGAGATAGACAGAGAGAGAAATCTTGGGTGGCTGCTTAGCTGACCAAGACAGATAAAGTGAATGGCTGACCCATCCGGGTGGAGCAGGGTGAAGGGTGAGAATCCAGAGGTCGAAAGAGGAGGGAAAACGAATGAAAGAAAACTCCTTTCAAAATGAAACGGATGGGTTTGGAACAGATCAGAACTTCCTTGTGGAAATAAATTCTGTCAAAAGGGTGAATGTTGCACAGCGACAAAGGCAGATAGAGTTATGCGTAGAAAGGCGTAAGGAAACACATGACACGAATGTCAGCTCTGTCAGTGGATTGTCACTGCATGTGTTTGTGTGTGTGTGCGTGTGTGCAGCCTTGAAATATCATTATGTAAAAGTGCTGCTTTATGCTGGCGAGATCACTCTTCCACAGGGCATGCAGGATGTGTGTGTTTTTAGGGGGAATTCTTGTGTGCATGTGTGTGTGTATGTGTGAGTGTGGTAGAGGGAGTGACAAGGGTTTAAGGGGCCGTGTCACGCTGTCACTGCTGGAATGCATGACAGCAATGTTTTGTCACCCTACGGATGAATGCAGCGTCATGGCAGCAGAAGAAGAAGAAGGAGAAGAAGAAGAAAGGAAAAGGGGAGGAAGGAGGAGAAGAAAAAAGGACTAGTATTTTTTTTTTCTCCTCCCCGCACTCAATGAGGAAATTAGGTCATCCAAGTAAAGCCATTGCAGAGAACAAATCATCATCATAATTGGACCCTTAACAAATCTGTGGAGGTGGCTGCTTCATACACGCAGGAGAAAAAACACAAAAGGCGATACACACTTCTATAGCTACACACATTGCCAAGAGGGGGTAAAACAGAATTTCAGCATAAATCAGTGTATGTTTGACAGTTTTATAGCTCTTTCAGGAGCCTCATTTGGGACAGAAGCATGATAGAAGAACGTTGCTCGTGGTAAATATAATTGTGGTCATGATCCTTCCATAAATCACGGCGTGGTAACCTCACATTTGCCTGCGGGCTGCAGGGAAAAAAAATCCCAGAGCATCAGGTGACCTATGGGATCTCTTTACCCCATTCTTTCAGCTGTCCTCAGCATTCACAGCTAGAGAAACGCCCAATTAGATATGAAAATAGGTTCTAATTTCAAGCAATTTATATTAAGCCCCACACACCAAAATGAGTACTCAAATGTTAGAATTAAAGGAATAGTTTGAAACACACTAATTTCCGCTGTTGCTGAGAGTTTGATGAGAAAATTCATAGCTTAGTTAGCGCAAAGACTGGAGACAGGGAATCTGTATAATTAACTAAATCTGCCAGCACCTCTAAATCTCACTAATTAACACGTTATAGCGCACACATTATATGGGCGGCCAGGCCAATAAAACTGCTGTGTAAAAAGTGTAACACTTTGATTTTTTTGTACAAATTAGACAAACAAGACGAGTTAGTTGATATTAAGTGGATTTTGGACAGAGCCAAGCTAGCTGTTTCCCTCTGATTACAGTCTTTATGCTAAGCTAAGCTAACTGGCTGGCGGTAGCTTCATACAGACATGAAATTAAACTATTCAATTGAATGAAGTTTTCCTTCCATCTACTGTTGTTAATTTACAGAAGTGAATCACCTTAATTAATTGTCAGCACATTCTACTTTTTTGTATCTAATGTCTCCATGGACTGTTTCTGATTTCCAAAGCAATGTCATGTTTTGTTTTGACCTCAACCCACAGGTGATAAAATTGGTCAAAACAGTTGGAGAGGCTGACACCGAAGGGATGAGAAGTACAATTTTTTTTCATATGAACACAAACACATGCACACACTCGAGCAGTTAAGCGAGAGCGGTAACATGTCCCTCTCAAAGGCATCTTCTCCCGGCAGGGGCACGGGGTTGCGCCACATGAGCTCTGTCAGTAGGCCGTGTTAAAGAAGAGGAAGATTTAAAAGGTTGACCTCGCGCACTCTCAGCTCTTCCTTGCACATTTCACATGACAGGGTGCACACGTTATTTATTCATGTTTAAAGACAGACTGCTCAAGCACACACACACACAAACACACACACATCCAAACTGCAGTCAAATACGTGTAATATAGGCAGAATAAATCTCCATAAAGTGTTTGATTGCACTCTGTTGTGCATGTCAGTGTTGTCTAGTGTTGGTAACATCTGCAGGAACCATATCAACATCTGGGCAAAGACAGAGAGATGCGAGACTGAGCTGACACTAATCCAGTAATTGCCATGTGCCCGTGTCACTTATCAAAATAATTGACAGTATTTTCTACAGTGAGATGGAAGTGTTTTTCTCGGTGCTTCCCAGACTGTTCTGTAGATCCCAACAACCCCGGATCAGTAATGAGATGGCTGTCTTTGTTTGTTTGTTCTTGCCAAGAATGTGGTTCTAGGTAAATAAATCTGAACTCAGTTTTTACTGCATGCATAGTTTCCTTTCCTCTGTCTCAACTAAATGTTCTAACAGACGGTAATTTCACATCATCCTGATGTGAAATTAGGTCTTTTAGGTTCATAGGTGATGGTTTCCCTTATGGTCGTAGAGGTCATGTTTAAATTTGCTTCTAATTTTCAGTGAATGCATCCCTTTCAATGCTCCTGAAAGGGGTGGATGGGATACACAGCTGTCACCTTTTGATCTCAAATGAAGTGGCTATTCATTCGTTATAAATACAGCTGAGTGAGACAATGAATCAGGATATTTTTTAACAGACCTTCCTGCATATCCTTTAAAAAATAAATATGCTTTTAACAAAGTGCTTAGTGGATGATCTAATCCACTGAAAATATTTGCTGTGACATGTAATCTATTATAACATTTGAAGCTCCATTGTGCATGGCTTTCAGTTGAGGATGGCCTTGGAAAAGATTACAAAATTTTGATCATGTCCTTGAAACATTCAGTTGAATGTGTCCTTGTTAACATGTTTGGCTCCTGTGGAAAGGCTGTTTTTTTCTCCCTTTACAAGGACCAGTTTCTTCTTTTTAAATTAAAAAATATTATATAACATCGGGCTAAATCACCTATTCCTATGGGTACTTTTTACAGTGTAACCTACTGTGAGGCGACTCTAAAGGCCTATATATACCACCCCAGAGCCATGCGGCTGATTGACAGGACTTGGCTGACTGTGGACCCTCCTTCCCAGCGTCTCCTCCTCTCTCTCTCTCTCTTTCTCTCTCTCTCCTCTCCTGTCCTGTCCTCTCCCCTTTTCCCTCTCTCTCTCCCTCTCTCTCTCTCCTCAATCGCAGGGCTGCGCTCACCGACTCGACACCGCCAACAGGGATGCAGCGAGGGCGCAGCGCAGCCTGAAAATGGCACCACCACGCGTCCTGTGGATCTATCCATCCCTTTTCCTCCTGTCCACCCTGCTTCTTTTTCACACGTTGTCGCCGTGCCGCGCTTTACGGAATTACCCGGAGAATGAAGGTGGGTGCCCTGTTTGGATCGTGTGAACCTTGTGTGGGGTGTGAGGTAGATGACTTGGTTGTGCGCTGTGGTTGGCGGATGGGGAGCCCCATGCCGCGGTTCCACTCGCCGGGGAAGGCGCGGAGCGGAGCGGCGGAGACTCCCGTTAAGTGCTCGGCTCTGTTATGAATCATGCATAAAGAAATGCGAGGGTGAGAGAGAGAGAGAGAGAGAGAGACGGGGAGAGAGGGGGAGAAAACTGTTGGTCACGTTTTTCTTTTCCGGGCATATTGACATTAAATTTGTATGACATATACACACAGGCAGCCGTGCCACGCTGAAGATAGAGGAGGTTGATGTGGACATTTCACTTTGTGACATCCCCACATTTTATTAATCTGTGTAACTATTTTTCTTGCATTAAAGTAGCCTAACTTATAAAGATTATGCCAATATTGACATCTCTGTCAAAAATCTCTCTTAATTATAGATATCTTTATTATAACACACTGATAAATGTTGTCTCTCCTGTTGTGGACTATAGTCTACTGCATCAGTCTGCAAATGAGGAGCAGCAATTACATTAAATTTGTCACACGCTGCTGCTGAGCCTCTCTCAGTTATTGTATTAACATCGATGCTCGGCCTGAAATTAGCCAATACATTTACTTACTAACTACTCCTGACTGCTTGGTGGGCTGAAACATTGGAGCTGGGTTGTTTAATAGGAAAGTTGTACTAAATGGAGACAAGAGCAGAACACTGTGTACAAGTTGCATTCACAATTTATAGAGCAGGTTATTTGGAGTAAAAAATATGGATGAAGTGTCTGTGGTGTTGTTTTGGCTGGCTGGCTGTCACACAGACAGTCTGACTGGAGATGATACAGCAGTGACTTGATAGTCATTCTGTGAATCATTTCATTCACTATTCCCAAAAGCTACAGTCAGTTCTGTTCTGTTCTGTAGCTCAACAAAGCTCTCCATCCCTGTTGTGAGCTGCATGATTTGCCTTTCATTGACATTTTCTCTCTTCTCTCTCTCTCTCTCTCACTCCAAAACCAAAACTCCAGGGTTACCTGGCATAAATCAAACAGTCAAATCATTCACATTCACACAGTGACAGGCCACACCAAGGTTTTGATGGGATCTCCCATCCCTGGCGGACTTAAAAGTATATATAGGCTGTGTGTATGACCATCGCGCTGAATGTATGTCACAGCCCCGAGGAGTTCACACAGAACAAAGGCTCCTGAGGATAGATGGGGAGCGAGCGCGAGCGAGCGAGAGTGGAGGAGGAGTGTTCTAATAGCAGGAGACAATGCATGTGAGGGAAACACTAACACACTGTTGAAATATTTATTGAAATGAGCATGAATGATGAAGCCAACGGGAAGCCGAAGGAAACTCCTGTTGATTTAGATAAACGCACAGGGGCATCTGTGAGTTGCTGTGTGTGTTTGTGTGGATCATGTTCAACTTGAGGATTTCGGAGGTGACTGACAGGTCAAAGGGGTTTTTCATTACTAATACACAAATCATCTGCCAGGCAGTGCGTGTGCCTATGGGCTACGTCTGTGTGTGACTCACTTGGTCTTTCATCGTCTGCTGTGTCAGACTAACGGCCTAATTTGCACCTTTAAGCCTATTGCCTGACTTGGGTGTCTCTGTGTGTGTGTATGTGTTGAGTGTGTGTGTGCACATGCCCATGTGGGACAATACTCCAATGAAGCCATTTTGGGTCAGCGACTCTACGTTTACCTTTCGGCCTTTTTTACTCTGTTGGGGGACTGCTCTTTTTTGTGCCAGTGTGTGTGTGTGTGTGTACCTTGTGTTTGTCTATGAGTGTGCATATTCTCCACCCACGCATCTTGATAGTCGTGTTATTCCAGGAAATCCTCCCTCTGAGTATGTCTAGTAGCAGACGCGAAGCTGTCATAAAAGGAGAGATACAGCTCTCAAGGCTCAATTAAGCACAGAGTCCCTTTGATAGAGCTGATAGTGTTAGAAGGGAAACAGTGTTAAGCTGTCAACAAGCTTAGTTTACTGCCACAGCTATTGATCTGCTCCAAAATTGTTGGCATTTTACAAGAAACGCAGTTTGCGAGGGTGGAGTGGCGGAACAAGGTGGTTTCGGGAGAATTGATAGAGTGGCTTGAAACAGCTGCTAACTGCAGACCAAGGGACATAAGATGGAGTGGAAATAGGTTCATTCATAAGTTGTTGTGATGGAGATCCATCTTCTTTGAAGGTCTTTGTTATGAACAGATAAAAAGAAGGAAGAGCAGTGGAAGAGGTTTTTGTGCACCAGCAGAGGGAGCTCATTGCACCGCCTGTCTGAACCCTGAGGGCATACTGATGTAACAGCAGGGTGGATGCTCACAGGTCTCCCATAATTCCCTTTTTGCCCTGCTGTCCTCATCCGTACTTTACTCTCCTTCTGAATCCCTTCTAACACACTGGAACAACATGTGTCATCTCTCTTTTTTGTTGCACCTACTCCTCCTTTTTTGCATCCTCCTTGTGCAGATTCCTGGTGGGGAAAGGAGCAGACTCTCACTCCTTTCTATTTTTGTGTCTTCCCTCTGACTCTAAATATACCAGCTCAATCCTAGAAAACACACTGTGGAAGCATGACTGGAGGCCTGCGCCTTCCTTTCCACTGCAAGTGTATGTTGATTAGAGTATACTAATAGAGGTAAATGAATGATTTAACTCCAAATTCTGCCTGAAAGCTGTGGAAATGGATATATAATTGAATTAATAACCAGGAGTGGGCAGGGAGGGAGAGGAAAAACATGGGAAAAAACATGACTCAACTATGGTTTATGGTATAGTCTTGAGGTTTACTGTAATCTGTAATCGGTCTTGGAAATACAGTACACTTGAAGCTTTTCATTGGATTGGCCTCGGGGTGAATTGCTGTATTGCTTTGTAAGGTTAACATGAGGGCGAGCAGTTAGTGCAGAGGCAAGCATATGTAAAGCATGCCCTCTTCTAACACACACTTCTTATGATTCACACAAGATCCTGACTGTGGTATAATGTTGGGTCAAAGGTCTCCTCTGGTTTAATTGCTTTAATCCATAATGGCTGCTTGTAGTTATCGGCAGAGCCATACCTCATTATATGTGTGTCCATGTGTGCATGTGTGAGTCCGAGAGATTGCTGTGCTCCCATGTAACAACCATGACCTTGGACAGAAGAGGATATAGATCTCAGCACTCATCAGAGAGAAACGGAGAGAGACAGCAAGCACCCTCCTGTTTCTTTTTTCCACCTCCTCCACTCCGATCTATCTCTAATCCCTTTCTTTCATATCTGCCCTTCTCTGTTTTCTGCCTGCCTCCCCGATGGCCTCCATCTTCTCCCTCCTTGGTTGTTTTCCCCTTTTCTCTTCTTCTTTTCCCTCTCTCTGTGTCTTTCTCTGACCCCCAGTAGTAGCTGGACAGGAGCCGCGAGCCACTGTATGTTTTCTGTAATGTGCTCCTATATCTGCTTAACACAGGCCCATACACAAGCCCACATGGATGCATGCACACACACACACACACACTCATACTATCGTAATGTATGGCTGGGGGGTAGTTTGGTGGTCTTGGTCCAGAGAACAGTGTCATGTATTCCCGAGGCTGGCTGATAGATGGGGTTATAAATACAGCTCAGTGACAGAGAATGATTCTGCTGTGCAGGCTTCACCTCATGGATTCATTGTGTGTGTGTGTGTGTGTGTGTGTGTGTGTGTGTGTGTGTGTGAAAGAGAGAGAGAGAGAAAGAGAGAGAAAGTGAGAGAGACTGAAATTAAACGACAAATCCACAATAGAGAATCTGTGAGACAAAAAAAGTGATAAGAAAAAAAAAAAGACGTTCTAAATAAACTGAATAACCGTCACGTTTCTCCACGGTCTATTGAGCAGAGCACCCATAGCAGCACTCACACTGCCTTTGTGTCGTATACGATGGTTGTCAGTGGGTGCTAAATATGGTTTTGTATTCAGCCCTGTCAATTCACACTCAAATAATTTCCCCGCATTGCCTTTGTCCGTGTTTAATGGAACAGTTCGACATTGCGTGTATTCACTTTCTTGCTGAGAAGACTCTCTCCGCCACTCTCATGTCTGTACGATAAATATGAAGCTATAGCCAGCAGCTGGTTAGTTTATTTTAGCAGTGGACAGACTGGAAACAGGAGAAACTCTCGAGTAAAAAGAATCCAGGTACCAGCACCTATAAAGCTCACTCATTAACATGTTATATTGTTTATTGACTGCTAGTGATGACTTCCTGGAGTCTCGTCATCAGTGTGAGGTTTCTAGGAAGTCACTTTGCACGGCCAAGAAGCATAACCGTCCATAAATCCACATATAGTATATATTTAGTATATTTAAAGTGTGTTTATAATCTAAACAAACATTGGGGTAATTAATGAGATTTAGAGGTGAACATGTAAGTTTACTTTCTTTTTTGTGCAAATTCAAACAAAACCTGAGCTAAACACAGTACAGCCACAAATGACAGATTTTTGAGGAACTGAACTTGAAGTTTTTTAAGCCTGAATGATTTCCATCGAATGCAGGGTTCATTAATGTCAAAGAAAGCCTTCCCTCAGTGTGTGATGAAGGGCCCCCATCACGTCTGCTGACCCCTTCCCCCTCTGAACAGGCCCTTAACCGCTGGTCAAATCACTGATCACTCGGCCTTGACCACTTTCCACCCACCACTCCAACACACACACTCCAGTTCTTCTTCTTTTCCTTCTTTAAATCTCAGTGCCACTCCTCACACACACACAGGAGGTGTGCACTGCACCCCCTGTCCTGACCTTTAATATGACTAAATTGAATTTGGTTGCTTCCTTACCTCTCCCTCTCTCTGTTTTTCCTCTTGCTGCTCCGCGGGCTTGGCTCGTGCCGAGGCAGTGAAAGGCTGCATTAAACAGTTTTACAAACAAACAGCTGGGGATTTGGGTCAGCATTAGACATAGTATGTTTGTTAACCAGTGCTCCAATCTTTTCATTGCTAATAAATGTCTGTGAAGGTGTTATGTGAGAAAAAATACCTGAGAGCTGTCAGAAAATATTTATACTGCATCTTCTTGATATTAATTTACAGAAAATATTTATAAATGTGAAAATATGTATACATGTTTATTCAGTGCATACTTGAAATTGGTCAAGTGGATTTGTATATCCAAGTATAGCTGTGAAATACTACTGTCTTCACCTGAAAAACACGTTTTCCTGATAAGCAACATCTTCTGGCGGTCCAAATTATGACTGTTTTCTTATAGAAGCACAGGTAGAAATAGTATGAGGATGTACTGTAAAAGTGGATGGCTTGTTGTACAGAGTGTTCAACTTTGAAACTGGAGACAGCTGTTTCCATTCCAAAGTTTTATTTGCCTAAACTTAGCCAAATGTGAACCACAGAGGTGATAGATCATAAAACTCAAAAATTATTTTTTACAAGCCATTTTTAACAGTTTGCTGGTGGTGATTACAAACGGTATATTTTGATTGAAGGACCTTTTGTTGTGGCTGCAGCTTTTTACGGTGTATATATTTACAACTTTTCCCTTTTTTGCAATCACGAATGCTAATCTTTGTGTCCCCTGTGTCTTCTACATTTTCTGTCTCGAGACAGAAGGAGAGCATAATCTATCGATGTTTGGATATATATTGGAGTCCTGTAGTGGTTTGCCAGACAAAACAGACACAATTTCTCTGTTTGTTTGGGGTGTTTTTCTGACATAATTCCCAAATGAATTTTTTTGCAGTACATGCACGCCCCGTATCCTTATAGCTTCAGTGTTTTGCTAGTTATCCTTGTTCTGTCTCTCTGTTTACTACTTAATGGTGTCCACTTCAGTACAAATTGGGTTAAGTTTGATTTGATAGAGGCAGCAGGGCAGACAGACAAGTTGCTAGACAGGCAATTACCGTAGGCATGTGTGTATACATGTTACATGTGTGTCTATCAACAGTAGCAACCTGTCTAAGCACACTTTTATCTGACATGTGATTTCCTAACTGTCTTACACTGCTGGGCCTCACTCCTGAGGCCAATTTACCTTCCTGTGACTAACCACTATGTGACAGGCCTCTGTATGTGTGTGTGTGTGAGAGCTCTTGTCCCATAAGGAGGAATGTCATAAGAGCACAAAAAAGGTCAAGAAAAAGCCAAAAAAGAGAAACACACACGCTTGAAGAATGAGGATTTAGACAAAGACACTCATGCATAATTACCAGTCCTGTCTTATTAAAGTAAAAAAAGCTTTATCTATCCCTGCTCATTCACTCTATTCACTCCTCACTAGCTATTTTAATTCACCTCTTTAAATGAATGGTGGGATACGTCACAGTCTGAGACCATGTAAAGGTGCATGTGTGGAGGCGTGTGTGTATCTGTGGTTTGTATTGCAACTTGTTTCTGAATTCTCAAGGTCTCTGGTTTGTGCGTGTGTGTTGTTACAGTCGTGTGCATGTGTTTGTTGCTCTTTGCCCTTGATGAGTCGTTGGCATACTAGTGGAAGAAGCTTATTAAAAAAACAAGTGTCTGGATCTGACTGGGTGTCACAGTTCAAAACTGTAAGCATTCAACCAACACGCACAGACGAACCCACACACGCACGCACACACTTCAGAGTCTCTTCAAGCGACAAACTAGGGCAGTGCTCCTGTCATAGTCTGTCAGAATGGCATCTTTTCTGTTCTGCTAGTGCTGCCAGTGTATATGAAATAGCAGAGTAGGCTAATGTACTTTCTGCCACAGCGGAAAGGGGGGGGGGGGGTCCAAAAAATGCAAGCTCAACGAGGTACAGTACATCACATACATGAATATTTTTTATAAACATTTTTAGCTTTGCGCACCATCTGCCTTTTGGGTTGCCAGGGTTTTTTTTTTTTTTTTTCTCAAGGCTTTAGAGAACAAGGTTTTCAATAAACCATGTGCATCCCTTTTAAAATCACTTCACTAAGGCAGCTGCCTTGAAAAAGAGCTTCTTAACAATCGTCACGTTTTTTACCCATCTGTGACGGCAGTGTAGAGAACATATTATGGTTGTTATCTTGACTTATTTTTACCTGAAACTGGGTTAGCTTCTTACATTTCTGCTGGGTTATTTGGGGAAAAAAATCAACCTCACAGTTTAGACATACAGTAAGAGCTTTTACAAAAAGATGTAGATGCATTTTGCTGTTTGTCTTTTTCCATTTTTCTACAAATGTTTTGCTTGTCTAATCTGATGTAAGATGAAAACGCAGTGAATTGACCGTTGGCCTTAAATTTCTGCTAGTTTTGAACAAGACGTGAAGGATTTGATTAAAGCCGACTTGATTTGATAAATGTCTTTTCTCATTTACCACAACTCTCTCACCAATGTGTCATTTGCAGTGATGTATTTATTATTTAACATCTGCACTGCGTGGCCAATGTGTCAATTAATCATCACAGTTTATCTTTTGTTGTAAAGCAGTGTCCAGATTTATTAGCACTGATTAAAGATCTTGTGAAATATGCAGAGTAGTATCCTGATGAAAGGATACATATATAGAACATATATAGATTAAACTGGTCTCCATATACATGATTCATACATGAACGTTATCCGGGTTTATGATCATCTGTGTTTTCTTCTCAGTTTAACTCAGCTAGTATATCTGGGTTTCTTAAAGCCAATCTAAGTGCTAATTTCTCTGGTCACAGGTATGAGCAAGCACATTAATGTAATCCAGCACACTAGTGTGCCTTCACACATACTCATAGAAATGTTATGGTTGAATTCAATGATAAATAGAATATTTATAACAAATAATGTAACAGCAAATGAATCAACCAGGTCAAACTTTAATCAGCTTAAAATTATATGTACTTAATTATGCTTTGATCAACTTCTTTATCAATGCTTGATTCAGACACTCAGCTACCTTTTAGCCATGCATGGCTAATGCATGGCAGCTAATTGAATTTTACTGTGTGTTTCACAGCTTTCACCTCCAGTGATCTGTCACTCACTGGTATAGCTATAGGTTACTGTGGTTTCTATACAGTTCAGTCTAACGCAGAGAGGCATTTAATATTATGTTTGTCGAAGTGTGGAAGATCAGCGTTACATTTCTTTGAACGGAACGGGAAGTTAGAAAGCCGGTGCAATTGAACTGAATCAAAGAAGAATTAGCATTAGAATTATAATAATTTAAATCACATGAATTATTAATAGACACGTTGAGTTTGCAGACCACTATCACTTTCAAAAAAGAATAACATTCTTCCTCTGAAATCATGCTGGATCCCATCTTATTCTGTCAAAAGCTCTCATTGAAAAATTAAATTAAAAATACTGCAGATTGGGATAAGCCTGCTTTAGAGGAAGCATCCCACGCACACAAACAAGACTTACTGGAATCTGAAAACCTGAAGTGTGATTAGAAATCTTTGTTGTTTATGATTGTGAGAATAAGTGCACAGAACACTTAAAAATGTGTTCAAAATAAAACTTTAAATCCAGGGTGTGAAAGTGTGGAGACATTATAATTTACCAGGTGCAGTGGATTAATGTATCATTTCAGTATTTCCTCCATGCAGAACTATGACACAATGGACAAAGTCCACTAAAAGTATCTCAGAGAAAAGTGGTAAAGATAGGAAGGCTATACAGTAACAAACAGCTTTGATAAAAAATAGTACGAACAGAGGATGAGAGTGCAGAAGGAGAGCGAAGACTTGGAGAGGAAAGACTGATTGAGAGCCTCAAGTGGTTTGTGGATGAGTGGAGAGAGGACTGATGAAAAGACAGCAAGAAGGAAAGACTTGGTACGACGCCAGCTTGTCCCTAAAGTTCAGAGCTCAACTCTTCCCACTCCTTCATCTGCTCTCCGTTGGCCCGTTTGTTGCCCTGACAACACTCTCAGCGGTTGAACTGCACTCTCAGTGGAGTGGAAGCAGGGGAAGGCCTGTGTGTGTGTGGTGACACTAATACTGAGATATTGTGTGTGTGTGTGTGTGTGTACTTGTGTACAGCTGTTTTATTTATTGCATCTGGGTGTATTTCAGTGCAGGAAGTTATCTTGGTATAGAACAAGCTGTTTTTACTAGAGCATGTACTTGAATTGTATCGTGTTTTCTCTTTTCTAGTTTATTAGCCTTTCGAGTTGTTGTCTTAAAGAAGAAATTTAAATATTAGAGGCATTATCTTTCTGATAAAATTAAAGGAAAGGTTCAGTATTTTGGGAAATACGTTTATTAGCTTTCGACCTAAGATCGATAGCACTGTTATGTTTGAAGCTATTGCATGGAGATGCTTAGCTAAGTATAAAGACTGGAAACAGGAACAAAAACACCTAGCCTAGATCTGTTCAAAGGTAACCAATTCTACATACAACCACCTCTGAAGCTCATCTTTCGTATTCGTACACAAACCGACAGAGAGCCAGGCTAGTGGTTTCCCCCTGTTTCCAGTCTTTATGCTAAGCTAAGCTAAGCAGCTGCTGGTAGCTTCATATTTAGCGCACAAACACGAGATTGCCGTCTGTCTTCTCATCTAACTCTCAACGAGAAAGCAAATAAGTATATTGACTGATTTATGAATGATTTATGGACATACTCTCTACACTTTTACGACCAAAATGACCATATAGTAAGTAAGTGTAACTTGTAATTTGGATTATTTTGTACTATTATGTCCTACTGAATGTGAAGGGCTTAAATTATTCTGTATAAAATAGATTAAGGTGTTTATTTTAAATAATAAGTAGAAGGTGAAAATCCGACTAAAAACTCAGAAGTACAGAAATATGGGAAAAATACCATCTGCCACACAATCACCGCAGCATAGTAGCATATCTTTTTAGATAATTTTGTACTTAAAATGAATGATCAGCATCTTATTTGCATTTTCTCCCCATTTTTCTGTCTACTTTCTATTACCGGAAGATTTTCTGCCACAAGAGGACCTTGATTACCGCAAACTGTGGCTGTCAGCGTTTTCTTGCAGCAGGAAACGTAACAATTTTTGGTTGTGTGGGGACATGAATCCTGGATGAAAATCTGTTTAAGCTGATATGGCTGCTTTGAAACAAAAAAAAAATCTGGGTTTTATGTCTAAAGGCAGTGAAAAACGAAAACAATGAGGTTTGTACATGTAACATCAGCATGATGAATGTAGTGTCAGCAAGCCCCTTTATTATATATCCCCAATTCCAATGTAATATTTCATGTTCTGAGCTAAAAAAGACCTTGAACTCATCATGCAGTCACATATTGTACTCTATATTGAGTCTGTGTGGTGGTCTTATTGAGCAGTCTTCCTCTTTGTGGCACTGGCACCATCCTAAGGTGTGTGTGAGTCTGTGTGTGTATGTAAGCATCCTGGTCTTTTTGTGTGCCAGTCTGGCTGTTGGCAGCACCGCTTGATTCTTGGCAGGTGGATCACAGCTTCTTGCAGCCCAGCTGAAGCAGTGGATACCGACCAGAGAGCGCGAGAGAGAGAGCAGCAGAGAGACTTAAACAAACAGAGAGAAGAGAGAGGAGCAAGAAGAAAAGAGGAAGACAGAGAGAAAGAGAGACACCCTAGAGGGAGGAAACGGGAGTGAGAAGAAAAATAAGACAGACACAGACGGAGATGAAGAGACACAGAGATTGAAAATGTTTTGTATTTTCTGCACGTGGCTCTATACAGACTGTAGCTGCAGTTTCAGCATTTTATTGCTTTTGTACAGAAATTTCTGATCAACAAATTCACAGCTCATCCTCCTCATATTTCACTATCAGAATGTAAACCTCACAGTTTGGTGCTGAAAATCAATAAGACAGCATGTCTCTCTGTAACCGAACAACTCTCACAGTAATCAGGTCACATGCGCATGTGTATGGATCTTCACATTTATGTCCCGTGAAGAAAAGCTTGGGTAAAATTAGATATGTGCGCGTGTGTCTCCATGAGTGAACATGTTTGTGTGTAAGTGGTATTTTCAGGTATAAAAGCCTGGGGAAAGCAATGATAGTCGATAGATTTTTTTTGTTCCCGTGTTGTCAATTTGAGTGCTCAAATTTGGAAGGTGCCCCTCTGTGGGTATGACATGTCATGTTTAGCAGCTCATCAACCTGGAGCTTGTGTATGTGTGTGTGTGAGAGAGAGAGGCTGGTCATTAGACCGAACATGAGCCTGGCCAGAGTGAGTGAGTGATGAGCTTGGTGTTTTTATTTCAGGCCAAAGCAGGCCTGGCCCAGGCTTAGATTTCACACACACAATTTAGCCAATTCCCTGGTGAAAGAGACGAGAGAACGAGAGAGGGAAAGAGGGTGAGAGCATTTAGAGACGGATGGACAGATAGATAGAGGTGTGGCTTCATTTTGTTTGTTGAAGAAAACTATTTTCATAAGTTTTATTCTCATCTTTATACACAGAGGTACGCAAACATACATACACACAGGTTCAGACACACACACACACACACACACACGTATATATGCATATTGGCTGTGTCAGCAGACAGGAAGCTATAGCTAATACATAATTGATGAGCCCAGTCATTGATTACAGGTGATAAGTGCTATTGACAGGAGGTGTGAGAAGAAGAGAAAAGGGGTCAATGTGTAGGTTTATGTATGTGTGTGTTTTCCCAGTGGGCTGCAAAATGGATTTAGAATATGTAATAACCTCTGTAACACATTAGCTTAGTAGGCAGTATTTTAGTTTCTACAAGATGAGCAACTCCAGACACAAAAAGAATGGATTTTCTTACTTTTTGAGATATGTCTCTGAGTTATAGTTAAAATACTAAACATTTTAGAAAAATGCACTTATCTCTTTTCTCTCTGAGGGTAAAGATCGATATCGCTGCTCTGCCTGTGCTTAAAGTTTGTAGCTAGACCTAGCAGGAGATTAGTCCAGCCAAAAAATAAATAACTAACCTAGAAAATAAAAAGCAGTCAAGGGGGGAAATCGACCAGTGTTTTGGTTTATCGAGCGACCCTGTTAACTGGAAACTGTCAGCCGAATGCATCCGTGGTTGACGTAGTTACGACAGGTGTTGAAACAGGAAGAGAATACTTAGCTGTCAAATAAGACACCAAAGACGAATGTGGTATGTGCTACGACAAGCAGAGATGCATCCGGATGAACTTGATCTCTCATTAAACCAAAAACACCGATTGCAGATGCTAACCAGGCGGTAGCAAAGGCTGGTGAAGCGTATCACAAACAATGTTGTATACCTACTTAGTCGTGGAGAATCAGGGCTTCCACGCTTTGTTGTAGAGTTGTGGAGCCGAGTTTCTTCGTCATTTTTGATGCATCATGATAATCGTTTTAGAATCGAATCGCCTTTTGATTCGAATCGAATCGTGAGGAGCCCCGAGATTCCCACCTTTAGTCGCAAGTCAGTTATAACCTCGGTGAAACACATGAAATGATATTACAGTAAGTGAGTCACAGAGAATATCATCGGTGTAACTGGCTGTATGTGAAACGGACAATTTTACTAAATTCCATGAACCTTGTCGATAGGTTTTATCTGTGAGCAGAAATGTGTGTGTGTGTGTGTGTGTATGTGTGTGCGTGTGCGCCTTTCCTGAAATCACATATTATTATGCTATTACGTCTTATTTCTGTACGCCACTCAAATGGCCATGAACTGAGGAAAGCAGTCTAAACGGTCTTTAGTCTCTCTGAACACACACACACACGGGCTAGAGGCTGCCTCTGACCTTTTCGCTGCTCGGCACCTCTCCTCCATCGTTCCTGTCTCATCCCTCTCATTTAATCGACCCCACTTTCTTTCTCTCTCGCTGCTTCATTATGCCGTGTGCACTATTTTCTCCGTAGCCGTTTTCTCATGCCGACGCATGCAGATATGTGTGCCGTTACACGCGCACACGTACACTCGCTAATACAGCATGACATGCCTCCCTGCTGTCATGGTGTGCTGAGCTGAGGAGAAAGGCTGGGATTCAGTAAGGGCTGATGAACAGCATGAGTGCGAGAGGAAGAGAAAGAGAGGGAAAGATAGGAAAAGAGGAGGTTGGACCAATTTTACAGTCCCTTTGTAATACCTACAGGCTGTATGGATACACAGAGGGGCTTGTAAACAGGCACTTTAAATTGAGTGATTAGTCTCATTTGCATTCAGGAAGGCAAACTCTGTTTTCTTTTTACTTTGGAATAGTTTTTTTTCCAGGTCACTGCTTATAAAAATGAAAGGAAATACGAAATTGTGCTGCTTTTAAGTGACACAGTCAGTTCAAATTGCGTCGGGTCAGCTGCTCACTCGTCTGATCTGGGATCTGTGGAATGAAAGTATAGGTTCAAAGATTTCCATACAGGGAGGACGACCTGAGAGAGCCACAATGTGTGTGATAGAGAGGGAGAAGAAAGAGAGAAGCAGCAGTCTCTGCAGATGGATACTGATTAAATATTGATGGTCAGCGGTGTTGAGGGCTTGATTAGGACCTGACTGAGCCAAGCCCATAACAAGCACATGCACACACACACACACACACACACACATACCGTCACAGAGCAGGTTTTCATTATGCCTCCCGCTGGTCAACCTGCCACCTTCCTCTCTTCACTTTTCATTCTCACCTTCCTGCATGCTCCCTCCACTTCCTCCTGCCACACAGGGATCACCCACAGGAAATAACACATGCAACTTTGAGGCAAATGCTTGATCCTACTGTTGCATGACACATTTCTATCAGCTCTCTGGGGTCCTAGCAGTCACTCCCAATTGCAAAAGCAATTGACTAGAGGGTTAAAGTGACACTCAAACAAAATCTTTTCAGAATAAACCCTTTTTAGGATTTAAAGTTACTCTTTGAGAAACTGAATTCCATTTGCCCCCATTGTAGTTGGGTGTCAGAAATCTCAAAAAATTCTACTTTAAAATGTCTGTATGCAAAGATTAAGAGAGAAAATGAAAAAAAATGTTATTCAGTTGGAGGAAAATCTGAAATATTGACAGAAATCTCTCCCACTGTATATTTCTATTCTAGCCGATGACTGAGGTTGGGTAACGCGGTTTAGACCATTACAACAGCTGGAGCCTCCAGCTCTAATTGGTGCAAACCAACACATGTGTCTGCTTGTGGGCTTGGCAGGGTGATGAGTAATAGGACAATATTTAGCCATATATTGGCAAAAAGAAATGTTTTTAATATACGGAGCAAGTAGATGATCATGCTGGAAAACACTGGAAACATTTTATGTGGCACGAAAACGTCATTGTAACATAAGCTTCAAATGTTTAACAGCTATTTTTCAAACCTATTGGGTGAGTGGTTGATACTCAGAGAAAGAGAGGTTTTGGGTGGAGTGTCACTTTAATGTCTAAAATGTAAATGTTACTGTAAAATATACTCTTGCTGTTGTATCTTGATGCTGTTTCACTGACTGACTTTGTGTCCCCCTTGAACCATAACAGCTGCCACACAACCACAGTAATCTTAAAGCTCAAATTATAGGTTTATGTTGCTTGTGATTCCACTGCTGTTATACTCCGACACAACAAAAGGCGCCGTTGTATAAGTGTACAAGTTTTTTATATAGGAGGTTTAGGGTAAAATATGAGGTTATGTGATGCTTTCAAGACAGCAATATCTCCAGACTGTATATAGCGATATTGTATATTATTATTTTAAAGAGATGATGACTGAAAAATGAAATGCCACTTACATTTTTTTTTTTTTAATATGTGTGTGTAATGTGTGTGTGTCTCTTCTCTGTGTTCTTGCAGTTACGTTGCTGGACTCCATGTCAGCCTTGGCCGACCTGGGCTGGGAGGCTTACCCTAATGAGGGGGTGAGTATATGTAGCACAACACACACACACACACAAACAAAAATCACCATCTCTTTATATTGAAGCTGGCACTAAAAAGAATACATCTGATAGCAACTACCGGGTTGTGTTGACATGTTTTATTTTCAGGGAAGGAGCTGGGACTCAGATCTAGCAGCAGCAACTGGAGTGTGTGTTTTAGAGAGCACTGGGTTCTTGAGCGCTCCTTGCTAAATCGGGAGTCCGCAGGGGGAATTTACAAATTATTTCCACTGCGCTGCAAACGCTGTGGCACTAGAGCCTCCATTTAATACGGGTTGCGATTTTTGGGATGGAGTGACGGGACGGGGTGAAGGAGAAAATATTCTTACGTAAGAGGAGGATGTTGTGTACATGTTGGTGTTGCATGCAGGTATAGAGGGAGTCTGGAGTGTAGCCACCCCGCATCAGAAAATGACAACAGAGAAGTAAGAGGAGAGGAAGAGGGTGAGAGCGTCAAGTGCAGGAACATCGAAGTGCATTCAATAAAGAAATAAGAGTGGGTTCTGTATGTCACTCTAGCGCATGAGCCGCTGAATGGCATTGAATTAATTCTATTTCCCCTTGAGTCACACTTCCTCTCCACTATTCAGCATCAGTGTGTTAAATTGCAGGATGCCACACATGGTTTCATGGTTGTGCGCAGCAGAGAGGCAGCTGAAGTGAGCAGAGCTAAGCGAGGTTGTTTTCTCAAGCAAGCAAGGGTATCAAGTTCACTTTATTGAAATGTGCTGATTGTGTGGCCATATTGTGGGTGTTTGTTCATGTTTTTTTTTTTTGGTTTTTTTTTCAATGAGGTCCTTATAGAAGAAAAGAATGTGTTCCATCTGCGGCTAAGCCAAAAGGTTGAATCTAATCTTGAAAAACAGAGTACACAAGTTACTTTTATTGGAAATATGGTTCAGTTTGGGGTGGCTTAATCATGGCCCGCAAAAACACATGTGTTGTTAGTTTTCGCTCAAAGAAATGTGATGGCTGGGAAGTAAAATATATATAATGAACTCCATCCTGTATATCTTGTGAGCTGTCAACATAGCGGGGATCTGGCATCTCTTCCCTGAGTGTGTACAGAAACTGTGGGCATCCACACGACTCCTCTGTCAAATAAATAGCACAAATAGATCCTCGATAGCACAGTATCAACAGAGACATCGTTAAAAAGTGTTGTCTTTGAGTTCCTTTACTTTCAGGGTTAGCCACAAGCTTTATCAGCTGCTTCATCTCACCAAGGAAATGATTAAATTGGTTAAAGCTGGTTGTTCTTATTTTGTCTTGTGGTACATGAAGGAGATGTTATCGTCCTCTTAGATAAACATGATCCTCATCGCTCTTTTTCAGTCTAGTCAATGTCAGTCAAAGAGACAAAACGCAAAAGGCTAAATTGAAATAAATAGCTGCTTGTGCTCCTCAAAATAGGCACAGTTTTGTTAAGTTGGCAGTGACTTTGCCAGAAAACACAAATCTTGTTTCTCTTAAACAGCTAAAGGGCAAACAAGCACGGAGCAAAGCAAAACAAGTGCAGCTGAAGCAACATAAACAAACAAGAATAGACGAACTGAGAGGAAGAAAAGACTCCTTGAATGGTTCCTCAAGTTCCCCTTTTTCTCGCACCAACCCCAGTTTGTAACTTTTCTTTTCAAACATTTAAATCTGCTGATTGGGATGCTAGAAAGTTACGTCATCTGCTCTCATTCCTGCCTGCTGATTGGTCTGACACATACTGTACATGTTTACATGATCATGATTTTGTCTGCTTCAATAACACAGAGCCGACCCTTTGTCCTTACACAGATTACAGTCGCGTGCTTTTATTCTGAAGCACCTATAGGACACGTAATGTATTTGTCACTGAGCAAAACCAGGTCTCTGCAACAAGATTCGGTCAGCGGATCAGTCTGAAATATTGCTGGGTGAAATAAGCAGAAACAGTGAGCTGTGAGTTGAAGAGCTGAAGGTGACAAGCTCTTACTGCGGTTTGTGGAAACTAGCACATCTCCAACACCGTCTTCTTTTTTTTTTTTACTTTACTGCACTATCCTGAGGAAATCTGCCGTGCCAACACAGCTTACATTTCTGCAGTACCCCATGTATCCCAACCTGTATCGAAACCCCCCCCCCCCAAAAAAACACTTGTTTCTCCTTTACTGCCATAAAACAATCCAGCAAGTTTCAAGTTAGGTCTGATCTCATTCCATACATCATAAAAAGCTGTATAGAGACTAGCAGAGGCTGCCAATCCTGTTGTATGTTTAACATAAATTTACATATGTCTCAGAATTCATGTGGTGATGATTTATTTATAGAAATGGATCTAATGTAAAGGAGGAGGGATAGAAAGTGATAGCAGAGTGACAGATTGAGAGGAGAAAGGTGCCAGGACTGTGAGAAGGTCTTATGTTTCATATCAGGGGGATTATCTAGTTGACCTTTGAACTGTAAACCTGAGGATTGGTCTCAGCGAGAGGCAATTCCCACCAATCTGAGGCCACTGTCTACCTGAATTAGTCCAAAACCACACTTGACCCCCACAGGTCAAACTTAATCCAAGCCGTGCAGGGCCGGATGTGCCAGAGACAGCATGGAGCGACCCACTTCTGTCACCGGGAGGGGGGTGTTCCTTGTGAGGGACACAAAACAGATACGTCTTAATGATGTTTAAAAATGGGAGGCCCCACGGCATCTCTACTCCCCCAGAGGCTCCTCAGCCCTCACTGCTTCACCCCCGCCAACTCCTTCTTCATCTCCCATCTCTGTTTCTCCCTCCCTTCTCTCCTTCTCTACACCCCCTCCACCCTCCTCATGGAGCCAGAGCTTGTTCCAGAGTTTGGAGGCCAATTATGTCCTCGTAGGTGTACCCATCAGATGATTGCAGAAGCAGGGATATTATGTTAAGCTTGTGAATGGTTGAACTTAAACCCTGATCCGACGTCTCTGCTTCACTTCAAAGCAATCAAGCAGGCTCGGCGCTGATTGGCCGAGGTGATTGAGGGTTCAGGGAGGAGGGTCTCATTCTGAATGTTAATTAGTGTTCGGACTGAACCAACACAGATTCGCAGCAGTTTTCACTTTATGTGTGTTTGAGTGTGTGAGTCAGCCTATCCAAACATTTTCCCAGTTGTGTTTTTGATAGATTTTCTCTCAGCGAGCGGCTGGTGTATCGTTAGCAAATATGCAGGCGAGCAGGTTGTTTTCATGTTCATAAGCACACCTGTGCTTTACGCCAGGCAAAAGTGACAATGAACAGACACGCCAACTGGGGAAATAAGTCGCTCACCAGGAGAGGCAGTAATCCAGCCACTCCAAACTCTGCCTACAAAGAAATAAACAAAGACATCATAAAGCCCTCTTTATCCCTCAATGACTATTCCCATAAATGCTTTAATCACCACTCCCTGGGGACTCAGCTTTGTGCGTTTGTGTGCGTGTGTGGGTGGGTGTGCGCGACCGTCCTGTGATGTCCGACTGGTCTCAGCTCTGCACAGATGGGTCTATTTAGCTGCCAGGCGCGCCTGTAATTTAGCAACATTCATTTCTCTCTTTCTCTCTCTCTCCTCTCATCTCTCTCTTCCTCCCTCCGTCTCATGTTTTGCTCTTTTAATTGAATCAAGTGCGGTTGGTCACAATGACTCAGTTTGTTGTATGCGAACAATGTCGCTACATCCTTTATATGTAAAAATCTGAACTTGTTCTCAGGGACATTTGTGTCAGTTGACTACAACAGCTTAAACAATCTTTCTCCTTCCGTTTCTTCTCAGTTTCTGTAGTTGAAGGACTGTTGGGTCACGATCAAGAGAGAGCTGTTTTTTGTTCCAGCTCCAGTTCATACACAGTAGACGTTTCTCTGCGGGGATTAAAAGCATCTGAGTGTGCGCGAGAGCGTGCGAGTCTATGTGAGAATGTGTTTTTTATGTGGGTCTGTTTTAGTGCTCAGGACTCTGAGGTGAAATGCGTCAAGCTTTTGCCGGGTTGTTGGGCCGTCGCTTCAGATTAACCTCAAGAATCCAACCTCAGCTTGGATTCGGCTTGTCTGAAAGTTTCTCTTTGCTTTTTTTTTTTTTTCTCGCTTCTTTCTTTGCTTTCTCTTTTCTTTCAGTTCATTTACAATTTGACTTTCATTTGAATTTCAGGACACGTTTGGGGTGAAGGGTAGTAGTTCCTCCTGTGGGTCAGGTGTGTGTGCACATGTGGGTGTGTGTATACAGTATGTGCTCACGCTTGTACTTATGTATCCGGGTCCATGTAAATACATGGTTGGACTACTGTAATGTGATATGTGCTTCTCACTCAGAGCTTACAGCTTCAGTCTTAAGATGATGACAGGAGCTCAGAACAAAGATGGTGGTCCTCTCATCCCTCACCACGAACTAGGACTCATCCAGTTTGTGTGTGTGTGTGTGTGTGTGTGTGTGTGTGTGTCTTTGCATAAGAGTGAGTCCAAGAAAATCCAGTTAGTGTCCCAGCGAATGGATCAGATATCTTGAGACACTGAAACCACACTGGTTTATTTTCTTTTTCTTTAAGGAATAGAAATGTTCTTTCTCTTTGTGCGCGTTTGATAGTATACACATGTGTGTGCCTGTCTATGTGTGTGTGTGATAGAAATGTTTTCCTGCTCATGCGAGAAGTGTTCTCAATTACTGCCTTAGTCAGAAGTGGAAACAGATGGTAGCAGATGACGGGAGACAAAGTAGCTCTGTCCTACCTACTCCTTCTCACTCTGTGTCTCTCTCATGCACACACTTCTACCTCTTAAGCGCTAAATCACGCATTCACTTTAGAAAAACATGCTCGCTCTGTGCACACGTGCCGCATAGACAAAGACAGTCCTTCAGTCATCTTGACACAGATCATCACTCATATTCACCCAGACATGAAAACAGAACATGTAAGCTTAGTGCTGGGTTTGCATGAAACCACAGTTCATTGAACTTGGGCCCAGTTTCCCCGTAAGCAATATCAGGACTGAGATCGCCTTTGTCCATTGACTAGTGATGAAACAAAACGATCTTACAGCTGAGTGGTGCTGCTAAATGTCACTCTGCCCTGATCACACGTCCACTCCAATCTTTGATTTGAACTGTATTTTTTCATTAAAAGGATTTCCCTCGTCAATGCAAACACTCTTCAGCAGCCCTCACCTCCTTTTTTTGCACTCTCCCTTCCCGTCTACCTCTCTTCATCCTGCTCACGCATTTTTCCTTCACCTCTTTTTTTTTACATTCCTCTCAGTATTTCGCTATTTATCTTCCTATGTCCTTTACCCACCCTCTCCACCTTCCTCCCTGATTTCCCCCTTCTTCCTTCCCTTTCTCACACTTTTCTTTCCTAAATGCGAAAAGATCCTACATCCAAACAGAAATTCATGTTTAAGGCAGTAAAATAAACAGCTATCTTTTTCATCTAGGAGACCCACTTTGCTCTTTCCTTCCTCTCTAATCCTCCTCTTTCTTATCCTCAGTGGGAGGAGATCAGTGTGATGGATGAGAGGAACACCCCAATGAGGACCTACCAGGTGTGTAACGTCATGGAGGCCAACCAGAACAACTGGCTGAGGACACGTCACATCAGCCGAGAGGGAGCGCAGCGCGTCTACATTGAGATCAAGTTCACCCTCAGGGACTGTAACAGCCTGCCCGGGGTCCCTGGTACCTGCAAAGAGGTCTGCATCACTTGACACAAGCTTTTGAACACACACACGCACACAGTGTAGTGGCAGATAAAAAATGCGTATGTGTGTGTATTTAAGCCCACCCGTTGTATTTGTGCTTCTTGTTTTGTTCACTCTTGGTGAGCAAGACATGGGTGCTGCTGTGCAGCTGTGTGCACTCCAAATTTCTTTTGGAGTGAAGCAAGTAAAAATACACATTTCTGTTTTTCTGAGATCAATAACACAGGAGTAAGTTTAATCTGGAACATGGTGGAGTCTGGGGTCTGTCTCAGAAAAATCACTTCTGCAAAGCTATGAAATATTCTCCAAATACACAGTGCGCTTAGCCTTTTAAAATGTATCTAACTACAATGTAATTACTATCTTTCACTTCTCAAATGTATGACTAACTTGGTAGATGAGTACTATATTCGTCACGAAAACGGTAGATTAATTAAGAACACAAATTAGTTTACAAATTGGAACAAATTAACCTTAAAGCACACACAGTCGCCACTTTTTTTTTTTTTTAGTGTGCCTAGCTAATCAACTAAATCAACAAATTAACTTCAATAACACTCCTCTGCATTTTCAGTTGAACCTGTCTGATCTTTATATGTTATCTGATACAGTTATGCAGTATTGTTTGCTTTTGACGATCTCCTTTTACTGCAGCAGAAAATCTAGACACTCGAGACAACAAAAAACATTTAATTATGAGTAAAGAGAAGCAGTACCACCGCAAATATTATTTGTTATTAGAGGCTGAACATAAATTTTAAAATAATTTATTGTTTATTATGTCCATGAAGCCAGTTTATTACAGCAATCTGCTAGTTGTCATATATATTAACATATGTATTCCTGTAGGGAAAAGATGTGAAAAGGTTTTTGTTTGTAGCTTTATCAGTGCTTATTCTGTGCATTATACTGCAGAGCAGAAAAAGGACAAAGGACATTTTGAATGATCCTTTGTATTATTTTATTTTTTAGTCTTTTCCATTCAATACACACTCAACAGCACAGACAGATGGAAGTTCACTTTGATGGCTGATGAATAGATAAATAGACAAGGGCTGGAATGACATGAGAGAATAGCTACTGCCGAATGAAACAGACGATACTCTGGAGGCTTCTTTTGTGGCTCCTCGTATATTTCAACTTCTGATATATATATTTTTTTACAGTCCCCCATTCTCTCATATCAGCCTGATATTGTCACTCCTCTGTATTCATTCCTCTCTACTTTGTCTGCCCTCTGCACCCTTTTCACTCTCATTACATCTCCAGAATGAGTAGCGGAGATAACACTGTATGAGACAGTGCAGAGCACTGCAAACTGCAGACTGTGTTGCTGACTGGCCATCGAGACAGATGGACTGAGAATTGAAGAGAAGCAGCAGAATAGCTGGAGAGCTATGGGGGCCTTGTTAAAATTTCACATTGGATAGACTTTCTCACTTTTATCTGTCTAGCTTTACTGCGTGTAATTCTTTTCTAACTTCCATTTCTGCAGTCCGAATGATGATGGACTTTGTTTGTTTTGCAGACTTTCAACATGTACTACTATGAGTCCAACAATGCCAACCTGTGGTTCATCAAGGAAAGTCAGTATGTCAAGATCGATACTATTGCTGCAGATGAGAGTTTTACACAGGTATGGACACACACAGTCATATATATATATATATATATATATATATATATATATAAAATAATGCAAAAAATACATTTCTAAAAAAATAACCTTGCATCTATTTCTAATGTATAATCTCTTATACTGTGTTTTCTATACTGATTTTATGTTGATTTTAGCATAAAGCTGATTCCTTAGTAGAAGATTGTGCATCCCAAAATTGGATAGTCACCATATGCCACCAACTTTTGGAAAATGAATCTCGATTTCAATATGGGTTATATTTAAACTTAGTTATCTTATTCCATTTGTTGCAAAATTGTCAGGAGGACATAATTATTTCTGTCTTGGAAATACAGTTTGAGTTTTAGAGTGAGTCATGAGTTTCAGGCAGCAACATTTTACAAAAATAGATTTCTACATTTTTGGACTGGAAAAAAAAATGCTCTGATTGAATTTAAATGCTCCCTTTTAAATTAATAATAATAATAATAAAACATGTAAAATGTCCTTTGTCCTCAGGTGGACGTTGGCGACCGTGTGATGAAGCTGAACACGGAGGTGCGTGACATCAGCAACCTGAGCAAAAAGGGTTTCTACCTGGCCTTCCAGGACCTGGGCGCCTGTATCGCTCTGGTCTCAGTCAGGGTCTTCTACAAGAAGTGTCCCGTCACTGTACTCAACTTGGCCCAGTTCCCCGACACAATAACAGGCGGAGACACGGCCCTGGTAGAGGTCCATGGCATGTGCGTTAATGCCTCTGAGGAGTTTGAGGCTCCCAAAATGTACTGCAGTGCAGACGGAGGCTGGCTGGTTCCCATCGGGAGATGTGTGTGCAAACCGGGCTTCGAAGAGAACAAGGACGTCTGCCAACGTGAGTGGGGTGGGGGTCCTGGGGGAGCATGTGTGGGATGTATTTGTAAGTGTGGGAATGGGTGTGTGAGAGACAGACGAGGCCAAATTTAGAAAGCTAGAAAGAGAAACGTGCATAGTGGTTTCATGGTTTTTCTTTATTGGTGGTGCGTATGTGGAAGGTGACTTTATTATTGCACAATTTACACCCAAGGGCACGTTCTATAGTGTGCATCACTGATTTACACAGGTCTCATAAAGGTTGGCCTTCAGAAAAGAAACAGACCCATGCGAGATTCCTGTACAGCGAACAAAAGTGCTCTTATAAACAAAACACAGCCGTCATATCCAGTTTGCACTCTGTGACGCGCGTGTGTGCAGCTGTGCATGCCTGCGTGTGCAGAAGCATGTCAGCACTGCATGAATTCTGCTATGAAACTGAGGATCGGACGACAAACAATGACTCTGTGTATTTAGTTAATGATGCACTTTGTGTGTGTGTCAGCATGAGTGTTATCACCCCAAGTAACTTTTATACAGCTCCCAACACTGAGAGGACAGTTCTTGCAGAGAAAAGGGTAGGAGTTGCTTTGAGGCATTTCCTGTGTGTGTGTTTGCCAGAGTTGAATATCTCACTTTCCCTAGTGAGTAGGGAAGAGCGGTATGAGTGTGTGTGTGTGAGAGAAAATTCTTATTGATGTGTGTTTGTGTCGTAGGTATGCCTTAGGAAGCAGATTATTGAATCGTAAAACTCTACAGATGGTGTGTGCAGTATGTGTGTGTACATACTGTGCGTGCGTGCATTTGAGTGTGCAAGCTGTATTAGTCTCACGCCGTCACCTGTCCCCACGGGCTCACTTCCTTCCACCGAAAAGAAAATGGAATCATAGATATTCATCACCGCAAACTTGGAAATCGGTGCACATAATGCATTTTCAGTTGTTTTGGAGAAGCAGCAGCCAAGACGCTCTGAAAACTTGGCAGTTGGGCCTCAGAGACAAGTGAATAAGAACAGAAGCTGCACTCTGCAGTTTGCAGGCTGGTAATGTGCACAGATTGTGGCAGAACTCTGGCTGCATCTCAATCATGAGCCACCGACTGTTGAGCATGTCTGTCTCGTAAAATAACACGCTGTGGTTATTTGACAGGTGATCTCACTGACAGGCTTTCAAATGATTTCACTACCTACAGCGCGTAGGCCTGTGTCACACACCCTGTATTGAACTTTATTTAAAGTCGGTCTGACGCAGCAAAGCGGTTGACCTCAGTGATCTCCATGACCTCATCAGTCTGCTCCCTGAGTCTTATCGCTCCGGAGAGAATAAATAGGGCGATGTAAGCGCGTTTAACAAGCCAGCTTTAACTCAGTATCAGTGTGCTTGTGTGTATGTGTGTTAGTGCATGTGTGCTTTAGTCGTGTGTTGAGGTAATGATGGACTTTTATTGACAGTCTGAGGTCAGAGGTCAGGAAATATATGTTTCCCTCGTCTAATAAGTTAGATTAGGGAAGCTGCGCCAATTTGTGCACTGTTTTGTTTATGTGCGAAGACAAAACAGGTGTCTGCAACACAGGAAGGAAAGCCAGATTTTTGGATTCTGCTCAATTCAAGGCGTGTTTTCTGGTGTAGCAATTATTCTGGAAACAATCAACTAGCATTTTCCAATAAATTTTAATTCCTTTGTGATGAATTGAAGCTTCTCCGCCGCAGGGTTGTCTGCGCCACCTACTCAGTATTAGGGAAAACATTTTTCTGGGATCTTGGGAGGGATTTGCATAGCAATGAAATTTCCTCCTCATACAGCAGGAGAATTTGCTGTCCCACGTATCTCAGCCTAGCATATCTCAAATATGTTTGCTGCTTGTGAAATAATGCCAAATTCACACCCTGGAAACCGGCTTTCGTTTTGTTAAAATGACGCTGGCGCTATTTTTCTCACACGTGCCTCCGTGCTGATATTGTTCCCTTCCCTCGTCAAAATTTCACTTAGCCAACTAATGTAACTGCATCTGTAATCAGCCTGCTTTTAACAAAGACATGAGAGGACACGGAGAAGTACAACAACCCAGCGCGTTGCGCTTTAATGTGTCCCTGAGAGAACAAGGGCCAGGCTTTTAAAGAGTCCTCTCAGCACTCGCCGTCAGCTCCAAACAAAAGGTTCCTGCCCTGACACAGTCTGCAGGTCTTCCATAGGGAAAACACACTCCGCTAATGCATTTAAATCACCCTCTCTTGTTTGCTGTCACACAAAGAGATGAAGAGGTGAGGTGGGGGAGAGAGAGCTGGGGAAAGGACTGGAGGGGCATTTGTAATTATCATCACCGTGCAGGTGAACAAGCCTTTTAATGGACGACTTGAATTCCCCTTCTCTTGTTCTTTTCGTGTGTGGTTGTTTTCTTTTTCTTTGTGCCATTTAGCTGCTCTGATGCTCATTGTTTTCTTGTTCTCATAGTCTGTGTGAATCTTCTCGTAGTGTTTTGGCCTTTCTAACCTTCTCTTTTTGTCTCCGTGTCACTCCTTCTCTCCCTCTGACTCTCATTCTCTATCTCTCTGTGTCCCTGTCTCTCTCTTTCTCTCTCTCTCTCTTTCTCTCGGTGTGAGGCGCTAATGGAATCATTACTAGCCTCTCTGTGTTAGACAAACACCAGACACCTCCAATTACAGCCTTTTTTTCTCAATCTCTGGCTCTCTCCCCTCCTCTCTGCTATTTTCTAACCTTGCTCTGGTGTCTGCTACTATAATGGGACCGTTCTCCACCTCCTCCTTTTACAAGCCCCCCATTTTGCTCCTCACCCATCTTTTCTGATATTGTCTCCTTTTTCCACCTCACCATTTTTCTTTCTGTCTCCCTCCTCCTCCTCCTCTTGCGGCCCTCATCTCCTCTGTCTGCACTCGTTAAACATTTATAGATCACGGGTTCATCTTTCTCTATTTCTATTTTCCCACCCAATGCTCAGCTCTTATTCCCTAAAGTGAGGCGCAATGTGTGTGTATGTTTTGATATTGTTAATTTTGGACATTGGGTTACATTAAATCTCGTGAATTGTTTTATGACAAAAAGTGATGTTTCTCACACTGTTCTTCCAGTACAAACAGAGTAAATAGTAACTGACTACAGAAGAAGAAATAAATTGAAACACAAGCACTAAAAAGCCATCAGGTTGTGATAGAAGCTACCATTCATCTTGACAGTTATCGTAATTAGTAAAGGCTAAGAAGAGGACAACGTTTTTCTTCGTGGCAACAAATCTCAAGAAAAGACCAAAACCAATTAACCGTTCACAGTTAATTTACTGAATTTCCTAACTTGCCTGTGGCACTCATTCACAGCTACTGAATTAAATCTGGAAAAACGGGTCACAAATATATAATTTAATTTTTAAAGGTTAAGTAATTTAGGTAAGGCTTTATTTTACAGATTCAGATTTTAAAAAAATATTTATTGTGTTTTGTAGAAAGAATCAAGAATATATATATATATATATATATATATATATATATATATATATATATATATATATATATATATATATATATATATATATTACACAGTTGTGCAGAATTATGTTAATTATGGTTAACATTGTTGTACGTTTGCCTCTAATTTACAGCTACAGCTGCATGTTCAGCTGACCTGCTGTGTGGAGGTTTTTTAGGTTACAATGGGAAACAGTTACAATGAACTAATTAGTGTACCACATGAACAAAGTCCCCCTTTTAAGTGAACAGGCACCAAATTACATGGTCTTTTCCACGCACCTTTCTCAGACATATAATTACATATCAGTATCAGAAATCATAAGTAAACTATGAGACCTGTAAAATAAAGGTACAATAATTTACTATACGTGATGGGAACAGTAGTTTTTAGCATATTATTCAAACAACAGTGCATTTGTTGGGGAATATATTTTTAGCAGTGGATTAATACACGTTTTGTGCTCTGGTGAGTATTTAACACAGCAGGATGTTGTAGGTGGGAGTGATTCATGGCTCATGTTTATTGTAAGTGAGGAAAAATAGCAAACAGTGCAATGATGACTTTCTCAACACAGACAAAACTTGTGAGTAGGATCAGTTCATTATTGGTTATGGATTTGTTTTATTTCATTCACATGGTTTTCTGTGCTCTGTGGCATGCAGTTAACACACTGCTACTCCAATGGCCGTGGCTCTGGTGCTCCATCACATGAACTCATACTCATCTGCTTTGTCACCACTGGAGTTACATAATCTCTTTCTCTTATTCAAACACATACTTTCTCTCCCTCTCCCTCTCTCTCCCTGCCTCTCTGTCACATACATTTGCACAGCCCCGTCAGTTCTCCATCTCTCTCTACCCCATGCGGAGGCCTCTGTCTGTGTAGCCGAAGCCCCCTGCCTCGTTCGCTCTCTTGCTTTCTTGTCTCTCCCTCTCTGTTTCTGTCTGCCACTGTTTCCTCGACCCCCACCATTTCCACCTCCTACTCTCTCTCTCTGCTCTCCTCTGCTCTCCCTTTCTGTCTCACAGCTGGTAGGGAATGTAGTGAATTCTCCTCTCAAAACTCTCCCTGTCTTAAGCCCTAGGGGTACATACTGAAGGGCAGGAGTGTGTGTGTGTGTGTGTGTGTGTGTGTGTGTGTGTGTGTGTGTGCAGCTGTGACGAGGTCTGTGTGTGTGTTCTGTCCTTCTCTGTGTGTCTGACAGCACCAATTACTGCCTCAGATGCCTGAGAGATGGAGGAGATGGAGTGGAGAAGGACAGACACCTGTCACCTCGACACAAGTTCTCTTGCTCTCATCTCCTCTCTCTCTTTCTCAGCGGGCAAAAGTAATATAGGTCAGCATGACATGTCTGTCCGTCAGCTTTACCTGTCCACTGTTCGGCTTCTTCCCTTTTCTCCTTATTCATTTGTCTGTTTGATGCTGCCAATATGAAAGAAGAACTTAGTTTACAAGAGGAACTTTTTAAAGTCACACCAGACTTACTGTATATCATACTGATTTCACTTAGCTATCCTGCTTGTCTTTTCACCTCACAAATTGGACAGAAACCAAGTGTGAATCGCCGAGGAACAGGCCCAATGTGCATCCGATCCAGTGTGAATTGTCTTGTCAACTATGTGTTCAGTTGGAACACTGTGAAGGCTGACACAATTCGTTATCCAACAGTGATAGGAGAGAAAATGTAGTTTTTGAAAGACTAAGGCTGGCTAACAAACAAAAACAGGTTGTTTGTTGTTTTTCAACACATTTACACTTTTGGACTTTGCAACACTATGGAGTTATTGGAAATGTTTAGTTCGTAACCTCCATTAGCTCTGCGGTGAGTTGCTGACACGGGGCTACTAGCTTTTTTTTTTTTGACAGATATCTTAGTTACTACTACACTCAGCTAGCAAGGCAGTTTTGTGTTTTTATGTGTGGTCAGCTTGGGGGAAATGCCACAATCTCTAGAAAACTTTAACGTTAGTTGGCTGGGACTAGAAATCGTCTCTGGTGCTAGGTTGTAACTAAGGCTCAGACTACTTGCTGGAGTAGTAAACCGGGTTTCATTAGGAGTCTACTGCATGACTGATTGTTTTCAGGTCAGACCCTGTGTCTCTCCATGGAAACGGATATAACATACACAAACATGTTTATTTTGAGAGTAAATATGAATACATTTGATGATATGTTTTATCTAAGTTGCCAATTTTTGTATAATTGCAATATTACATTGAAGGGAGAGCTTTATCTTATTATTAGCACTTCAGTAAAACTTATGGACTGTCTGTCTCTCGTGCCAATAATGACAGTAAAACACACCCTCTCATGTAATGTTGCTTATTTAACATGTTAGTGTTAGTGTTACACACTGCAGTGTTATGGAGTGTTATGTGCTGTGATATTTCTTGGCTGACCACAGTAACTCGCTGAAGTCTTGTCACAATTAGGTTGCCATGTTTGGTATAATACCTTTACAGAGATCAAAAACCAAAATCTCTTCTCACTGACTTTCTCTGGCAACTTTCACCAAGAGACACTACACAGAAGTGTCGGATGGATGATGTATTTTCATGTGTGAATGTTTTCAGTGTGAAATAACTCCAATGTTGAACTAATACTTTAAGGCATAGCCATGTAACCTTTAAAGCCAGGAAAACATCACACTGCTTTAACTCCTTACACACTAGGGATCACATTTGACCACAACTATGAGATCATTACTTTTAAGAGGGAGGGTGTCATTATATGGAGAAAAAAAAAACCCTGTATTTAATATTTTTGGAAAACATTTCTCAACGTGTGAAGGGGAATTCTGCTTTCTGTGCCCAGCGACGAACAGCGATCAAAGGCCTGCTGCTCAGTCGATCAGACCTGGCTCTGACCACAGAGCAGCAGGAAAGGATTTACAGTAAAAGCCATTGTTTGTTCTCTGTTAGAAAACTTACGTCCTGTATGGATAAAGTGAAAGTTATATGATACATCTGCTGTAAGGGCTCCATCTAGATATGTAGTCAGATGCATGTAACGAAAGAAGGACTATGATCATGCAAAACATGCACAGTTAAAAAAACACACACACACAAACACAATATATCTCTTGAGAGGATGCCTCATTTCATAATGAAAGAAGAAAAACTATCAAAATATTTGCTTAAAACCATAGCATTAAGTAATTCAGTGAGTCTTTATTTTACAGATTCTGATTTTTTTTTAAATCCAAGGACTTTTCCTGAAGGTAATTAGTACTTCATTTGTTTTTTGAAGAAAGAATCAAATCAATCTATATATACATATAATTTACATAGCGCAGAGTCATGTTAATTATTGTTCATTTTGTTCTCCAGATTGAGTTGTATGTTTGCTTCTAATTTACAGCTACAGCTGCATGTTCAGTTTTTTTTAGGTTACAATGGGAAATACTTACTCAAAACAGTTACAAAACTAAACTAAAAACTAAAATATTTTAAGTATTAAGGCAGCAATTTTACTTTTTTCTACCACTAACTAACTCTGGGTTCTGTAAAATACAGAATACACTTCTATTTATGTTTTTGATTTTTATCTTTTTGAATAGGCCTATATATATATATATATATATATATATATATATATATATTTTTTTTTTTTTTTTTTTTTTTTTTGAGTATTTATATGTACTGTTGGGGGAAACCGAAGCACTCGGAGAAAACCCACACAGACATGGGGAAGGACATTTATTTGACATTTGTCCTTGTAAGATTGTGAGAGTTGGATTGGGAGTCCCCTTGCCTGGGCTTGTTCTTCCTCAAACCAAGAAAGTGGCGAGTGCTTTTCCACATAGAATGCTTCTTGGTTGTCACGGCAGCATTCTCCTAACACCCTGTAGCCCCAGCATTCAGATCTGCATCCTGAGAACCAGAGGGAGAGTCTCCAACCACTAGTTCAGGGTTCTGAGGAACACAGGTGGACTCTTCATCCACTGAATCCTGTGAATCTCTAAAGGAAGACTCTTTCAGACGTTCCAGGTCCTGTGAAAGACAGAGGGGCTCCTCCATCTGGTGGACCTGGTTCTTGAGCTTTTCCAGTTCTGAGTGAAGGACCCCATTAAGTTGTTTCTCAGTCTGGAGCTGAGCAACAAGCTGAGCATTCCAACTCCATGTACCTCTCAGACGTCTGTTGTTTCATGAGATTGGTGTCATGCGTTATTTTCTTAAGCGCAAATAACACATTTTTAACCAGTTTGTCCTGCTCTAATATCTTGCTGCCATTGTCCTTTTCCATCATCTTGAATTCTTCCTTAAGCATGGCAATACTTTGTTCTTTGGCGTTCATATCCTTGTTATATTTTTCCCGGAGACTGCCGTTTTGCTCAGAGAGTTTATCGTATGCACAGCACAGGCTATTGTATTCTGTGCTGAGGTTCTCAAGTTGTCCTAGCTGGTTACTCAGAAACAACTTTTCAGTGTTTTCTGATTGCAGTTTTTTTACAGAGTTCAGTTATCTTTTCCTCCTGAACAGCAGAACTGTTATCCTCTGCTTTTTTGAGCTGGATTTTCAACTCTTTCAGTTTGATGCCATAGTTCTTTTGATTCGTGTACAGTTTTTTCCCAAGTGTGGCAATCGTTTCTTGTTTCGCATTAATATCCATTTCATATTTTTGCCCGAAATCGATGTGTGCCTGAGAGAGTTCATTGTATGACTCGTAGAGGTTATTGTATTCTTCGTTGAGGTTATCAAGTTCTCTTTGAAGTTTCTTTGCCTCAGATTTCTTGTTCTTGTCGAAGAAGCTTCATCTTAACAGTGTTCAGCTCCTGATTCTTGAGAATTTCTTGTCTGTACATATTTGTGTGTCGCTTTCTGCATTCCCTCTCTTGCCCAAGTTCACTGGTTAAATATTCAACCTGGTCCCAGAGAGTTCTGTTTTCAGTGCTCTCACGTTCCAGGTTTTCAGAGAGCTCACTTACCTTTTTCTGCTGAAAGGATCCATTCTCCTCTGCTCTTTGGAGTTGGGTTTTCATCTCTTGCAACTGTCTGGCAAGGGCCTCAATTTCTTCCCTGCCGAGAACACTGGAAATCGCATACCTACTCCAGTTGTAGGGGGCCGCAACGGCATAAGACAGTGGTTTCCCTGATAGTTTAAGTTGAATGTATTTATAAAAGACAAATATAGTGAATTAAAAATAGTGGAATAATCATCAAAAGGACGTGGGACAGGCACAGAAAGTATAGACTAAAGGATTAAAAGAGCAAAAATAAACCACAACAAAAAAACAAGGTAGCAACAATAATAAAATACATAGTTATCACAGTGGTGTAATTACACAGTCATGCAATTTCCATAAGCTAATTTAGGCCTGTGATATGTATTTAGTTACCTTAATAAAGCAACGTCTTACATCTTTTTTAAATTAAATGTTTTGAATTTCTTCTACAACTTTTTATAATTCTGTGCAGGACATGATTTCTGTAACAACAATTGAGATTTTAGGGCAGTATCTTAATAATACTTATTAACAATCTTAGGTTCTGTGGGCATTTTATCTGAAAATACAAATTCAAATAAATATTAGTAAATATTTATTCAGCACGAAATGTTTAATTTGGGGAAAGTATTTTTCCGTCCCTCATTCCTACAACACATAGCCAATAAAGAGAACAGAACAGATGTAGGAAAAGGCTAATCTTCACACCTGTGAAAGAGATTGAGCTCATTTACAGAGGGCTGTGTGTGTGTGTGTTGAAAGCTCAGTAGGGATCCTGCCTTTCTTTATTGCCTCTCCAACACAGAGCTCAATCTCTGGCTCTATCCTTACAGCAAAAGTGTGCGTGTGTGGGTGCACATGTACATGTGTATGTGTGTGTGATGTGGACAAAAGTGAGCATTTTTATGTTGATCACATACAGACTTTTGAAGGTCAAGGGCTCCGTCCTGCATGTAGTATGTTCACACACACACACACACACACACACACACACACACACACACACACACACACACACACACACACACACACACACACACACACGCAGGTCTCTCATTCCTTTGCTCTTCTCTTAGTGGCAGCTCAGGGAGCTTGAGAGCATGAAGGTGTGGGTAGAAAGGGAGTGGGCGGCTAACAGAAGGATTTAGACAGCAAGTCAAGAGGTTTTTGTGTGTATACAGTCCATGCAATGTGTGTATGTATGTGTGTACACTGCTGCAGGCATCAGGGCATTAAGCTGTTGAAGTGTCAGGCAGCAAGGTGTTATTACTAGCCAGATGTTCTTAAAGGACAAACGGATATATGGGCCGAGTAAAGGCTTGTCATCTGTCCTTCTACCTGTCTGTGTGTGTCTTTCTCCTACTCTACTTGTCTGTCTGTCTGTCTGTCTGACTTCACTTTTCATTTATTTGGATAATGACAGCCACCTTTTCCCTCATTTTTCCCTTTATTCGCCTTTATCTCGTGTCTCTCACATGTGCCTCCCAAACTCCATCCCTTTTCCCTCTCCCCTTTTCTCATCTCCTCTCTTTTGTGTTTGAATAAATGACACACAAAATCACAAAGGCTTAGGCGCTGGCTATATCCTCTACACACCATAGTCCCTGTCTACATACCCACACAGCACTGACCCAGATAATGTCTATTCACACAGAGCCTCCGAGCACAGCTACTCTATCGCCATGGCACATGATCACTCGCCAGACATAAGCTAAGTTGCCAAAACGTGTTTACATCTGGAGTGTTAGCCACAACAAAACCGGAGGACATAGAGGTGGCTTTTGGGGGACAGGACCTCATATAACTCAACTGAGTCTGGTGCAGTGGGTTGAGCTGTGTGTACAAACCCATAGAGACAAAGAGGAAAAGCAGGCCAAGGACTGAGAAACTGTTAACGCATGTTTCAACTCCTCACATCCTTATATAGCACTATTCCCTACAGACAGAGGAAAAGAGAGAGAGAGAGGAGAGAGGTGTAGATGGGAGAATTTGTCTCCTTTGGGTACAGTTGCCATTAATTGGTTGCGTTCTATATGCTGCTGAGTTCCAATGAGGGATAAACATGTGTGCACTCATGGGAAAGTTAATAATTTTCACATTTCTATAGTGTTGAATCAGTGTTGAGTTTGCTCCACTTAAGATCTAAAGGTTTCAAGAAAGGTGCATGTGTGTGCAAGAGAGAGCAGAGGAGGCATGCAGGCAGCCAGCGGGTCTGCTGAACAGGAAACACAGGAACAGGAAGTTAGCCATTGACCCCTTCCCCTTATCCCCTCCCTCGCTTTTTAGTTTATGGATAGCTTCCAGATGTACGATCAGCCTGTCAGACTGATTGGGCCGGCATTGCACAGGCATTATTGCTCAGTTCCAAACATGACGTGCAGATGTAGCCGTGGTCTAAGTCCAATTTGTTGCTGCTTTCGTATGCGGTACAGCTGCACTATTGTTCTATAGCCAAGAGGTACCATTCAGAAAATTCAAATAGGCTTTTCAGCTCCGGTGTCGGCCAGAACAAAGAATGGTTACGCAGAACCTGATAAGAGATGTGACAGATCATGTTTCATTTCTAAATGACCATTTAGACCAACTGCTGCAAATATTACAATTACAGGAATTTCTACAAAGGCTGCAGGCTTGAATTGACACTTTGTGTAGGTAGCTAAATACACCAAGCAGGCAAGACACTTTCACGGATAATGATTTGGTCCAGAGAGAGACATGAGGTGAAGATACTGTCTGAGCTGAAAGGGATAGGTGCATGCCAGTGTTCTGAAAACAAGGGGAAGTTGGCCCAGCTTATTAAACATGAGTCTTTCTAAAACATTTAAAAATAGATTTGATAATTCTACTCATATTCGTGGACGTGTGATAGGTTATAATGTATTATTAAGAGGATAACCTCTGTCAGTTACAAATAAACAAATTTCAAATATGTTTTAGGACATAAAGTCATATTTAAGACGCCTCATGCAAACAGTTTTGATCATTTTAAATGAACCTGAAAGTCCAAAAAATAGCAGCAAAAACAAAATTTCTGTCAGGTGCTACTAAGCTCCTCACTCTCCATAGTGACTTGCCACCTGGCTTCATCCATCGCTTTGCTGAAAGGACATCATTGAGGTCAGTGAGCGTTATTACCTTTCAAGGCTGCTTCTTAAGCAGATCAGCCCATAGATCTAATTGGTTTGTCAATATTTATTTGTCAGATGAAAAGCTCCCGTGGTCGTGAATTGTGCAGGTTTTATTACAGAGAGCACAAAAGGGACGCACAGTGGCAATTTCCCCAAGCGGGGACTCTTTTGTATGTAACACCCTTGACTTCGAAGTGAATGGGCACTGGGGTGTCAAGAAGATGGAATAGTTCATTCATAACAAGCTAATACTCTATCTGTCAGACAGGGGATGGCACTTAGGCACACACACACATACATATATATATATACACATACCTAAATACATTAATTCACGGAGATGTGTACTCAGCACTGTGGACACACTCACAAACCAGCGAGGCGGCAACCTTAAGCATTCTCTTTCTTGGCATTTCCTTTGCTTTTGTGTTGGTTAGCTTTTTATAAACCACTGACAATGAAGACTCTGTGATCTCCTGCGAATAAGAATAAAACATACAAGTGCAGATTTTCCTGCTACCGTCAATTTGCTCTGCAGTTTGGCTGACAAAAGTTGACCAGTGCCCACCCACAGATGAAAGTCAGCGAGAATGTGGCCCCCACTTGATGGGTACATCTGCGTGAGTGTATGTTTGTGAGTGTGACTGACAAAGAGAAAAAGGCACGGGGCTCTCCTTTCCTCCTCCGCCTGAGAGAATGAATTATTGAGAGTGATGAACTGAAAATAACGTGGATGAGGAAAGGAGGTGCACTCGTCCTACGCACACACTCAGCCGGTCACGGGGCCGGCCCGATGCGGGCACGTTTACTGCTGTGGTGTACGCGTCTTAAGTGTATCTAGGGAAATAAGATGTGTGTGTTTATAGTGTGTTAACGCTCTGTGGGTTTGGTTTTATTGAAGATGTTTAAGCAAAGTGTGTGTGCCTAGGGAGAGAGAGAGAGAGGGAGAGAGTGTGTGAAAGTTTGAATCTGTATGTAGATTTAGGCTTTGTGTGAGTGTGTGTGTACTGGTCTGTTTGGCTGTGTTTAAGAGGAGAAGGTGAATCTTTGTGTTCTTCTGGCCTTTTATCTTGATAGCAAAACAGACAGACAGAAGAATAAGTTATTCAGACAGTGAACCAAACTCCCTACAGACTCCTTCTATAGGCCTGTCATGCTCTCTCTCTCTCTTTCTCTTGCTCTCTGTCTCTCTGTCTCTCTGTCCCTCGCCCATGACCCCTTTCACACAGAAACACACATGCACCTGGTATCTATTTAATCTGTTTTTAGACTGCGGGATAATCATCCCGGCTCAAAATTAGTGAGCCATCAGCTTGGGTTACCACTGGAAAAGTGTGTGTGTAGATGTGTGTTTTAATTGCACTGAAATTGAGCTTGCTCTCTTTCCCTCAGATTTTTCCTCAGATTTTTTTTTTTTTTTTTTTTTTGGTGGGATTCGTGTGTGTGTGTGTGTGTGTGTGCCTGTCAGCGAGAGAGTAAATATTTGTGCAGGAGCTCTGGAGAAGGTCAGGGTCAACGTATGACAGACAGCCCACTGGGAAATAAGACACACATACAAAACGCACACACATGTGCGCGCACGCAAACAGAGAGAATAAAATAGACATGGTTAGAAAAGGAGCAAGACAAACAGAGAGGACAGAGACTGGAGAACAGAAATACAAAGCCAGGAGGGCAAACAGATAGACTGAGGGACAGAGAAATGGAGAAAGACAGAGAAAAGACAGAGATGGACAGAATGAGGAAGAGGGAAAGCTTCATCCCGTAGTTCCCCTTGGCCGCTCTCAGTAATTGGCTGGTATCCAGAGGACAGAGCGTAGATCAGAAAGAAGCCTGAGTGTACTCATGTGCTTCATGTACTGGACATCACAAACCATTTCATATCCGATCTGACTGTGTGTGTGTGTGTGTCTGTGTATGTGTGCATGTTTGGGTCAGAGAAGTAATAAGATGCTGTAACACAGCTAGGGCCTGTCCTGAGGTGTCAATCATGAAGCTCTTCGTCTCCTGTCTGGCCACAGCTCATATCTCAAGCCCATCTGCAACCATCTGATCCTGTCTCATCTTTGTTGTTGCTTCAGGAATACATACAAAGTCTCAAAGACATTGCTCTATTTGACATACCTCTAATGTGATGAACTATAGTAGTTGTTGAAGTCGCCTTATATGTGTTAGTGGTTTTTGAAGAACCAGTAACCCATATAAGGTCACACATACCACATGATCTGACATAAGCCTACATTTGAAAATAAATGTATTCACTCACAATTAGTCTGGCAGGATATTTAAAACACATGTTCTATGGTCAGATCACATTTATTTCCCATGACAAACATCAAAAAAGTGTCTATACAGATCTTTATGATGTACAGTATGTTTTGTTAGTTAATTAACTACAATTATGCAGTCAAAAGCCTGTAAATGCCTGTTTTTTTTCAGGCACCAATATGTTCCATAGCTGCCTTACCAGATATAAATGTATCTCAGAGCATTTCCCTTCCTGCCAGGGATACAGTTCTGGTGGGAAAATATTAAATCTCTAAATTTCTGTCATAAAAGACACTCAAACATAACAATATTTAGTCTCAAACAGTGGAATCACTCGTAAAATTAGTTCAGGTGAATTTACCTTTCACTGCATCCCAGTATGCTGGCAGGCAAATGTCCAAAGTGTCAGTACCAATGAGCACAAACCCAATTCAAGCACTAAAAGCTGTGCAAATGTCCCCAGTAGATTGCTTTCCATTATAAACTTATTGCATTGCAAACCTGCATAGCTACACAACCATTGCAAATAGCTCTGTAATGCAAATTATGTTTACAGCTGAAAGTTTGGGGAATCATTTTAGCGTTTCACTTGACTTTCACACGACTTGATAATTGGGTTAAAGTGGACCAGCAATTATAGTCACTAATGGGCAACTATGTGCATTGCTTATGCCCATAGCAATAGTTCTTTATAGTTGTTCAAAATACCGTTCACATATTTTTAACAAGCTCTTGGGAAGAAAAATCCAGATTTAGCCTAATATATTTTAAGATGACTTACTTATCTTTCTGACTGCTGAGATAATAATGATGTCTCTTGTTATTCTGGGGCAAATACTGTAATACTGAGAAAATGTATGATTTTATGTATGTGTTCCTGTCATAATCATGGGTCATCCCCTCAAAAAATGTGTTTATTAAGGAAACATTTATATTTATGTGTATTTTTTCAGTGTTTTTCTGTATTGTTGCCAGTAACTAATGGTCAGAAAAAGTTTTTTTTTTTTTTTTTTATCCCTGTGAGTTACTGTAAATATGAACTCACATTTCTGTAACAGTGACAATGCCACTTAAGGCAATGACATTTTGTAATGCAGTTGTTGTTCATACAGAAAGAAAGAAAGAAAGAAAGAAAGAAAGAAAGAGCAGGCAAATGTGGCTCAATGTGTGTGTGTGTGTGTGTGAGAGAGAGAGAGTGCACGTGTCTCTGTGTGTGTGTGTCTAAGTGTGTGTGTATGTTTCACAGGATTAGTAGTAATGGTGAATATTATGGTGTTAAAGGTTGTTATGAACTCCGATTAGGGATTAGAGGTTCTCAGCAGGGGGCTGAACAGTGATGCTGACATCTCTATTCCCCACAAACCTCCTCATTACCACACGTACATACCCATGTGCACGCACAAAAACACGCAACACACACACACTGATGCACATTGCTCTGCTCTCTACACTGTATACACAGAACCACACAAAAGAAAACTCACTCATATTACTTCCACTTACCAACAAGGGAAATTGTTGACTACACAGGCACACTCTTCGTTAATAAAATCACGTGTCATGTTCTTCTGCTGCTTTCAAATCATGCTCCTTGCTTTGCTTGCACACCAATGTTTACATCAAATTAAATGACACGTTTTGTTAACACTCGTAACATTGTGGATCTTCAGTAAGCGTTTATTGATTTCTTCACATGTACTGTTTTATGTTTTTTGGGGGTTTTTTTTACATATAAAGGGCAAAGCTATTCTTTAACTTTTTAACCTCAAGTTTGTTTAGCATGAAAACATGTCAATTCGACCGAAAGCGTGTTTCACGGGCATATACTCACAAGGCCAAACACACACAAACACACACACATACAGATGCGACCCCAGTGGCCGTAAAGGACGTCAGATTCAATCTTGTCAGATTTCTCCACTGACGCTTGATGTATCAATTTTTAAGTAGCTGGCCTCAACTAAAGCCTGGGTAGCCTGCAAACACACACACATACACACACACACACACACACACACACTCTCATACACAGAGACAGACAGACAGGCTGCTCTGTGCTCCAGGAGCTGCGGCACTCGAGGGGTACTAGAAGGGTTCCATCTTGAAAGCCTGTTGCCATGGTGACCATTATGGAGCTCATCTCCCGTGGGCCAGCAAGCTTTACACAACTTCCCTCTGAAAAGGACACACACACACACTCACTATAACCCCCCCCCCCCGCCAACTCATCCACAAACACCACATACACACACAGATTTCTCCTCTTTCTGCCCTTTATGGTAAAGCCGACGGGGAGCCGATGTTTGACTTGAAGCAAATGTGACAGAAAGCAGGAGAACAGAGCAATTAACAGTTAAACTAGCAAGAACATTTGAAAGGGAAGTGGAGGAGAGTAAAAGGCTTCCAGCCAGGCAGAGGAAGTGTTTGATTCAAAAAAGTGCAGCTGATGTGATTTTGCATACGTGCAGAGCCGCCTGGTTGAATGTAATTAGAATGTAATGACTCTGACTATGAGATATCGGATTTGTGTTTCTCTGTGTGTGAAACTGTTCTGCTCCTTTCCAGCATTAACTTAATGCAACACTTCCGGTACAGTCAGCAACTTCTGATACTCACAAAGTAACTTCTAAACCTTATTTTAGCACGATGTAACCATTCACACAGAAATACAGCAAAAGTCTGAAGGCGTCATTCATCACAGCATTAACTTAAGCATAGATACTTTGCTAGTTTCTACCTTTAGCGATAGTCACACAGCTCCATACTTACACATGACCCTATAACAGCATAGTTTAATTTGAATAATTGTAATGGCTGTATGTGTAAAAGTACCATATGTCTGTGTATCTGCGCATATGTTTGTGTGTATGTGTAAGAGGTTTTCTAACCCTGCAGGTGCAGTTTGCTTCCTCTAATAGATCACATTAATTTCATGCTATAGAATAAATTTAAAGGGGAAAATGAGTGAGAACAAAAGTGCACAGATTAGAATTTATCAGTCATCAGAAAGTTATTTAGATGATTGTTCATTTATTTATTTTTTTGAGTCATTCATGATTTAACATTCACAAGTTCAAACTTGTGAAATGTAACCTTTCCTTTTTTTTCTGTGAATAATGCACATTTATACAGTTTCTTTTCTTTTGGAAGAACGAGCACTGACATAACTTCATAGTTAGTATGGCTAACATGTTAGCAGATCTTTGTCAGCTTCCATATGCACTAGACATGGAGCAAATTAGCACTGATTTGGTCACCTGATGAATGTAAGTCAAATATGTATTTTCTTTCACATATGTTTTGTTCTCCACCAACTCCTGAGGGCAAAATGTTTAGCTGCTAACTTTGTTTGTTGTTTGGTGGTGGGCAGGTAGCGTACAGTTGGTTTTATAAGAACTTTTTTTTTTTTTTTTTTTTTTTTTTTTAACTGAAAACAGTTAAAAACAGAGCCATAAACCAAAACAATGAGTTAACAGAGGCTTAAAAGCTTTGTAGAGCTGAGGAGAGTCTGCTGAAAATTCTCTCCAGGTTCTATAAATTAGGGCAGCAGCTTTTAAAAAAGACATACTGATCACTGTAGTTTAGGAAACTGTTATATGCTTACTGACATTTTACAGTCAATTCAAGTTGTTGCAGCCGCAAAACATTAGCATACGATAGAATAAAACAGAGCTCAATGAGCTCAAACAGTGTTTTCCCTAAAGAAACAGTTGGGCTGTTCCCTTCTCAATCAGTGCGTGGTGACTGAGGGTGTGTCTTGAGTAGCAGTACTATATCATATCTAAGAGCTATCGATTGGCATAAATACACTAAGTCTCTCTGGTGACCGGATGAATATTTAATAAGACACTGGATCTGAGGCCACTCTTTGTCTTCAGAAGAAACACACAAACGCACACACACGCACACACACATCCTATATACTACTGCACAGCACTGTCAACTATTACTTTGAAACAAATTTGGAGTTAGCTCATAGTTGTACAACATAGTTTTTGTGACTAAACTTTACGCTCCTGTGTGCCTGTTTTGTGTGTGTATGTTTATTTGAGCACTGTCGTACTGGCTCAGCCTTCTTGTCCCTTTTTTATATCTATGGTAAATCATTAATCATAAGGGAACCAAGTCAAGTAACACATTTCCCATGGGGCAGACACAGGGAGTAGCTTGAGAAAAAAAAGAAGCAAGAAAAGTGGGAGAGAGGGGAAAGGGGGACTCAGAGAGAGAGAGGGGGAGAGAGAGAGAGAGAAAACTGGAGTGAGAAGGAGGTGGTAAAGCAGAGCAGAAAACAGCAGATCAGGAGAAGGAAGCTCCACTCGAAGCAGCCAAGCTGCCATTCTTGCAGAAAGTTTTTGATTAGGCAGTTGTTTGGAGGCCAGGCCTGGCATGGGGCGCCCTGTCTGTCCTCTAGCGCCGGGGTCCTTTGTGCCTGTGTGGCTGGCCAGTGCCCGGAGCCAGGACTCTCCGGATGAAACGTCCCCCGGAGAAAAGCTGCTTTTTCCATCCCGCTCCTACAGCCCAGCCAATAGGAACACACACACACACACACACACACACGCATACACAGTCAGTAGCACAGCACATAGGCACCCATTACCTTGGAAGCTGACAGGAAGGAGGAAAGAGAGCAGAAACCCTTTGAGAATTATCACTCCCTTTCTTTTCCTTTCTTTTTTTCCTTCGTTCTCTCTTTCATACCTACACACACACACACCTTTTCCAGTGTTCTCTCAGGTCTTTTGGGGATTGTGCTAGTGGACTTTGCTCCCCTATGATGAATGATTTGCCTAAAAATACTGTCTGTATGCGAGCGAGCACAGCGTCCAGGTGGAAGAACTTACCTCCACAGTGAGAAATCACACTACTTTTAGGCCACTTTTCCATTCCTCTATCTGCAGGTTAACCACGGCGTTGAACATACCTGCGAATGTGTGTGTGTGTGTGTGTGTGTGTGTGATAATTTACAGCCTTTCTGGGACGAGTGACGTGTAGCTTGATTAAATTCGTGACCTTCACCACCAGCACAAGCAATCAGCGAGCTCACACACACACACGCCGCATACTTAACACCTTCTCGCACACAAGCGCCCGGCACACGAACATGCAATCAGCACCTGGTGGATTCTGTTGCATCATTGATCCAACCTGTTCACACACACATGCATACACACAGGGCGTCTATCAAATTGCATTTGAGACACCCTCATTTTCCTTACATGGGGTTTTGTACACCTGTAATACTATTTACCGCCGTGGCAGAAAAGGCTTGCGAGGATGGGAATACCAGGCCTATGAATGTATAAATAAATACATGCGTAATCTATATTCAGATTACCAAAGGGAAAGTCAGGAATTCCTTTTTACTGCCCAGGATGCAAAAGGGAAATCATTCAAGTCCCCAATCCATTTCAGCAGGCTGCTCCTGTTGAGCGGCACCACGGTTTTCCCTCCTCAGTTTTATGACTCCACATAATGACTAATATGCAGCCACTGTAACAGCCGTAGCAATAGTCATATTATGTTATTGTGATTATTTCTGTGACTGCGACTGTGTATTTTTGTTCCCCTGGTTGCCTGAAGATCTAAAGCTTATATAACAGGAATGACAGTTGATCTGCTGCTGCACTGTGTTATTGTACTGTACGGCCCTGTGGTTATACAGGCCTTCAGCCTGATGTAAAAGGATCTCACGTAGACCTAATGTCACAATATATTAAATCAAACTTTGTTTTCTTGTTCTTTGCCATGGGTGCTGCACAGCACATCCTATGACCTATCTCTATATATCTGTAGTAGCTCTGTTGTAGCATAATCGCTCATGTCATTTTATGTTTTTTGAACATTTTCTACCTTTTTGAGTGTCTGATCTCCCTTAGACTCGTCTGATTTATTTTTAAACAGGCTTAAACGATAAATCTGCGTTATTACTACATAACCTTGGTTTTATTATGGTCGTTTTGGCCATCTATTTCTATCAATTATGATATCAGTGTACTCACCACGTCGAGTTCTGGGAAGTTGGAAGCGGTTAGACGATGAAAAAAGTTGTAAACAAGCCAACAAATTAGCTCAATTATTCAAACCACTTTATTTAGAGGTGAAGCTGAAAGCGAATGCACCTGAAAGGTCTGTAAAAACGCCTCATTGCCCAGGAAAAGTGTGTGCTTGGATCGAACAGCAGGCAGTTTGGGAAATACTTCGCTGTTTGCCTTGTTCCAATTAAATATGGCTACTCTAGAGGTTCGTTTAAAACTTGACTGATCATCTGACTGCATCATTTGTATTTGTTGCCTCGTGACTACTTGTTAGCTATGTTGCTGCGTTCCCAGAGCTCAGCAGTTACTTTGGCAAGTGTAGTGCTATGGTAACTGACAGAAAAGATATACAAAAATAAGACCCAAGATGTAATAAACTGGAATTATCCTATAAAAGCATTTCTGGCAAGTCATATACTTCCACAGTGCATGAAGTGAAATAATCTTAAAAGGTCAAACTCCAGCAGCACTTCATCATACAACACAAGTGCTCTTTAAATAAAGTATTTTTTAATATATTTTTTATTATAATATAATACAACATGACAGATTCACATTGGAATCCTGATTGGTGCAATTGCATGTGCGATTAGTATTGGAAGAGTTTTGAAACATTTCACAACACTTTTGTCTTCATGTTAAACAATCATTGATCGTGTGTGGTTGCACGGCTTCTAACCCCGTGTTTATCTGTCTCCTCACTCCAGCATGCAGACCTGGTACCTACAAAGCTTCAGCCACGGACGCCTACTGCACCAAATGTCCTCCCCACAGCTCGTCCCCGCAGGAACAAGCCGTCGAGTGCGTTTGCGAGAAAGGTTTCTACCGCGCCGAGACCGACCCACGCTCCATGGCCTGCACACGTGAGTGAAACAAACACTGGCAAAAAATGCAAACACGTGCACATGATCTTATTAGCTACAAACACAGTCCTACAATTGGAAGCATATTTCATACCATATTGTGTATTCAGTGTAGTCAAATATTTGCATTTGGCGCTTTACATTTTTTGTCATAAAGGGTGTGAATGATTGGGTTACATTGCATTTAATTAGTTTGCAATGTGTTTCTGTGAGTATTAACATTGCATGGCTGCTTTATATGTATTTTTTTTTCTATCTATAATCTCTTCATGCATTTTCTTCTTCCTCAGCTGCTGTTGGTTTACACAACACTAGAGATACATACATAAAACACACACACATCCATGTCTGTCAGCTGTGTGGTTACAGTCCACGGATATCTCAGATGAGAACACTGATATGGGTGATACTCATATTTAAAATTTGATGATGTTTCTTATTCTTTGTCCGCTTCTCACATACACACACACACATGCAGAGCCAGGGGGGATCAGACCACATCCTTATGAACAGAGATGGAGGAGAATAGAAAGGATGAGGAGGGAAGATTGAGGGAAAGAGGGGGACAGACAGAGATGGATTGAGATAGACAGCGGGATGTGGGGGTGGGAAAGGACAGTGACATGGTGGGAGAGACTGAACTAAAGAAATATGGAGGGACACACACACACAAGCCTGCACACATACACCGAAACCCATTATCGGGTTATGGTAGATTACGCTCATTAATCGTGGTAGCAGGTGAGATGTGTAACGGTTGGTGTTATCAGCGGGAAATGAGTAACGGTTCGTTCAAATATGTATGGGCACACACGCACACACTGGCCGGTGAGGAGCGCTGAGGAGGGCGGCGGAAGAGGGTGAGAATGAGAAAATAAGGAGAAAGGTGAGAGAATTAGTAATGGAGAGACAGAGAATGGCACTTAATACACAGGCAAAGAATAGAACAGCGGGGGAAACCGTAGACAATCAGAAGCATATAATCTAAATGTCATAAAAGGCCGATCAGTAGAAACGATCATGATGGACAGTTAAGTGTGGCCTAGGGAAGAGGGGGAGGTGAAGAAAAGAAAAAGACAGAATTAGCAGGATCAGTCAGTACACCCTTTCAGGAGATTTATGACCGACAGCCTCAATTATCCCCAGCATGGCCTCCATCCCCCACGCCCAACACCCCCCTCCCCATCCCTCATGCGTTTCAGAGAGGCTAGCCACTGGGAAGGTTAATCAGGAAAGTCCCAGGCTCTGCCAGCGGCCCCCTGGGGGCTCACTGCTCAGCCAGGGCCTGATGAGATGTCAGGCTGAATGGGCGTCTGCTGCCAAATTTCCATATGGTTAAGATACCTGCACCGTGCTGTGCTGTGGGGAACAATAATCAGTGGTCCCTGTACAACAGGAATGGTAAAGGCTTACCTTAACGGAGGTTTGTGGTTGGCTTAAACTGTCGATCCTGATGATATTTAAGCCCGATCTGCCAATGAAAAACCACAAAAATTGCCCAAATTTAGATACTCTTAATTATTTCACAAGTAGTTTGAAGTTTCTGTATTTGCTTAATAATAAGGCAGTGTTCAGACAGACAATACGAAGCCCCCCCACTACGTTGACACACTGAGGTTTCCAACGCAGAAGGATCCAGCAAAAACACAAATGTTGAACCTGGCTCAACTTTTCCCACAATGCAATGTCACTTGGCAAGATGCTGCTGTGGCCAATTAAATACATAAAAGGGCACATTTCGGTAGTTCATTTGTAATCACAATGGCCCATTTCTACTTTGCTGTGCAGGGTTTTGGTGTCTAATAATCCTTCAAACTCATGAATCTGTTACTCAGACTGGATTTTTATCTTTTCCCCTTTCTTTTCTAGTTTAATAGAAATTGTTCAGTCCACGAGAACAATAGTTTTAAAAAGCAACAGACTTCATTAAAAATCAGAGGAACGCAAAGCAGCAAAGCAGGGTGTACATGATAACAGTGAGGCTGATTTGTGCTGGCTTTCCACTCCAAGGATAGCCAGGAGTGTATAAGAACCATCCAAGTTAGGTATCTGCTGTCCAACACAAATGTGGCTCTAAACAGGATTTTAAACTTGAATATATTATATTGGCTAAATTTGTTATTCATTCAGGAAATATTCATTTTCATGCCCCTAAGCTGCTGTTATGTCTGGCTTGTCTCAGCTTCTTGATACCTCTTTGTTCCATGTACACACACACGTATACACACGCTAGTGAACACGCAGTGTCATATTTCATTTTGTCTGGCATATTTCATCATGAGTGCACATAATAAAATAACGCATACATGCATTCACATCAATGGGGATGAGAGTCACGTAACCACATAAAAGAGACAAAGTCAGATTTGACCTCTCTGGTTTATTTAAAGACAATTCACATGTACTAACTCAAGACATTTTAATTTATGTGTCAACACGAACACACGTCATCTAAAAGTATAATAAGGAGCATTTGTGTGTTGCCGTGTCTCTAAGAATGATTACTGACACACTTTTTGGAGTCTTACTCTGGGAGACACTAATCACCTCAGCTGAAGTTCAAAGTAATATTAACTGCTCTAAATCATAAAATGTACCTGACTCATGAGAAAATTACTCTGGGCACTTTCCATAGATCATTGTCCACTCACTGTGGTGCAGCCCCAAAGAGTATCTGTTAACTTCACATAGTAAAAACCTTCCTGCAGTCGAGCATCAACTATTAAACATTGTGGAGAATTCTCTTTAAAGATGGATTTAAACTTCAGAAGTGTAATTTAATCTCATATAGCCATATTTACAATCAGCCAAGGTCTTTTAATCACTGTCCGCTCCATAGCTATTCATTAATAGAGCTTAGTGTCCACCCTCTGGCTACAGTCAGTTCATTCATTTTTAATTTAATCAATGTGAATTCTGTTTCTAATAAAAACCGCAACAAGTTTGGCAGTGAACGTGAAGACGATGCACGTTCAGAATGTACATTTGAGAAAAACCATCAGTTAGTATTTCATGATCACTGATAAAAGTACTACTAGACTGTGGTTTGTGTACCATGCAGAGCATAGTTTTAGTGAGTACAGTGTGCCATATATTGAATTTTTACTCTTCAAAAGTTTTTTTTTTTTTTGTATTATATCATTAAAGGTACTCTCTGGCATTTTCAAACACTAGTAAAGTAAAGTTTTCAACACAGTCAAGAAAACTGCTAGCAAGTAATCGTCATTGTTAACAAGGCAGGTTCCAGTTCAAATTCCTCCAAAAAGCATCTCTGCAAATTCTTTTTGAGGATGGAAAAACATCAGTGGTACAGATGAGGGGTGTTTCTAGGTCTTGAAGAGAACTACTGCATCTTTGAAAAATGTTGTAGAAAATCTTTTGTGGCCACAGAGGGAGCAACACAAGTTGTCTGTAGCCTCTGTAACCAGCTGAGGCTAGTGGTTCAAGGCTATATTAGCCACTGCTGGCATAACACACCCGAATGAAAACTGATTAGCAGTTGAGTTGGACTGTGGGTAATCTAGGCAGTGGGACAAAGGAAGAAGAATGCATGGAATAAAAAAATAGCGATATCTCTAAATTGGTTAAGGTTTTTTTTCTGTCCATATTGAGTCTACCGGTGTTGTGAAGTGCTGTGGAGTAAAACATTTTATCAGGGCTCAAGGATACACACAATACCTTTGTGATAAAAGGCAACATTACTCCAAAGGGTACTTCTAGTCATTTCCCAGTAGGTCAGGAAAAACTTGTTCACAGAAATAACTCTATGCCTGTATCTGCCCTCAGGTCCACCATCTGCTCCGGAGAACCCCATCTCCACAGTGAACGAGACCTGTGTCACCTTGGAATGGTCCCCACCCAGAGACACAGGAGGCCGAGGAGATATCACCTACAGCCTCCACTGCAGGAAGTGTTCCGGTGATAGCAAGAAGTGCACGCCGTGCGGTAGCAGCGTCCATTTTGTTCCAAGACAGTTTGGCCTCTCATCAGCCACCGTGCTGGTCACCGACCTGCAGCCGGACTCCAACTACAGCTTCACCGTTGAGAGCCAGAATGGGGTGTCAGACTTGAGTCCCACACCCAGAGGAACGGTAGTCATCAACGTCACTACATCACAGACAGGTGAGAGGAGCAGTATTTGTTGGCACAGGCTCGTTCGTAGTATGATGTTCATTTGTGTGAGTGTGTTTTTGGATTTAAATTGCAGTAAAAATTGGGGGATTCTGCAGGATTTCACTGATACTCACTTTTAAAGGCTGATAAGAAAACAAAATCCTTTGGGGAAGAGATAGTGAATTGAGTATTTTTTAAAATTGTCCCCTGATTGCAGTGTGCTCACAAATATATCAGGCTTTTGCATGACAAGTGTAAAATCACCCCTGTGCTGCATCCCTCTGATACCACAAAATGACACCTCTGCGCCTCTGCCTCCACATATATAATCACGCGTGCATCTTTCACAGCATGGGACTGTGGGAAATTCATGTAAGTGAAGCAGCGTATGACAGGGTGGTGGTGACTAATAGCCCTCTACTATGAATGTGTGCGCAATGACAGGAGGAGGGAAGGTGAAAGAGGTGTAGGAGGTTGTTAACCTCATTAAGATCCCCACATGTCACACGTGCCACTCTCGACTGTATGTCACACACATTTATACACACACACAAAACACACTTTCGACCCACGCTCGCATGTGCCTGAATGTAGTGAGAGCATGAGAGTCTGGAAAGGAAGTCGCAGGGTTTTGGGTTTACACATTAATAACACAAGCAGAAAACACGTCACACAGACACACATCACAGAATGCTGTGATCACACACGTATAAACACCTTGTAAGCTCTCTCATTAGCAAAATTACATGAAGCACGCTTCAAATATGGCTCTACTCATTATAGCACAGTAGGTATCCATCTGTAATGTCTCTCCTCGCCCCCACAGCCCGCACTCTTCGCCTCTTTTCATGCTTTTTTTGTTGTCGTTTTTTTGTTTTTTTTCCTAAAATCTCACTGAACTTTACTCTCTCTTTGTTGCTCATGCTTTCCCCTCTTGTTCTTTGTTTGCTGCAGTGAGCGTTGTGCTGAAGGAGAGGCGGAGCAAGGACAGTGTGACTTTGGCCTGGCAGGGTCCAGAGAGACCCAACGGAGCGATAGTGGAGTATGAGGTCATCTACTATGAGAAGGTGAGAGACGCACACACACACAACCACATACTAACTCATTTTTTAAAGGGGCGCATCACCAATTTTACTCATGAAGATCAGTTTACTTGTTACACAAACTGGAGGTCTGGAAAGACTTTTAGGAAATAGTTTGTGGAGGTATTTGCTTTTTTGCAGAGAGTCGATGAGAACATGGATACCACTCATGTGCAGTAAATATGAAGTTATTGCCAGCAGCAAATTAGCATACCTTAGCAGAAAAACTGGAAACAAGTGGAAATGACTAGACATGCTGTGTCCAAAGATAAGAAATCCACCTGTCTACATTTCTGAAGCAAATTAACACATTACATCCAGTGTGTTTAACCCGTACAAAAACCAGAGAGCAAAACCGTCAATCTGCCGTTTTATGAGGTGTTATTTATTTTATTTTTTTTAAGATATTGGCCTTTTTCAAGCTTTATTTTTGACAGAGACAGCTGAAGAGTGACAGGAATGTGGGGAGAGAGAGATGGGGAACGACATGCAGCAAAGGGCCGCAGGTCGGATTCAAACCCTGGGCCGCTGCTGAGCCTTCGTACATGGGGCGGATGCTCTACCAACTGAGCTAATTGACACCCCATGAGGTGTTATTTTGCAGATTATTTCTTGACCAGAACCAGTTGCCAGGCAACCGGCAGAGTTATTGTCCCAGCCAAGAAATATTCTGGCATATAACCTCCTGTAATACATCAAATTGTTGTTTTTGCACCCCGGTTCGTGCATGGATTAACAAAGGATATATAACATGTTAATAATGAGCTTTACAGGTGCTGGTAGGCAGGTTTTGATCCCTTTAGACAGAGCCATGACAGCTGTCTTCAGTCTTTGTACGAGCCCTAACGCTGTAGCTTCATATTTAGCGTACAACTATGAGAACAATGTCAATCTTCTCATCTAACTTTAAGCAAGAAAGCAAATAAGCATATTTTTAAAAAAAAGTCAAACTATACCTTTAAGTGCCATGCTAAATTTCTAGAGCAACTCTTCAACATGTTTAACGCAACATGTTTCTTTCCTCCTCTTGTTCTCTCCATCTACATGTTGTTGAGGCTCATAGGACATGAGTTCAGCCCGAGGGCATGTCTGTAATGACTTGTTCGTCACAAACATCTCTCTCTCTCTCTTTCTTCCAGTCTCTCTATCTCCATCACTATATCCCTCACATCTCCCCTACTGCTCACACCAAGCCAATTAACCACACATCTGTCAAACAAACCTCGTAAAACACGGTCAAGGTGATGAAATTAAGCCTCAGAACATGTGTATGTGTGTGTGTGTGTGTGTGTGTGTGTGTGTGTGTGTGTTGGCAGGCATTAGCAGTAAAATAGTGTTAATCCGTGTTGTAGAGTGTCTTCCATTAGGTAGAGTATCAGCCTCTCTGCAGGGAATCAGCTTACTGACAGACACACTTATTCTTTATTCATCCTCCTGCACGCATTTTTGTAAATGCGCGCGCGCGCGCACACACACACACACACACACACACACACACACACACACACACACACACACACACACACACACACACACACACACACACACACACACACACACACCTACAAGGTAGTCGAAGAACGAAGTGAAGCAGGACTTGAGTAACCACATATTGCCCCCAAGTGTAAAGAGGATAAGATTTTAGACTTGACAGATGCTCATGTATAAATGTGACCAAATGGTGCAGTGATGAACAAATGAAAACTTAGTGAGGTGTATGTGGCCCCTGGAGACATTTAAATTTAACAATTTGAGGTTTCTATTATTTTCAGACTTTCATGTTTTGTTTTGTTTTCTAAAGGCTCATGCCTTTAGAGTATATGCATAATTTCAACCCTTTTTCATCCGGGATCACTTTGTTTCTCGGACACTTAATATTATCCACTGGACTCAGTATTCAACCCTCTCTTCTTGTTCTTTACTTTATTTCAGAACCAGCGGGAGCAGAACTACACAGTCTTGAAGACTCGCTCCAATATGATGACAGTAGACGGGCTGAAGCCAGGGACCACCTACGTGTTCAGGGTCAGGGCTCGAACCGACGGGGGCTACGGGAGCTACGGTGGAGAGATCGAATTGGAAACCAGCCACGAAGGTAAGAAATACATGATAAATATTTGTTTCCTCATAATGAATGAATAATTTCAGTTCTACTTAGTACTACTTTCCTTTTCATTCTATATAATTGGATTTCTGTTTTTTTCATTTATTTTGCTTTTTTTTTTTGACATGTTCCCATGGTTTTCAGATGAAAATTGGAATAGCAGGCAGCAGCTGCACTGAAAAGGCAATCCACAGTGTTAACACAACAAATTAGAGGTGAATGGTGCAGGTGAACAAGACGCACAAAGATTAACTGCAGAGCAAAGAGTGCTGATGTATTACGCCACAGTATAGTAAGAGTCTGATTCATCCCTCCTGCAGTTTAAATCAATCCACCGGATGGTTATAAAATAGCTCACTTTTCATCCGAATAGCTCCTTCAGTTCTGTTGTCAGACAGAAAAACCTCGGCAGCCTCACAGGTTGTCATCTTCTGTACGTATCTGAACCAGTGGCTTGAAAGTATCCTAGAATACATATCAGGTAGAAAGGAGACAACCCAATTTCACGATTGAAGAAAAAGAATGTGCACACTTGCATTCCCGGATTGTCAGGTTTTGATTCACACCACTGACTGAAGCGAAGGGTAGGGTAGGTTCATGAACTCAAAAGACAGAGAATGAAACCACAGATGATCCTCTGCTCATCCAGTGAATTAATTTAAACCTGACTGGACATCTTATTACCAGGATTACTCCTCTTTTCAGGCTTGTTTTATCCTCCCTACCAGTAAGCTATGGAGAGCAGAATTTTGTTTTCCTTTTCTGCTTAAAGGAGATTGAGCTCTTACATTTAGAAATGTATTCTACTGTACTTAGAGTTTGGGAAAAAAGAGAAGGAGACACAAAGGAGAAATCTATGCCTGGTTCGATCCAGGCCAGTGGGTCCTGGCCCCACAAACTGCTCTGGGCATACCACGCTGTATCTCTCTCATGACGGTTTCAAGCTCCCTTCTCGTCCTTTTCTCCTTTGTTTGCTGTCATCCACTTTCATTATCGCTTCATTATGTGCTCCAGGATTTTCTGCTTTAGAGGCCCCATAATGTGCTCTTCAAAGTGAACATTGATTCCCAGACAGGCAGACAGGGGGGGATAAATCAGTTAATGTATAGCACTGCACTATAGATTGTCTTTCTAGCATACAAACAGGCACACATTAGCCTACTAATCATTCAATAATCAATAAAAGTAATTCAAAGTTGGATTTCTATTCCTGTCCTGCAACAAATATACATTATGTAATTGTAAAAAAAGATTGTGACTGTGTCTACAGCTAAGTGGTTGCCACTTAGCTTTCATACAGCTGGTTCATGTTCAAGTGCCGTGCTGTAAAAAAAAAGATTCAGCTGACCCCATAGCAATCATATCAAGGTTATCTAATCAGATCGATTCTATTGATTGTTAAAGAAGGGTCTATATGTGTCCGTCAGTAAATGTAATAGTAGATCAATGCTTATCTGTGCCTGCCTATGGGCATTAATTTGCCCCTTCAGCACACATACTCACACATTTACTGTATATATATGTATACATACACACACCGACACACGTGTCCACTCATGCTTAGCTAAGCCAGATAAATGGGGTATTTGTTTTGAGTAATGGCTCGATTGGTGTGGCGTAAAAATCGATGCATCTTTGCAGAAAGTTCTCGGCGGTAGCCTTGTTATATGTGATGTTAACATATCCATTTGGACAGCGCAGCCGAATGGGAATGGCTTTCACGTCCACTCTTATACCCTCATAGGCAATGCAGAGAGGGAGAGCGCTTTTCATCAAGGACCTTACTTACTATTCCATCCACCTCCCTCACTCTCTTTTACTCGTTTGCCGCTCTCTCTTTTTCCCTCTCCTTCAACCTCTGTCTTTTATCTCCTTTTCTATTGCCATCATATTTCATTCTCTCTCCCTCTTTCCCTACGGTGCGCTCACCTTGCTGTCTTTTTTACTCCTGGCCTCCCTTCATCTCTTCTCCCCTTTCCTGTAGAAAACATCCCCAGCTTCTTTCCATCTTACTTTATGCTTTGTTTATTAATCTGCTGTGTTCCCTTTGCCTCCCATATAGATGTTTTCGCTATTGGGGACCCTAACCAGTCCACCATCCTGGCCGTGTCCATTGCTGGGGGAATCGTTCTCCTCATCTTCCTGGTGACTTGCTTCGTTGTCAGTGGAAGGTAGGGTTTAAAAAAAAGACACTAAGGTCCTCTGCACGATTAGTGTGAGCTTGAGGCTCCACAAGACTGGGCAGAGGTAAAGTGCAGCGTAGGTTTGTGTACCATACATAGTGGTTAACACGCACACACCCACACACGAGCAAAATCTCTCACTTGGTCTCACTTCATATCTCTGGTGCCTTTCTCTAGGGGATTACATGTGGGTGTGCCGAGGCAGGGCCTCCATCTTTGACATTTACACACCGCTGCCAAAGCCTAACTAAAGGCTGTGTTATTCTGTATGTGAAGAGCATGGACTCTCTATGATCACTCTCTTTGAAGGTAATGCTCTGTCTCAAAGAAGGCCAAAGAGGAGAAGGAGATGAGAGGGAGAAAGGAAAATAAAAGAATGCCGATTGGTGAGAGGCGAGAAGATGAAAGGATCGGAGTTAGGAGAGGGCTCTTTGGACGAAGAAGAAAGAGACAACGGAGAGGAGAGGAGAGGAGAGGAGAGGAGAGAAAGGGATGACAGGCTGTGATTTACCGTGCCTGTAACTAAATGTTTATCCTCTATGAGCTCCGACTAGATTAGCCACATGTTAAGAACTACACACACGTACGCAAACATGCACACACTAATGTACACACACTAAAAACATTAGTATTGATTCAGGTGATTGCTTATCAGGCTGAGTGCTCTATTCACTATTGACTAGGAGGGATGTAATCAGTGGAGACTGTCCTGCGTGGTGCACACACACAAACACACACAGCTCGTGAATGGGAACACATCAACATTTTTTTAATCAGAGGGGAATTATGAGGTTGTGTCTGTAAGAAGCAAAACAACCTGTTAAACATAGTGTGCTACAAGCACACACGATGACACGAACACACACTCAACTAATCAGGTTTCACAGGCTGGGGAGGTGTTAACTAGGTTTTACAGAAGGGTCGATGCACTGCCATCAATTTTAGGTCTCTCTCTCTCTTCCTCTTTCTCTCACTCCGTCTCTATCTATCTTTCTTCCATTTAGAGGTGGGGACGCCCGGGAGGAAGTAGGGTTGATTACTGCTTTCTATTAAACAACATCTGTGCATCTGTCAAAATGCATGTGTGTCCGTGCGCATAAGGTGGAGTGTGTACTGTGTTTGTAACTGGGGAGGTGAGGATCAAAGAGACAAGAGCAAAGGAGAGAGAGTTTGGGGTTGGACAGAAGCGAGGTAAAGGAGAGACACAAGTGGAGGATGAAATGAGAGCGTATTACAGCAGATAGGCAGAGGGAATGACAGACTGCAGCGAGGGGGGGGGGGAGGAAGTACATCTGAAATATGTTTGCGCCACTAGAGAGCTACATTTTGAGACGGTGTGAAAGATGGAGAGAAAGAGGAGGAGGAGGAGGCTTGAGAGAGATGGAGAGAAAAGGAGATTGATGGAGGGAGCGGCACAATGGGGAGAAGGAGCAGAGGAAGATGAAAAGGTAGATTACAAGTGTGTTTGAGAGAGGAGGAGGAGGAGGAGGAGGTAGGATAGGAGAGATGATGGGTGGGCGATTGCATGCTTAGGTGCAATAGGAGTGTCATACTTCAGGTTTTGGAAGAACTGGGAGACATCTATAAATAAGGATTGGTCTTCTCTTCTCTCTTGATGTCCATACATCCCAATTTTTCATCTACTTTACCTCCTGTCTTATCTGTCAATCAGTCCATTTCTCCATCACTCCCTCCTCCCTTTTCACTCATGTTCAGCACTCCCTCCGCTTCTGCTTTTCTCTTCATTTTGCACCGCCTATCCAGCTTTCATTTCCTGTTCCGTTCTCGAAATCTACATTTGGATGAAACCCCCCTCCGTAATGTATCGAGAATCTGATGTATTTGCCACGACCCATTCAGTGTGGACAGTGATTAAATTGGAATTGAAATTGACACTGAGAGTCAGCGAGGGTTGAAATGATTTCCCACCAGACATTTGCAAGGCCCTTTTTCTCCCTAAATGCCAGCTGTTTAAATCATTTCCACAATAATCGCTAGACTGGAGAGAAGTGCTGGAGAGCTTTTTTTTTTTGTTCTTGCTGTACACCTAGTTCACCTATTGAATCCACAATCCTGGCCACATTTTCAACATCCTGATAGACTTTTTTTTTTTTAATCACTCAACCATAAAATAACTATGCCCATACAGTCTATCTGTCTTTCTCATTCACACACATACCCACACAGGCACATACACACTCCCTGCAGCCTTTGCTGGCAGGGTACTGAACAGCCATGCCTCATAAACGGGCTGATTTGCAGGCCATTCTGTTCTGTCCTGTTCTCGTTTAATAAAGTGCTGTTATGCTATTGTTACCGCAGGAGGGAAAACATGGAAAAATGTCGAAAGCTCCTCAGACGCAGCACGGCGCTGACAAATCACACCAGTTATTGCTGTGTGCGTGCCATTATTGCGCTGCGAGTATATGCGCGCAAGTGTGTCTCTGCGTGTGAAGTTGGTGCTTTTGTCCTCCTGAGGGTGCTTTGGCAGGCTGGCAGGTGCGAGCAATGGGAAGCTAGCAAGTGACTGGCATAGCCATGGATTCAGCAGATGGCCTTTCACTCAAAAAGTGCTCTCCCCTCTGGTCCTCACTTTCTCTCGCTCCTTGTTAAACACGTTACAGCTCCTGCCTCCCAGCATCTGTGTGTGTTCTTTTGTTTTGTCTGCAGTCTAATGATTATCCAGCCTTACAACCATCTTCTTTTTTGAATAGCCGAAGGCTTTGGTTATGTGCCAGATTCCCGTGTGTTTTTCTATGTTCTTTTTTTTAATGTGGGAGTTTTGGTGAGAAGTCAGCATGTTCCAGAGATGTGATTTTTTTCTTTTGGGGGGGGGGCGGGTGTTTTAAGCAGCTCATCTGCTATGTGTCTCAAAGTCTGCCTTTATGGAGTACATCTGTTGTCAGAGCTGGAGATTTTCAGCAGGGAGTCAAGGGCCGCAATCTGTTCAAGGAAATGTCTGAAAATCTTAAAGTAATAATAAGTGATCAATTGGATGCAAAAAAAAATGTAGTTACTGAAATCTATTGATCACCATCTGGCAGGGTGGTTCGGTTTTTATCCTAGCGTAGTTTCATAGAAAAACAACCTTATCTAAGGAGAGTTTTGAATAATATCGAGGGAAAGGGAAGAGAGAAAGCCACACAAGGAAATGTCATTATAGGTGTCATTATAATGTGGCTGATTCGAGCAGAAGGACTTCTCAGTCTCACTAATAGAAAGCGGTAACAGCTCTACCTTTTTAACACAATAGCGTGTCGTGTTCATATGAACGTTTGTGCGCGTAAGCTCTTTTACCTCCGCAGCATCTGTTGTGCAGCCCAGGGTTATTCTTGAAAACTTAATGACACAAAAGAGGAGAGGAGGGATGAAAAAAAAAGTGGGTGCGTTGATGAAAACATGCTGTGGAGAGAAAGAGAGAGAGAAAGCAGAGTTAAGCGGTAGTGAGAGGAGGAGGCTTGTAAGAAAGTGAAGAGCACTAATTTAGTGTAACGCATCTGAAAAATGGTTGCGTGTGTGTATTTGCTTGTTTGGAATTCAAAGGAAATTTGAGAAATTGAAGTTAAAAACACCAATGTTGGTGAGGTTTTGTTTTTTTAAGTTCGGATGTGGGATAGGATTAAAAAACGAAAATCAACAGCTTGGTTTTGAACCATGAAATAACAAAAACGGGAAAAAATGGAACAAAGGCAGAAATAATAGACTCATGTTTGCCAAATGGCACTTATGGTGAGTTTGAAGGTAGAAATCAGCCAATGCACTTCCTTCGCTGTGGGTGGTGTTGGTCTGTTTGCTTGATAATAGCGCTAATAATTTGGCAGCCCGGTGATTGTGTATATATGCGAGCTGAAGTAAAACAGACCAGTGTATGGAGGTGTGTGTGTGTGTGTGTGTGTGTGTGTGCATAGATGCTGCGACGATGATGTGTGTGTGTAATGTCATTAGACAGATTTGCATGTGTTGCTTGGATGCTGGTGCTTTCAATTAATGCAGCTAAGCTGTAGGGTGCAGTTGAATACAGCTTTGTCTGCAGAAAGCCTAGAAAGTAGCTTACAAACAGTGCAATAATAGCAGCTAGTTGCCGCAGGTGCAAAACTATTTCACACGAGCTTTATGCAAATGAGCAGATGTTGCAGTGGGATTGATCAAATGTCCTATAAACATCAGACAAATTCAAAACTGTTTTTGGTTGCAGTTTTAAAGTTTATAGACCATTTGAATAGATTTGACGGATCCACACACACACACAAGAGCACATGTTACGATCATGACCTAATCAAGTCGTGTTGGTGTGGTAACATCATTAGGGGAATTAGTTTCGCGCTGATCTGTTAGCAAATATAAAGATACACTTCAGTTAATGATACAGATGACATGCTCCTCCGCTTCATCTCCCTCTCTTTCCATCCTCTCTCATTTGACCTTTTCACCGGGTTGTTAAAAATTCTGCTACATTACACCAATTACCGCAGCCCAGCTCCAAACCTTGCCGCCTCTCCCCGCTCCTTTCCTTTTTCCCTTTCCTCTCCTTTCTTTTTCCTTTCCTTCCCTTTCCTTTCATTACCACTCTCTTTAATGAGCAGGAGCTAAATGAAATGTTTCCAAACAGGGTGTTAATGAAACATAGGCAGATTTATTAGTCATAACTCTTCAGCTAATCATTTCCCCGTCCTAATAATTAGCCCGAGCTGAGTAAATCTTTTTACACTGTGGTCAAAGAATGCTGAGCCGGTGCCAGACACGACCAAGATGGAGAGAGAGAGAGAGCAAGAGAGGGGCAGAAGAAGAAATCTGATTCACTCACTACATCATCCAGACTTTTAGTCAGAGTTTGTTATTTTGTCGTGCTGTTTTGACTCTTAATTAATTATCCACAATCAGCTTTTATTATATTCATAGTTTATTAGCACCCGAGCAGTGAATGAGTTTTGTTTTTCAGCTCGGTGAAAACAAACTTAATTTTGCTGTGAAATAATGAGAGTGAATTTAATCCATTGATTTCATTCCCAGTAATTATTTTTTATTTAATAGCTTGATATGAAATGGAATCACCATTATCATGAGTAATGATGAGAGCAGATATCCACAGCAGGGTGTGTATGTGTGTGTCTATATGTGTGTGTGTGTGTGAGGTAGGGTAGAAGGGGGTGGTGGAGAAAGGAGGATAGATGTGTCATTTCATTGTGTCATGCCGGAGGGGTGACTAATGATTTACTGATTTCATTTTTCTAGTCATTCTGATTAGCAGTGGGAAAATAATGTGGAGAGACAGGAAATGAAAGAGGAGAGGAGAGGAAAGAAGAAGAGTATAAATGAAAGGAAAGGAAAGGAAATGAAGGGAAGGAGTCGAAAGGAAAGGGAAGGAAAGGAAGACAACGTAGTATATTTCTGTATGAATGATCCCCTCTGACTCTTCCTTGTCTTGCAGTGTATCAATTTCACCTCTCATCTTCCAGACAGCAGCCGGGCCTCTAATCCTATAAAAGGTAGCCAGTCATATAAAACAAACTGGGCGATACCACGTAGCTCAGAACTCATGCTTTATTAGCTCTCTTCACGTCTCAGGTTAACGTTAGACCAAGGTTATTCACTCAAACAGTCTTTTATCTCGTCTCTCCTGTCACCGGCGCATCATCGTCCACACAGAACTTTGTTGTGTTTGGTCTGTCTCTTTTGTCAAACTTTGTTTCAAGGTTATACCACAATCCATATTTACCCTTTCCCCTCTCTTCTCTTTCTTATGCACTTTTAGTGCATAATCATGCTTTTTATTCTGTCCTACCAAAGTTTCCCCTCGTTTGATCTCCGCTTTGCATCCCTTGTCTTTTCTGTCACTGTGTACTCTCTCTATTTTCACACCTTTTTTTTTTTTTTTTACTCATCCGAACTCACCTCAATTTCTCTGCTTCACACCCTCCTACCTCCATACTTTTTTCTTCCTTTGTCCTTTTCCTTCTCCAATTCAGATAAAAACTCTAGTGGATGAGTAGACAATATAATTTATGGAAGTTGTGGACTGCAGGCTTTAAATACATCATGTCAGAGAATACAGTAGCATTTGTGTGATGTGATGACCCAATCTGTATCTGACAGGGGTCAACCCTCCTTCACACTGCACGGTCAGGCTTTAGCAGCCCCAGCAAACTAAAACGACAGCAAAATCACTGAGTACTGGTTTTAATTATCAGAGGAAGCACAAATCAGCGCAACTGAACGCAGTAGATGTTGTCTCTCACTCTTTATAGCCTGCAGTTAGACTGAGGGGGAAATGGAAGCAGCAACAGAGCTCGAGGCTAATAGACCAATAAATGAAGACTAGGCATAATAGTGACAATATCTGGAAAAGGAGGCGGCCTGCTTTGTGGCACATGTTGTAAACCTTTAAGAAGATTATACAGTCAGGCTGATTCACAATGTTTCATATACAACACGGGCCACCTGTGCTTTGGCTTGCCACCACACAACTAAGTTTAAGTCTCAAGATTTCAAATTCAAAGTGGCTAGTGTGCGTTCATTAGCAATGATAGTAAAATATAATTTTATATTAAAAAGTTAAAAAAAAAAAAATTGGCCAGGTGAAGGTGGGCTGTTCATTTTTTCCACGTATATAACTGTAACAATGTGGCGCACACACCATGTTATTTTTGGAAATGCACATGGCAGTGCAAAGGATTCACAGAGGACAATGTGCAAGACAAGGCAGGGGATATACAGAGGACAGAAGACACCATCCTGATGGCCCGAGGCAAGATAATAAAGTTTGCACCACATTCATGGTCAGCAATGTCACCTGACAAAAAGACAGTCTGAAGTTCAGTTTTCACCACGTCAGTTCATCTCCATGTCTAAAATACCTGAAAATAGCCTGAACACTCCAAACTGTCTTGTTGAGTGTAAGTTTGCTTGTTTGCTTGTTTGCTTGCTTGCTAGGGGCGGCAGTAGCTCAGTCCATAGAGACTTGGCTTGGGAACCGGAGGGTGGCCGGTTCGAGTCCAGCATGGACAAGCAAGGTGGAGAGGTGCCAGGTCACCTCCTGGGCACTGCTGAGGTGCCCTTGAGCAAGGCACCAAACCCCCCCCCCAACTGCTCGCAGGGTGCTCCTTAGGGGGGCTGTGCCCATCACTCCACCATCTCTCTCTCCACATTGCATGTCTATGTCTATGTCTATGTGCTGAGGTTTCTGCATGCTGTGATAGGCTCCATCCTCGTTTACCAGGTCTAAATGAGTAAAACACGCTAAAATAATGTGATGAGCATTAAGCTTTTAAGTTTGTTTAAACTCCTTCCTCACATTCACACTACACTGACTGGCCTCATCTTGTCCAATCTACTGTTACATGAGCTTTCTCTCTCACTCTTTCTCAGGACACGTCCTGCAGCCACACTTGACTGACACTCTTCTCTTTGTCATTTGCTTTTAATCTGTCCATCACCTCTCTTACCCTTTCCTTTACTCTCCCTCACAGGGAGCTATGTTCTTATAGTGCTGTACTTTGTTGTTGCACTGTCCTTTTTAATCCTCCACCCATATTGGCATTATTCTCCATCCTTCCTTGCCTTTTCTCTCCTGTGCATGTAGTCACTGTCCCTATTGTAAAGGTTTGACATCTCTTCCTTGTTGCTTTCCCTTCTTAGTCGTTCCAATTCTATTAAGTACTCTTTCTCCTCGTAACATGTCTTCTTTATCTTCAGCTCCTGTTGTTGCAGCACAACTCTGCCCCACCCCTCTTTCTTTCTACGCACTTCCCTTATGTTAACCTTCAAGTTTCTATTCCTATGGCTGCCTCCCCTTCTCCCATCGCTCTTCCCCTCCATCTGATTGCTTGTTAGTTGGTATGCAGGCTTGGACCCCTATTGTGCGTTCTTGCCTGTCAGCACTCTCCCTCCATCTCCCTCTCCACCTCTCCCTCTTTTTTTTTTTCTTTGCTTTTCAGCTCCTTGTGTCCAGTCTTTCTATTAAAAAAAAAAAAAGAAAAAAACAGCACATACATAGAAAAAGTACCGGGGCCTGTGGGGTGGCGGATAAATGGATGGAAACAGGAGAAAGAAAAAGAGGATATGGGTTATTGGACAAGGGAATGTTTTTACTTAAAGGAAGAATTAAGAAAGAATATAACACCCCAGAGAGATAAAGGGCAGCGAGTGAGAGGGAGAGAGAGGAAAATGGGGGAGGGGCTACAGCGACGATAATATATGGATGGAGTTCTATGAAGGTGGGAGCTTGCTAGCAGAATGACAAATGGGTCTCGAGTGACAGAGTATTATATTAAAAAGTAAATTGATATGCAAATGTGGAGTGTGTGGCTTTGGAGGACAGGGATAGCCTGTTGTCCTCACTGAAGTGGAACAGAGAGAGGCAGAGAGAAAGGTGAGAGCCTGCGTGTGATAGTGATATCGCAGTCCATTAAAGTGTGTGTTTTTGCGTGATTGTTGCAGGTGTGTGTACTTTAAATATGCGTGAATATACAGCTGTGTGTGTGTGTGTGTGTGTGTGTGTGTGTGTGGTGGTGGGGGGGCACGGCAGAATATAGTGCAATTGGATGGCAGCTAAATGGAACAATGATTCCTCCCACAGTGACAGATAATGCTAACTTCACACTGCAGTACAGCAGCATAAAGGAAAGCTCGTGGCAATGCAGGAGGACTACTGTGTCTCATTATGAAGTCTGCTCCAGCTCAATGAGTCTATGAGTGCTCATAGTGTGGCATCCAAATCAATAGCAGACAACTAGCCACTAAGTAAGGCTACACAGTGACCATAACCATGTTTTCTACAGTTTCGGGTCCATTTTGGGTAAATACAATCAATTCCACAACCATATGGCCTATGAAATTTACTTATGTACACTATATACAGCAAACACGATTTGCCTAATACGTTACAGAGGACACAGCATGTAGTTGCCTGACAATGTTTTTTCCCCAATCCATGAAGTGTGACAGTCCTGCACAGTTACAGGACTTTGATACCAGAGGCCGTGTCTCACATGTTGTCAGGTTAAGGCTTACAAACTTAAGCTACTTAAACGGACCAAGCCCCAAAGCTACTCAGGTGTAAATAAAATTCCTGATGTCCTTTCCTGACTCTGCCTATTGGCTCCTAAACCTGGATGTCAAACCACATCAGCACCACCAGCAGCAGGCAGAGGGAGAGCCATCACTCTATGAAACACATTTGGTTATGGTTAAAGAAAAGATCATGTTCTGGTTAAACAGCAATTCAGGGTTGACTTTTTGAGTATATGAATAAGACTGCAATCTTTTTCTAACTTAGACTGAGAGCTTAAAGTGCCTTTAGATGTTGAATATTACAGTTACACTGAGTATTTTAATAATGAACATATTTTCCATTATGTAATATATCTTAGAAACATTGATGACCTTATACAAAGAAGGGGCAAATCCCTGATGAAAATATTACTATTTTATGATTAATATAAAAATATATTATTATGGTGTTGAAGTAATATTAAAATATTGTGAGTTAAAGAGAATATTTTTGACATAAAGTGAGAAAAGTGGACCAGCTACATAAAAGCAAAATGCTCAACAAGAACCCTACTTGTTTAAAGTTCACTGCAAATGAGAACAATGCATATAAATGTGTGATTAACATACAATAGCTTTTTGTTCGGTTATGTTGTTTTTGTAGTTGCCACATTGCTTTCAAATGTAAAATATGCAATAAAATATTAGTATATTAGTATATAGTATAAGTATATATATTTTTTTAAAAGATACCCGTGGCATTGGGAAAATGGTTTCCACATTGTCCTCCTGAGTCCAGTTCCAGAGCCTTTAATAGATGAATTACAGGTCAGTTGCATTTAGTCGAAGGTATTAAATAAAATATCTATCTCAAACACACACACACACACACACACACACAGACTCAGACACAGCTGTCGGGGGGGAAACAAAAGCCACAGCCATGTCAGGTTTTGTGCCATGTTTAAGACTGCAGCGCTAATGATTCATGACACTTCTAACTGAAGAGGAGAAATGAGTCGCTCTGTAATTACTATGGAAATGTGTTCATTTCCCATCAGACACACACACACACACACACACACATGCAGCCATGCACCCGTGGAGACACACACACGCACTAACACAGATACACATCCGGCAATGATGGGGTAGTGTTTTAAATGTTGGTTTTGGTGTTTTGCAGGACATGCATGTGTGTGTGTCTTTGTGTGTGTGTGTGTGTGTGTGTGTGTATGTGTGTGTCCCCATGGGATTATCACAGTTGAAGCAGAGGTGTGACCCATGTCCCCATTCCCCATATGTTCTAAACACATGCCCCAAAGCACTGTGTGTGTGTTTGAGCGTGTGTCAAGGGGGTAATGATAGTCCCTTGGTGTTTGACTGGCTTGAGCCCAGCTGATAACCAGGTGGGGCCCCAACTCCCCGTTCATAAGAACATTATGCCCCCTCCTCTTTATCCCCAAATACCAGCAACCGGTCTCTACCCTTGTGTGTGTGTCTGTATATTCCCAAGACAGCCTATTGATGTCTGGGTTATACCATGCGTTCAGCTGTGTAAAATCAACACAAGGATTAAACACCAAATGACTGAGATTTACTGAGCCTAGCAAGACTCCACTCTCATTCTTAGTCAACGCTTAACTCTGTTCTGTTTTCCACTCAGCATTCTTCTGTTTTGTTATTTTTGTCTTCTTCTGTTTTGTTATTTTTGTCTAACTTCTCGTTTCTCTTGTCTTTATTAAATCTCTGCTTGCTGTTTCTTTCAGTCTTCCCTTCTCCCCCGTCCTTCCTCCACCCTGCTTCCTTAAATCACATACTGTCTGTGCTGCTGATTCCCAGTTACTCTTGGCTCTGAGCCCAAATCAATTTATCTTCATGATGGACAGACATACTGACTGGTCTCTGCTCTACCTGTACAGCACTCAAGGAGGATGGGTTGAAAGAGAGAAAAAGGGAGACGAGAAGAGACCATGTTGTATTTATGTCGTGCTTAGTACCTCGTTATATGAAACTGCTTTTACATTTTACGTTTTTTGTCCTAAAAATGTTTGTGCTGAATTTAAAAGAGCAGTAAATCTCAAAAACAACATTGTGGGTTATTAGGGCCGTTAAACACAGTTCAAGCCTGAAGCTCAACAAAGTGGAAGGAGAATACACCGTTGCAAAAACATACAACACTCCCAATATCCCCCAAAAACACACACTAACAGCATCCCCCTGTGAGGTCTGTAAAACAGAATAACTTTAACACTTCCTCACAGCTGGCTGGCAGGATTGAGTTGATCAATTTGTCAATACTCTGTCTTGATCGTTGGACTGACCCACGCCGCAGGGTGCATCCATGTGTGCACGGGGTTGTGTGGAAAAAGAAAGGGCATAGAGTGTGTGTTTGTGTGTGTGGCCCATGATAATATTGAAGGCGGTGGTTAACGGCCAGAGGGATCCGTAGAGAGATGTATGGATGTGCCTCTATAGGGACATTTATGACACACTCATTCACTAAACCTCTGGCATAACAGCTTAGAGGGTGGCGTGGAATTGACAGGTAGAAGGTGAGAGAAGGAGGAATAGAAATATTATTTTTCCTTCCAGGCTTGTCTTATACAGTGGAGTTGGTGTGTAGAGACAAAAGGGACTATCTAGTTGTTCACACACACAGCTATTGGCCATGCACATTGTAACACAGGATATTCCTTGAAATATCACAGATCTAATATACCAAACAGTTGGGTGCAATTGCACATACACTCAAGGGTATGTAATCTTCCATAGACATGCTACAAAGATACATTGGTATCTGTGTGGTGGAAAAGTCTATATAACAGTGTATATATTGGTGATCATAGAGTTGTGCATTTCTTTTTCAGGCACTGTGGATATATCAAAGCCAAGCAGGACCCTGATGAAGAGAAGATGCAGTTCCAACATGGCCGAGGTAAAGACACAAACAACATATACAAATGTCTGTTTGTTTGTTGCTATCAAAAATGAGAAAGTTCCATGCATGTTGCACACAAATGCATCTTGTTTTGTTTGTCAAACGCAATGATTTAATTTCAAATGTATGTTTCCCCATACACACACACACATAACATGTCTTCAAACTGAACTTCACACCCACCTGCAATGAATTATATAACGGCTACAAACAAAAGTGAGAATATTTAATCATTTTGAACACAGCTGAACACTCCAAGAGCACCAGCAACACCCTGAAAAGTTTGTTTATTCACATACAGTCATATTTAGTCTACATACATTCAGATGTATCATAAGAGGTGTTAGAGCTACGGAGCAGCGTGCAGCTACACCGTGTCCAGCTCAGTAGCATCCTCGGCTGAATAAGCCACATTGTTTCGCACTTTCTTGCACAAATGTTTGCTGGCAGCTGAAGCTCCGTATGGGTTCCTGTTAAAATGACTCATTTTAACACCATTGCTAACAAAGTAGTTATGTGTTTAATTATGTAATAATTTGTAATGTCACTCAAACAGAGCACCCACACTCGAGCTCCCATTTCAACACATATTCACATGAGTAGGAATGAGGGTCAGCTGCTGGAGACCATTTCCAGAGAGGGATAAAAAAAACCTATTAATGCTATTAACTTTTTTAAATAAATGTAATACCATACACCCTCCAAAAGCTGTACATTTAGCATTTATTATTTTTATTTATTGTCTCAGTCAAGCTTCCGGGCAGCAGGACCTACATCCATCCTCACACCTACGAAGACCCCAACCAGGCTGTCAGGGACTTTGCCAAAGAGATCGATGCTTCCAATATTCGCATAGAGAGAGTCATTGGGGCTGGTGAGTTGGCAGCAGTAGATTTTATTAATAACTCAAAAAGTACATCTAACTAATTCTCTAATTGAATTCAAATGACTAAAACTATGGATGATTTTTATGGATTCTTTTGAGCTGTTTGCATGCATGATTAATTTTTCTTGTTTTTTGGCACTGTAACGCCTGTAAAATTAAATACTTTTGGTTATATAAAACAATCTGGAGTCAATATTAGGTATTATCAAATACAGATAAGAGCGCTCAGATATTCATCTGTTCTTCTAGCTGCCAGCAAGCCTGTCTTTTTTACTTTGTTTGTGTAGGAGAGTTTGGGGAGGTGTGCAGTGGTCGGCTACGTGTACAGGGAAAAAGGGAGATCTACGTGGCCATCAAGAGTCTGAAGGCGGGATACTCCGACAAACAGAGGCGGGACTTCCTGTCTGAGGCCTCCATCATGGGACAGTTCGACCATCCAAACATCATCAGGCTCGAGGGTGTCGTCACAAGATGTGAGTTGCTGAATAAAAACTACACTTTGTCCTGCGTGTGTGGGTGGATGACATGTTTCTGTAATCACACACTCCTCTTTCCTGTGTCACATACCTGTGTGAGACAGCAGAGCTGTTGGTGATGTAAATAGGAGTTGACCCTGGAACAGATAAAAGCTCCATTACCATGGTAACACATTGATGACGTGCATGTGAGCGGCGACTGTCCACCTCTCAAGCGACCACTTGTTTACTTCACATGATTGTGTTAGGCAATTAGAGCGAGACTGTGTGTTCATAGACACAGGTCTGGTTCAACAAGATGGCTGATTTGTTATCGCTGGGCCTCGCTCTCTCTCTCTCTCTCTCTCTCTGTCCACGTATCCCTCTCTTGTCTCATATCCCTATCTCACACTCCTGCTTTCTCTCTCAGCCAGTGTCCATCTAATCTTCTCATTCAATCGCTCCCCATCCCTCTCTCTCTTCTCTCTGAGTCAATCCTAGTCTCCTCTCCTGTCTCTCTAATACTCACTTCGTCTCCCTCAGTCAACACAAAACCAGACAACGTACCCTTTTCTCTCAGTTCTAGCCCTTTGATCACATTAGTCACAGGCACAATTTGCTCTGTAGTTTTTTCTGATGATGCATCAGCTCTTTATAAGGAACTGCCAAAACAACAACAACAACAACAAGAACAACAACATGGAGGAAAGTCTAGTTTTTGCTCTATCTGGGTATTTCTGCCTTTATGACCAAGACAAATGGCTCTGAAATGGTCCAGCAATGACAAATGTAAAGTATTTTCTTTTGCCATTTTTGGTTGGCAGCAAAGCAAACATTATAATCATTAATATCACAAGTATAAAAATCTAAAATCATCCACTTCCTACTTTCCGATGTAATGACAGATGGTTTGGTTTTATTCAGTCTACAATTGAAATGAATGGGAGTGAATGAAAATAAAAGCCTTTTTCATTCAGAACGAAAAATATGCTTTTTGATATCCTAAGCGAAAAAAATCAAAACTTTTGAAAAGCTATGTTGCAAGGCTAGTCAGGGGCTGTGTGAGCAGTCAGTTTAAGGAGGCAATTTTCTGTCACACCCCACCAATCCTGTGTTTTATTATTTTAAATGTGAAAACAGGTGATCACTCGCTGCAGGTGTTGTCATTATAGCTGTATCTCTGTTAAATTTGCAGTGCAGCAGTGCATGATGAACAAGTAGTGTTTATGATGATCAAATCCCTATTTTCAGCTAATTTAGATGGCAGATGACAGAAACTGGAGAAAAAAAGTCAGTGATAACTAAATTGCGAGTTTGCCTGCATTATAACACAGGGAAGTTGAATAGAGAAAGCAGAAGAGGACAGGATTTAGCCTTTTGCTTTCAGTTCAGGAGCTTAAGTGTGGAAATCTTTATGAAATCGACCTGAAAACACCAACGTGGATGCACATACTTTTCAAGCATAAACTGAGTTTTCAAAATGAGCCGTTTAATGTCACTTTCCCCTCGTGTTGAAGTTTCTCTGTGCCACTGCTCTGCTCCTTTTCTGATCTTGTTTGTTAGAGATCTACAGACAAGCAAAAGGAAGAGGGAGACAATCGCTACGTAGAAAACAGAATTGTAAACACGTAGGGAGACAAATAAACCTCAGCTTTACGCCCCATCTCACTCCCCCTCTCTCCGTCACACAAAGATCTTCAGTCCATCACACACACCGGTGCTCAGTGGCACTTAGGCCAACAATAAAAGAGCAAATGCATATGCATAGGCTTTTATCATGAATATTAATAATTCATAAAGTTAATTGGATGTGTTTTTTAGCCTCATGAATATTCAGCAGCTTGCATATTAAGAATGAGATCCCACTGCATTTCTTATTCATTTCCTCTTACTCTGTCATTCTTTCCCTCTCTCTCTCTTGTTGTCTAAACAACGCTTGATGTTAGCTGTGACCTTTGGTTAGCAGGATTGAAGCAGTTTGTAGAAGTACAGCAACAAACTCAATCAAATGTATTTTTTTTGTTCCGACAGACAGGCGTGTAATTACAGCACTTTCTTTCTGATGGCACACATACTATTCTGATTTAAAATACCAGAATAAATTCACAAATTACTGCCAAATCCTTGAAATAATTTGTGAGAGAGGACAATAGCGGAGTTGACAGTAAAACAGCTACTGTAAGTAGCAGAACGTTGGCTTGACAAGCAACTCACTTAAACATAATCAGGTGCTCTTATCTTTGCTGTGCTCAATGAATCTTCAAAATGTGCTTCTGCTTGTTGTTTTTGTGGTGGATGCATATAACGAGTGTCTGCTTTTACATGCGTTTTCTTTGTCTCTCTCTTCTCACCTGTCTTCACGGCACATTGAGAAGCTGATAGAGCCCCTCAGAAACAAATCTCACTAGCGGAGCAGTAATTTCACAGGTCACAGCCCAGGGTGTGTATGTGCGAGTGAGGGGGTGAGAGTTGAGATGGGTCAATAATTCCTTCAGGCCTTTTTCTCAAGCACCAGCTGGTCCCTTCACACTGCCCTCAGTCTAATCAGGCAGGCTGACCCTGACTGCTCTGGGCTCAGGTGTTTTGGATTGGTTTGTGTAGGTGTAGGAGCAGTAGAATCAGCAGTTGCAGGAGTACTATTGGTCGGAGCAGTACTAGGGGTAATTGCTGTTGTTGCAGTACCACTTCTGTAGAGGTAGTAATGGTGTTAACAGTAGCAGAAGTAACTGTGATGGTAGAAAGCAGCAGTAACAATATTAATGGTAGCACTACTGACACTGTAGCAATAGCAACATGCCTTCTTCAGAGCTTAAAGGTACAGTGTGTAGAATTTAGTTGCATTTAGTGGTCCAATCACTGCATTGTAATCTCCTCACATCACCCTCACCTTCCTAATGTAAAGGAGAAACAACACTTTAAGGACCCTGTTTAGAGTCAGTATTTAGTTTGTCTGTTCTGGACTACTGTATAAATAAGGTGTTTCAACATGGCGGCCTCCATGAAAGGGGACCCTCTCCCACTGTAGATATAAAAGGATATTTTTTAAGTAACAAACATAAAAAGATTCTTATTTTCAGGTGATTATACATGCATGAAAACATAGTTATGAATATTATATTCCATGTTTGCCTTATTCTGAAAATAGAGGCCCCAAATCTTACACACTGTACCTTTAAAAGAGTAAAATGATTGTCTTTATTTCATTGCTCCCAGGACTTCCAGATGTAGACAAACAAAATATATGTATTTATATAAAAAAAAAATACACAATGAGATTAAAACATAAATGCACTTGAACCTGTAAATTTACACCACAATATTCTGTGTGTTTTCATAATTATCCTGTTAGTCTCCAAGCCGACTGTTAAAGTTGGAGGGAAAATTAAATGTATGGCTGCCACTACCTCTTCTCCCACAGTACCATTATTTCAGATGCTACTATTCATTGTGCAGCCTCTACGCTCAAACCTAAGAGACTCTGCTGCACAACACTTTCTCACATTAGACGATGTAATAGGACTGCAACTATTTTCATCAGTGATTTGTTTAGTGGGAAAAATGCCTCTTGCAATTTCCTAAAGCTTAAAGTTACGTCTGACCAATAGTCCAAAACCCAAAAGTATTCAGTTTTCTGCCTGTTAGACAAAGAAAATATGTAGATTTCACGTATGAGAGGCTGGAACTGGAGAAATGTATTGGTTGGGCATGAAAGATTACTTAAACTGGACTATTTTAGCTCTACAATGTAACATTCCAGGAACACACACTTGAAAAAGGTGCCTATTTACCAAGTGTGTGGCTGTATACAGATCAGTAAAATGTGAAGTGCTGTTTCGTTGTCCAGGGTTGATTCTCATGCAGCACTATTATCAAAATACCAAATAATGGACTTATTGTTTCAGATATACAGTGTAACAGTACAGGAAGCAGTAATTCTATAGCAGTGTTTACCCCGTGTACCACTGTAGAAAATATTACGACCAATAATAAAACACAGTTCAGTTATAGAAGAAGAAGAAGAAGAAGAGAAGAGATACTTTATTAATCCTTCAAGGTGGAAATTCTTTTTTTTCACTCATTTTTTTTTTTTTACATGCATTTTAACCCCTAAACACAACCACACACACACAAAGGGCTCATAGACATGCAATGTGGAGAGAGAGACGGTGGAGTGATGGGCAGCCCCAAGAGGAGCGCCCTGCGAGCAATTTGGGGGTTCGGTGCCTTGCTCAAGGGCACCTCGGCTCCAGCTACCAGTCCACCTTCCATACCATGGTCCATGCTGGACTTGAACCGGCCACCCTCCGGTTCCCAAGCCAAGTCTCTACAGACTGAGCTACTGCCGCCCCTTTATAGACAGTGTACGCAGGAGTTCTACTATTAAGATTATTTATTGTTGACTGAACAGAATGAGTTCGAGAACCAGAGCTCATTTGGCGGAAAAAGGGTTGTAACTGATGTGGACTTCCCTTCCTAATATTTCCAAATTGGAGTCACGATTGCAGTGTTTTTGAACCATTCACTTTACATCCACTTAGTAACGCGCAATCATATTTTAGCTTGTAACTAATTATAGATGTTTGTGCGTGCTAAACGCTCTGTGCTGAGTGTGACTACGAAGCAGGCTGATATTAAAACATCATTCAAACTCTTGTCGTATTCGGATAGCATAATATGGATTTTAATAATTTAGTTCATTTTAAAAAGTATTTTAGGGATTCCTCCAAGTACCAGAGTTTGAGAAGCAGTTTACTCGTGGGACAAATGTTCTTGTTCTTGTTGATGTTGAGGAAAAAGTGCAATTGTAGACTTTGTTGTAGCATTTATTAACATATAATATAACAGATATTGTCTTACAAGTAACAATGTCAGTAAAAGTCTGATTATTTGAAGTAGGGATGGCGGCAGTTGTGGTATTACCAGTAGTTGTAGTGGTATTTCTTTTTTATTTTGCACAGTTTTATTTTGTATTGGGAATGCGCATGAGTGCCTATTTTGGCTGTCTGCAATTTCCTCTTTCATTCATTTCTGTGTGTGTGTGTGTGTGTGTGTGTGTGTGTGTGTGTTCTCCGCTCCAAACCTCATAAGCCTTCAGCCCCTGCTGTATGCCACTCTAATAACCTACTCTGCTGTCTGTCACCTGATTGTTGCTATTGTCATGCTAATTAGAGCACCACATGCAGAAAAAGAGAGAAAAAAAAAAAAGATCTTTCTTTTCTCTATCTGCCTCTCTACGCATCAGGAAAGTGCAGCAATCTGCCCCTCCAACCCCCCACCTCCTTATCTTCCCTTCATCTCCCCCGTCCCTCATTTTATCCATCCGTCCTTTATGTGTTTTACAATCGCTGCAACAATCGGCTCATTTGGAAAACCCTCAATTACCGAGCTCCATCTCATCTGCCCACATCGTACATACATACACACACACACACACACACACACACACACTCACAAAAAACTCTTCTCTACAAAGGTGCTGTTAAAACTGGCAAAACCGCATGTCTTTTCCGCCCATCGTCTGTTTGAAGAAACTAGTGATTAGTTTTAACTGTGTGTCTTTGTGCTCTGAACAATAAGTGTTTGAATGTTTCCTGTGAGACTGTTTGAAATTATCCATGTTTTGAATGTGTGTGTATCTGTGTGTACCTGGAGATTGGACCACAGAGACAAATGAGGAAGAGGAGAAACACGAGGGGAATGTAGCGAAAAAGGTGACGATGGGAATGCGGGACAGAGTGAAGGGGGAAGGAGGGGACGGATGGATATGAGATAGGATACAAGAGTGAGGAAATGAGAGAAGATGGGGCTTGAGAACAAATGAGGGCAAAGAGGAGGAGAGTAGATGTGCAAAGAGATTTGAGGAAAAGAGGGAGAGAGAGATGGTGAGGAGACAAACGTGAGGAAATGAGAGAAGATGAGAAAGCGAAGAGAGGGGAGGAGAGGTGAAGAGCAGGAATGGAGATAAGGTTATTGAGTTTCTGTCTCTCAGTTTCTCTGCACCCCCTCACCCACACATGGAGCTTCCCAGAACAGAGATCTGTCCTGTGTTAAAAGCATTGTATCACTTAGTTCGGACCCTTAACATTAATCAATACAACAGTTATTTCATTTTCTCGTTTGTACCTTGGGCCGTCTCGTTCAATAATGCGGTAATGCGGCCCACTGGCGCGCACACAAAGATAGCCCCTCATAATGTAATTGTCCAGATGTATACAGACTCTATCACTTTCATTTACACTCACACCAACACACACAGAAACAGCCTCTCATAATGAAATTTACCAGCTGTATTGCATATATACATTGTCTCTATCACTTTCATACACACACACACACACACACATTCACGTGTGAGGCCTAAATGACTTTGTCCTGGGGAGAGCAGAGACAACATTTTCTACTTTCACTTAATGAAGAGCTGTAAAAAAGAGCAAACTCCTCTCTGATCCATTCCATAACACACTCCACCTGGCAGAACATCAATACCCAATCTGCACGCACGCACACACACACACACACACATATACACACTGGGAGGTGTTTTTAGCTCCACAAACGACTGTGTTATTTCTGAAGACGATGAAAGGCAATAAATTCGAATGAATATGAACGTGATTAGTTAATTATGTGCTTTCAGGAGGAAATTGAGGAGCGCTCGTGAATGTTTGGAGGAGTGCAGCTCCACGACGAGCTGGAGAGGCGTCGTCCTGCTTGTGTGTGCGTGTTTGAAATATGGATGGCATGTGATGAAGTCGTAACAAGAAGTGAAAGGGACTCATTGAATGGTTGAGTGTTGAGTGTGGTGTGTGTGTGTGTGTGTGTGTGTGTGTGTGTGTGTGTGTGTTTGCGCTGGCACCTAACAAAAAGAGACAGAATGAGCTAATGTACAGTGTGAGTGCATGTGGTAGGTTTTATTAGTAACCTCTGTTATCTTTCAGAGTCGCAGGGAGATAATTCTGTGTGGCAGGCGTCCAGATGATAGCAAATGATTGCGGCGAGTGTGCATATGTGTGTGTGCAAGTGTGTTTGTGCGTGTAAGAATACATGCCAGGCTCACAAGGTCCTCAAAGTCAAGACAACCGTTTCATTGTGCTTCTCTCTTGACCGCATCTAACTGCGTGGACCTGAAAATAATATTCTCCTTCAGTGGTAACATACATGGGCTTACGCTTACACGCACACACACACACACAAACACACACTCAAACACATAACTGGTTTTCAGTGGTAGGTTTTTCCAACTGTTTTCCATTTTATGGCTGTCTATTTTGTAGAATATGATTTCAGATGTGTGTATAGCTGTCTGTTCTGTATGGGTACACACAGAATAACATGCATACATTCAAATTCACAGGGTACTATAATCTGAGACCCAATTTTCATTGGTTATTTATCTGAAAATTATTGTCTTAATTAATAGATTGGTTAGAAAACGATGTCTCTCACAATTTCCTAATGTCTAAAGTCACGTGTCTGACCAACAGTCAGATAGAAAGATATTAAGTTTACTAACATGTTATAAAAAGAAAAAGATGGAAATTCTCACATTTGAGAAGCTAGAACTGAGAATTTCTTTTGTCATTTTGAATTGAAAAATGACTTAAACTGGACCATTTCAGCTCAGAACAGGAACACACACAGGTAAAGGATACCTATTCATCAAGTATGTGGCTGTATACAGATCAGTAAAAATTAAAGTTTGTTCTGTTTCTTTGTCTAGATTTGACTCTTTTCATGAAGTGCTATTATCAAAATACAAAGGAAAAAGTGCAATTGTAGACTTATCATAGACATAGTCTTACAAGTAAAACTGTCACCATAATAGTAGATGTCTTATTATTTGAAGTAGAGATGTGGCAGGATCGGTATTACCAATAGCACAGGGTCTATCATCTGAGACGCACTTAAGCACTGACACACACGTGTCCTAGGCGGAGGCTGTGCAGAGTCAAGCCTCCTTTCAGTCAGCATCAATCGCATCAACTGTTTTATCTGGCGCTGTGAAAAACACACACACAAAAGCAGACACCTCTGATCAGAGCTGAAATCAGGCGGTCATCATTGCATCGTCGCTCCCCACTTGCCATGCCCTGAAACCAGCTCTCTCTTTCACACACACACACACACACACACACACAGTGACACACCACACATAACACAGGCCCCATGTGGAGATAAATGTGACCAGCAGTCCTCACCCCCAGCAGAAGAAAATCCAATTCTCTTTCACTTTTATCCCTGAGACTAATGTTACTGTCAAAGAAGACACCACCACCAGAGACCAGGCGACTCTGTTTGTGTGTGTGTGTGTTTGCTGCAGTGAGATAGTGAATTCATTTAAGGTGATGTATTGCTGTCTTTACCTACAATCTCACTGTAGGCCTCGGTGGTGTTGTTCCTGCCTTTCCATGACAAGCTTTTGACCCCTCCTCCTCCTTTCCTTCCTTGCTCCTCTTCTCTCCTTTCCTCCTCCGATCCATCTTTCTTTTCCTTCTTATATATCTTTTAACCTTTTGCTTCATATGTCCAATTTAGGTTTTCCTTTCCACGTCAATCTTTTATATTTGTTTTCCATTCATTTCTTCGCCTTTTGAGCTTTTTCTTTTCAATTCCAACTTTTAATTCAATACAACTTTATTGCTATGACGTTTGATTAAAAAAAAGAAAACATGTTGTGTTGATGTCAGAGTTGGTAATAATAATTTGTCAGAAAAAGACAAGATGGAAAAGAAAGACTTTGTCGTTGTTCATTCTGTATGAAGACTCTCTGTCTCCACTCCTTCAGTTTTTCTCCCCCTCCCTCGTGCTGTCTTTATCTCTCCCCAAGGTTTTTTCCCAGCATCTCTGAGGTCTGATTTGGGAAATGTGACCTATTCATCACAACTGACATCGTTTGTGTGTTTACAAGCCACACACACAAACACGCACTATCATTTGTACTGCACATTGCATGCTTTTTTTGTGATTGGCAAAGCTCAGCTAAAGGAGGAGGTGCTTAAGGAACGAGCCCTGTAAAACAGGGACAACTGCTGTTTTTGCTGTGTGCTAGTGTGTGTGGGTGTGTGTGTATGTGTGTGTATGTGATTGCAGGTACTTTGTTTATCATTTGTAAAGCCCCACCAGATGCCATGCAGGGGGCCATACTGCGCAGGGCCTGTCAGTCAACCACCCCTTCATCACACAAACACATACAGAAACACACTCATTCAGGTGCAGGTGCATTGGGATCCAACCACAACCCCCTTCCCCTTGAGGCTGATTAGTATTCATGAGATCTCAGGAGGTCCCCCATACACACACACACACACACACGCACACGCACACACACCAATACACACACATTCTGCGGGATTGGTCCATTCTAATTATCTCTTGGCGTTTATGGAGAGGGCTGATTAGAAGCTGTCAGTGTGACTGATGACGACATGCCATGTTATCCCCTAGAGAGAGACAGAGAGGAGGGCTGGTCACAGCTGTGGACTTCTCAGTCCCCCTCTCTTTATAGTTGGTCTTTCTTGCTCGTAACTCTGCTCCACTAACAGCTGCCTTGTTATGTGCCTCCACAGGTAAACCAGTGATGATCATAACGGAGTTCATGGAGAATGGATCTCTGGACACTTTCCTCAAGGTGAGTCACGGCTCATCTGGAAGAAACGCAGTGCTCACACTTTGTCCAATGTCAGGGCAACCAGTTTTTACAAAAGCCATGTGGAAAATGATGTCCCAGCTGTAAAGAGTTCATTTCTCCAAATTGCTGTGCTTGAGGGAAGATTCTTTTATAAATTTATAAAAGGCGCCTGATTGAAATTGTCTTTCATCTCTCCAAGTTGGTGAATTTGCTCTATAAAACTTTACAAAGTCCACCAAGGGCTTAAGATGAAGTCGATAAAGGACTTAAGTTAAGACGTATCCTTTAAAATCAGCTGAGTAGAGTCTCTAAACTGGTTCTGAACCATACGTACTCACCACATTAGGAGTGTGAAAGATACAGTTTAACACAATCTAAACAAACCATAACTGTCACAGCTGTCACACATTATTTCTTAAGAGATAAATGTGCGCAGCTTGGAGGCACAGCTGACAATTTTCAGTACATACAAGGCAACACATCTTCATTAAATGGTAGAGTGAACATAGAAGAATAATTGGCATCTGTAATTATGCATAGTGAGAGTCTTTTATGGGTTGAAATATTGGGTTTAAATGAGTGAAAGAGTGAAAATCAGAAAGAATCACGCCATCAGTATACAGCAGATACATGGAGACAGTGATGGTAGGTATGATATATTCAGTACACGTACACAGACACTGAAGTTTTTCGTAAGTATGGACAGAAAAGTGGATGACAACAGAAACATATAGATGGATGTGTGGCCTCCCTACACTTTCATCACATGATGTTTGATACTGGGTTTATGAAATGCACTTAGCGTCCATATCCCAGAGCAGAAAACAGCAGCAGACTGCTGACAAATGGGTAATAAAATAAATATGTATTGCTTTGTGTGCAACATTTGCTCTGTCAAGGGATACAAAAATGAACAGTTCATTTCAAGTGTAATGTGATACCACAAAAGTCATATGGTTGTGTCAAGATGGTAACTGAGAAAAACATGGAAAATTGCCTCAAAATGCCCCCCAAAAAAGAGATTTAGAGGAAATCATCTTTATCATGAATGAGCAGATAAAGTTATTATGGTGAGGCTGGTTTAAAAAAAAAAAAAATAAATAAAAAAAAAACATTTGTAGAGCAAGCGGTGGAACACAGAGTTTAATCCCATGGCAGAGAATTACAAAAGTAAGCTCTGAAAAGCAGATTTTACTCAAGGTTACTGCTGAACATCTTATCAGTGATTTGAAAATCAAAGGAAAGCTGTGGAAGTTTTGCTTTGTTATTAAAATTGACATTATGACAAAAGTTGAAAGAGCCTGTCACTCAATATGTCATTACACAAATTGATGTTTTTGAAAGATCCTTCAAGCCATCCTCTGAAACATATTACAAACCTGCAGACGAATTCTTTTAGGAAAAGTAGAATTTTGAAGCATTTCTTTAAATGTTAATTATATACACAAACCTATGGATCTTTATTTAATTACAGATGCATTAAACAAGCATATAAATGTGTGATTCACATTTCCTGTTCATACAAAACATGTGCCAAGAAGTAAGAAACGTGCAGTATTGATTTAACTGAGGAGCCCTGAATTGGGGTTTGTGAACACCCAGATGAATAGCACGTTGCAGCATTGGCGTGCCTCACATTCAGAGTCCCCCTGATTCATATTCAGAGTTGTTTGTCAGCCAGTAAAATCACTGCAGTGCTCCAAAGCCATTAAGCCCGTGATGATAGGTCCATCGCTAAATAGACACCAATCCCATCAGCAACACTGAGGCAAAATGAAATGAAATCTGACAGATAAAAAATGGCAAGGGAAGATCCTGAAACACACAGATACACACACTCACACACACATAGAAACATGCATGTTGTGTGTTACAGTATGTATTGTAATGAGGGTCATAAAGAGTGTCCGCAGTGGCTCAATATAATTATGGAATCAGTTTTATGGGTTTTACAGCTCATCCGTGCTCCCGGCATCCATATGTGTCTTTAATTATGCTGACCATTTATTAAGGAGCTGTCCCTCAGAAATAAGAAAACCACTCTTCCTCTCTTAGTCTCACTGTTTCTACCTACAGCAGCCTTTCTGTCCTTGCCTTTATTACATTTCCCCTTTTAGTTTTCGAGTAAAAACTTAAGTAATATGCTAAAATTTGACAAAAAGTCTCATTTTCCATCTTTACCTTTCTCATCTGTCTCCTTCATCTCCTTGTCTAACCTCTCTGCCCTGCATTTGTCTCCTCTCTCTTTCCCTGCCCTGCCCACCCATCCCTCCTCCTTCCTGGCAATACAACGTGGTGGGCAGATTGATAGAGGAAGTCTGTAGGTTTGTTAGACAGTCCAATCAATCAGCATCTCACAAAACCACCGGCTAATTAACTTACTCCACAGCTGCCGAGGGAGAGAGAGAGAAAGAGAAAGAACGACAGAGGGAGGGAGGGGGGGGTGCGCAGATGCAGAAAGATGAAGGAAGATAGATAGATAGATGGAGACTGAAACTAAGTAATGCAGAGTTCTCTTTCCCTGAGACAGAGACTGAGGAGAGACAGAGATGGATAGAGAGGACAGGGAGACAGAGGGAAGGAGAGATGATATAAAGGAGAGAGGGTGACTGATAACATGGATGGCTTTTTAACGGGGACCATTGGCCCAGGGCAGAAATAATTGGCAGAGGAAGGTGAGCTGGACCGTCATCGATCAACAGGCTCTGCTCTCTGCCAAAGACAGCTCAAATCTGAAATCCAGTGAGCTCTGCCTGGGCACATGGTCAGTGTTAGAGAGGAAAGTTTTGTCTGCTCTGTCAGATCCAATCCTTTGCGAGTAGGATTTTTTTGTGATCTTCAATTGATACCTGGGAGGAGAAATTCATCTTTTGCTTGCCACCCTTCAGAGTGAGGTCAAAATGCAGGTTTAGCATGAGCCGGAAGGGATTCTTACCCAGGGACACTTCAGAAAAGCAGATTGCTGCCGTTACAAATGCTTGACTTCTTGCTTGAGCCGTCATTTCCAGCTGAAGTTGTTGAATGACCCCGCCCTAATCACTACACCACCCTGCAGTAGCATTTACACTCTGTCTTGTCTCCTTGTCTTCCCCTCCAGAAACATGATGGCCAGTTCACAGTGATCCAGCTAGTTGGCATGCTTCGTGGCATCGCCTCAGGTATGAAGTACCTGTCAGACATGAGCTACGTTCATCGAGACCTGGCAGCTCGAAACATCCTGGTCAACAGCAACCTGGTGTGTAAGGTGTCCGACTTTGGCCTGAGTCGGGTTCTGGAGGACGACCCAGAGGCTGCCTACACTACGAGGGTAAGACAAACACTCAGGCTTCAGCTGCCTTACATAAATCTTATCTGCAGTTAGAGTTTATCGACCCACTGACCTCCACAGTTAGAATCAATCCAAATTCAAACCTGACATGCATGAAATCTTTTTTAAAAGACGGCTGATCTGAAAAGCACCAGCGGGCATATCGAGCCAGGTATTAGTCCTGTTCACACATACAGACTCAACAAACATTAGAGGCTCAACAGGTTGCTATTAATTGCAACGGGAATCTTCAAATAACATTCTTGCGCTGCCTCTGTGATTCAAAACTCAAAAGTTGGCCCAAAGCACTTCAAACAAATGTGGGAAAGGCTGATCATTGCAGTACACTCCTTTTTAATTTTATATGATATAACTATAACAAGCTGCTGGGACTTGAGAATGATGAAAACATATCGCTCAGGAAAGTAACTTCTTTGTTGTTTTTCAGAGTAGAAATGGGACAAAATGTCCAAACTGAATATGTAAAATAAGCTAAACACACCTGGAAGCTGCAGTCTCATGAGAGGCAAGTGGGAACCTGCTGTTATGAATCTATATGTTACAACAAAGCATCAGATAGACATACTGATACACGGATCTGACACCCATGGCAATAGCCAGGATATAATACGTAAAATGGTTCTGTTATGATAAGGCTCTAACACGGTGCAGCTGGTTTTCTAAACAGTTAAGTTTTGCATGAGGTCATGATGTTATAAACATGCATCGTTCGCAAAATTAAACACACAGACTCCTCCTCCCCTTCATGTTTTTGCCTATATATAGTCAAATCAAAGAAGTCTTTCACCATCCACTCACAGAGCACAGAGAGAATAAAGAAACTCAAACGTCAGTGAGTTAAACCACTGCGGAGTAACTCATCTAAAATGCCCACAAGGAGATGGCATTATTCATATTCATAGGAAGTGTTGGGGATGTTATTTTTAATATGGCATTAGCATTGCCCTGGGAGGAGTGTATCAGCCGCTGACTGCTCTATTGCAATCACACACACACTTCCACTGATGTCAGGAGACCTAGATGGAGAGCTGCAGGCATGGAGGGGTGGGGGTGGGTGGGAGAGGCCGAGGCGGAGATGGGAAAGAGACACAGAGAAGGATGATATCAAATAAGACTGAGATCGAGGGAAGCTGTGAGGGAAGGCAGGGGAAGGATCCAGTGAGAGCAGTTAAGAGAAGAAAAAAAAAAAGAGGATGGGGTAGGGGTGGACAGGGGGTGGTGGAAACAAAAGTACAGTGCCGAGTGACTTGGCAGCTTTGTCTTTTATTTGACTTTGACCAAGCAGAGATGGGGAATGCTAGGTGGTGCAGAGGCAGCTGCCGCATGTTAAGAAGCTGAAGCGAGCCCTATAGAGGTACGGTGTGTGTTAGACAAAGTGAGAGAGAGAGAAGGCGGGGTATCTTACTGCCTATTGTGTCTATACAGCGTGCTTTATGCAATCCTTTTGATCTGCGCATCAACAACAAAGGCAGGAGTAGTGCGAAAGAAGACGAAAAAAGAAATTGACAGCAAAAGAAAGGTCAAGAATAAACAGTGGAGCAAAATAAATAATGTTGTGAGCGTATTAAAGAGGAGTGCTGTTTTGTTAAGTTGGTGTGTAATCTCACCTGCTGTGTTCTTAAAGGCAGCGGCCTTCTCTGCACCCACCATCTTACAATTTGTTTTGTCAGCTCCGCTCCTGATTTATTATAGCGCTTAGCCACAAACGTATTACTAAAACAGCCTCTAAATATTTACACCATTACAGACGAGGTAAAACATCGAGTTCCAGGGTGACATATCGAGTATGCCAAGAATGTGTTGACTGTGTTGTGAACCTTCTCCAGGGAGGGAAGATCCCAATCAGATGGACGGCTCCAGAGGCCATAGCCTACAGGAAGTTTACCTCAGCCAGCGATGTGTGGAGTTACGGTATCGTCATGTGGGAGGTGATTTCATATGGAGAGAGACCCTATTGGGAGATGTCCAATCAGGATGTGAGTCACAAACACACACATCATGTCCTACAGTGACTAACCTTTTTCTTCAATCTGCAGCTCAGTTCTAAACTATGAAACTGAATTTATCTGGATATTTTTATTTACCACTCTTGTATTCATAGGGAACTTGATATTTTACATTCTATCTCCTCTGCAGGTGATCAAAGCAATAGACGAGGGCTATCGTCTTCCCGCTCCGATGGATTGTCCTGTGGTGTTGCACCAGCTCATGTTGGACTGCTGGGAGAAGGGGCGTAGCGACAGGCCGAAGTTTGGACAGATTGTCACAATCCTGGACAAGCTCATCAGAAACCCAGCCAGCCTAAGAGAGCTGGCCAACAGCTCGGCATGGTCAGTGGGAGAAAGCCATCAATTAAAGCTGTGAATTCAACACTTTCACTCGCACGCACATGCAGCCCTGAGATACTTGGACTAGATATTAGACAGATAGGACGGTACATGCACTGAAGACATAATGACAGCCGCAGATAAACACGTAAATCTACTTTGTCACTTTAGACAATTGTGCAAAGTAGGAAATGTCATTTCAGTAAAATCACATTCTTATCTCTTCTCTGCAAAGTTATATTTGTCAATGAGATGGTATGAAAATAAGGTTGTGGGTTGGCATATCCATAGTCATTCAGTTTAACAGACTCTCTGCCTCCCCACCCTGCACACATCCACAGAATATCATTATTTTTACATTTACATTCTTACACTCCAGGCATTCATGATGATGTTTAGAACCACATCAGCATACAGAGTATGTTTCAGCCTCTTTCAAAGCAGACACTATAAACAGATCTAAAAAAAACAAAACAAACAGATTTCCAAGAAGAGTCTTCCACACAAGTCCTATTGACTACGACAGCACAGCACTGTATGCAAGTGCGGTTGTAATTAGTCTCACATATGCAAGATGTTTAGTGAGTTTGAGCATGAAAATTAATAAACCCATAAATCCTTTATAACAATTTATAACAGTCGGAAGAAAGCAAACGAGTCAAAGGGTACCGCAAGTAAAGCTGCGTGCACTTGTACTGGGGGGAGGAGCAGCGATGGGGCCAATCATTAATCATACTTACCCACTAATGGCTAGGTTTAAAGTTTAGGGTTTATGTTTTCTTTTCACGGCAGATTTGAGTCTGTCATGCTGCGGTTGGTGCAGAGTTAAAGCTATTCTGTCCAAAAAGCAGGATCCAGCACCATGAATGAGCATTAACAGACTCTTCAAATGTGCTTCAGACAGTTTTTATTATTATGAATGAAAGAGTTAGATTAAACAATCTGTTCTGAGAACAAATAATTGACCTAAGGACCAATCAGAAACTGTTATTTAGCCACTCAACAGGACAAAATGTCATTGAGTTGTGAGTGTGCTTTGTATCCCAGCAGGGAGGACCCGTCCACCCCAGAGTTCAGTGTGAACACAGTGGATGAGTGGTTGGAGGCCATCAAGATGGGCCAGTATAAGGAGAACTTTTCCAGTGCTGGATATGTCAGCTTGGATTCAGTCCTCTACGTCAGTGTCAGGTACAGAAGGCTGGGGATTCATCCCAGTTAAATAAAACACTCAAAAGGTCAACATTGTCAGTAAAAGACACATCGCATTCCACTTGAGTTGTCAAGTCATCTGAAATTAAAGAAAGGGATTTACACAAGTATCTTGGACATGAAACCTCAGCAGCTGTTTGGCATTTGAAGGACAATGTAGATTTTTTTTTCTCTAAACGTGCCATTAATAATTCATATTTGTGTCTGCATGTTTTTCTGTCTTCCTTGTAGTGAATTGGCTAAGATGGGTGTGACTTTGGCCGGCCACCAGAAGAAGATTTTGTCCAGCGTGCAGGGCCTGCAGACCCAGGGGACACACGTCCAAGTATAACAGTTTCCACATAAACACACAGTGAGACAGAGCCAAAATGGATGCTCCTGTGAAGAGTTTCCCCACTGAAATGGAGTTGTAATGGATACTCTGTGCTCGGGCCTCCATTGATTTTGAGACACACTGAGATGGAGGCAACATGGACGCTTGACTCCTTCACCCTCTCGCAGTTTCACCATTATTCCCATCCTTGATGGGCACTACCGGCTTTAGCACTCAGAGTCCCAGCAACACAACCACCATTATGGAGCAACAGAGAGACACATGTCCAACAACAAGGCCACATCTAGAGCATCCCAGACCATTTCACATCATATCAGCTCAACAAAAGAAGAAAAAAAGATTTTTAACAAAAGAAATGACAAAAAAAAACAACAAATTAGAATATAATTATCATCACTGTTTGTGAGGTGTACAGTTGGTTTTTACTGTCATTTTGTTTCTGTTTTGAGTTTTCACCTTGAAGAGTATGAGATGGGTCAGAAGATATGTATATGTGTAGATATATGTTTATATGGGCTGTGTGTCCCAAAACTGTAGAGATGGACCTAACGTTTGTATTGGTGGTGAGGTTTATATCGGTCAACCTTAATAGGAGTTATTACCTAGTACGTGTATGGCCCCTTCCATTGCTCTCTGCATACAGAAAGCCAATGAATGAGCCGGGAATTCTGAATGACATGAATGTGTGGGGCGAGGGGAACAGAAAACCTGGACCTTTAGAGATAGAGAGGGATGTAGATTTTGCTAGCTCATGTAGGATGGAAGTATGATTCATTTAAATAGTGTATTTGACCAGGACAAGGGCTTCCCTAGCGACTGCTCTCAGACACACTTCCATAGCAACTAGACCCAGTGCACATGTGCTAGTCTGCTTGCACTTAAGATGTAAGTGAGTGCAAAGAAACAGCAGAAACTGCTTAAGGTGCAGTTAGCACAGAGACATTTTTACTCTTCCATAACTGACTGTGTATTCCAAACAACATTGTCTCTTCAGCTCTTACGGTATGATGTTGTTGGGAATATTTCAGCCCAAGAGTTTGCCTTCCCATGTTTCAGGTGTGTTAAGAAAGTTATAGTGTTTTGTGTAGAGCAAAGGCGATGCCAAGGTCATGATAGAGTTGACACTGTTAAGAACGTGTAACTTGTTTTTCCAGTGTTGTGCCATGTACAGTAACCTTGAAATGTTCATCTGGGCAACATACCACCATTCTTACTATACACTTTCCTTCAATTGGTTCTCATGGCTGGATGGTAACACAAGGCCTGTCACAATATACACTGCCCGTCCAAAAAAAAAGTCACCACCTGGATTTAACTAAGCAAATCGGTAAGAGCCTTCCATTGGATAATTACTGCAGTGATTAATATGTTTCAGCTTGCAACAAGTTATTTAACCCTAGCTGATGCTGTGAGTAGCTTCTCCTTTCTTAAACAACCATGTCAGAAGACATATCCTGTGGTCATGGAAAGGATGTTAATCAGTTTCAGAAGGGTCAAATTATTGGCCTGCATCAAGCAAAGAAAACCACTAAGGAGTTCGCTGAAAATACTCAAATCTGATTAAGAACTGTCCGACGCATTATTAAAACCTGGAAGGATAGTGGTGAAACATCATCTTGGGCACATCAGGGTGAGAAGACAGGCAGATGAAGTGATGCACCCATCATACCTAGTGCCCACCGTACAAGTCTGTGGGGGCAGTTTTATGACCTGGGGTCGCTGCAGTTGGTCAGGTCTAGGTTCTGCAACGTTATGACCCCAAAGAATGAGGTCAGCTGACTACCTGAATATAGTGAATGACCAGGTCTTTATTCACTGATGGCACGTGCATATTCCAAGATGACAATGCCAGGATTCATCGGGCTCACATTGTAAATGAGTGGTTCAGGGAGTATGAGACACCCTTTTAACATATGGATTGGCCACCACAGAGTCCAGACCTGACCTCAGCCCCATTGAGAATCTTTGGGATGTGTTGGAGAAGACTTTGCTCAGTGGTGCGACTCTCCCATCATTAATATAAAGATCTTGGCAGAAAATTAATGCAACTCTGGATGGAAATAAATGTTGTGACATTGCAGAAGCTTATCAAAACAATGCCACAGCAAATGCGTGCCATACTCAAAGCTAAAGGCAGTCCAACAAAATATCAGAGTACGACTTTTTTTTTTGGACGGGTAGTGTAGTTGCAGTGTTTCGTCCAAAAAGTCAGCTTGATGAAAAGGAGCATGGGAATGGACCCTTTTTTTAGCAAGATTAAATGTACGCAGTGTTGATTTTCAGCCGTGCCACCACGAGAGGTTAGATTTCACTTTTAAAAAAAGATTTGTGTGTCTTGTACCGTCTCACTTTCTTGTTATCAGTCATGCCAACCTATTTCAAGCACCCCTAGTTTCAAAACAATACCCATAAGGTCAATTTACAACAACGTTTACAGCAAAAAGCAAATAAATAATTGGTTTGTTGGTTTTTACCAAGGAAGGAAACTGCTGCTTATCACAATAATTACAAGGTTAAATATGATGGGACCCTCTTTGTGTGCACTGCATTAACTGAACTTGCTTTAGCATATTCCCACACCCAGTTTTAATATATGTGGTACTCTATAGGACCAACAGTGGCAAAAAGTACAGTATATATGATTGTATCATAGTGTAATATATGTACAGTGTTGATTTCCAATGTTAGAATGTTTGTAATGATAACGATGATGACGACTATGATGTACTTTTATTGTGAAAAAGAGATTTCTGAAGTACTCGTTCAGGAGCGGGTCATACGGGAGAAAAGTGAAGGGAGGTGATTCGTTGGTCCGAACAAAGGAATGTAGCATGGTGCGAAGCTTCAGCTTTGATTGACAGGTGACAGTGACTGCAGTTTCTACCATAGTGTTAGAATGAGTAGAATGGACTTTCCTTGTTGATACACTGGCTTAATTTGAGTAATCAGTAACGGTAATTACATGCACTTTTTAAGCCCGTGTTGGCCTGCAACACAACTTGTAAAAACGCTTGTTTGGGTGAGGAAGGGACGGATCAAACTGCTATCCACTGACATCACAAACTGAACATTTGCTAAACCCCCAAGCAGAAATTGTCCAACGATAGCTTAGCAATCGTAACTAGGCACGGCAGACCTGTCAAGCTTTACATTCACATCCACATGCTGAAGACATTCGCATGTAGTAAGATCGTTACTCTGCATTTTAAGAGTTTGGATGGTGGTGGCTTTGTTCAGCCTTTCAAAAATACAAGAGCAAATGTGTAAGGAAATAATTAAACAGTGCGTTTGTCTGTTCTAATGTAAGCTGCATTATTAGCATGTTGGGTTAACTAGCTAGCCCCCTACAGTAGTAGCCAAGCATTACTTCCAAGGTCAAGGTGTGCATCATTGATTAACTAGCTTACATTTGTTTGTGGGGTTACAGATTATGAAATGAAAGCCCTGTTCACAACTAGCTCATCCACTGTGTTGTGTCTCTCCAGCGTGGTGAATCTGGTCTTGCCATCAGAGTTTACGGTTAGCAGCTTCATCCTGCTCCAAAACAACGCACTAAAGACTCCAGCAATAGTGTTAGATTTGCTACATTGGTTAATCCTCACCCTTAAAGCATTTTCTGATGCAAACTTTTTGCCTGGGACTTTCAGCTTTAGCATTTTTTAGTGCTACATCATGTAGCCATTCATATTTAAGACCCTTTTTACAGGGTTTTCCTTTTTCAAACAAGCTGCTGGAAACATTAAAAAGTCAGCCAGGGACAACGTTTTCGACAAATTCACTAACTAGCTTAGTTAGGGAGCTACAGATACTAAAATATAAACCAGAAAAAAAAGAGTTGTTCTGTGGCTACAAATGAGAAGTTGACCTCTGTCTGAAATCAAGGACCCACTGTTAGCCCAGTGAATAATTCTTATGTTAAAATACATTTACAGCTTAAAATATCTAATCCAGAAATAAATACTCTTTGCCAAACCACTGCTGTTTTGTCAAATATGACCCACACAAAAGTACAACACAATTCAGGCAGTCTCAAACTGTTAGTACATTCTACTCTTGCTAACTCTATGATTTCACTCTAGCGGACTACCCTTAACCGCTGGCCTTTTAGATGCCTTATTTACTGAGCTATTGTTCTTTTCTGTTGCCCTATAGAGGCGATATTAAGAGTAAAGTGTATGTACAGGTAGTATTTATCTGTGTTCTTAAGATGACCTCACATCAACACCCTGGTTTTGTAACATCCCAGAGACCCTGTCCTTTACAGAACAAAGTCATTTTGATCTGCAAATATTACAATAACTCTTAAAGCTGATGACCTGTAAAAGTTGACGGTGAAATTGACAGAATTGTTCTTATTTATTTGAGTCGTAAGATATCCGTTGATCAAAAAGTAATGTAGGTTATGGATGTGGTTAGCTTACAATTTGATAGGCTATATTTGGTTGCAAAATGATTTCTATGTGCAAAATTCCTCATGCAATGTCAGGATTAGAAAAGGACATCCAAACAATATGGTCATATTGTAACAATGTCCTTCCTTTTACAAGCTTATTCAACACAGAAGTTATACCCACACTTCGGTTTCAATGCTCTAAATCCCAGGTTTGTGTCACTATTCACCCTATCAAGGTTACTTGTGGGTTGTTTTGCTTGATCTCAAATACAGTGTTTGTCCTCCATTTCCCACCAGGTCTGTATTGTAAATGTTAATGAGTGATTCTCATTCAAGGCTTTCAGCTTTCCTCCTCTCTCTCTCTCTCTCTCTCTCTTTCTATCCCTCTTTCTCTCTCTTTCTTTGGCCACCGTACAATGCTTATTTGTCCCCATGCCAGTTCCTCAGCATTGCTTGTTGTAAAGGGTGTAGGCATTCTAATGTCTTTCATGTTGCTGTAATAAATATGCTAATATTTCTAATTTCTCACCTGAAGCCTGCAGTGTCTTTTTCTTTCACACATTTTCTGCCTTTTTTCTTTCAGACACACACGTATTTGTGCCACACACACACACACACACACACAGACATATTACAAATACGCTTATTCACTTGCACAATTTCACAGTAAAATTACACTGTGTAAAGTGCCTTTACATGAAAGTGTTATGAAGCCCTTGCTTAATTATTATTTTTTTTTGCTGTGTAACAAAGCCTAGGGTATCAAATTTTGTTTTGGTGAGCCTCTGACCAGTCTTGCAGAAAATCAGTACATGGCTTTGCAAATTTAAGTGTAGTCTCATTTGTCCCCAGCTCTGCTCTAATGGTGATAGCAGTGGTGAAATTCCCATCATAACATAACTTGAATGGCAAAATATGGCCATCCCGCAACCACATCTTCATTATCATTGTGTTTGTGTGTGTGTGTGTGAGTGTGTGTGTGTGTTCCTTACCGAGAGATAATTCTGTCACGGGGGAGGAGGAAGGTCAGTGACTCCTGGCCTTGGTTAACCCCTTAATGCACTGACCCAGTTGCTGTCACTCTATGTTACCGCCATTACACTTCATTTAGCCCATCATATTAGGCTCCATATTCCCCTATCGCTCGCTCCCTCTGTCTCTCTTTCTCTCACACACACACACACACACACACACACACACACGGCTAGACATACAAAATATTCAGGGTCCTGTTCTCCATTTCCTCAGTATCTATCTTCTTCTACTGCCCTCCTCTTAATCTTTCTGCTGGCCTCGTGCATCCCCAATTTTTCCTCCCCTTTCCTATCCATCCTGTGCAGACAGACAGAAAGGTTGTGGCTAGTTCTCTGACCTCGACTAGCCCATTATCTCCCCTCTCCTTGCTTCTTCCTCTTCTCATAGCTTTCTAATTTCCTCTACGTCCTTCCATCTATCCATCCATCCATCCAAAAGTTTTCTCCACATGCAGCACTCTCTTTGAGGTTCATTGCCTCTTTCTGTCTCACTGCTATCACCACTGGGTTTCTCTTCACTATTAAAGGCCAATCCATAACTTCGGGCTTTTGTCTCCAGGTGTCTCAACAGGGAGAATGTCATCTCACGTATTTACTTTGGATAACATGGAGGCTACTGGGAGCCAAAGGCTTAGGCGATTGATTCATCATGCAGCTGCTATTGGCATCATGTGAAAAGGTCAGGTGTCCCTATGGAGAACACTTTAAAAGGCCATTGGTGACTGATGAGCCTGTCATGTTTGTATCACATACATGCACAAGTACTCTGTCTCTCACTCCGTATCTATGCCTTTCTCACTCTGTTCCTCCTCCCTGCACTATCTCTCTACGACACACACACATACACACACAAACAGCCCCTCTCTCTCCCCCATGGGAATGGTAATTGGGCCCCTCTGTCATGCTGTCAGGTGTGGGTTTGAGTGTCCCCTCGTGTGCAACAGCAGACATTAAAATAACACAAGAGACCAAACAGCCATAGATCCACCATGACCTCGCCAGGGTCAGCCATATGTGTATGTGGAAGTGTGTGTGTGTCGATAATTGTGTGAATGTGTGTGCTCATAATGCTTGTGAGATGAAAACAGATGTTCATGTGTGAGCAGTGTGAGTATCAAAAGGGGAGACAAAAAGAAAGAAGCAGATAAAATCTGAACCAGAGGAAAGATTTCATCAGTCATTGGTTAAATTTGCTGAAGTTCCTGCTTTGTCGCTCTTGATTGCATTGCGTGTGTCCTCTCTAATCAAATATGGCCGAGTTCAGACAGGCTCAGTGTTTCGCAGTCCACACACACACACTCATACACACATCAGTGCTCTTCTGTCTCATGAGGTTTTAGTTTGCTATCAAAGCGATTTCCTGTCTCAAATTTTCATCAGTAATCAAAGTTCCTGATTGAATTTGAAAAGTGAGCCCAGCTCTATAAATCACATTACATGCCTCACTCCCATCATGCCTGGTCTCATCAGCCACAGGAATGAGACGCCACCCTGGTGTATGTCTGCGTCATGGTCGCTGTGTATGTGTGTGTTCTTGTGCATGCAGTGGAAAAGGGAAATGGATGTTGACAGAGCTGTGATTTGATCCGTGCAATTTTTAGTCGGGACAGATAAAACAAAGAGGAGAGAAGAATGGTGAAACAGCAATAAAGATAACACACCTGGGTCTGATCGTGTGTGGAAACAACTCCTGGCATTTGTGTGAGTGTCAATTTGATACCAGATACATGGAGTTTATTGCATCATTGCAGCTCAAATCAGTCATAAATTTAAGTCAAGTTAATTCTGTGAAAAAGACCCCCAAGGGGTCAGGGAGCCCCACGCAAATCCAATCCAATGTTGCTGCTTTTGGATTTTTTTGAGTAATACAGAGGCTATTTTATTAAAATACAGAAAAATTAGTAAAGCAGTCTTAAATGCAAGGTTTGATAGCAGGATTGCTGCTTTAAGAAAATACTACCCTGCATCTGCAGCTTTCTTTAACGGCTTCCTATGATTGTTTATATAGTTTTTAGTTAGTAGGGAAGTGTGTTTCTGCTGTGGCAAGAAGCTTTGGAAAGGAGTCAAATAGTGTCTCTTCTTCTGAAGTGTGAACAAATACTGTAAAGTTCAGGTGCAGTGTTTGAACCAACGGCAGCACCTGACAGACAAAAACAAGAGGAATGCACTTAGTAGAGTGATTTTGGGTGTGTGGGTGGGTAACAGAGAGCGCAGGGCAGGATGTGTGTCCAGTATGCATGAAAGTAGTGGAATGATGGGAAAACAATACGCAGGTTATATTATCAAAGTGCAAATCTGGACAGAAACAATTCCAGAACAGCAGCGATGTAAAATGTCAATTATAAATTGAAAATGCCAATGAAAGAATCCGCCAACACTGACGTGACTGTCACATAGAGGAGGGTCTCCATGCAGTCTTAACTACACAACACTACCACAAGGCACACCCACTTTATTACGCAACACACCGCCAGTTGTCATGAACAGGGACATTAGCTATAGAGACCAAAACGGTTGCCCGTACCAGGCTGTAAACATGTTTATTTCTGCTGTGAAGTTGGGCATTTTGATACGGGCACGGAGATTGACTCACTTCTGCAACCTGTCTCAAGTGGCCGCTCGAGGAGTTACAGTTTTTAGCACTTCTGCATTGGCTTCATTTCCAAGCACTGGAGGTTGCCAATTGTCCTATAGTATTGTGCATCAGCAGATTGGCCCTCCTGCGGACCGGTTAAGAGAAGTGAGGATTCAGCAGTCAATGGCAGTATAAAAGAGCAGTCAGTAAAATAGGTTTTTCAAGAAATGTGCATCAACAAAAACATGAGAGGTCATACATACACAACCAAACGGATCATGCAAAGAAACTACAAAGAGACTTAAAATGTAAAAAAAAGATGCAAAACAACTACACATGCTGCAAAAGCTACTACAAAGAGAAAGAACTAAAAAGACACATAATATGACAAAGAAATACAAAATGACTGCAAATCCACCCCGTTGTTGGCTCCAAATATGCTAAAAACTGTAGCATTTCCAAATACTGTTTGACCCAAGTAAAATAGGTAACCAGAAAAAAAAAAGAGTCAGCAAGAATACTGCCTGTATTGGACAGCTGTCACCGCCTAAAATCAGTAACAGATTTGGAAAATGGAGCAGAAGCAGATAAACAGAATAAGAAGAGAGGAGAAGAAATAGTGTTTGAGTTTGAAAAAAAGGTGAAGAAAAACTTGGAGGGGGTTTGGAGAGACTGAGACAATATTGACCACATAATCCTTCACAGATGTGGAAATCACTCTTAATGCCTGGCAGACATGACATGCTGAACTGCTATTGGATGACTCAAGAGGGACTCTGACCAAAAGCAAACTCACTCTTGCTGAAATCGTGCTCTCTATGGACGGACAAAAAGATGATAAAGATCTACATTTAGAGCAAACGTAGCAGGACCACATCTGTGGGTCTATAAATTACATAAACAGATATATACACACACTGCATATCTTTTCAGGGCTTAGTAACTCATATGGGGTGACAGTGTCTATAGAAGCTTTATTTATTTAAATGTAAACATACTGTTAATGTCTTCCTACTCCGAAATGTATAGTCCTAGCTTTGCCCTTCTCTGAAATCTCATTATGAACCCTGTGTGTGACAGCTGATTGCAGTATGTTGCATGATTTGCTGCGTCTGCTGCCTGTGTGTGTGTGTGTGAGTGTGGAGAGACATGAGTGTTCTTTTGTACACACCACGTGTTTACGTGTGTTTCCTATCCTGTATAATCAAACACAGCTCTTCAAGTGCCATCAATCAAGCTCTGATGTTAGGGGGAAGAGCCTAGAAACCACAAGCAACCTCTCTCGATGGGCTGAGGCTGAGCTGAGGCTGAAGCTGTTTTAATGTTGGTGGATCCATAGGAAATGTTTTCTAAACCAAACGGAGGTGTGGAAGCTCATGAGGCCTGCAGCTAACTATCTACATTATGTAGCCCATCAGAAATGCGGTCATTTCAGAGTACTATGTAATGTCTTGGCTGGTGAAAATACAGACCTCCGTGGTTGACATCTACACTGTTTTTTGTAACATCAAAGCAGCAAAACAATATGGTTCTGCTCTGTGCATCAGCCCATATACTCATGCCCCTTTCATCATCATCTGCTACTTTTCTCTTGTTTTGTTTCTCATCTCAGGAGGATATGAAGCAATGAGTTTGCATTCACAAAATCTTCTGCAGTAGCACAATTGTTGTAGACATACCCCATATGGTTTTGTTAGATAGTAGAATAATTGTCCCATTTGTTATATAAAACAAATCTTTTTGTAGGAAAAATACTTGGGCGTTGTCTGGTAAATACGAAATGAAATGCATTTCTATAGTGTTTTAATGCATTACACAATACATGTGTACTGTAGATTGAAAATTCAAATTGAATATTAAACCCATAAAACTTTCCTCCATCATTATCTTTGGGAGAAAGCCCTGTTTTCTTTTTTTAAGCACAGCTTTGATGCCTCCAAAAAGATTTGGTAGGCCACCATGTTCAGATATTCCAAAGATATGGGGTGGTCTCTTAATTTTTTCCAGAGTTGTGAATGGAAAACACAGGACATTTTAGTGGTTGGAATGACTTTAAACTGAAGGTCTCACGAGAACATCATTAGACTTAGAAAAACTCACTGTCACTGTAAGTGAAGAGATTTTTTTAATATAATCGTAGAAATGTCTTCATAATGTGGTATATTTCTTGATGTCTAGAGCGAGGATTGCTAGTAAAAAACACAGGCACATCTCCTGGTCTTCATCTCTGGCTTCTTTTGTTATATGTGCACCTTTTCTATACTTTGCTGCCTTCCCTCCTGCATGTACCCCTCCTCTTCCTCCAACCTGTTTGTCATCTACATAATGCATAATGGTTGCCATTGAAAAGTGGGCATGTCTACTTGGCATTGATTGGTGGTGGCCTCTGGGGATTTGACAAGTGGCATAAGAAAGAACAGCATGGGTGAGAGGTGCTGTTGGTAGTGTATCTGTGCGTAGGTGTGTTATTACAGGGTAAATTACAGGGTTTGGAAGGTTCACATTGTGCAAAGAAACAAAAAAATCATGTGTATCAAAATGAAGTAGCAGTGGACTTGTGTGGAAAAATATATAACGACACTGACTTTCCTCTGAAAAACAAAAGAACTGGAGGAGGACGACATGAGGGATCGACCAGCTTATGTGACAGGGTGGTCAATGAGTTGAGGTTGATGATGATGAAGGCTTTTGGTGGTCAAGGGTCAATAAGAAACATTTGGCTCTTCAAATGTATTTCTATTGCACCACCTAAGGCACACACATTTGTATTACAGCATTTAATTTCTTGTTGATTTTGCTTCCAAAAAACAAAAAAATAAAGTATCTACTTTTTGTAAAATGTACTGCTGGCATCAACCTGAAGTACACACCTCAAGATTAACCTCTGTTAACAGATATCTGCAAATGAATGTAGAATCTGTAGGCAAGGAACAAAGACTTTGGGACCACGTTTCCGTTTTTGTAGTCTGATTAATATTGACGATTCATGTTTGGGCGGGCTTTGGTTGCAATAGTTCATGTAAAGAGCACAAGAGCAGAAACGCAATGAAATCTCAGGGCCCATCGGCTAACACCAACGATTTTGTTTTTTATTAGCTCTGTTTAAAGTTATCCTGTATTCATATGCAGATATGTGTTTAAAGAGATTACCTGAAATGGGTTATTCTTGTAATTATCACGTATCATGTTACCAATCAGACTGCAGAGGAAGTTTTGGCCTTGATATCTGTTATCCGTTTGCCTGGATATCCGCTGGCTTTACCGGAAGCCCAGAAACACTGGCCATGGCCGCAGAGGCTACATCAGTGTCAGATGATAGCTGATAGCTTCAGAGATTGCCTCAGGACCTTTGCATATAAAATGATTACATCTGTCATTAGGTGAAAACCATTTAAATATTGGACCAGGAAGAACACACAAAGTGTGACGAGCAGGCATTACGGAGTACATTGATGAACTCCACCACTTTGGTCAAGACTGAATTATCTGAAGTTTACCTGACACTTCCTCTAGCGCCATCATGAGGTCAAAATTTGAAAGCAACGACATTACCAACCTCAGCTGTACTTTGTGTTTATTACTTATTAGGAAATGTAGCATGCTAACATGCTAAACCAAATGTGGCGAAGATGGTTAACATTATATAGTACCTTCTAAATATTAGCACATTTTAGTGCAGTCAGGTTGCCTTTGGCTGGTAGCACAGACTAGCACTGCGAATATAGGTTCAGACTCACAGATCTTCTAACATGGTTGTAGTCTTGTTTTCATATAGTGCACTGCTTTACTGCATACATGATCATGCTATCCATCATCTAAAGTTATAATGAACTCAAGGTTTTTAACATAAAATTAATCAGAAAATTTTGATTAAGTATATTCATTTGGGATTTTTAGACATATTGTCATCTTATTTTCAGGCAATAAACTTTTCCAAACTTCATAGATCGTTGGAATGGAATTAAATGAAACTAAATTAAACCTCTCATGTAGAAACCGTACGCACATACACAGTAGTTAAGCTTGCTTGGGGAGAAGTGAAGAAAATAAACATTGGAAGTATACAAAGAAAACCAGCAGGACACCCAAATTACAAGTTTAAGAGAAAAAACAGTTCCTGGGTTTTTGTAGTGTAAAACCACAATCACATGGTTTGTAAAATGTCATGGAAAACTAACAGCAACTTTGGAGGCCCACCATTTGCACACAGACACAAACACACAGTATCCATAACCACATGCAGTACGCACACATACTGTGATAGTTGATGTTTGACCACACAAGAGGGGTGACTAAAATAGTGTGCAACTGCTGACTCAAACTCTACTTGTGGTCTATTCACAAAAACTAAAAAACCTTCAAGCTTTTCTCTCCGTCCATATCCTTGCCAGACTCTGTGTGATATGAATGATTGTTTATTGTTTAAGCCATTACAACAGAGCATTTGTTTGTGCATGTGTGTGTGTGTGTGTGGTTACGTGCACACACAAGTATAAAGCACAAATACAGAGCTAAGGGAAGGCAGTCGAGGCTCTAAATCAGCCACGTGCTTACTAACAGAGGTTTGACCCAAATAACAGTGTAATTTATGAAGGCTTTTAGGCTCCCAGGCAGCCATGGAAATAGAACAGAGAATAATGTGAGTCTGACCGTGGCTACATCACTTCAGTTTATGTCCTAGTCTTTTACTAGGACACACGTCTGTGGTTCTTAATGATACAGAGACAGTAAACACAATGTTAATGGACACTGGGTTTACAAAGATGTGCTTAGCCGCAAATGCACAGCCATGCGAACAATTATGGACATGCTCACAATCAAGAACCCTAAACAGGTGCGGGTACTGAGGGGCGCGATTATAAACAGAGAAGCAATCAAAAGCGGAGACAGTACAGTAAATGAGGGAGATATAGTAACAGAAGCAATGAGAGACATGTGAGAGACAGACGGACAGAAAAGGAGAGACAGACTGAAGCAGGGAGATCATTAGTACTCCACTGTAAGACTCTGGCCCCAGGCAGGGTTAGAGGCTGAAATGGACTGTTAGCAGCTGCTGAAGGAGATGACATCTCAGGCAGACCCAAAGGACAAGTTAAGACATCCCAACCGCTCATATAGCTCTGTCTGTAGGTGTGTGCGCTTGTATGTGTGTGTGCCTACATGCATATAATCGTGTGTGCTACCCTCCCCGCGCTGTAGCGGGTCATTTGCCTCAGTGTTTGAAGTGGCGATGCAGCTCTGAGGAACAGGCTCCTGTCACGGCTCCACAGATCAGAGCACAAGAGCGACAGGATGCCATGAGAGAGGAGGAGAGGGCAAAACCAGACAAATGAGATGACATGAGACCTTTTCCACATAAGCTTTTTTTTTTCTTTCACAGGCTGAGTGCACACTCTATCCAAAAACACAGTTCATGTGTAAAAACTCCAACGTGATAACTTCACACATTTTCAAGTCTTTTTCCTAGTCATCTTAGTCTATACAAAAATGCCTAAACAAAGATAAACATAAATGGTGGACAGCAAAACAACAGGACAACGGCTAAGCCCTTCCTTTGGCAAACCACAGTGTGCATCACAGCCAACATCTGCTGAGGAGTGGTTCAGACACAGTTGTTACTTTGCCAAATCTCAGCTAGTTAAACCCCCATTCTGCCCCCTCCTGATACCCATGAAAACTTCTAAAATGTCTTAAAGGGATAGTTCTGTTTTTTTGTGGTTTTGTGTGGTTGTATGAGGTAGTCAGTGTGTTACAAGCAGCAGACAGCAGTCACCGCACTCCCAGTTTGGAAAAGCAGACAGACAGTCCCGGCATGAAAGAAGAGCGAAGCACTGTTGTGGACAGGGTCAGCATAAAAACGTATTTCGGCCACATAAATAAAGGCCCACCTAAAAAGATCAATATCCATTTAAGTGCCCGCTATAGTGAGCATATTCTCACCACTTTACCTTGCTGTCAGATTTGTGGCGTAATACGCTGCACACCGCACATTTAGGCTTCAGCGTAGGAATATGTGAATTGTATGGTTTAGACAATATAGTTTCATGGGAAAGGGCTGCCTGACAGCAAGCGGTAAGAATATGCTCACTATAGCATACACTTAAACGGATATTGATTTTTATTTTTTTTTAGGTGGGCTTTTTATGTTGCTGAAATACATTTATACATTTACATTTTTCTGCTGACCATATCCACAGCAGCATTTTGTTCTACTTCCAATTATGAGGGGCGTCACTTCTGTGCGTGGCGTGATGTCCACTGTCTGCTGTAGGCAACACACTGACTATATGGAAATACCTTATAAAACCCCACTTCACAAAACTCCACTTTTATTGTGCTAACATATGTTTTTGTTTCTGTTGTCAGACAACCTAACAAGCATAAAATAGTGATTTGGCAGAGATTTGATTGATGTCTCATTACAGCAGCACATGTGTTAGTAGCACATGTATTGATGGTTAATAGGCAGCATTTGTGAGCCTCAACCAAATCATCATTTAATGTTTGCTCGGTTGTCTAATAACAGAAAAGTATGTAATAGACCACAACTCAACTGCGAGTTTGGTTCAGCTGCTGACTTATAATAATATTTAATATGAGTCAGGTAGAAGTCACGTCATCATTCCCCAAAAGCTCAATTTTCCTCATCCACGCTAAAATGCAAGATGTTTTTAAAATGTATCCAGTTCATTCTAAAGGCCAAAACAGAGAGAACGAATGCTCAGAGAGGCAAACCAAGGCAGAGTTGGTCTTTCCTTTGCCTTTCTCACACACTCAGAGAACTAAGAGCCCCTTGATAGGGAGCCGTGAGAATCTTGGAAGCGAGCAGTACGTCAGTAATGACATTACACTGTTCTCTTTTGATTCGATACACAGTCAGATGATTTACTTAATGCCGTCCAGAGACTCATGACAGACAGAGAGAGGAGGAAGAACTGAAAGCAAAAGAGATGGATAAAGAGAGAGAGAAAGAGAGAGAGAGAGAGAAGAGCCAATTTGTGCATTCACATGTTTTTCTCAGACTTATCATCACGCAAATTAGGTCCTGCTTTCTGCTGATAAGGTCAGCTGTCAGTCGAGACTTATTTAAAAGTCTGGATATGCACGAACTGACACATATACTGCCGTTACCCACATACTGATATTTAAACTGATTCTTTTACACATTAGAACATTACAATTTACACACACTCAAACACATTTCTGTACTACTTACACACATTTTTATTTTATTTAATATCATAGAGCATACTCCCACTCCCTGAAAAGCTCTGCATAAGAAAAACTTCATAAGACACACTTATTTCTTGCCCTTCTTTGGATTTAATTTCATAGGCATGTATTCTAAAACTCCCCGTCTTGTAATCCTGTAAGCCATAAGATCATGAGTCATAAACTGTAAATTCAATTGTGCATCGCAATCCATCCCTATAGACTTACCAGCCTGAATTGTGCAGTGCAACAATGCCGCTAACAGTTAAGTGTCTTCTGTAGAGAAATGTTCCCATATGCAGGTGCCAGGCCCTGTCATTCTGACATATTCATTCTGACTGTGGCAAAGAGGGTGCATAAAAGGTATTGCCAAAAGCTGAGCGTTTGTTAAATGAAGATGAATGGGATGGTTTGGATTGAAGGTGATATTTTATTTAGGATCAGACGTTCTCTGTTTGGTAATGCAACAGCCACTCTCGCACCAACATGACAGCCCCGGGAAATGGATATTGATTAGAAAAGGTTGATGCTTTTTTTCTCCCCATGTTTTTTTTTTTTTCTCTCATACTCCCTCCACCTCCCTCTTCCCTCTCTCTTCCCCGTTGTTCTCCTCTTTTTAATACTCCCCCTCCCCTCTGTAGCTGCCTCACAGTTTCCCTCCTTCTCTCTGTCTGTTGTTGAGCCCTAATGTGTGATGTGCCATAAAGCATGATGGATGGTTAGAGCTGATTTTAGGGCCCCGCAGCTGAAGCTGGGGTTTGAGGACACCTGATCAAATTTCAGTCATGTACTGTACTATTTTGTGTATATGTATGTGCATGTGCATGTGCGCGCGCGCGTGTGTGTGTGTGTGTGTGTGTGTGTGTGTGTGTGTGTGTGGGTATGAGCGAACAACAACAGAGAGAATAGAGAGAGATTTGTCTGTGTATATGAGAAGAGAGTTTTGAACCACCAAAAGCCTGAAAATGAAATCGTTCTCAAGACAATTAATTCAGTAAAATGACAGAACTGTATGAATATCAGCTGTGGCTCAACCTCTGGATCATCTAACAGCTAAAACTACAAAAATACCAGCAATTTTCTCTTGCACAAAGGAGGCAATTACATAATTTTTTAGCTTATAAGACCTCTTTCATTTAAAAGCAGCTTGATATGTACTATCAATCTATAACAGCAATTGAAAAGGAAAATCACTATGTCTGTTGACGTTTCTCCCTCCCTCTTTCGCCCGGTCTATACTGCACCGTGTGCGTCAATATACCCCCCTGCTGATGCCATTGGCTCACACCGTCCACACTCCACTTGTTCAGCAGATGTATAGCGGTGTACTACTATACAGCATTGTCCTACACACTCACATAGACACACACACGCACTTGTTTTTGACATTTGGGACATTGCATTGACTCACATTAATTCCCTGGAGTCTTACCCAGCTTTAACCATTTCATCCATACCTAACCTCAACCCCTAGCATTATCTGAAAAACTGTAAAAACACGGACCTTAAAATTGCAATAATGGATCTGCCACATGGGGGAAGAAAAAATGCCCGATGCTACAGACCACACTGATAAGAGCAGTGAGAATTAATCAAAACAGTAACGCTGCGGGACAGCAAACCAAAACAAAGAGCTGAAAGATTCTAAAACGTCCATGGAACTGAAGATAACAGCAGAACTGGGTTCATCAACACGAACCCCTTTCACATGGAAGTAGTCATGTCCATTGTCCATTGTTAATATAAAAATATAAGTCATAGCAGTTTTAACGAAATACCAAGTATTAACAGTAAAGTCTAATCGTTTGTCTTGTGGGGATCACATTGTCCCCAAATTAAAGGTCATGGTCCTTAGAGCAGAACATTGTGAAGATTTGAATTTTTTTGCGATTTGGTGCAATTCACTTAATCACCACTGTCGTAAACAACTGTACACGTGCATTTATTATTATTTGTTTTGCTTCATGGTACCCAGAGGGTAAAGTTAAATAGTGCAAGAACAGGTTAATGGGGTGCAGAGTGGGAATGACAGAGGCGCCATTCACCCTACTTCAAGTCAGCGTAGCATCAAAACGATTTTCTTAAAGGTAGAAAAGTTACATAATGTTGATTTAATGCGACTGCATGAACATATTACTGTCTCCACAAGGAGATTAATATAAGTACTCGCGAGCACACACACACACACACACACTCAAAGACGAGTAAACAGATAAAGGGAAACGGTCAAGAAGGTTATATTGTGTTTGTGAATAATAGTGTAATCCACAGTACGTAGTGACATCATTAAAATTCCACACAGACTTCCCTCAGTGTACCTCCACACCACACATGCACAAAGAGACAATACAGCAGTATTTCTAACATACACACACTCTCATATGTGCACACACACACACACACTTCTCTGGTATTATCTCCTGTGCCCACACACCCTCATTACCATTCAGCTCTGATCCCTGATGATAACCTCTCCTGGGCAGACGCAGCCACAAAGTGACCAGGATTTTGCCTTTTGACAAGTCCAATTAATACAGACCTAACGACAGCGATCGATAGCATTGATTAAACATGGCAGGCAAATTCATAATTGCCTGGAGGTGAAAGGTTAATATGCCATTAAACACACATAGACCTCACTCTTTTGTCATTTTTTCTTTATGTTCACTATTCAGCAATAATTGGCGCTCAATGGCACCTGCAATTATTGCATTCTTTCTTTCTATCCTCTTATAGTTGAGGGCAACATATTCTGAAATAGTCATCACTGCTAATGATGACAATTTGCGTGTTATTGTCAGAGATAAAACACAATATTGGATACACAGGAAGGCCAACAGCAGAATACAAAGAGTATAAAAACAAACACAATTGATTTTTATAGTATTACTGTGAACTCATCAATGTATCATTCTAAATAAAATGATGTATTTATTTATAGCCAAGACAGGGGTTACATAACTGGGGCAATAACAGGTACAACAAAAGCTACATTATTGCTATTTTTTATGTCTGTGTCCATTTTATTTTTTTGTATTTACTCAGCCGTTCTGGTGGGGTGTGTCTTTATGAATGGGCTTAGTCAATGTCTGTTAATGAAATGTCTACTTTTCTTTTTTTTAAATAAAGATTTGTGTACAGTGTTGGTGGTGGCAGTTACATTGTGTAGGCAGGACTAAGTAAAGACATGCTGGTTGCCCATAACAGCAACACAATTCAACTATCTTCTAATTGTATCAATACTTAAATTCACATTAACTGATTTTTGTTTCACCACTTGGGACTCTGGCTCTTTATCTGTTAAATACTCCACTATGTTCACAAGCTAATCACTAACAGTGTCTGCCCGCTAATTGGTGCTGTGCAGGTCGTGTACAGTGGGTTAATAAGAGCTTTTTCACAGGTTGGTGAGAGCAGTGAGAGTGGAACAAAATATCAAAGTTCTGTCCTTAAAACAAAAAAAAAAATGAGCTGAAAGACGTTACAAAGGCTCTGTAGAGCTAACCATGACAACAGAGTGGAGTTACAATTCATTGTGGACCACTGTGGGCGTCCCCTTTCATCTTAGATCTTGTCATGTGAACCATTGTTAACATAAAAATTACAATTAGTGCAACTTTGAGGTATAAAGACGACCCTCTGGTAAGATACAGAGCTTAAAATGATATATCATATTTTCTATTAATCACCTGTACAATACAACCATATCACATGAGAGGGGGTGGTGTTAAATTTTAGCACGGCTGTGATTTGCTCTAACACATCAATCAAACTGATTAACTTGATTCTTGATTATTGATTCTTGTCCAATCAAATTACTTGGTCAGAACTAACTGTTGTATAATAAGAAGCACTAACGAACTAGAGGCTGACACACAATCACATCCAATGAGAAGGAAGATTGTTTATCTTCTAAATGTTGTGGCTAAGTCAATATAAATTCTCTTAGTGTTACAACCTCACTGTTTTCAAAAAGATCACACCTCCATCTAATTACCAAGAAGAATAAAGAATACAGAATTGATCCAATTGTTTCTTTTTCAGCCTCATTTCATCTCTCTGAACTATTCTAAAGAAGATATCTAAATCTTCACTCCGGCTGAACTTCAGTCTGCCGCAACTCCAAATGCTCTGAGCAAGGTTTCCCCCCACGGCTCTCTTGTCTTCTGTACTCTGCTCTGAGCAGCTGCTTTACTGCCGAGATGAACAAGATGGAAGGCAAGAACCAGACTACTGCAAGGGCATGCTGCCCAGCAGCCAGGCTTTGATCAACTATCTGAGTCAAACACACTTAAATCCCCTTAGCAACAAGTGGGGGTGGACCCAGGTGTATCTCCTCCTCCTCTTCTCTGCTTACTCTCAGCAGCAAAAGACTGCTGCAATATGAACAATGCTAAAAGGAAAATAATATGATAAAAAAAATAAAAAATCTCCTATCAAATCTACCAATGCCAACTACTAGCTACATATATTTTTTTATATATATTCACCACTTTCTTTAAGTGGTGCACCTTTATGAATGTGTTGAAACCTGTGTCACAATAAAAAATAGTGCTCTCTTCCTTCCCTCTCACATTAAAATCATAGAGCAGGATGTGTTTCCTATAAAGGTTGTCGTGGGAGTTTTTTCCTTGCTGTCATTGCCGGTCAGTAGTGCCATTTTCATTTGCCGTTATCAGATGGTGGGCGTTGTTATTAAGCTGTTGAAGCCTATAAGTGTAGTAAAGAGCTATACAAATAAACATGACAAAGAACAAACAAAGAAAGCAACGGGTGAGGAAAGTTAACTGTATCTGCATTTTCCAGGAATATAACACATACTACTCATTCTTCTTGCTGTACATTTAGGGTTGTTTACAGACATGATTCTGTCTTCCATCCCTTACTCTATGCCTAATTACATGCTTCAGCTAAAAAATCATGCCTCCAGTGTTCTACTAAAACGAATAACCCTGCATTTTCACTTACGTCTAAACAAGCTACTAGAGCAGTATGATCATTATGGCAACTCTGGCATCGACTTGTGCACACCACCACATGACTGAATGTTTTTGTTTTTTTTTCCTATCTATGCCCATACAGTACATCCTTTATCCAGCTAAAAGGCATCTAACTGATTACCATGCAAGATGCAAATGGTGTGCTCAACATTGTTCAAAGGGGCATGTAGAGCATCTAAATCACACTGCAAGTCTATACTGTGTAGCTAATGGAGCTCATATAGCTACCCTGGTGACACCATGTCTTAAATTTATCTGTAAGGCCAGGAAGCAGCATCTGTGTTTGGTACTGAATCATGTGCTCTTTAAGGTCATAACAATGTCAGTGATAGTGTAATGCAGAGTTTAGATTTAAAATAGCTGTGGAGGGGGCGTGGTGCATCACCTGCAATGGAGAGGTGTGGAGAGGGCTCAGGAGAGCAGCGCCAGGTGAGAGTGATTGGCACACCTGTATCCAGTTAGCTAATCGCTCTCCATTTTTAACACAGTAGCATGCCGGACCTGGGAGAGGAGTCAGAGCAGAGAAAGAGAGGAGACGGCAAGAAGCGTAACAGAGGACCGGAGGTCTCATACGCCAGGAAAGCCGGTGGATGTTTCTCTCTTCACTGTGTCTGCACCGGTGATAATAAAAAAAGATAACCCAAAGTCATCTGTCTGTACGTCGTCTGTGCCTAAAGAACCCACAGTGGCAACAGCAAATGCCACAATAGCTCAATGTTGTCTATGTATTATCATTATTATCCGTTTTCACACAGTAGGGAATGTACAGCGGTTTGTACAGTGTATGACCAGAAGAACAATATGCTACATCTTATAATATAGCTGTCATCTATTATGGTAATGTGTACCATTTTGTCAGGTTTTTTTTTTTTCTGTGTTTCTGTATGCACATGTGCAATCGAATGTCTGTGTGTGTGTGTGTGCACGCGCGCAATGTGTGTGTTTGAATGTAATCACCAGGGTTCCTTGTCAGAGAAAGGGCAGGCAGGGTCTCAGAGGTGTCGGGGGGACAGCAGGGAGCAGACAGAGGTGACACAGGGAGAGGACTCTGGTGACATTTGCACAGTGGGAACCGGCCATCACAGCATAATGACGAACAAGGTCCGCTTTTACTAATGAGAAAAACAATGAGGACGATGTGAGCAGAGAGATAGCCTGACATGAACATGCTCACAGTCAGTGATACGTGCATAAACTCAAAGATGCACACTTCTTTGTCCCTGAAATAAAGGCTCTTTCTCAGTCTGATTCAGATAAATCTAATTTAATCAAATGAAAGGGGCTTTATTGGCATCGGAAATATTTATACTGCCAAAGGAAGTGTGAAAAAAACATGAACAAAGAAATTGTGATTGTGTTCGGAAAATCTGTAGATAATATAAACGAGTTAAATAGAAAAAAAAAAACAATTCATTGTTTCTTACAGGCATTACATACATACAGACCTGTATTTATGCTAATGCACACAACCAGGTGAAATTCAAAAGCCCTATGATCAACTAAAGCTCTGTATAGAATTATGCTCATATTGACACACACTTGACCAGAGGCTGCTGTGAAGCAGTGGAGCACAGTCTCAGTTTAGACCACCCATTGGCAGTCTCTCTGCATCTCAATAACAACATGTCCCTGGGCTGTTGAGGACTCACAGGAGCTGGCCAGGAATGAATGAAAAGCATATTTGTGTGTGTCTATGTGTCTATACATAAATGCATAAGTATTACTCAACCTTTAGTTAATTTCTCTCTGCATCATAGCATTTACTGTCTTTTGTGGTGTTTTTCATTGCTGTGGCATTTACCACAGGTCATTCTGCAATTAGTCTTTTTAATACAGTGATGTCTTTTTCCTTCAATTTTCTTTTGATAAATGAATAAAAATGTTGGAAATGGTTGGTAATATGTAACTGTTCACCTTCTCTTTATGCAGAGCTACAAGGCATTTAGCTTAGCAGACTAGCTAACTTGCTAGCCTGGCTCTCTTAAAAGATCAAATATCTGCCTACCAACACCTTAAAAGTTACTCATTAACACGTGTCTCATTTGTTTATCCATCCATCCATTTTTCCTAACCACTTACCCTTACAAGGGTCGCTGGGGGCTGGAGGCGATCCCAGCTGGCACTGGGTGGTAGGAGGAGTACACCCTGGACAAGTCACCAGTTCGTCACAGGTTTGAAACATAGAGACAAACAGCCATTCCCAGTCACATTCACACCTATGGGCAATTCACAGTTTAGAGTCACCAATTAACCTGCATGTCTTTGGACTGTGGGAGGAAGCCGAAGCTGAAGTACCGAAGTACCAAACGCCACGCAGAAAGGCCCCAGCCGCTCATTTGTTTATTCCATACATAAACAAAACTGTAAAACTGGCAATTTGTGATTTCTTGCCATGCAGTCGTTGTGCTAAGCTAGCTAATGATCTCCAGGCTCCAGCTCTGTATGCATAGCTATGAGAGTAGTGTTTTCATCTAACTCTTGCAAAGAAAGTGAAGTGTAGGGCGATTCCTTTAGAGTCCCTTCAGTTGACTGGTATGTTGTCGAGTTCAGTTCAGTTCAGTGTTATTGCAGTCAGAAATATAAAAAAAACAGACTAAAGAATTCTTCCCGGAAAAGTCCTACGCAGTATTAAATGTTTAAAACAACAAATGTGAAATGTTTCTTAAATTGGGCAGAGGCTGAATCCCTATGTGCATTGCTATTGTTATATCAGATTGCGAAAAGAAAGTAGCAGAACTGGCATTTACCTAAATGGAAATGAAAATATAGCAGATTATTACTTGGCGGTAATTTGGAGGATGGCTACCTCATTGGGGAAATGGATAAACAAACAGTTATACAGCTGGGGTGGTGTAGGTTTTGAGCAGGCCAGGGACTGTGGGGATGAAAAAGACTATTGAAAGGCTGTTTGAGTGGGTTTCAAGTGCTGTGAACAGAGACAAACAGACACACACAGACAGTGCCATACAAGAGGAGCCACTGCCTACAGGGCTGTACAGGACACGGGCCAGAGAGGCGAGCTGGGTATTGATCTGTAGAGTTTGAGTTTCTTTGTGAAACAGGATCTGAGGACACAAGCGAGAGCCTTATTTAAAAGTCTCCCTATTCACATCCATATCTATTGATCCATGCACACTTTTATCCAGCTTTAAGTAACTCTCTGGTTGCTGTTTTTTTCTTTTTCTGCATCTCTTCTTCTCAGTCTTTATTTTCTCATCATTCTGCTGTGGCTGTGCAGGCTTAAAGTATCCCTTATTTTCTTTCTCTCACTCTCATATTTCTTTCTTTCTGCATCTCCCTTGGCCCCTCTTTAGGACTGAGGTGAACTTTTAAGAGCATACAATATTTCCTGATCATGTTTCCATGCTATTCATCTCTGAGTGATTGAAACTGGCTCTTTTATGGGTGTTTATTTTTCTAATGTGCTTCCCATAAAACTTCATCTCACTATCCTCAGAATCCCTTATGTATGACAGCAATAAATTGAGTGGATCAACTCAATGTAGCACAATCGCATTTAGCGATGACAAGCAGTTTTCAACACCCAAACACACCCGCGTGAGATAACAACTTTGTTCTGTGGTAGATTTGATTGGCTCCGGATTCTGTTGTCAGACTGCGGGAGTAAAATATGGCTGTTGTTATTGTGTGCTGTCATAACTTGGCCTGTAAATCTCTCCCTGAGTGGAAGAGGAGAGGAGGGAGGAAAGAATTGATTCTCTTGTTGCACTTCATCTTTAGCCTCTCTGTTCTTGGTGCAGAGCCAAAGGCCTTGGAAGCTTTCTTCATTATGTGTCCAACTGCGGGAGGAGACGATGTTAGTGGCCCCTCCATCTGATGTCATCTTAATTACTCTGCACCCATATCTAGCATGCCATGGCTCTCCTTCCTGTTCTTCATTCCTCACTTTGTGTCCCCCACTTCCGTCTTCATGTTTTTACCCTCCGCAGATTCCCTTGTGCTTTTCATACTTCCATCAATTCACTCCTTGCCTCCATCTTCTCCGTCCCCCTCCCTTGTCTCTGACTCCGACTACCCAGCAGCAGACCTCCACTGTTAAGCGGGGGTACAACTGATAACGTCAACCATGCTGTCTGTGACTGACAGCTGAGCAAAATGGCTGTGGCAGCACACAGAGGCATGGAGAATCCGTTTTCAGGCTGCACCAGAGTCGGTCCCCGCGCCCATCTGTCAGCCGAAAACAGGAGCACCAGCTATCAGTCACAGCTGACCCCCAGTCAGCCACGCGAGAGACTAGTTGGGAGGGGAAAGGCTCAAAGCAGCACAAATAAGCATGAAGATCAACAGATGGCTCTCTGTCAATCATCATCTCTTTCTTTCTTTTTTTTTTAATCTCACCACGCCTCTCTCTGTTCTCCATCTTCATTTACTCACTCTAATCTTATCCTGACAACCCACATTTTTTAAAATTTCTTTCATCTTTCTTTCTATGTCCTTCTTTTTTCCCCCCTCTATCCCTCCATTTGTCCACAGTTGGTTCGGCATTGAATGTGACGTGAGCTCAGTCAGGTGTTCTTCTCTTCTCCTCCACACAGTTTAGATTGCTATCATTACACTCACACCACGCCATCTCACTCCCACTGTAATTGGAGGTGCTGTGAATGAAAGCATGGTCCTTGATTTCATACTACTGACTACTTATAGCTAGCCATGTGCTTGCCAAGGGAAGGTGTGTGTGTGTAATCTGTAAAAATGTTACAGAAAAAGAGAGTGAAGAGAGGCAAACATGTAGATTTAAGTGTTGAAAAATGTTTGCATAATTACACCAAGCAAATGTCATTCACAGCAATACTTCCTGCCTTGTTTTAAGGAGCTACAGTGAGGGGCGTGACACAGGTTCACTGCATGGACTCTCTTTTCACAGCCCCTTATTATAGAGCACACAGTATCATGTCAAACACCTTGTTAATGATCTGCAAAAAAACCCCAGAGGTATGACTGGATACAAGAACTGCAGGACATACAGAGACAATCCTCTCTTTTATGCTCACAGATAAATTCATTTACATTTAAAACCATAATTCTGCTGAAAAGGGACAAAAATGTACTCTAAGTGAGGAGAGAAAAAATCAATGTGGCAATTTAATTTAGTGTAGAGTGAACACTTTTACATATTACTGTACAAGATGCAAATGAGATTTCTCCCCTTGAATAATCATCTGTCTAAAAGGCTGAACCTCACTGGGAGGTAATTACACTGCTCTGATCATTAAATAACCCCTGTTCTCTCTCACACTCTTTCTCTCGCATGCTTCCTTCTCTGGGTGCAATCCCACCTCCTCTCCCTCTCCCTCTCCCTCTCTCTCTCCCCCCCAACACTTCTATTATGCACACAAAAAATATGCCACCGGTTCACACACACAAGTTTACACAAGTATCAGTTTGCTCACACAAACTTTTGCTCACACAGATTCGCACACCTCCACACCTTCTGAAAAATTTAACAGACTCAGTATCAGCCACACTTCGTTTTATAATGTGATTTTTTTTTTTTTTTACATACACTCTTCCCCCACCTTGTGCATTACAATCTTCCCATTGCTAATAATGAGTTTTGGTGAAGCAGTGAGGCTCTGCAGTAATTATTATTCTTTACTATTTGAGATACAAGATTTATTTCGACAGATACTTAAAAACAACAGTATCTCCATTTATTTTAGGGTTAAAATGTAGTCAAGAACTCCATATACTCATATGAATACATGAAGCACATTTTCATTCACGTTCTGCTAAATGTTACTGAGTACTTTTACAGGACATGTAATGTAGTTTCATTGAATGACCTTCATGCAGCTGCTAGGTCATCCTGATTAGTAAAACAATATACTGCACTGTTTTTTCACTATATCTCTTCTTCAGATGTGGATTTAGCTCCAATATATGATGCATTAACGAGCAGCATCTTGCAGTTCAGTAACATTTTGTCTCTGTTCATAATGTTACTTAAAGTTACTAGCTCTTGGAAGGAAAAAGGTAATACATACTAAACTAACTAAATTAAGCAATTTCTCCAACAATTAGACAGAAAGCAGCAATAAAACAGCTGGAAATCATACGTGCAAGCCGGCAACATTATCAAATGCTGTAGATATTTAGTGCCTTTAAGTGACATATTTCAACAGATATTATTTTATTCTTTTTCCTTGAGAGCTAATGTTACCATTACTTTATTTGTGGCACTATTCCAGCTGGCGGCTGCCTGGCTGGCATCACCTGTCTCACAGTTGTAAGACGACTAAAACACCTCAACCTGGCACAGCTGACAGTTTGCTTCCCTCAGATCAAAGAATTTTCCAAACTGCAGGCCTTTTTCTTCACTGGGAAAATACTGTAACATGTCAAAGCACAGCTGTTTAATGGGACTACAGCTGGTTTCAGAATAAGTGGCTCGAAAACTATTTATCGCTCCCTTTACAACTTGAGGGGTGGATTGGCACTGATTCTGATACAATAACTAGATCAGAGCAAAGTGGGATGTATTACTTTGTCATCTGGCTGCTGCCACCGCCTTTTGTTTATGTGTCATCAGCAGGAATCAGTGAGGGATCAAAAACTGTTGCACTCAAAGTGCTTGATCTCTCTGATTTCTGACTCTGGACCACAGCAGCTGCACAGTGTAAATATTTCCTGGAACTGTCGTTGGTTGAAATCCCAGCTTTAGATGTGCAGACATCAAAAGTAAAACTTACACAGCATGCAAACTTGATCATTCATGGAAGACGTTGCTATTCCAAAACTCATTATGCTAGTTGTCAGGGGAAGGTCAGCCCTATGACACAGAGCTCTAAGCTGCCTGGAGGAATTTAGTATGGATCACCTTCTGCAACATGCAGAGCTCAATTCCAGCTGTCATCAAGCTGGAGGAGGCAGAAATGCATTACCAGCCAGGATAATATGCTTTATTATATGGCTTATATGCCAGCTCACGCTGCCTCCAGGCTATGAGAGGAGCAATTACAAGGACGGGGAGATGTACTGTGTGTGTGTCCGCATGGGTGTGTATGCACACGGACACAAACACACCTGCCAGCATTTACCTCTCAAAGCCAATAAACTCCTAATGCGTTATTTTCAAAGTCGCATCAATGTTTAAAATGTTATCAGCCAGTGGACATGCACCACTGCTTACTGATGATCTCCAGTACAAGGACATAATCCTTATCCAGCCAATGTAATGCAAACACTATAACACACACACACACACACACATACACACATAGTGCTATACATTCCTTACACTCATTTGTTAGTTTATTTTGTGAATTTCTGAATATTTCTCACATTGACACAAGTGATTTATAACGCGAAGCTCCAGCAACAATCTGGTGGTTTAGAAGATTCAGCATAAAGTGACTCAGACACCCAAAAGGCTTCCTTTCATTCAAAAGGGAACAAAAGCACTAACAGATATCTCTGTTAGATGAAATGCAATTTCACCATGATACCACCAATACAACCTCTCGTGGCACAGTAACACTGAGAATTGCCGGCTTTTATGTTCCATATTACAATAAGCCTTTGCACCTGCGTTGAACCCCAGTCCTGCATGTTCTTAATGCATCAATATAACAGCATTATGTGTTTTCAGATAAGAAAACAGCACAAAAGGCTGAATCAAATATTCATCCTGCGTTACCCGTTGATCAGTAATCTCCTGTTTTCATTTTGGCGCCGTCGTTCTCTCCATCCCCGATTCCCCTGCTCTCTTGCTCCCCCAGTTTCGCTCTTTCTGATGTTATCTTTGAGTGGATACGGAACGAGACAGAGAGAGAGACAGAGAGAGAGACAGAGAGAGAGAGAGAGAGAGAAATGATGGTACCTTAAAAACGACACAAAGCTATTTGCTGTGCTGCTGGAGTTACTGATGATGTTCATCTTTCAATGTTTGCAGGTGAATAAGTGTGTGTGATTGTGCATGCGTGTCCATGTGTGTGCCAGAGCGGGGCGACTATATTTATGCGTATATGCCTGGAATGAGCATCAGCACTTTGCATGAAACATTGAATCAATTCTTTTCTTTATCTATCAGATTTGAATGTTGTGCTGAAAAGGACAAAGAAATAACAACCGACCATAAACGATTTTCCAAAGGCTGCGGCTCTGCTGGGAGCTCGCGGCAGCCTTGTACTTGTTAGCACTGATAACTCTGAAGCGTGGCTGTTTGTGTCTGGCCTCTGCTCTCCACGACATGTCTCCTGTTGGTCGGCTCACCACACAAACACACTGCCAGGGTAGCTCTACTGCTAACAACTTATGGGAGAGAGTGGAGATCATTAAATTGACTTTACTCCAACTTCTGTGGCTCTGACAGAATGACAAGCTGCAACATATGGCCACTTTATAGCAGACAGACGACTCATACACTTTTAGTATTACACAATATTTTGATTTCCTTGTTTAAGTGAAAATCCAACAGGAATAAACACAATAAAACATTGCTGAAGATAAGATTTTTAAAAATAACCACTCCACTGTTCAACCATTTATCGTTTTGTTTTCTTCTGTGTTTTACTTAATTTGAGTGACTCTGGTAATTGGCCTTTTCTCAGCTTGTTTCTCTTCATTTTAAATACCAGAAAAACACTTTTCTTGTCACACAGGGATGTTGTTCTTGTTGAACTGTGGTGATCAGTGGATCCTTTTGGCAGGAAACACAAAAAATAAGCCTAAAATTAAAAATAAAATCTGGGCAAAAGTCTGTTTAAACCCATCTGCTCTTTTTAAAATCTGCACCATTTCTTCATGCCAAGCAATGAGCCTTGCACATGTTATTGCTATATCTCTATCATTTTCATTTTTTCCCTCCATCTATCACTTCCCCTCTCTCTCACACACACTCATTCCCTCCCTCCCTTCATCATTGCCAGTGGTCTCAGAGGTAATTACGAGGAGTTTCAGACAGTGGTTCTGGAGACCTGGGACACTCTACCAACCATTATTCTCCAGATCAATTGCTGTGGACTAAACTGAACACACACTCTCAGAAGCACAGAACAATTAAAAGTCAACACAGGGGAAAATTCCGCGCACACACACACGGACACGTGTGCATGTGCCCTCACACGCCTGAATTAACCAAGGCACACAAACATGAACGCGAGCGCACAGACCGATTACACAGATGAACATATTCGGCAAACATGCATGCGCGAACACACACGTACAAGGGGGACGTTCAAGGAGAAAGACTGAGACAACACAGTCCCGCACGCGACCACAAAACCTGCGAACATAATAACGTGGAAGGAGGATTCAACAGAGCTTAAAGCCAATCTGGTGCTAAAGGAAAGCAGCAGATTAGAAATCTTATTTGATAACTGCTTCAAAACAGAATACTACTGTGAGGGCCCCATGGAGCCTAGTCGAGCGACAGAACCAAACAAACCTTTGCTCCGAGCACAACAAACGTTTTCATGTTTTCTCTTCAAAGGATCACACGCTAATACACTCCACACTCTGCCTTATCAAAGCTCTCAAACTGTGTGTGTGTGTGTGTGTGTGTATGACTGAGTCACTATGTGTGCAGTGTGTGTTTGCATGTGCATATGTGTGTTTATATGTGTGTTTTCCCCCCTGAGCCCCACATGCACACACACACACACACACGTTCTTGAATATGAGATGCAAGGGGATTCAAGTGTGATACAAAAGAACGCTGTAGATGCTAATTGGCTTGAACACAGCAAAGTAGAATCACTTTATGCTCCAAAAGCTTCACAAGGAAAAATGTTTTACTGACCCACAAAGTCAAATGGAGGACATTTTGCAACCACACGTAGCATAACTTTCATTAGAAATAAACAAAGCTGATGAGATCGATAGTTTGAGGGAATTAAAACAGCAAAGGCTTGTGTAAAAGCTGCTCTTCTTTAGTACATGTGTTAATATGTACACACACAGAGCCATGCAGTCGGCGATTGAACGCCTGAGAGACTGTAATGTATTGCTGAGCCTTGTGTATGCACAGTTGGATGCTGGGAACAGTCTCCCTTATATGGATCTAAATATAGAAACCTTCCTCTTGCTGTGTGTGGACTCTCACTTAGTCTCTCTCTTTCTGTCTCACTGACTTGAACACACACATACACACATATCTCAATAAACACTCAGCGTTATCACAACTTTTGTCTCACACATACGCACACGCACACACAAGCTTGTGCATTTGTGTGTGTGTGTGTGTGTCTCGTGAGGGCTCCGGTGAAGTAGGGCAGGCTGGAGGAAAGTGGGGCGACAGGGGGGCGGGAAGCAAGCCCAGTCAGAATATCAATAATAGATAAACATGTTGCCATCAGGAGGGACTGAAGGAGAGAGAGATGTGGAAAGAGAGAGAGGACCTGGGAGAAAGGTTAAAGAGTGAGGACAAAGGACAAGAGGAGAGAGTGAAGCTGGTGGAAACAGGGGGAGGAGAAAGACAGCAACAGTCAGACAGAAAAGTGAGAGGAGACGGATTTTAAGTCAAGGGCATTTGCTTTTAAAGAATCAGTTTACCCAATTTAGGAAAACATATTTTCTTACTTATGTCAAGTAAGACTTATGATACCAACCATGCAAAGAGTTTTGGTTTGGTTTCATTTACAGAGGATATATCTGTCTTTGATATTTGTGTACAAAATGTGTACAAAAATAGTCAGACACCAACACAAGATATATCAAAAGACATTGGTTGAATATGTTTTATAGTTTTTATTAGTGGGAGTACTGAGTGTGTTTGTGTGCAAACGAATATTCAGTATGAGTGTGCATTCATATATGGCTTACTATAACAGCGACCAGGGAATGTCAAGGTATGTGTGAGGAGAGAAAAGTAAATAAATAAGAATAATAATATTATTGATAAACAAATTCAATAGGTACGTACATGCATACAAGTCGTATGTGCATGTGTGTGGGATTTCTGCTCAGGCCGCATTCAGACTGACTTTAGCCGTGCTTGAAAAAAGCAGCACCCACATTCGTTTGAAGTGGGACGGTCCGTCGATGCTGCAGAGGGCTCATCCAGCAAACAGTGCAACCAGGCTTAACTTAGAACAGGCAAGGCGCCGTGGTGGCCAATCAAAACCAACCAAACTTGCAAGTAGCAAGTGCACATTCACACATAAGGTGACCGCTGTGTTTCCACTGTTTACCTCGCCATTTGTGCAACAAAAAATAAAATGATTGCCGTCATGATCATTTTCCAGAGTTCTAAAAAACTGCCCCATAGTAAAATCACTGTGTAGTGTTTGGCCATTCAACAACAGAAATTTGCAGGTTTGTTACTCAAACTGGACTTCCTGGATCGTTATGTCATGTCTCACTGGAATCTGAAGCAACACCAATGCTGTTTTTGCCTGCGAATACAGTGGGGGTGAACGGTATTTGTGCTGCTTAAAGCAATAAGAAATTACATTTAAAAAATGTTGTCAAAAACAGACAAACAGAACACACTGTGCAAAGTCTGGATATGGACTTCAGTAGAAAGTAGCAGCAGTGAAAACTGATCACAGTAAAACGACTAACGGGGAAACCCAGACACCGACTCTAGAGACCATTGGTACTGTTGACTTTCTTAAATGACATTTTTTAATGCTGTGGGCACCACAGAATGAAATTGCATTCACCTCCATCGCATTGGGGTGAAGGGATAAATCTCAGAGAGATATTTCAAAAATCTGGGCAAATAAAGCCAATTTAAAGCTAAACAATCTGTGTGGCTAGAAAGCACTCTGAAGTAAGTGAGAGAATATGTCTTTAGTAATTTGAGTGAACCAACGCTTTCACACAGTGTGACTGCAAATACAATTTTTCTTCCAGTTAACCTTTTTATTCGCCATTTTTTGTCACATACAACTGAAACTTTCAAATGAAAATGAAATCAATCAAAATCCTTGTACATGGACAAATACCTGGCCAATAAAAATAATTCTGAAATGAACAAAGACTTAAAAAACATTTATCCTCTTACTATCTGTAGTTGCAGTTGATATTGCTGCTAGTATGTAATAACCACCTCTATCAGAGTGAATGCTTATTATTGTAGTGATAATACCAGTGCAATTTTTTGAGAGGCGTGTGAGAGAATGGCAGGGAAAAAAAAGTGAAAGAACGTATGGTAGAGGTTGGAAATGTACCATTTTTCACATTTAAGTAGGCAAACCAGTGTGAGAGGTGAGCCATCCAATGGTGTTCCAAATCCATTTAGCCTAAGGTAAATGATGAAAATAGGATGCACAGGGCTCCACTCTGCACGCCATTGTCACCCCTGATTCATATTTATGCAGCCTCTAGCATAAAATCAGGTGTGTGTGTGTGTGTGTGTGTGTGTGTGTGTGTGTGTGTGTGTGTGTGTGTGTGTGTGTGTGCATGCGCATGTGAGATTCAGTTTTTTTCTGTGCCTGGCTGTGTGAAAGGGAGTACGAGTGGAAAAGAAAAAGAGAGGAGGGTGTTCCGAGGTTTTCTGCTACAGGGCATCCCAGCACTTACTTTCTTAGACATTCTGGCTCTCATAACTCCAGCCAGAACGTGAGTGTGTGTATTTTTTTTTTTTTTGTGTGCTTGTATCGTGACTGCATGTTTGTGTCTGTGTGTGTTTAAACCAATTACTGATTGTCTCCTTGGCTCCTGTGTTCAACAGTCCACCTAAAGGCATTTTTTGGGCGTTTGAGTAACTCCAGGTTACCATGAGGGCTTGTTGCTCATGGCAACTCAGCTGTGTCCACTTTTGTCTGCTCCTTTCTTACATGAAAAGACATGATCACACACAAAGAACAAAAAGGAGGCATATAGTGAGATATTGATTGAACACCATTAAAACCTCCCAAACAAATTGGTACACTATTGTTTCTTAAGGACACTGATGACCGCCTAGACCAGTTCGGGGAGGGAGGGGGATGTATGCATGTGTGTGCGTGTGCATGTGCATGTGTGTGTGTAAACACAATGACAGCTTGCCTCAGTTCTTGTCCCTATGTACAAGGCTTTCTATTATTCCTTCCTTAATGACACTAATTAGACTGTTCCCTTTAATTAATCTGTTCTTGATTGAGCGTGTGTTTGTCTGTGTATGTGAGTGCACCAGGGCTTATGTGTGTGTGTGCACATTGCCGCCAATGAGGCATGATAATCAGACTGCTAATCCCACTGATCCTGATGCTCTGTGAGTGACTGATAGAAAACAAAATGTCTGAGTGGCTGAGTTTGACAGCGCATGTGGAGTTCCACCGTCTTCTCGACACTGACCTCCAAACACAGCGCGGGCCAAAACCAGACATCTACAATTATCAAGGTGGAGGGAGTACAAGTGGAATCCATTACAGTCTCCTAATTACTTGCAAAGGTCGCAATTAGTGAAGTAGTGCATTGGGTTTGCATGAGGAAATATGAGAGGGGGGAAATCACAGGAGGATCTGGAGTTGCACCAGCTTCCCTCTCTTTCTCTCTCTCGCGCTTTAATAAATATGATCAGGCGTATTCTCCCTCTTTTCTTTGTTTCCTCTTGACTGTTTCTTATTTTGGGTTTGCCTCGGGCTCTGTGCAAAACACAGTCCACCTCAGCAGAGAAAATGAGACAATGTTTCTGCCTATTGACTTTCTGTTTTCATTCTATAATTGTTGCCATAAAGCATAATTAAACTTCATTGTTCATTCCTTCATCCTCTCTCTGTCTCTTTGCCACTCGCTCTCTCTGCTCTTCGTGTGTTAGAAAGTAATTATATCTCAGTGTGCCTGCGAGACGGCACACTCCTGATCCACTGATGAGAGCAGGCTGGGAGGTTGAATATAATGGAATGGAATACATTACAGGATGCCGGCGTGCCATAGGCCTGGCCTTCCAGAGACCTGCTGCTCCTACGTAACACACCACAAGCTTCACACGAAATGCTGCTGCCATTACAGGACCGAATTTACTTCCCTTTACAAATGTCTCTTTCAGGCCAAAGTTACCAGCTCACGCGAGTACATGATGTTGATGTTGTGCTTGGAGTAATCATATTGCGCTGTTATTCTACTCCCAGGAGTAACTGGTGAGGGAAAAAATTCAACTTTTTACATTTGTGTTTCCACTATTGACAGCTGATCCAACACCCTAGATAATTAAAAGCAACGCATCTTGTTAGAGTTTGAGGTAAAGTGACATTCTCTGCTAAATTTGCATTTAGCTCCTTGGAATTTCCTTTCATGTAAGGAATACAAATAAGGTGGGAGATCCTTCAAACCACAACAAAAATGACAGAACCTCACCCCACCTCTGTATTTTCAGAGTGCGGAAATCTCCAGAGTGGATGCTTTGTGAGTTGTTTACTTTGTTTGCCTGACTAACGCGCAGCAATTCCTGCTGATACTCAGCAGCCACATTATTAAAAACAGAAATCATACACATGAAACCTGGCTACCTCTGCAAACTCAAATAGTTTATTGTAAATAAAAACCCAACTGAAACTCTAGATTCTATTTGAGAGTTAAAAAATAATAATAATGATATTTTGGTTGATATTTGTCTTTTAACATTGACACATAAGACTAACAAACATTGTGTGGTTGAGTGTAGTCAGAAGGGGGGTCCTATGCGGCCCTAGGAAATGAAGCCAATGTGGAAGTGCTAAAAACTGTATTCCTCAAGTAGCCGTTTGAGACTGGCTGCAGAAGTAAGTTAACCTCCATAAGCGGCCGTATTAAAATGCCCAACTTCAAAGCAGAAATAAACATGTTTGCAGCCTGGTTCAGACAACGGTTTTGGTCTCTATAGGTAATTTCCCTGTCCATGACAACTGTGAGGGGGCCTGACCGCTTGATTGACAGGTAGGTGGCCTGAGTTTAGTTTGAAGTTATAAACAAAAGCCAAAAGATAACATAAAATAACACGTTTTACGCCCTTACAACTCAATTGTATTTACAATAAGTCACCCAAAGAGGAGCTATGTGAAGTAATTTGTCCAATAGCATAGTCATCTCGTTGGCTGCTCGCTGTATTGATTTGTTCACCTAGCGTGGATCCACTTAATGAGTTTATGTGAAGTTTGGAAACAGAAGCAAAAGGCCTTTAAATTCACCTCTGAAAAGTAGATGCATTAAATCACAATCTTGATCCAAAATCATCAGATTGCCCACCCCTACTATCAGTGATGTAAAGACAGATGGCAGAGTACATTTCTGCATCACTGCTGTAAGAAGTTAAACTACAAGATTTTCAGCTGGTTTCAAGTTGCCCTTTAAATTATGTAGTGAGGTGAACATTTTCTACTTGAAGAATAAACTTGCTTGTGCTCTCTCGGAGGCTGATCCAACAGCCAAGATAATTAAAAGCAATGCATCTTGTGATCAGAGTTCGAGGTAAAGTGACATTCTCGCCTAAATTTGCATTTAGCTCCTGAAGTAAAGTTCTTTAAACCACCACAACAACGACAGAACACTGTTTTTATGCTTCCTCTTTTGTATCTCTACATACGACATATATCTGTGATAAGTTGAAATCATAACATCTGTGTACGTATCAGCCAGACAACCAGAGGGTAATTCAATTTATGCAATATTTTAGATCAACTAATTTTGTAGACAACTTTCACAAGTGAACCTACCTGTGTATACAACTTTAATCAGCGCATACAAGTCACAAAGTCAGTATGCAGAACAATTCAATCAAAAGATGTAAGCTCAGAATAAACATCACCATCCACTTGTTATCAGACTTCTATAATAGAAATGAGAGGCATTATAATGAGTAGAGATCACTGTTAATATGACAGCTGTAAGACAGACACGGCAGGTGCAGCATGGGTCAAAGGTCAGCACAGGATTTGTCTCTCGTCTGAGAGGTTTTCCCTTTTGTAAACTGGCTCTGTGAGAAGCTTGCTGTAAGCGTGTGCTTTGCTTGCAAAGAAAAGGGAGGCTTAAATACCATTTGCCTTTGTGCTTTGCTATCTCAACACAGGAGAGATGACTCACACACACATACAAAGATAGATAGGAGGAAAGGGTGTGTTGGGGGTTGAAGCATTAAAATGTACAGAAGAAGGAAGAGGGAGAAAGGGTTTTAAAGAGAAAATGAGTGACAAAATATGAGATAGCTTAGGGAGGTGGCACCTCTGCAGCCACTCACAGAGCGAGGGAGCCGGCATCACAGCATCAGCATACAAACACCTCAGTAATGAAGCGCCAGCAGTCCTGGGCTCTAACCACGCAGACCTATCCATCTCCCCCATGCATTATTCACCGCACACAGCCATTTTACCGCCCAGCGCACCCGGCAAAGATTGGTTCCACTTTTTATTTATCTGTTTTTCATCCCCTCCCTCCCTTCCCTCCTCCTTCCTTTCTGCAGCTTTTCAATTAAATTAAGGCAAGCGCGACACTAAATCCATGCGGCAGAGGCTGCCCACATGACAATTAGACTGTCAGCCAGACAGAGAAAGAGGGAGAGACGAGATAGTGAACACGGCTCAGGTAAGCTGGCAGTGCTGAAATGCTCATTTAGGACGGTGAACCAAAGCCCACACAATATCCCCGAATTAGCACGTTGTAGTCCTGCTCAGCCTAACAGCAGGCTCTCATTTAAGGTAAGATTTCAATATTTAGACATTCAGTCAACAAAAACTGATGAGTAATTAAAGCCGCAATGTATCAATAGAATAACATTAATTGCCCATATTTCAGCCAAGAGAGTAAGTCATGCTAATGAATTATGCTAATAAAACACTGTTGATAAAAACTATATTGCATTTTTTGGCAGGAACTCCATCTGTGATTAACATCCATAATCTTAGATGAACCTCATAATCAGCCATCAACATAACACCCCATCTTGGAGGGGGGGGGGGGGCTACTGCTTGGATGTGCCAGAAGGTATAAGCAGTCTGCTACAGGTGCAGCTAATAGGGTTAATAAAGAGAGAGCTGATGGGCTAAGCGAGAGGAGTGGTAGTTTTAGGATCACTTTATTAGAGGATGGGAACGAGGATGCGGTTGCCTCTTGAATTTGAAACCAATACGATAATAGAAGGAAGCAAGAAGAGATGAGAACGGGTGGGAGCCAAAAGGCATGGAATAATGAATGAAGGGAGCAGAGGAGAAACAATTAAGTAATCTCATTTTTCCTTCCTCGTGCAGCTGTTTGAACTGACCGTATCACTTGCTCTCTGCTCTCGTTTTCACAAAATGTCAGTGCCATCACCGTGATCTCTTCCACTAGCCCGTTGATTTGCTTTTAGTACAGTGCGCACACACTCTCTAGCAGTATCAGAGCAGCTGACGAGGAGATTACTACTCGCTCCTTCGAGCAACATTTGGAAAATGTTTCCCCTAATTCTCTTCAACAAAAGGCAAGATTCAGCAGAACACCAACCCAAATATTTCAGGAACGTGAATAATGGAAAAACTGCACACTGTTAATCACCTCCAGATAAACTCTCTGTCTGTTTAGTCCACGCTGCCCATTCACTACACCAGGTTTTTATGTACTCACGTTATAATAAATGACTCATTTAAACACAGTTATAGTCATGATTGATTAATTAATTGTCAAACTGAGGAATATAAGAACCTGAAATGATACAAATTGACAGTTCATTAAGCCGTGCCTTCTTTAGTTACTGCTGCTTTGTCTGTTATGCTTTGGATTTTAGCACTGTACAGATGCCAGTTAAAAACCATGGCAGCCACACCAAGTGTGTGACGTACCAAGAGACAATCAGCACCGAACAGGAGGATAGCACATTAGAATTTCTATATTTTGCCACCTTGTGCTGTGTGTACTTTTTTATATGACCTTCGGTGACATTGACAACCAAAATACATTACTTTCTGGTTTCCCTGGCAACAGCTGATGCATGTCTTGACACCTCTGCTTAAATGGGTGCGATTTCAAATGTGGGTCTGAGGGTTGTCAGCTGCCACAGGTAAAGTGAGGTTTTGCCAGAGACAATTGGGAGTCAGCAGTCATTTCAGGGAGACCGCTGTTCCTGAAATGAGCCGAGACAGAACCCAAACCAACCAATTAAGGAAAAGGTCAGACTGGATAGATAGTCTCCCATTTCACGACGGAGGGGAAGCGCACACACACACACACATATACGCACGTAGTAAGTGGTATTACTATGCTTGCGAGGACGCTCAGTGAATGCATTAACTCCCTTACAACTAAATGTGACTTTCACAAGCTCCACTACATGTTTAACTTTAACCCCTGGTTTTAACTTAATGCCTCAACCACCATCCTAACCATTAAATTATTTTTTATATTCTTTAACTGTATAAGGTTAAGGAATACACACATATATGGTTTATGCAGACAGAGCAATAAAAAATGTGGCAGTGTAGATTTAGCGACACAAATGAGGGCATTCACATGCACAAAGACGCACATCACTTTTCTACATTTCAAAGTCAGTGTCCCGTGTCGAAGGGTAGTTAAGATGGTGACATTTCACCAGAGGGCTCTTTAATGAGACGTGAATAGTGTAACTGAAGCAGAGAGGGGGATCCTGCTGCACGCTGTGGCGTCAGTTAACAACAAAGGAAGAGGTTGGGATGGGTTGGCAGGCTGCATGAGGTGAGACGTTCTACAAGAATTATAGTGCATACATGGGAGAAAAACATACAGGAAGCAGGGAGAAGAAAGTGGGTTAGTTAGGGATACAGGAAGAATGAGAAAATGAGAGTCACAGAGGGAAAAAGGAGGGAGGGAGAAAGACGGAGAGGGAAAACGGGAGAGACACTCAGCTGAGCGAGAACACAGAAAAGTCATAACCCAGATTCAATTAACGTCTGATTGCTGTTCTATTGCTGTAATATTATACAGCTGAGAGCGGTTTCATATTTCAAACAAAGGCCAAGCATCAGCCTCATTTATGATCTCCTTCACACATACACTTATTCTCACACATACACACACATATACAGACACGCTCACTCCAGAGGAAGGAAAAGGAGAATGGCACTAGAATAATAAAAATAAGAAAAAACTAAAGAAATGATGACATCAACAAAAAGTGTGTGTGTGTGTGTGTGTGTAACAAACAGAAGACAGAGAGAGAGAGGAGAAATGGCACTCAGTCAGCAGGAGCTATGGAGGGCTGAGTGACATCCTATTTGTTTGGGATGATGAAGATATTTCCATCCAGGCAGCCATTTGTAGCGTTAGTGCCTGGGACAGCCTGTCAAATCTGCTTTAGCTCTCCGTCCTCTCGGCACACTGCTGCCGTCACACACACATCAACACACACTGTCTGTCTCCCAACAGACCACAACAGGTGTGCATCTATGTGACTACGGTTATGTGTGTTTTTTTCCCCTGAAAGACACACAAAGGCAGCTCGAATTTGGGGCGCCATTACCAGCATTACCTCCGGGCTGAATTATTTAAGCCTAGTACACACACACAAACACATGCTGACACAGAGAAAAAGCATTATCCTCACCTTTTCTATGTCACTCAGCCATAAAGTGTTGTCATCTTTATCCCTCTCTCACATGTACCTAGTAGCAAAGCATTACATGAACAGTAGAAGAGAAGGCAGGTGATTTCGATGTAGTTAGCAGGTTGAATGCTGTTGTAGTACTGCAGAAAGAAGGTAATGTAGTTTGTCAAACACCACGCATCCTTCAACTGTGTAATAGCAGGAAATAGAGCTGAAACCATAATGTCACAGCGGGCTATAAAACAGACGCTCAGGGGCAACAACATCACAGAACCCCAAGTCATCAGAGACTGGACATCTGTCACAAATGCACACCCACACTTGGACGAGACATAAATACACATGCGAACACACACACACACGCTAATTGTCTCTCTCCACACAGTCATAACTTTGTGAGCACATAAGTGGCTTTTGGGGAGACTCCAGGCAGAGAACTGAAGACACACACACACACACTTCAACCAGACTATGAACTCTGGTTGAACTCAGGGTAAAATAGAGGTGAGAGGCAGTGCCACTCACATGCACGGGTGAATACACGCACGCACACACACACCCACACACACACACACACACACAACCACACCAACTAGTAAGAGGACAGATATAGTATGACCCACTGCAAAGGTATATAGTGTGCTTGGAAACAAACAGCAGGTGATGTGTGACAAATTGGATCTTGAATGATGTGATCTTAATTTAAACATACAGCCAGTGAGCCCAGAAGACACAAACCCAGTTTGACCCTGTGTGTGTGTGTTTGCACACATGTGACGTCAGTGCTCGCAGCCAGAATCCCATTAACCTTTTCAGACCTCCCCTCCTTAAATACTGTTTGACTGATCGTTTATGAAAACCCTATTAATTATTGAACAGAACAAGGCACCACCGTACAGTCTCCTTACATCAGACACATGACGCTTGAACCAAGAAATTAACAGCAAAAGAATCAATTGTCTTCACAAAAAATGTTTTTTTTATTATTATTATTGTATTGTACATATAATTCTGGAGTTAAATATGTGATGCTTTGAGACATTGTTGGAAATTCTGGTGCAGTGTGGTAATGGTGGTGGTGGTGGTGACAGGGTCCCCTCTAAAAGATTAATGTGTAACTTTGAGTGACCCTGGTTCACTACCTCACTAAGTCTCATTGCCGACCTACAGTAGGCCTGGAGTGTTCACCAGGAGCTGTTAGCCATGGCTCATCACACACGTGCACCCGCGTGCATGAACACACACAAAGGAGCAGACATCCATGCAGCAATATACAAGCATAAATGGACACACAAAGGTGCACACATTGAAACACACACACCACAGACAAGCACACACAGGCATGTGCAATCACATGTGCACTTTTATAGATGCCTACACACACACGCACACATATTGGCTAACTGGTGGTTGATCAAGCCAATCTAAATGCTAAACAAGAATGTGTCTCAGGAGTAAACTACTGGCTGGCTGCAGACTGTCTCTTCTCTAGAGGCACTCAACAAGGGGACATAAAATTGATGTGCATGTGTGTGCGTGCACTTGTGTGTGTGTGTGTATGTGTGGAGCAGAGCATTTTCAAGAACCCAAGCTTGCCGTCACACTGAGAAGATTTTGAGGCACTTGTTAAGAAATGATTTTTTTTTTTTCTCCGTCAGTAATTGCTAGTCAGAGAAGAGAAAAATAATGCCAGCATCAAACAAACACACAAAGGCTGAGAGGGACGCACAAAAACACACCACACAACACACACACACACACACACACACTCGCTTATAAAGACACTTCACTTCAGGTAACTCAACCGCAGAGAGATGTGAGCACGATAATACAGCCTTTGAAATCAGCTCCCTGATTCAACAATAAGCCCATGTGATGATGCAAGCAGAGAAAAGGGATGAAGTGTACACATGGGTGTGTGGTTATTTGATATTCTGTGTGGCACTTTTACCTTCTCACAGGCCCACAGCAACAATAAACAGGACTGCAGATAAGTAAACCTACAACTGCAACCTAACAATTGATTTTAACGAAAAGAAACATGTTCCACATTAGAATATTATCTACTATATTATCTACTGACGCCTCACGGCATACACATTTACAGACCTCACTCTTTCTCAAGGTGTGTAAATTGTAATATCTGACATTCTGACTGCTGCTGCCTAGGCACCTAATCAAAAGGTAAAATATTGTTATTAACACACAGTGTATACACATCTGCCTTTATGTTTAAGTACCAGGGGATGCAGGTGGCATTCACCTGTATGGGTGTATGGCTATGTGTGTTTGAGCCAATGAGAGCACACAGAGGACGCCGTGATGAAGATTGACTTGTTGAGTAATGAAAACCCACTGCAGCCCTCCTTTGAGAGACAGAGCGAGGGAGAGGAACGAGAGAGTGAAGTAATGAAGTAATGAAGGAGCAAACGGCTCAGAGGCTCGCACTTTGGAAAAAGGGGCGTCTCTGGGGGACAGAGAGCAAAACAGGGGCAGAGAAAGGGAGCTTAAGAAAGGGAGGAGAAACTGAAGTGAGGAGGGGGAGAGCGTGGGTTAGAGAGCAATGGGGGCAGGGAGGAGATAGCAGTAAGACAGGAGCCATGATGGATGTAAAGACATTTGCATGCGTTACACATTTAGGAAGCAAGAAAGCAGGGTACCTGAGGAGTCGGAAGGAAAGTAATATTCTGTTTGGGAGCCAAGGCATGTGGTCATCTGAACTCTTATGTTATGGAGCAGGTTGTTTCAAAGTTGTTTTTGCTTGCTTCAAAATAGTGGACAGGGCTCAGGTGTGTGACTCAGAGACTCTTCAGCCTTTATCATAAATCCCATGGCCACCCTGATCTATAATTCATACCGACAAATGGAGGAGACACCAGCAGGAACACAGGATCACATCTACACACAGACAGACACACACACATTTTCAAAGTCTCAAAATCCACTGTCACACACACACACAATCGCCTTCTTTCAGGCAATCTGTGGAATGACTATGTCTCTTGGGGTGCAGGCTAAACACCCATTTCTATGGTGATGGAGCTTGGGCCCTATCCAAAGAGACAGAGATGATATATAGAGAGGTCCATCCTTCATGGATGGCCATGAGGGGGAAACAGCAGCCAAATAACACCAGTGCCTAAAGGGCCTCGGGGCCTTTCAATTTGGGGGAAATTGTTGCTTGCGGCCGCCTACGAGGATATTTGTCACGTCACTGGACGATGCAAGGCCACAGATCACTATCGATTGGACTGTTCGGGTTTTACGTGACACGTCGCACAGGAAGGTGTTGCTGTGTGAAGCAGGAATGTGAATGTGAGAGGAGAAACTAGAGTATATTAACCTACATGCTGATGACGATGCATTTTCATTACTGTCAATATTGTCAGATCCCATTCCCTGAAGCTGATATACAAGGCCAGAAGGTGCACCGATCCTGTCTATACAATAAGTGTGTGTATGTGGATGTGTAGCTTTCTGTGTATACATGTTATATATGTACACGAGCATCTAAGCAGGTTGGAGTGCACAATTTGATGCTGTATCTTAGATCAGAACAACACAAGTGTCGGTAGGTATTAGGTTCTCTAAATAGTCTCAGGATTACTATCCAACATCTTTTATTCCATCCTTCTCTTCAGGGTGAGAGAGAAGAGAGGGATGGGGAGGAGGGGTAAAGGAGGAGGGGAGGAATATGATTTATCCCTCACGCTACTTGATGAATCTGCTCTGGGTGGCTAAACTATTTATGAGCCTCATAGCTAAATTCCTCCATGCGTCTCTTCCCTTTCTCGCCTCGGAACCCAAATCTAATTCGGCCCGGCGAGACACACACATACACGTGCATACCCATACGCATACACATACTTAACACAAAGTCACTGTAACTTACACACACAGATACACACATGCTTGCACGATGATTAGCATTTGTGCCCGCCTGTACACAAATCCATATTTCATGAGGAGAAGGCAAGAAGTGTTTAGTGCGGCAGGTTTGATTCTTGTGTAGACCAAAGACCAGACGAGCTGAGATCCTATTATCTTAGCATGCCAGGGCCTCTCCTCTGGGTGATTTCCATCTCTTTTTAACAGATAAAAGAGGACTTGGAGCGACTTTGTTTACTGAAGAAAGCAAGTCTTAAAATCAATGACAGTGTGGAATATTTATGAGCCTACTGCTTCAAAATTTGGGTATATTAATCATCATAAAGCTTGATACAGAAGATTTTTGGGAAAGGTACTGTAGGTAGCTGAAGTAAGACTTCTGGCAGAAATCGAACTGAAGACAAGAATTTTAAGTTTGTCTACTTCATAAATAAGTTAGAAAAGTTTAGCAGCAACTTGTGTTTTTACTTTGGAAAAACATTTAAAAGTGGCACACACACACACTCACACACACATTCTTGTGTATGTTCAGTTGCCCAGATAAATCATACAGTAAGGAAGTAACTGAAGATGGTGCAAGGGGAAACTCTAATTCAAGTCAGTACACTTAAATCCAGGTTAGTATGACGGTGTTAAGAGACTACTGAGTTGTATAACAATCTGAGCACCACTGCACTGTGGTATTTTGAGACCTCTCGACTCCAACTGTAAGTCAGCTGGAGGTTGAGTTAACAGATTTTCCCATGCCCTTGGCTTTGTAGATAAGCAGCGGCTCTAATGCAGCATGCAGCCAGTTCTACAGATCAATGTGCAACTATAATACATACCAAAGAGCTTCAACATCCATTTCATAATCTCCTAATCAGCTCAAAATCAAAAGCATGCTGTGAAAATCTAGCGGGAGTATCGGAATACGCTTGTGATCAAGATTATTTTGCTTATCTTGTACAAAATAAATTTACAAAGCTGTTTTATTGTAAAAGGAGATCTGAGAGCTGAGGTTCAGTCACAGTTATGCGACCCAGAACTGTAATCGTTTAAACAATGGGGGCTGAGCAGTTGGTTCCTGGCAAAACACTTGTTGAACAGTGTTGCTTTGTCCCAGAATCATTTGAAACAACTCGAAATAAACACAATGTTTTATGTATCTGAAGCGAGCGTGCTGTGGTACAAGAAAAAACAAATCCTTAAGGAAGACAGCAATGGATGTAGCTTTCCCTGGTCACATTTCTGACTGTACAACATGAGTCATTTGTTTGTCAGAAGCTTTAATACAGTCTCTACAGGACTTGCAGTTGAGGTGGCATCATGTGAAGATGTGTGGAAGGCCACATAATTGGCCTCATAATTACTTACTAGACTGCCAAACAGTAATCATAAAATGCCTGACACATGTAGCAAATCATAGGATGTTAGTGCAACAACATGTAGGATAAACTGAAAACAAGCTTGCAGAGACCAGCAAAGGGGCTATTGTCCATGACACGAGAAGACTGAAAACAGAGCATCCTCTGAGAGGACGTGAAAGCACATGACAACCAAAATCAGAAAGCAAGCTGAAGGACAAATTCAAAAGCACAAAGGAGCAAGTAGGCAGCAAGGTTACTGCTTTGGAGGCATGTGCAGCCTCCTTGGAGGAGACAGAAGTCGATCATGCTGATGTCACAACCACCCAGCAACACGAGGTACCCGAACTGAAACAGGGTGTTGCTAACTTGGAACAGAAAAACGAGGTTGTAGAAGCGAGGTCCCATCTGATGTAATCTGCACATAAACAAGATGAAAGGATGGGAAAAAAATCTCCCAGGATAAGTGACACAGTCAGTTAAACTGCCAGAGCTTTTGTGTTGAAATGCCACTTCTTCCAAGAACAAAAACTACTGATGAAAAAGGCTCTACCTAAGAAAGATATTGTCTCTCCTGACAGAGGCAAGATTCGCATCTAACCTGGCTTCAACCAGAAGGTCAGCTGGAAGCAGGCTGCGTTTAACGAGGTGCAAGAGATGCCGAGAATCTGTGAGCGGATAAGATACAGACAAGGTTGACTGGACTCATCACTTCTGTGGTTCTAAAGCTTTCCTTATGTCTATATGGTAAAGTTCTGGTGTAGGTCAGCATTCCAGATCTCTCATTGATCGTCTTCATACATTTTGAGTTTAAAAGGGGTCCTAACTATTCATGAACTGCTCATAGTGCATGAATCGCTACGAAGCGCAACGAGATTGTTATTAAGATTCAAATGTTTTCATTTAAGAAGATGTATTTACTTAAAATTCTGGTTGCATGTTCTGGCTGAAACTCTAGCCTGTTTCGAGTCATGGTCGAGACTGGAGGCACTAGCAAGCCCTAGTTTAGAGGCCAGCACGATGTAATTTAAGCTCTGAGCAGCACACAACAAAGCTTGTGCAATCATGTTTTATCATCTTAGAAATACTTCAAAAAGTATGATTTGTCTTGACTGTCCAGAATTCAGATGCCATGTTTTTAATCAGAACCAAGAAACGTGATCACATCACCCCTGTTTCATCCTCTTTACACCGACTCCCAGATTGCTTTTAGGGCTCTTCATGGCCTCTCTCCCTGCTATATCTCTGACCTCTTAGTACTATATGCACGTACTTTAAGATCCTCAGGCGGAGGTCTTTTCTTTGTTCCATTGGCCTGGCTGAAAAAGGGTTTGCAGTCAGGGCCCGGAGGCTCTGGAACGGTCTGCTTGAGGAAATCGGCTTGGCTGAGTCAGTTATCTCCTTTAATTCCATTCTTGAAACTTACTTTTATCACAGAGCCTTGAGTGATTTTACTTCATTTTGATTTTATTTAAACTCTTTCATTTCCTTAAACATGATGTGATTTTTCTATTCTTGCCTTTTTCTACACAGCATTGGTTTTTCTACACCAAATTGTTTTGATCTTTTTTTTTTTTTTAAACCTAATGATTTAATGATTTTGTCTGTTTTATGTTGCTGCCTTTGTAAATCACTAAAAATAAAGATCATTATTACTAACATTACATCTATTTGTGCATTGGGCTGAGTGTATTATGTCTTGCTGAGATGTTGATTGTTGTTGATTTGTGTCATGTTGTGACAGTAAATGCATATTTTTGAAAAATTCAATAAAATAACAGTCTACGCACACTAACATACACAGATCAACAACACACACACACACTAAAGGAAGAGTTTTGAAAAATACACAGTTGTGGCCGTGCAGGTATGTGCTGGACAATCCTATGTGGGTGCAATGATTTCCCGGTGACTGCATAGCAACCACACAGTGACAACAAGACTCCAGGAAGTCAATGCCCCCAGTCTAGACATTATAATTAGGTGTGAAACACCTCATAAATTATGTGTAGTTTTTACACATTTGCACAGATGAAACCAAAGAGCATGTAATGTAAGCTTTAGACATGTTGGTCAGTGGATTTTTTAACCTTTGAACAGAGCAAGGCTAGCGGTTTCAGTCTGTGTGCTAAGCTGAGCTAACCGCCTGCTGGCTGCGGCTTCATGTTTAATGTACAGATTTGTGAATGGTGGCAATCTCCTTATCCAACTCTCAGCAACAAACTGAATAGGCGTTATTTCCCAAAATTTTGAATTATTCCTTAATAGTTTTGGAACATTTCTGAGAAACACTTAAAAGTCTATTTTACAAGGTGGCAGAGGGCGAACTGGCAGAGATGCGAGCCAAAATTAAAGAAACAGGCTGAGATGGATGAAAATTACAGGGATACTCAGTTGCAATGTAGCCTACTGAGTAATAGAGGGGCATGGGGCTCAGTGAAGGACAGGACAGAAAATTATAGATACAGAAAGGGAGAGAGTGATGGAATGGTTGCAGAGTGACAACCGAAAAAGGGAGTGACTTAGAAGTGGCAGACACAAAGAAAATGACAGTGCCACGAGAAGGTGAGCGACTATTCTCTGAGGCGATTGATCATATGGAGAGGTCATTACAGCCAAAAAGTAGACAGACAGGAGGACAGAGGAACAGACAGGCAGACATACCAGCTGGTGTCTCTCTTCATTTTCTCTGTTTCCCTTATCTCTCTCTCTTTGTGTCTTCATCTGCACTCCATTCGGAACAAGGTTTTCAGGGACACTTGGCAGGTTGCAAGGCATGGGCCTGAATTTCAATCAGCCCAAGTCTTAGTTAATACGAACTGAGGGTAAAGACAGAGTGAATCATTCAACCAGAATTCAATTTCCACCGCTCGTGCCTTGTGTGTACATAATCACAGCTTCGTAGCTAAAAAACAAAAAGCAAGAAACAATAAATAAACAGGTGAGTGATGCGAAGAAAGTGAAAGCAGCCACGACGGGGACAGAGAATGGATTGAGACAGGGCGAGTGAGACAGAAAGAAGAAAATGATGGAGGAAGATAGAGTAATGATTTGTCGAAGTAGCGGGCTTGAGAAGATGAAAGAGCAGTAAGAGAAGAAGAAGGGGAGCCATGGAAGAATGAGGGGGGGGGGGGGAATGCAGAGGTGTATATACTGTCGCACGCTGGCCTTTCCTTTCCTTTAAAACGGCTACCATCAAACAATTATCTGATACCGAGGGATGCGTTCTATGCTTCCTATTCTTCACTCACTACTTCCCTGCCATCCCCACCCTCCTCATCGTCACACCATCTCCAGGCCTGTTTGTTTCCCTCTCTTCTCTCACCCATCTCTGTTTTTCTCTTTCCATCTTTCTCTTTTGCTTTCTGGCCGTCTGTCTCTCTCCCAGTGGAGCATTTGTTTGTTTGCATCTCAAATATTCTAAAACGAAAGGGTGTTGTTTTATTCGATAGGTCGGGATTGCTTGCAGGCATGCTGCGTGTGTAAATTATGTGTGTGTGTGTGTGTGTGTGTGTGTGTGTGTGAGACACAGCAGTGCATGGCAAAGAGGTAATGAATTCCTCAGCGAAGCAGCGACACACAACAGCTTGCAGATCAATTTTTAATAAGAACTCTGCAGTTCACAAGCAGCGCAAAAACTATGCGTGCATGTGTGTGTGCGTTTGATAAGCGTTCAGCGGTTGGCTTAGAGAGTAATAAACATATTGTAATCATTGGCTTCTGACCCAAAACCTAATCCCTGTGTCTGTGTACTGGTATGTGCACCTTTTGGGAATGGGATCAGTTAGCCTCTTCATGTATTTCTGCAATATGACTGAGTATAATTTAGAAAAACAGAAGTAGTTCATGAACAAAAAGCAGAGATATGGCATCAGTACAATCATCAAACAGAGAGCACAAAAAATAGCCGAATCATCTCAGTAGCGATTTGGTTTTTTTAGACTAATATATGAGTTAATCAACAGAAGATTAATCAGCAAACAGCATGCTACTGTTCTTTGTCATATATGGTTTAATTCAATTCAATCTGAAGACATCCCCTTGGTTCTGGTAAGTTGTAGTGGGTATTTTTCACTATTTTATGACACACATAGGCAAAACTATTCATCGATTAATTTTTTAATAAGCAGATTCATCATTATTGAAAATAATGGTTAGTTGCAGCTCGATATCTCAGGCTATTTGGGTCACTCACAGTCAGCTAAACAAGGTCAATGGACCCTCTGCAGTCTTAAAAATTCAGCAGATTGTATTTCAGACACATACCAGTAAAATGATCATCATATTTGGGGTTGTGTATAATTAATTCTGTTTTTTATATTTCACGAAATTAAATGTGTCATTTTGTGTTGTTTGTTTGCATTTATACTAAAGGGGACATTAGAGCGTGGTAATGTGGGGAGACAGCAATCTCCACAGAAGATTGGCATTTTTTAAATTATTTTGTATATTAAAATATGAGTAAAATCATTCACTTTGACCTAGTGTATCTCTTTTCCTCATTTCCCTTGTCGCAGAGCTGTCACCACAAAAAATATATAGTTGTATATATAATATACAACTAGCAGGTATTGTCATTACTGATTAATCTGTTGATCATTTTCCCAATTAATCAATAAAATGTCACAATGAAAAAAAAACAGGACAGGATCAAATGCCCTGTTTTGCCAGATGAACAGTATAAAACCCAGAAATTTAAAAGTTGGTAATAACAGAGAAAAGCTGCATATCTGCACATTTGAGTACCTGGATCCAGAGACTGAAACAATTTGTTGATTCTCAAAATAATTTCATTTTTTGTGACTACTCCATCTGAGCTGTAGTTTTAACACAGGAGTGGTCTCAGGTATTTTCTGGCTTTCCCCCTCAGACAGGCTGTTAATATGGATATTCTGATGTTACCTGCAGCATTGTGGACATTGTGACTTACCAGTGTTTACAGTCATTAGCGTGTGTGTGACATTTATGTGTACGAATGGCTTCTTAAAAGTATTGGCAGACCATTTGTCATTTATCCATTTAGAGTGTTTGACGGGTACAATGGAGTGAGTGAAAAAATAATGAATGAATGAATTTATTGCCTTCATTTGGATATAAACTGGACACCTTCCAACCTAGAGTCTAGACTTCTATCAGAAAAGCTACAAAGTAGCAACACATCCCCCAAACCCAATCCACTCACTGCTATATTTGGAGTCACACCCTCGGAAATACATACCACAAGCGCACAAAAGAGAGCAATAGCATTCTGTAGTCTCATAACACGTAGGGTAATCTTAATGAACTAGAAATCTAATAAATGTCCACCCTTCAGGAGATGGATTCAGGAGGCGCTATCTTTACTTCAGCTAGAAAAGATCAGACAGGGTGTCGATTAGTTCAGTTGGTAGAGCGTCCGCCCCATGTACGAAGGCTCAGCAGCGGCCCAGGGTTTCGAATCCGACCTGCGGCCCTTTGCTGCGTGTCGTTCCCCATCTCTCTCTCCCCACATTCCTGTCACTCTTCAGCTGTCTAGAGTGTGGACTCCCTTCATTGAATATGTGAAGAAGTTGAATCTCTAACAGATCATGTTATCTAGGTGCTCTCTCCAGTCAACTGTCTGACTAGCCCATTGATATACCTCTGCAGAATAGGATTTTTTTTTTTGTACTCTTGGTCCCATGGGAGGTATATGGGGAGGGAGAAGGGGAGGGTTCCAATATGGGATTATGTTTCGAGTTTGCATGTTTGTATATGTATGTATGTATGCTTATTTCTGTATAACTGAAAACGCCTAAAATAAAGTTATAAAAATAAAAAAGCTACAAAGTAAAAATTGTAAGATATTTCATATTAATTACCCTGCGAGCTATTCTCATACTTCATATTGAATCTTGAATAGACTGAACAGAGCAGATTTTTCTCACATATTTTTTTCATTCAGTTATTTTATTTTGGCTCTTTTCCATTAACTCCATTATAGCACTTTGTGTATAGAAATGTCAATGTCGTATCACATTAATTTTTTATTTTTTTAATATTTCGTAGAATACCGACTAAACCTATTGAACCTGTCTGCATCTTCTTTTATAATCATTCACTGACAGGTAACTGTCTGTCTGGAGCAGTGAGCTGTTTAAATGTGTCAGGCCTAATTAAAATTCCCTGGTGTACATAACACCCTGTTAGAGCAAATATATATGATTCAGTGAACACTGGAGTTAAAACTCTACCTATAGCAAAGTTATTAAAGCACATTTACTCAAGTACAGTACTTGAAAATACAACCACACGCACAAAAGGCTTATAGACACCCTAGGAGCAGTTGGGGGTTCAGTACCTTGCTCAAGGGCATTGCAACAGTGCCCTGGTGGTGAACTGGCACCTCTCCAGCTACCAGCCCCCACTCCATACTGAGGTCCATGTTGGACTTAAACTGGCAATCCTCCCAAGCAAAGTCTCTGTGGACTAGCCACTGCCACCCAATATGACACAAAATACCAAAGAAAACAAGAAAGTGTTCATTTAGTTGAACTCTTTTCATGGTTTCTACACTTTTTATAGCTTGTGCAGACTTAGTATATACATTTGTTAGATTGATACTGACCAGTATTACCAAAAACCACGAAAGAGCCTTGTCCAGGAAATATACAGCAATTATACACCATTTTTAATTTAACATGAGCTCTTTGAACATATTTCTGAGGTGGAAATCTAGATCACTCACGTTCTCTACCCAACACATTGTTGGAGGGCTTGTTCTCTCTACAGGTCCCCCTCGCCCCAGTGCAACTGCACTGTCTATATTCATGCTCCTGCCTACAGCGTGGGTTTGTTTGGTTGCACAGTACAAGAGATATAGCAGTTGATGTATTTCAGACAAAATAGCTGCTCATGGTGTGTTTGCTGTAGTTTAACACCACAATGCCACAACTTTAAGGCTCCATTATTATCCATGACAGCAAGAAGGTTCCTGGTTCAAACCTTGGCTGTGGCCTTTCTGTTTGGAGTTTGCATGTTCTCCCCGTGTCTGCGTGTGTTCTCTCCGGGTACTCCGGCCTCACAGTCTAAAAACATGCACTTAATAGGTTATGTGAGTGTGAATGGTTGTTTGCCTCTATGTGCCCTGAGATGAACGGGCGACTTGTCCAGAGTATACCCCGCCTCTCGCCCAATGTCAGCTGGAATAGGCTCCAGCCCCCCACAACCCTAGTGAAGATAAGCGGTTATAGATAATGTATTTCATCACACAATTTTGTTTTTCTTTCTTTCCTATTCCATTAATCATCTCACGTCACCCTAAGGAAGTACTAAACCAACTTTATATAATAGTTTAAACCAGATCCACCTCGGTCAGCTACACCAGTAAAAGGCTGATTATTGGTATCAGGATTAAGAATCTAATCTTCTGTGCAGTAGTATACTGCATCAGTCACTGGGGCCTCCTTTCAGCAGAACAACTAATAGTAACTCGAGGTAGTCTTCCTCAGCAAGTGACCTGTAATAAGTTATCAGAGTCAGTTCAATGGCCTCCTACTAGAAAGAGAGAGTTAACATTCAGAGCACACTCTCTGAGGTCTAAGTATGAGCCCAGATCAAGCCAGGTGACTGCAGGGGAGGCCATTCATATTCAAGCCTAACACGGCCCCTCTGTTCTCATCTATTATTCATGAGAGTCCTCCTCCTGCATGCCTCATCCCCCTGGCCTCCTGGTCCTCTCCATCTCCTGCACTGTATCGCACCTGAACTAGCCTTAAAAGCGGTTATTCACTGGACATTAGAGGGATTGGATGCGGGATAATGCGGGAGGGGGAGGGAGAAAAGAAGAGGTGTTCAAGGGTATGTGGAGCCCCGATTTGAGGTGTTCGACTCATGAATCACCCCGAGCGAAGAGAGCAAAAGAGGAATGACCCTGATACATTTGTTTTTGTTTGCTTCCTATTCTTTCTCTCTCTAGCAACAGCTGCAAAATAATTCTCCCAGTTTGCACACACATCCTCTCACACACATACACTTTTAAACACCCCTCAGCACTAAAAAAAACTTTAACTTGCCTTCCTGCAGACAATGAGCACTGCTGACCTCCCATTACACTTGGTTACTCTAACAGCTAGGTTCTTGTACTAAACCACCAAACCACTTTGCTGCACGTCCTCTGGTCTCTGCCATAAAAGTACAAAAAAGTGCAAACGGCTACCTGCCCTTGAAAAATCAGCATGGCTTTTTCTACAAGGTGTCTGAAGGAGCTCCTGTACCACAGCAAGAGCATTTAGCTCTGATATGTCCACATCAGAAGACTCATTACTCTGATTGCTTGTCAGCATATAAGCATTATCACCACAACCACAGATATTTCATCAAGCATCAGGCACCTTCATCAAGTCCCAGTGGTGCATGAGGAATGCTGGTGGTCACTTTATGCAGACATAGTTCAGTACAAAGCTATCAGAAAAGCACATCTCATAAACAAACGCAGAGAGGGGCACGCAGATGCGCAGCTAATCACTTAGAGCAGCAAGAATAATTGACCGACATTGATTGTGCTTATCTGGCCCTCCATAAACTCAGCTACAAAGTGTATTGTTTGTGTGCGTGTTATTTCCCCTGAGTTTTCAGGTCTATTTGCATGATTAATCTGTTTGTCATTGCATGGTGAGGAAAAAGGTCAGAACAAAAGAAAGATATTTCAATTTCATTCCAAATTTGCTTTCCCCCTCCAACGCTTAATATAGAATGGTATTAAACTTAAAGAATAAATCCTGTTTATTAGTTTATAAGTTTTCCTATTGGTAATAACAATATTGTACTCACAAAGTTAAGTGCTGAGAACTGATAATGCAAAAAAGACAGAGCATGAAACATGAGCAGTCAGACTGTAATAAACTTTAATTATCCTTTTAATACTTAATAGTAGTTTTTATTGTTAGTGGCAGAGCCACCATTCTCACACTGGATTCAAATTTCCTTCACGCACAGACACAAAGAATTCACAGGAAACAAAGCTGCATGTTATTGTTTGTAATTTCGTCTCACTGATATCATACTCACTGTTTGCTATTCACTCTCCTTCAGCCGAATCAAACCTGGATTAAGTTACTGCTGCCCCTTCACAATAAAATCACTCAACTACCAAAACACAGGATGACTTTCATCATGGGGCATTCACAGTAAACGCAACGTATTTGTCACTGAATTAGAACTTAGAAGGACTGAAATCTTAAAAAGGACTAGTTCACGAATGTTAAAGACATTCAAAAAATGACCTAACATCATCAACAAAACATGAAGAAGTAATGGCTATGATTTTATGCCAAAGATGTCTATGTATTATGTTACAGAGATCACTGAAATCTATTGACATTAGCATGCTAACTGACTAGCTTTGGCCAGTAGTGTCTTGTAATATCACTCACCTGCTAGTGAGTGATAATGAGTCACTGTAGCATTCAGGATGGGAGGGGGTGAAACACTGCCCTCTATATTTATGGAGCATCCATCCGTCATTTGTAATCGCTTATTCTCATCATTTGGAGCTTATCCCAGCTGACTTTGGGTGAGAGACGCGGTACACCCTGGACAAGTCGCCAGCTTATCGCAGGGCACATAGAGACAAACAACCACTCACAATCACATTCCCACCTATGGGCAATAAACCTGTTAGTGCTGTTAGGACTGTGGGAGGAAGCCGGAGTACCCAGAGAGAACACACACAGACACGGGGAAAACCCCAGACAGGGTTCGAACCAGGAACCATCTTGCTGTGAGGTGACAGTGCTAACCACTGCACCGCCACCCACATTATGGAGCATGTGACAGAAATCACAAATTTCCCCTTGACTTAAAGAACCCTTTGATTAAAGGTAGTACTGTACACCTCTTCTTACCACAAAGCCCACTCATTTCTCTCCTTACTTTTTATTTTTTGTTGTTGTTGCCTAGGAAATGAGCCATCAGTCTGCATTAACAACAACCTCTGCATAAGTCTGCGTGCGATCTCTGCATGATATGCTCAAAACAGCATTTTCTGACCATGTGTACTTAGCAATGTGCCTACAAGTATACCGGTGTCAAACACAATTGTGCTCGGCATAATCTGCGAAAGCCAATTTCATACTGAGCAGTATTTTAGATTGCCCTGGAGCCAGGCAATGCTCACAGGGCTTGTGGGAAATGCAGGTTTTCAATCCAAGCAGGTGAACTTTTAATATACAACAAATGGCTGCAGACTTGTGTACGTTCCCTGCATTTTGATATTATCTGATGGCCTCTATTTATTCACATACATTGAAAAACAGAAAACACAGAAATGCTCACAGAACTCATGGGAGTTTGCGGCTTGTGTCCACTCCAAAAAATGATGAGCGACATTTTTAGAAATAGTGTAGTAGGTTGTGGTTAAGAGTTGGGGTTGAAGTGGGTTTGGCAGCAGTGTGTTTATTGAGTTGGCAAAAGAGCAGCAGAGCCTCATGACTTAAACATGAAGTAAGAGTGTAATAAGTGTGAGTGCATTTTGGTGTGTGTGTGTGTGTGTGCGTGTGTGCGTGTCAGAGTGTGTGAGAAAGAAACCATGCTAAACCCATTACAACAAACAGTGTCTCTCTCTCTTTCTGTCTCTGTTTCTAACTGGGTCAGTAGTAGACTTCACTTTTCACAATTGTTAGGTCCAAGTGTAAACACGGAGACAACAAGCACACAGCTCCCTGCATGTTACGTGCACAACCTAACAACCACCTGTGTAATTCCCTCTGTCTCAGTACAGTGGTAATAGCGGGGGAAATGCTCCGGGGCAACCCATCAGCAGAGCCAACTCTGCACCAGTCCAACAAGGCCCCTGCTGTGTCTGACCAAAATAGCAGTGCTTTTAAAAAAACACAGCAGGAGGCTGCGTTGGTGTGGGCGAGTTGCTACTGATCTGGGAAGTCCAGTTTTAGTACATGTTCATCCTACTCTGAAGCAGGAGTTCTGCAAGTCTGCAGTTAATATGGTGACAATCACTTTAAGCTCAGTCTCTCTGATTGTGTGGTACAAAGTATTCTATCAGCAATATACACCTGCACATTATTTGATTGGCCGACGTAATGCGCTGTCAAATACTAGTTTTATTGCATTGCAGCAAAAAAATGAGCCCAGCTAGACTTTTTGCCAGTTGACTGTTGCTGTTTGGTTATGGGGAACATGAAAGAGGAGACAGAAGTGAAAATATTTAAATAAAACAAGGTCAATTAGCAGGCTTATAGTTCGGCAAAGGGTGGGCAGCCATGACAGACAGACAAGCCCAGAAGGGCAGGGGCAGATACAGATCCAGGTCACAGACAAGCAGCAGGCAGGTCACAGTGTAGCTAAAGGATCACTGACATGATTTCATTAATATGAAGAGGGAGCAGTTACTGCTGTTGATGCTCATTTGCCAGTTTATGTTTCATGCAGTCTACAGTAATAAACAGTCTGTTTATCCTTCGGTAAGCAAATCGAAGGATAAACAGTCTGTTTATTACTGCATTGCATTATACAAAGAGGTGTATTTGGGGGTACAAATCTGGTGGACAAAATACCTTCATAAAGGAAGGACTGTTGTCTTAGACCGCATTTTTCATGCCAGGTGTTAAAGGCAGAAAACTCTGAAGGCATCAGGTGTACAGGTAAGCAAATCGAAGGATCTGAAAAGTTTAAAAACCCAAGGGAAAGAGACAGATTTTGAGGTTGAAAGAGAAAGAGATCAGGCCTCACCATGAAAGTGACCTTGTGTTTTTTCCCCCAGAGCCCTCCGTCTGGGACCCACAGTGGTCACATTGAAACTAATGTGGAGGCTGTTTTTTGACACGCTGCTGTTTTTCTTCAGATATGCTGGCGGTCTTACTATATATGGATCAAATTTACGACTTTCACATTGTGGACAGAAAGGTTCTCAGTAAGTGAAAACTGAATTTTAATGTTTTTCATGAATCAAAGATCAGAATAGAACACTGGTGGTTTTATTTGTTGAGCTAAAGTCCATGAAATTCAAGTCAAAGAGCTGTAGACGGTAACAAATGAATTGCTGTATAGTTAATATATGGTTGCTGTATCTATTGTGATCTAAAAATCTAGAAAAGTGGTCATAAAAGGAGTCAAACAGGTTGATTAACTCTAATATAGAGGGTGAAAGGATCATGAATCATCATGTACTTTACATCCACTGTGCAGATACCGTACATGATGATTCATGATGTACCATGAATCCTAAGCACCTACTTTAACCTCTGACTGCCACCCTGAGCTCAACAACAAGGTGAGTGTTATAATTACACCAGCCTGCGCTGTCTAAGATGCATCTAATATAAGTGCCTAGAGACAGCAGGTTAAGAGGCCTCAGTGGGACTGCTTAATGTAGATGTGGTCAGGTGGGTTAGTTGCTGCCCGCAGTGAATGTGCACGTGGCTATATGGACATACATAATGTTGTACATGCATGCATCAATACTCTACATCTCTTACAGACTTACACATATGCACACAGCCAGTTTACACACACACACACACACACACACAAACCCTGAGGCAATCAGCCAGAGGTTAGCTTGTTGATTTAGCAGAAACCAGCCACGAATGAATAAATAATGGCAGAGGAAGACAGGATTCTTGATTTGCAGCTGATCTAAACTTTACACATTTTCAATATGTGCTGAATTATTACGGTGTATTCAAAGGACAGGAACAGGAAGGTCTGAGAGAGAGGACATATGTTCACACGCTCACATATAGACACGGATGCATATGTATTGAGTCATTTTTCACTTTGCAATTTGTGTTGTGACAGCTCCTCTGCAGATGGTTATGAACGGAATTAAATGAACATGTACACCCTCCGTCACACACATAGACATCCACACAGACACACATGAGAGTTGTCTGTCACCGCAAGTCTGTGACCGTGAGTTGACCCAGAGGACTATGGGACTCTTTGGCACCACAGTGAAAGGACAACATGGATCCGTCTGTCGAACACAGACAAACAGTGACAGACACAAACTACACTCTAAACATTGCTATCATACTTTCTTCTGGCTTTCAGACACATACCGTGCTACACCCCTCCCTACCAAGAAGACACATCAAGATATGGTTTCATACGTGGGGAGCCATTTGCAAAATCCTTCATACTACATGTGCATTTCTAATGCAGCCACATTGAAGATAAGAGCTGAATAGCTTAGCAGGGCCTCTGCCCACACTGTGTTCATCTTGGTACAATTATCATCTAATGTGACAGGTGACATTTTCTACCACACTGGGCCAGCCTCTTGTTGAGAATTCAAATGCATGATAACAGAGTGTCTCTGAAAAAAGACCATTTACTTCTGCCTGCACTCAAAAACACATTACATGTGAACATTTTTTGCCAGTGCCTCGGTGAATGCCATGTATATTTGTATGTAAAAAGAGAGAGTAAAAGAGGGGGTAATGCAAGGCAGGGTTCTGATACAAAATGGTTTCACACAGGTTTGAATGAGGTAATCGAAGAGGAGAAAAGTGGCTTTCTGTAAGTGGTCCTTCTGTTGGATACGAGACCAAAGCCTCTGTGGGGAACATTTTTCTGCTAAAACAAAATAGGAAGACTGTTTAAAACAACAAATTCACTTACTCGCTGGAAAGGCAAGCAATTAACACCCAATGGATGTTTTTGTATCACATCCAACAGCTTGTCATCTTCCACAAGAAGTGCCAGGATTATTAGCATAAACAACGATTAAAGTCTGAATATTCATATCCATGTATGTTTCCATTATAGCTGAATTATCTTTCCCACTTTATTCTGCAAAGCATTCTGTCTGCCTATCAGCTCAATATAAATTGCAGCCGACATTAACTGTCAGTCATAACGGCCTGTGTGTGTTTTAGAAATGTATGCTGTCCACTGCACATTGAGCCATGTAAAAGTGCACAGTGGCTTAAAAAGACACTTGACAAGCCAAAGCAGCCACCAGTCTCATGGCGTCCTCTGTTCACATTAACACACAGGTCATTTCTGGCCCACACACACTCCTAATTAATGTAACAAGAAGTAGAAAGAGGGAGGAGACATCATGAGAGAGTGACAACACGAGAGCAAGAGAGAGAGAGAACTCAAATGTGAGAGCAAAAGAAAAGGGAGGTTATGAAGGTCTCGCTGTACAAGCAAGACATCCTCATTACCACATAATCTCTGAAAGGGAGTGAAAAGAGAAAGACGGGAAAGAAATGAGAGAGAGACGGAGAGAGGTGGAGGAGATTCAATTTGCATTGACAAAGTGTCAGCAGAGCACAAAGCTGGTTGTTTAAACCTGCATCTGGGGTTGGGAGGCAGAGGAGGAGAGAGAAAGGGAGTGGTGAGAGAAACAGGAGGCTGAGGTACAAGATTAGAGGTGAGAGGGGCAGCAAAGTGAGAGATGGACAAGAGTAGAGAGAAAGAGGGCAAGAGGTCTCGAAAACAGTGGTCATTAGCAGGCAGAACACAAGCCCCAAGAAAGACACCTATGCACACACACACTGCTCCTCAGTAGGCTAAGCACATCGTCTAGATAGTGCATCGTAATTAATATTTCATAGGCTGTCTCCTGCAGGTAAAGGGAAATGAAGACTAGATAAGGAGATGAAAAAAAAATAGAAAAGTACATAAAGAGAGACAAATAAGCACAGATTTTTTTATGTGTGTATGTGTAATTTTTTTATGTGCTCACATATATTGCTCGCGTTCGGCCTTTTGTACAGTTGTGTTCTGCATCTGCAGGCTAGACTGGTGAACCATCCTAAAACGTCCTCTACATTTTTTATAAAGATGAGTCTTGTCCCAAGACTGTTGAGATGAGTCAGATAAAAAGTTAAACACATTAGTGTCTGTTTGGGTCAAATCTTCACAGCGGAGTATGAAAATTTATCAAAACGGATTAATATTTACAGCCAATTACTCACTGATGAGGACTGCAACACAACCCAAAAATTTTTTTTTCACCTAGCTTATTTTGCAACATGTTTGGCTGCAGGCGTTTTGTGTCAGTCAGTCATCCAAGTGAAAAACAGCGGAGTAAATGAGCGTATAATGAAATACAAGTTGGCCACACAAGGGCCTGGCCATTCCACCGGTGGCTCTGCTATGTTTCCAACCCTTTGTTTTGAACATATTGTCTGTAGCTGTTCCCTAACGGCCACTTTCCTCCAGCAGCATTCATGAAAGATTGACACGGTAGAAACTGCCTGAGTGGCACAGGGGTCTCTGGAGCTGCTTAGATCAATGGGTGTCCTTTGAGTTTTCCTCCCATTCGAGAGGCACAGGGACCAAAGAAGGAGGAGAAAACAGATTACCATAGCATTAATAAAACAAACCATAATCTGAAACAAGAACAATAACAAAAGGCTGCATCCGTGTTTTCCCCCAGGAAGAGTCTGTGCCCGCAGTCGCTGTGTGTCACATACACACACACACACACACACACACAAGCACAAGCACACACATGCATCCAGGCTTGTAATGGCATTGTTCCTCAGAAATGGTTCATTCATTCCAGTTCAGCATGCTATGATGGAGGGATGAGGAGAAGCAGGTGAAAGAGAGATGAGCAACAGAAGAGGGAAGAAAATGCCAGGAGAAAGATGTGAAACAACACATTGGGTGGTAAGCTGGTACATAAAGTGTAAGATGTTAAGGAGACATGGAGGGATACAAGAGGAGGTTAGGAATCAATAGAGACACAGCAATAAATACAGAGAATGAGACGAGACGCACGGGAGGCCTTATTTTCGACATTCAGGCCACACAGTGCAAAGCAAATACAGCAGCACAAAGATCAGAACACATGGGGTGCGATTTTTGACATTTTCATAGCTGGTGTACATGACACTTACACATCAGGTGGGTACATTATCAGAAACAAGTAATGTTATACATTTAAAATATAAAATTTTATATTATGTTGTATTGACAGATCCATAATGGAGGGGTAGATAATGATGCATTAGCTTGGTGCAAACACTGTGTCGATTCAAACGAGGATGTACGATGTTAACATACCTGACAAATCCTATAACTTCCTATAGTTTTTTATGTGCTTTAAAGTGACAATCCTTAATATTTCAGTCCTGTTTGATTTAGTGACACTTTGGTACTGCTAACAGCAAACATGGTTTAATACTACGCAGTCAAAACATTTTCATAAAGACTGGCAATAATTGGACTTTTTCTACCATTCTGTGATCAACTGGGCTATGATTTTCTGCTGCACATGACGTGAATCTACGAACAGTGAAAGTGAAAGGAGTTGGATACCTCACTGAGAATTTGGAGGTGTGCAGCCTGTCGCCTGCAGCGCTCCATCTAACAGCTTACTGTGGCTGCTCCTTCTTGTTCCATTACTCCCTGCAATATTTCAAACTGATGCGTTGTCAAAAAATGCCAAAAATGACCGTTGTCTTTTATATTGAATATTGAATATATCCCAACTGTCATTATGGAAAGTGTCTCTCTTGCAATCTTTTAATCTTGAGGGATTAAAGTACCTATTGTGCAGGAAACTGGCAATGCTATTTGGTTTTGCTCAGGTTTAGCAACACGTGTCCACATACCTCCACATCCCAATTATCCAGATAGTCAAAGTAGTCTATGTAGGACAGTATTCAGGGACAGGAGGGTTATATTCAAGAACATAACTCAGTGCCAGCAGTTACTGAATTTGGTTTCACAAACACATTTCTCTCACATTACAAGGTTGCACACATCAGCAATTTCAGGCCACAAATCTCTGATAAACACAAATCAAAACTTTGCTCAACTCCATGACAATTTCATAAAACATGAATGTACTTTGTGTTGTGCCCTGTTGACTTGCTCCAAGCAGGCATGCAGTAGTTAGCAGAAACGTTGATCCACTTTGACAAAAAAAAATTGCAGCCAGCCTCTAGCAAACTCCCTGTAGACCTAGTGTTTTACATCCCAGTTTGGTACACAACAGTTGAGTCACCAAAATATGAAAACAACACAGATAAGGACAAACATTGCCCCACCTCAGGAAAATGTTACTTTGACCTCACAAAGCTGCATCTTGCGCTGCATGCCAGTATAAAAATAGAGCCCACGCGTAGTGAAAAAGAGAACACGAGCTTGTGAGGTCCAGTCCAGGTCCTGTGAGAAGACAGCAAGTGAGTGCATCTTCATTGTGGTTCAAGGCTATTGTTGTTGTGTTTTGTTGGAGTTTTTGGGTCCTCTGCTGTGACTTGGAGCATATGGCCAAGCTTAATCAAGCTAACGATTCCCTTTGCCCTTCTCTTTAAACATTACCAAATGGAGTCTTACTTCACACGACCATACTAGCAAATACAACCATATCAATATTCAGGCGTTCAATCCAAGCGCAAACCAGGGGGTCTGTGGCATTTACTTAACTAACTTGGCTGGTATTTACTCGTACCACATAGGGGAATGGTGGAAAATGAGGCAGATGGTGCATCTAATTGTCTGAGCTGGATTTCATTTCTCTGCCGCCGCTGACTTAATTTTTAGTTAAGAATCACACGTGTAACAGTCATAAGTGGGTTTTCCAGTGGAACAGGCATGCAACAGAAATGAAAAGCTATTCCAAAGAAACCCTGAAAACATGTAAATTATAGAAACTCCAGCAAATGTGTAGCCACCATGCATGTCTTTGTCTACCGCTTTTTAATGGAAATGATGTGCAAATGGGTTTCCACAAAGCCAGTACAACCAAATGGTTTCCAAACAATCACAGCCTCATTTCCAATCTTCGCTCTATTTCTACTTTTTTTTTTTTTTTGCTCTGTTCGTCTCTGGATGACGAGCGTGTCCAGCAGCTACTGTTAGACTCTGGATACAGACACATCTCAGTAAGGCAAAGCAACCTCTTTGGAGGTATAAACAGAAAAAAAAAATGGAGTGGAAAACTGGCATTTCCCTGAATTGTCAGACACAGAGGAAAAGGAGGCACAAAGAAAGGCGGAAAGAAGACGAGGAAAAATACCAGAGAAATGCGTTGGTTAGGGTGGTGACGGCAGGAGGGAGAGATTTGAGGGAGGGGGGGGGACAAACACTTGGAACGAGGGGGAAATTAATTTAGCTGGGAGTGGGCTGTCAGAAGTGGTGATAATAGCAGGGGGTGAGAGGATGATAGCCTTGACATGGAAGTGCTTACTGTGGGCTGCTATGGCATGCTCCTGTGCACACATGGATGCGCGTATAGACAGACGCACACGCTCGTGCAAACGTAGGCAAGTTGGGTTGTCCTCATATGAATATTATAATGCCCCCACAAAGTCACCCAGACACACTAACACGGGCACATGAACACATGCACTTCTTTGCTGTATCAGTCTTCACAGATAAGTGAGCCCTTGCTGTGATGTCTTTTTGAAAATGGGATTTTCCACCATTTCCCCTATTTCACAGATGTTGCATCTAGTGGCAGGGAGGAGCAACATTAAAGACAGATCCAGCAGACAGTGGGCTAACTCTTTGGAGCTCACAGAGCCTCTATGGGAGGCTACCTGTGTCTGATGTACTATGATTGAGGACGATGAAGGACAAGATAGCGAAATATGAGCTTAGACCAAACATACAGCAAGATGAAAACACTGCAAACTGAAACTTGGTTTCTGCTTTTCATTCATTTCTTGTATGTGTTTCATGCACTTATGTAGACACACATAAAAAGCACAAACCTGAGAACATCTGTAGAGAAAAACTTCTCTCGCTTCTGTCCTTTCTTTTCCTGCCAGGTTGCCACAGAATTCAGTGAGTGAAGGATGACAAGTGAAGAGATGGTATCTAGTTTTCCAGGACATTAACACCCTGCATGGTGCGGTGTAATGTTGCGTCTCTAATGCCCACAGCCAGTCATGTTCTCTAATGATGTTGAATCACCACCACAGGGTTCCTGCTAGTCACTGGTGATGGTGGTGTCAGTGGTGATGATGTTTGTCATGGGCACATTTAAAGAAAAACACTTAGACGGTAATTATTGCACCGGCACAGCAAAACCATTGAGGGGTTACACCAGCCAAGGAGACCACATTGTCGCCCAGCACCCTATAAAATCTGTGTTTTTCTCAGATTCAGCTGCCTGGTTTCACTGCTTTATGAATGTCTCTTCTTTTTGAAGGTTGAGATGTTTTTTTTCTGTTGTAGATGTTTTGATCTGAGCCTCAACCCTCTTACCTTTCTCTCATCATTCAGTCCAACACATCGTCTTAACACATTCATTATTACTGTGCCTGCTCCTCTCGGTGTATTTTTTCACCTGTCTCCATCTTTTTAGCTTTTTTTTTTTTACAATGTTTTTCAGGCCCCCCCAACCCCCCATCCCCTCTATCGCCTCTACCCCCTCAATCCTCTCTATCCCTTTGGTCTTTCTCCTCTTGTCTTCTGGTTTCAGGCCATTATCATCCCTGGTTCCAGTCTGATATCATTCCATTTTTATTCCTCTTTTACAAGGAACTATTTCTAAGGCTGGAGAGTCAAAGAGGAACTCGGGCGGCTTTGAAGCGACAATGGTCTCAGTGAAAGCAATCTATATTCCAAAATACTGCTGTTCAAAGTCGGACTTTCATGCTAGCTGAATAGAGGGCACCTTTTAACTCAGAGCCAGTAAAGCTGTCATAAAGTTTTTACTTAAATCTTCCATTCCCTTTTTAGCAGACAGAAAAATTGGATATTAGGCTTTGAAGAAGAAGTCATTTTAACACGGTGGAAGGTATTTGAAGGGTTAACTTTTACAAAATGCAGCAACCTCTGCTATTAATAAGAACAGTGCACATTACAACATACTGGTGGTTGGCTTTATATGATTGAAATATTTAAGAGCTAAAGGTAAGGGAACTCAGAGGGGAATAAAAAAAATCAGAAGTTTTCACTTTGATTTCATTTAAGAGCCATTTCCCAATAACTTGCTCCATGTTTTTATGGAGAAACGTACCTTTATTATTTGGGCTTATTGTTTCCAGTAAAATGGGTCTGGCTTCCTTTCAGCTTCTCTGAGTCTTTATTAGTTTTTAAAAGTGGCAATTACCCTTTAAAGGTCAAACAGCCAATCAGGCCACTTCCCTTCACTGGCACCTTTTAATGACCTTGCTGTGGCAAACATTAATGGCATGGGTAGTTGCTGGATCCCTCTGAGAGATACTTACTGCTGCATTTACATTCAACCTTTGTACTTCCATTTGCTGTACACTCTATACATTCCATTGCACCCATTTCTTTACTAATAAGTCATATTTACACAGGTACATTAGTTTTTCTATAATATTTTCCTTATGTTGACTATGTTACACTGCATTTCTGGCTAAGTGTTGAATGAAACAGTTACGACAATCTGTCAAATTCAGAGTGCCACATGCGGTATGAACAACACATGTACAGTAATTAAACAGCAAAGCAGATAATTTATAATTCATGCTGCAATACCCATGTGAAAGACTTGTATAAACAGGAAAACTAGACACTGCAATTGTGTAGTCACACTGCTACTCTCAAAGGTCGCTCTTCTGAGAACAAAAGCTTCACTTCACTCTTCTTTCCCGTCCTCTAGCAGAGCACCAACACTCATTCATACTGCAATCATAATCAGAGAAAGGTGCGCACATGCACTACCACGCATGCGCAGGTGCCCACACAGATGGTTAAAGACACGTGCATTTAAATCAAGAAAGTGGGCATGCAACATGAAGGGCATAACACATGGGCATGAGCAAACACATGAGCGCACACACACACACACACACTCGAGCCAATCAGCAAGCTTGTCAGATACAAGGAATGACAGCTCTGTAATCAGCAGGTAATGATGGGACCCCCATAGAGAGGAGAGCAGAGGAGAGCAGAGGAGAGGAGAGGAGAGCAGAGGAGAGGAAAGGAGAGGAGAGGAGAGGAGAGGAGAGGAGAGAGCTGTCACGAGGCCCTTCAAAGCAGCATAGGGGGCTGAATCTGAATTGAAATGCAGAGTTTCAATGAAAGCCTGTCAGCACCAGGTGCCTACTGAATGCCGCCTCCACCCAACCTCATACACTCACACACACACACTCTCTCTCACTCACTCACACACACACACACACACACCCTTTCGACTCCTCTCACTTTGCACTCACTCACACCACCTGGCTCATGTCGTCTAAGCACAGTGGGGCATCTCCCTCTCAATTTCTCTCTTCCTTAGGATGAGGAAGATTTACAGTTCATCAGGCTCTTTTTCACTTACATGTGATGAAGATCTGTCTACACTGAAATCATAGACTGATTGGAGCGAGGGCCCACGCTGAGCGCACTCACAGACCAATATAGATATGCAACGACATAGTCTACAATTACGGGCTGGAAACATGAAATGTGGTAATCATAAAATCAGAGGCGAGATGCTGCAGCTGCCTCGCCGCATACACTCACATAGTCACATGAACAAACACGAAAAGCAAATGTTATCTGTGGAATTCATCAGTATGTAAGCTGAATCTTAACTGTGCATCTAACCTCTCATTTCTGACACTCTGTGACTTTCAATACATGAATGCATTTAAAGTTAAGTAAGGTGTCAGAGAGCCAAATTAAAGCAAAGAATGAGATTAAATCTAATGTGTTAGTTGTGTTGGAGCCTTGTTAAAATGACACTGATATATGTCTTATTATATTAATCTGCTTTAATCCTTTAACACCACAGTGGGTCTTCCATATTTAAAACAGAGTATTAAATGACTTTGGATATAAAGTTTTCAAAAATGTTTACAAAGTTGGACTGTAAGAAAGTCTGTTGACAGAAGGAACAGAATAGTCTCAAGGTTACTCTCATGCTCATGTTACCATCACATGGTGTGCAGTTGTCATGGAACTGTAGATGCTCAAGCTCACCATTATTCTGAGCATGATGGCTTACATTTTCTGTTAATATATTTATATTTTCAGCTTCATTTACATACTTTATTGTGCAAATTTTACCTGGATTTTCTTTTTTTGTCATACTGTCTAAAAAGACAAGATTTTAATCTTTAAATATATAACAAGTTCATATTCATTTTTCATGGCAATGGCTGTCTGTGGAAGATGTCTGTGCTAGTGCAACAGTAGGCAGTGAAATATTAACCAGGTGAAGACTATTCATCACAGACTTGTAATCTGCTGTCGCTTAAATGGATTGGCAGGGCTTTAAATACACAGAATAACACAAGACAACGAAGAAATCTAAGTTATTAAAAGTTTTCTGATGCTATTAAATGTTTGCTTACATCAGTAATGTAAAATATGTATAGTATATGTATAGTGACACACAACATTTTGCATCTCAGCTCAAAATGTATGTAGTCAAAAAACAAGTATTATATACCGATTGGGCCTTTCATATATATTTCATAAAAGGTTGCAAGTAACCAGTTTCTCTCACAAAAGGTAATTCTAATTTAAAGAAGGATAACCTTCAATAAAATTGGATAAAACCAATTGTTAGCATTTATTAAACTGAGTGAAAGACTAAAGCTAAAATTGTATTAATTAATTGAATTGTGTGCAATTCATGCTAGATTACTATAAAACAACTGTCACATTTCAGTCTGTACACATAGTGTATGTGTGTGTGTGTGTGTGTGTGTGTGTGTGTGTGTGTGTGTGTGTGCATGTGTGTGTGTGTGACTGTGAAATTGATTGTGGCTGGACAGGAGGCAGGCAGGCAGGCGTGTGGTAGTGCCCAAGGGGCAGGACAGTGCTGAGTGAGCAATACTTCACCTGCACTGGAGACGCACATACACACACATGCATGCACACACAAACATCTCAACTTTGTCACACACACCGTGACCATTAAGATTTACTCTAGTCATCCAGCTCATTGATCTGAGGCAGCAACAGAGAGAAAGGGGCAGAGGAGAGAGAAAGAGAGAGAGCGTGCGCCCTGAGAGGAAAATAGAAAGGCAGAGGCAAACAGAGAGATCTTGACATAAAGATTAACCTTGAAGCAACGGTGCAAATGTGAGCTGCAGAGGGTGAAGTCACCTCAGGCTTTACTGGACACATATCTATTTGTATCTCCTGCTCAGACACTGGGACAATATTTAACCTCCAGCCAACATGATAATTAATACCTGCATTCTGAAGCTAGACCACTCTCAGGTAAAAACACAATTCACAGGCCCTATGAGCCCTTTTGAGGATAATAGACAGATAAAATAACTTTCATCTCCTACAACATGGAGCCTTAAGCTGAGACAAAGACTTCCCTGGAGATCTTCATAGTTTAACATCATCTCTACATCAGAGATGCAGGAAACAGCTTTTACCCGTGCACCTTTCAGACTGCACACATCAGGTTTGACTCTGTGCGTTTGCTGGAGAGGCTTATTCTTTTAACAAACTCAATTCTTTCACGCTGTCCAGCTGCACTGAATCAACTCAGGTTCTTTTGTGTCACCTTTATAAAAATATCAATTCTGTAGCTACAGTGACAGAAATTCCTTGTTTAAGGTTATCAATTCCCGTCAACAAAATAAGAAATGAAGAGCTGTAGCATCACAAAACAAGGGAAATACTGTAGTCTGAAGGATTCCATTTAAAAAAGGCTGCTTCTAGTGTAACCCGAGTAAAGCCAAAATCAAGTCACTTTTACAAAAAATGATGAATCTTGACTACAATGAATCTGTCTATTCACTGACTTATTGTAGCAACTGCACAACTATCTGAGAAATGTGGACTATTGTGGCATCTTTTCATGATTGTAATGATGACCATGAGCACAAGTTCGAGTTTTAATGCAGTCCTAAACTAAACTACTGCCGTAAACTATGTAGATTAAGTCTTTCTTTGGTGTGCAACTTTTTTTTTTTTTTTTTTTTTTTTTTTTTTACAATTTTTGTTGATCTTTATAGTCTTAACATGATAAATCATAGACACACAAATAGAGAGGTGGGGAGTAGTTGCATGAAGAGCGAAAAAGCTTTAAAGATCCTGCCACCCCCATCCTGATATAGTCTGTAGCCCTAACAGTTCAGCACAGTCTCAAAAAAAAATGTGTAAAATGAGCAAAAGCTCAAAAATACATCAGCTTGTCATTATGGTAACTCATATAAAACAATTTGGCCAAGTGTAGGATTTGCTTTGCAGTTAAATAAGGACACCACAATGTTTAAACTTCACCCAGAGTTGTAAAACTTCTTGGCTTGAGTTTAGATTAAAACTCAGGTAGCCAAAGTTGAAAGCAAATATTTGTGACCATCCACTATTTCAACACCACAACCCAAACTTCCCCCAGCATTATTTCAATGTCAAACTCTAACCTGTTTATAGATATGTCTCCTTCATGTAATACTTTAAAGGAGGGCAAAATGTATTTCTCACACTTTTTGTGCATGAAGTACACATTTGCATTTTAGGACATTGTGCTCGTTTCACAAAATCTCAAGAGGCCGGCCTGTAAAGTAGAGTGACAGATTGTCCTTTTCTGCCGCGTGGATTGCTTTGGCAAAAGGTAGCCTGCTGACGAGAAACACTCTGTGCAATAATAATTTCAATGAACAGAAGTATTGATAGTTATTTATGAGACAGGTCTCACATTAAACAGTCTCATAGATTAGGCGTAAATGTATCAATTCTAAATGGTGTAATATAGAGTTTCCGCAATATTGCCTTTTCACAGACTTACTTCAGCCCCTAAGGAATAATAATTCATGTGGAGCAAGAGAGAGCGTCTGAGTACAGCTCCTTGTTAAGTAGTTGAGCTCTTTATAAACGTCACATGTATCCTCTTTTAATGAACAACAGGGGTTAAATCCAGAGCATCTGAACATGTGCACACTAACGAACAATCACAGACATGTTGGCACAGAAATGCTCTCATAAAAATCAGACAGACGCAGACATTCGATCAATATCCAAATACCAGAACAAAGGCAATGTGCAGAAAAGCGTCATTTTATGCAACTCTGTCGGAGCTTTGAGCGAGAAAAAAACCCAACAAGTGCTCTATTGTTGCTTTTGTTTGTTCCCAGGAAGGCTTAACAAGAGAGTCTAATACTCTCTTATTGTTCTCTCCAAACGCCACACAGCATGATGAACTTCAAAGCACTTAGCTCCTGACAGTTCTGCACAGAGTCACACTACAGCCGGCACACCCACACACATAGACCCACGTTGCCTGACCCAGCCACAGAAGAAATTGCCTACACATTAAAAAACCCTATAAACAAAAGATGTTGACCTGGTGTGTAAAAATTCAACTAATGAATCAACATGCTAAGTGAACAGTGGTTTCCCAATAAAGCTTGAGGAAGCGTTTTAATGTGAGACTGCTGATGCATATATAAATAAAAATAAAGAAAACAACATATTGGTCTCACGAACACACATAATGGGAGAGAACGAAGCAGTGAGTTTATTAGGGAGATTAAAGCTCCGGATGCCGCGGCCACACCTTGTGAATATTGACGGATCTGCAATAACAATCACAAAATGGAGAGGAAATACACAAAGAAGAGGGAGGAAATATGATGCAATGAGGTAATAAAGATGAAAACCCAAGGACACGAGACGTCTGCGAACCTGAGAGAGGAGTCAAAAGAGACAAATGAGACATGAATGGATGCAGATGAGATGCATGACAAGAAGCATGACATCAGGGAAGGCGACGCTACTGAGATATGGAGAGACGACAGCATCAAAGGATGAATAATGCTAAATTTATTCCTGTCCTCCATCAACTCCATCTGACTTCTCTCCATTCTCCCAGAGTGCAAACAGCTCTCCATCAACACGAGATGAGATTTTTGCATTTCTCCTGGTCACTTAAAACAGATATACTGTTATAGCTTTGTCAATGGTAAAATGTATTTAGATCAAACAAAACCACAGTTCGATTCATCTTCCTTTATCTGACACACGCACACTCTAAGGGTCACCCAGATGTCTCTCTTTCTCAGTTTCATAATACAAGAGTAGCTGTCTTTGTTCAGCTCTGGGCTCATTGACACTGATATGAATTCTTTATTTTACAATATTCCTGCCTTCCCATCTGTCTAACCATTGCAGCAGCAGACAGAACACCCACTCCGTTTCTTCCTCACCCAGACAAAAATGTCCTCCCATACAGTAGTTGTTCTTTCTCTATCCAATCTGCTGCCCACATTTTTTCCTCCACATCCAGACATCATGTGTGACAGAAAACATTGTAAAGCTTTGTGCATGAATGAGCTTTGCACTACTTCCAGCTCAAGTGTTATTCTTCTCATTAACGACACAATGACATGTCTATTGTGTTTTTGTGTCACAGGTGCATTCATCAAACTAGCTCACACTTCACAAACGCAACAATTTCGATGATAAAAGGGCTCGGTTTGAAATCCTGCTTCTCTCTCTCTGCCTCAGCTGTTTCTCCTCTGCTCTTTATAGTGTGCAGTACCGTACACATCACTCTTCCTGTTGAATTAAGTGTCGAGTACACTGTCCCCATCCCCTTCCAAAACCAAGATCTGCAGAGATGAGAAAAAAGCAAGAGAGAGAAAGAACAGGGGGAAATAGCAGAAAAGACAAATATGTGTGTGTGGGAAAAGAATTGGGTGAATTAGAAAGAAAAATGGGTAGGAGAAGAAAAGGACAGATGAATATGGCACGTCCTAAAAATAAAAAATGGGAAATAAATGCAGGTACGTTATGGAGGTGCATGATAATTTGGTTTACGGATCACAGGAGAATTACAAATAGCGCCACAGCGCTTGTGCAATGTCCGGCACCTGGCAAGCAAAAGTGTTGTTTCAGAGTAAAATCTGACATTTCAAAATAATTTTTCAAAACGAGGCACAGAATTTACAATAAAACATCACCGATTTATCATATACAGCCATGCTAGTTACTCTGTGAGGCTATACTTGGGAACAACAGTGCTTTAAGCTAAATGCTAACATACTTGCAAAGATGCTGATGGGAATGTATTGAGCCAGTTACAGAGGGGCGGAGTCACCAGAGTCATTAGGATACATCCTGGGGACCATTTATAGCTGTACACAATTAAGTGCCTTAAAATAAATTATTGTCGGGGTGTTGATTAGCTCAGTTGGTAGAGCATCCGCCCCATGTACGAAGGCTCAGCAGTGGCCCAAGGTTTGAATCCGATCTGCGGCCCTTTGCTGCATGTCATTCCCCATCTCTCTCTCTCTCTCCCCACATTCCTGTCACTCTTCAGCTGTCTCTGTCAAAAATAAAGCCAAAAATATCTACAAAAAATAATAAAAAAAATACATATTATTGTCAATATTGGTGATATATTTCAGTCTGGAAAGTGGTGGATTGACTGACCAAAGCAACAGACCCACATTGCCCTGTAGCCACGCTGCTACCGGCAAAAAACATCAATCATAAAGTTTGTTAAGAGTATTGTAATCTTGCACATATCATTGCTGTCTTCTCCTGCTCTCACTTCAGCTGTGTAGGAAATGTTACAGGCATGTTAATAGGACCAAAGTAGACATACTGGCAGAGCGACTCTTACATAAAAATGACTCAGGGGGTCCTCGTCAAACTTGGCACCAGCATATTAACTTGACAGAGCAGTTATGAATTACATACAGTACATGTCTAAAAGACACTCGAGATACAGAGACAGTCTAATGTAAAGAGGAGGTGGGGTCTCAGAGAGAGAGAGAGAGAGAGAGAGAGAGAAAGAGCACCATGCTCCTACAGTAAATCAGGCCTGACGGAGTGACCTTTGATAGCCCCAGACAGAAAAGGTTACATGAACGGTGGAGAAAATGGGTCTATCTGTCACTTACCAGCTAGCTATAAATTATGTGTCTGTGCGTATGTGTGTGTGTGTGTTTGAGGTCAAACAAACAAAGAAAACTAGGTGTATCGTTCTTTCATCCAAAGAATATTAACAATAAATTGTTCTCTGTAAAAATCACATCATATACTTTCTTCTTCATACTCACTGAGGGATGGTGAAAATGTTATTTTTTTGTGGTGCTGAACATTAGCTCAGGTAGAGCTATTATATAGACTGGAATGTATAGGTCATTATATTTTTTAACCAAGAATGTGAAACAAACATACACCATATAAGTAGGTTAGAATAGCAAGATATGCATCACTTTCAAATAAATAAATATCCACTTTGCTTCTGCGTTTCTCTGAACAGCACAACACAACATTGGCACAACCTTTACCCAATTCATCAACGCCTTTGTTGCTTTCGCTGTTTTAAACATCCAGTGTCAGGTAGGTCTTTCCCTGGGAGCACTACACTGGGACTAAGGAAGTGAATAATTCTACACATTTGCAACGGCAGCCCCCGTGGATTGATTATAAAAGGTTACCACCTACACAAAGTCTGCTCCACTAATAGAATATGCAAGAAAAATGCATTTCCGTGTTATGACCCTGTTTGATTGTAAAGTGATCTCTGACCACAGCCAAGATTTTTTCTTTTTTTTTTTAAATAACGGCTGATTACCGCCTTTAAAGCAGCAGCCTAAAATTAAGTAGCATTTGTTATGTGGTTCAAATTCCAGTTATACATAATTATATTCACAGTCATCAGCACCTCTGAGGCAGTTTAATAAGTAAATGCTTTGTTGGAAAGCATGATGGCTGTGCTCAACATCTCACCTATTATTGCTGGCAACTCTAATTTAGATCCCAAGCTATGCCAGTTGTCCATGCCCTTGATACTCCCTTAAGTCGCCTCTGCTCCTGTAGTGCCAAATGTGCTAAATTAAGCTTACTGTATTTTACAAACCTCAGCGACCCATGCTATCTAATAAACTACTAATGGAGGGAAACACAGGCATCTCATTAGGAGGTTGCCAAAAGACACACACAAACATACACACATATACAAGCACACGACTTGAAGCAACTTTCCTCTGGCTCAGAGCCGGACATTAATGATGTTCCAGCTGGTTTTAACAACTATTTATTTATTGAGGGAGTAATTTTGCAGTGTAGGGAACCTGATGAAGGTGTTTGGGGAATTCTCATGTATTAATCAACCTGCAGTGTTTGTCTTCTTCTGGTGAAGAGAGGAGAGGAGCAAGGGCCGGGCTTTTACATTATTCACTCACGCACGCGCACACATATTCCTTGAGTAAACAGAGAAAAAAGGGGGCTATTTAAATGGCGACTTGGTGACAATGTGTTGTGATTGACAGCAGAAGGAGGGGGTTGATGGGAGGATTCTGTCAGCGACTGATAACAGCTGTCTGCTTCACTCATGAGAGAGAGAGAGACAGACAGAAAGTGAGAAACAGAGAGAGAGAGAGAGCAAGACACACACACACCCACACACACACACAGCTAAACAGATGCACAGTAATGCACCCTTGCATATATTTCCAATTAAAGTTGTTGCTTGCGTCATTCTTAAGTTACGTAATGCATGTGGAGAAAGGCAGATTACAGAGTCCATCATGTGAATTTCCATCAGGGCAAACAATCCATCGTAGCCTGACACTGCTCTGTACCTCAGATGATAAACAGAGATGCAAAGTCACACATGCACACACATGCACACACATACACACACACAGAGAGACTTATTAAACATTCATCAGAGTGACTTTTGGGTAATGAACGGGAGTCAACAATGAATTATGGATCATATTCTAATGGTTGACTTACCCCTCTCATTACTGGCATGCTAATGTGATTGGGAAACAAATGATTATCAGCTTTATTAGAAAGGGGAAAAGAGCAGGAGGGAACAGGGGCACATGATCCCCAAGACAACCCCACACCACGAATATTTCACATGGAGGAATGAACAAGATGGAGGAAAGAGAAAAATTCAGATATATGAAGGGAAAGGGTGATCAATTTTGGATGCTATCCAAGGTCTTGAAATTATTATTTTATATATTATTTGTGTTAACATTATTCTCATACATCTTCTGAATCTGGCTCAGAACATAAAGTACAACATCCCACCAATTACAGTACACAGGTCATCACTAGTTAAAATGGTGAACTGTTTTGTATGCAGTTAGGGTTTGTTCTAAAAGGCAGATATTTCATCTTGCAAATGTGTTAAAAATGGCAAGTATCACATAATGAATTCCTCTTAATAACAGTACTTCTGCTCCAATCTGCACGGGCCCACAGCTTCCAACTGATGTAATAAATTGGAGTGCATGCATACACACCCTCAGGCATTTATCACAGCACTGGTCAAGGTGGAGACATCTCCCGCAATCCATCTCTCAGTTTATTGGCACCAAAAGACTTGCTTTTATGCTTTGCCCAGAGATTTATGATCGACTAAAGGCGTGCGTGGGTGCGTGCGTGAATGCATACATTAGCAGCATGTGCGCACCTCGCAGTCGGAAAGGATCAGGTTGATGTGCGTATTGACACCTCACCTCCCTCTCACTTCTTCCCCTCCCTGTATCCCTTCTCCCCTCCCACCATCCATCTATCCCTCAATCCATCACCTTCCTTTAAAAGCCTGTTAGGAAACCCAATACCTTTCATTAGCACAGAAAGATTAGCTTTTTAGCAGGAGGGGTGTGTGTTTGAGTGAGACACTGAGCAGAGAAACAGTGGGTGGGAAGGATAAATAAAGATAATCAAAGATGCCTGTGCCAGACAGCCACTTAGTTTAACCTACAGTTAGCTGAGCACATTCAAACACGATCACACAGTCACACATGTGCTTACAGGACATTACACACCTCACAACACTGATATTAAAGGTTTTGGAACAGTTAGAAGAGTTTCATTCCAAAATAAGATACCCGCCATTAGAGAGAACTGACACTGACTCCAACAACACATTGATTGCTGGCATGAAAGTAAAGCTGATTATGGATTATAATTAAAGTTATGAGTCATTTTAATCCGTCTGCTTGCAAAACACTTTTGATGATACAATCATTTGGGTGGTTGAAATGTTAACTGATGAATTATAGATAGCATCAAATTGAGATGAAATAGCATGAAATTCATCATAAAGTCATTGATCGAGATGGAAATCATATTGTACTTTACATACTCCTGGCAATATCTTTGGTGGATTACACACACTATGGGAAAAGACAGCCGATCTTTAATGTTCCAACAGAAGCTCTTTGAGGTTCATTATTGACCCTCAGCTGCACTGGGTAGTTTGTCTGGATGTCAGTAAACAGAAAAAAGAGACAGCTATGCCCTATTCCTTTTAATAAAGGCAGCCAGATATTGCTGTACAAATTCTCACATGTTCGAGTGAGATCCGTGTTTATTACATCATCTGTATCTGATTGTTGGACCCTGAGGAACCCCTATGTGTTTTAATCATATAGCACAACAGTAAAGACTTTTTTAAAAACTGTAGTAATTGATCTTTCTGGCCATTTGGGAGCAGTACAGCATGCTGTAAACACAACATTGACATATAATCACCCTATACAGTAAATATGGTGAATAAGATAGCAAATAGATGCCCAATTACTGTACACATCAAGCACACACAGAGCATCATTATCATTAATTTTGAGTCCCTCTCCTCATACGTCTGTCTTTGGTCTCCGCCAACTCCTGAGAGAAACATCTTTAGCTGCTAAATGTTCCACTGTGTTCTTTAGCTAGTTGCTGTTTCATGATGGGCATGTAGCATACGTTGGGTTACCAGAGCTTTTTTGCTGAAAAGTAGAATCAAGATTAATAAGAGTAGTAAGACTGGAACAAAGCAGCTAAAGCCAAAACAATGAGTTGAAACATGCTGAAACACTATGTAGAACTGAGGACAACTACTCTTCCTGCTTTTGATTATTAACATCACAACTTCATAAGGCATTAACTTATATGTTTCTGCTAGAATAGAACAGATACTTTAATGATCCCTTGATGGGAAAAAAAATTCACTCAAGCTTTTACATATATAGGCCTGAAATACAACCACACACACACATACACAGGGCTCCAAGACATGGAAAGGTGGAGAGATGGTGGAGTAATGGGCAGCTATGTAGTGGCACCCTGAGAGCAGTTAGAGGTTCGGTACCTTGCTCAAGGGCACCTCGGCAGTTTCCAGGAGGTGAACTGACACCCCCTCCAGCTACCAGTCCACCCTCCATACTTTAGTTCCCAAGCCAAGTCCCTGTGGACTGAGCCACTGCCCCCTTATAGCTACTGCTATAAGATGCACTTAATGTTTTTTTATGTAATCAAAGCTGACTTTTTTATATACTGTAAATGCCAATACACAATCTGATTCAGTGTGTGTATGCAATGATTTAAGGGCCCCTTGTGTTTTATTCATTCACAGATAAGTATGACGTAGAAGCACACACACACTGATTAGGCACATTTTGAGTAATCTTGAAGGACTTGCCATCAGTAAAAACAATACCAGTGCATTTCCCCTGGGATAACAGAGCAGTCCTATTAATCCATCAGACAAACACACCTTACCGTACAGCACACACTCACACATAAACAGAAAACAGAGTTATTTAACCCACTATTTCCCTGGAGAGACGGTCTTTAACAGTAACAAAGCAGTGTCCAATCACTTACATGCTTTTCCCTGGTGCCTCCTCTTACCATAGAAAATAATCTGGAGAACAAGATTACGCACACACACACATACACCTTCACCTAATACCCATCAGCTTTTGGGACAGAGGAAAATCTATATTTCATCTGAGGAGCTGAGGTGTTTGTGCACACGCTGAGTTTGTTTGTCATTAGGCCTAACCCCTGTGGCTCACCTAATCAGGTTGCTGTGTATGTGTGTGTGTTTAATTCTGTCTGTGTGGGTTTGAGAAAAGGGAGAATATGACTCTGTGTGTGTGCGCGCATGGTCGAAAAGTGTCAAGGAGTAAGAGGCGTGGGAGACAGATTCGTGAAAACACACACTTGAGGCCGAATTAAAGTTATCGATCGGCCATGGCATGCTCTCACACAGAGATCAAAGCTTAACCCTGATCAATGACATTTGTTTGTTTGTTTGTGCCTGCGTGCGTTTTTATGCATCATCTCAATTTCAATATTTCTAGAAAGCTGCATTAATATTCTTAGACTTCACATGCTTTATAATCACGCATTATTTTCTCTATTAGGCTTTGATGTAACAAGACTAGAAGTCTACAGCCTGCTTGGGGCTGTATGAGGTGCTTTGGGCTAAATGTTATCAGCATGCTGAAATGATCGCAATGACAATGTTAACACGCTGATAGTTAGCATGAATAATGTGGGGGCGGCTGTGGTTCAGGTGGTAGAGTGGGTCGCCTAGTAATCGGAGGGTTGTAGCTTACCTAGTCCAGTCGCAGTCAATACTGAACCCCGAATTGCTCCCAATGGCTGTGATTGTGTGTGTATGGGTGAGCTTAGTACCAGTGTAGGCATTTTGAACAGTATCCAGTTGGCACCTTGCATGGCATCCTGCATTTGGTATATGAATGTGTGTGTGAGAATGGGTGACAGAAAGGAGCTATAAACATAGAAGTCCATTTACATTAAAGATAATGGCAAAATTTGACCAGCTGGTGGTGTTAAGGGATCCCCAACGTTACTAGGATTCAGCCTCTGAGGACCATGAATACCTGGCCCAAAGTAGTGGTAAATCTTACAACATACATGTGGTCCCTGAAGCAGACTGCACGTGCCACATAATAACTGTTGCAAAACAGCTTGAAGCCCTATTCTCCTGACCAGCCAACCTTGCCTGTGGCCCAACTATGTGCTCAGCTAACTAACTACTCAGAGTTTCCCAAAGCATTTTAGTGCAAAGCTGTCCACTTTCCATACAATAACACTAGAACAAATGTCTTTTTGCTAATAAGGACATCGGACAGCGCCACAGTTAACCTATATGCAACATTAAACTAATTGCTGGCCACTGCAATAATTGCGAATGAATGGCACCAAAATGACAGACAATCAAACTCTGTGCCCTACAATCTCATTCACCAGAGTGAAACCTCGGTCTATCATTTCCCCTCTGTCTACCTTCATTAGCGTGTCTTCACATGTAATGGCCAAGCACTGTGGCAGACAATCAGATGAAGTAGTTATTTGAAAGGGGGTTGGTGGTACAGTTAGTGTGAAAGTGTGTCTAATTCCTTGCATTGTTCTTGGACATATTTTAGTGGAACCATGGAAATGTTCAGCTCCTTTCACCTCACTAGGCTAAACCACTGACCATGAAAAAGATATAGGGTACAGTATGGTATTACTCCTTATCTAATCGCATCATAGGGGGTCCTAGTCCTCTTCAGCTCCACCACTGGAGAGGACCAGATATGTGTAATTTGTATTTGTTCAGAAGCTACCCCGGAGTATTTCACTCCTCTTTTATCATTTTATGGTCTTAATATCTCTGAGGTGAGCAGATGATGATAAATCAATAGAAACAATACTTTCTCTCTATGTCAAAGACCAAGAAAACACACTGTGTGTGTCTGAGCCTGAATCTGCAAATACACTTCTACTGGTTTGTGTGTACTAGCAGCAGTATCTGTGTGAATACCTATGGCAATATGCTTACTATATGCCCACAGTGGAGTTATGCCTGATCCAATTCAGCTATTGATGAGGAGTACACATAATGCACATCTCCCCTGAGCTTATATGGGTATTCATAAGCAACAAGAGGATGAGGCATGAGAGAAATTTTGATTTAGAACATCTCGGGGACATACTCTGGAGCCTGACAGAGAAACAGCCCCATCTACAGGCGTTAAGTGTGACTGCAGACTAACACAAAACCTCCCCACTCACATGGGGAAGGTTTTGTACCTAACTTTAAATTCCAGTGCATCTCTTTGTCTCAGCAAAGCTTAATGAGCCTCCTGAGAGCACGCCCAGGTGAACTTGCTGTAAGAGGAAACTACCTGTGTCTAACACAGCACAGAACAATGCTGTCTTCTTTTTTTTTTTTTATAAAGAAAATACTGTATCTGCAGATTTTGGAGGGGACACTGCAGTACTTTGCCAGTGAAATAAGGGTGTTCTCTTACACAAAGTGTTGACTTAGTGAACAACATCCTGGTTGTGGTCAGCATGGACTCAGCGTTTCTGAACACAAGTTGCTGGGGTCCCCTCAACTAGAAAGCACTTCCACTTGATATACTCACAGGATGGCAAGCTCAGGGCTTAAATACACAAACACACACATCCTGGGAGATTGGACATGCTCTCTAACCCCTTCCTGTGTACACAGACCTGCCTCTCAAATATCACTGAGTCCAGACAGAGGAGGAAGACCTTTGCAGAACAAAGGAGAGGTTTGATAAAGAAGAGCTTGCTGGTGACACTCCGCCTTTTCTCCTAACTACAAAGAGAACGCCTGCCCCTGGTGGCTCGTCCGATTTGTCCCCCTCCCTCGACTCATTTCTGCTTGGGGAAAAACACCAAAGACGTAGAAACAGGAAAAATGACAGGACAAGAGAGGGGGCATTTTGAAGTGGGTCAGATTGGAGTGATGAAAGGGAGAAGTGGAGAGTTGCAGAGTGGACAGGAGATGAAGGTACAGAAAATGGAATAGTAACAGGGGTTTTTGAATAAAAAACTGAGATTAAACAGAGTCACCTTGACAACAGGGGTCATATTTCATCCAGGTTGACACTCGTTGTAAAAGGTACCTGAGGTGTCAACTAGCATTTTCACATGTTTACTCCCTAAAGCAGAATAGAAAACTGCAAAATTGTGCAATACATTAGCATCAGATAAAATGCACATTATGATGGAATTTGCTTGCTCCAACCAACTCCACAGATCTCTGCCAATAGTGCATGCATGTATGTGTGTGTGTGTGTGTGTGTGTGTGTGTGTGTGTGTGTGTGTGTGTGTGTGTGTGTGTGTGTGTGTGTTTCCCTAAAAGAGCTGGCAGCCATGCAGAGGTATGAGACAGATGTGTGTGATGGTCATTACTGTAATCGCTCCATTTAGTTCATCTACCCTGGGAGGGATGGCTGGTCAGCACCATCTGGACACACGCACACAAGCACATACATGGCAATCACCAGCCATGGTTGGGTCTCAAGGGTAGTCAGCCAGCAACAGGAGGGAAGCTCTGAAATGATCATTACATGTGTGTGCGTTTGTGTGCCTCTGACAGTGTGTATGCATTTGCCATCTTTGTCACTGTCTCAATTTCTCTCTCCCCCTCTCTTTCCCTGGTGACATTTTTCTTTCTTCGTGCTTTTTTTGCCCCCCTCGTCTTTATCCTCCTTTTTCATCCATTTCTCTCCCCTGAGTCCAACTGCTTCAGAAAAAAACAGGAATCTGTCGCCTTTCCCTGGAGACTACAAGACAAAATGAAAAAGGCCATGGTGAGTAGTACCAAAGTGCGGACTTGTTCGAGACACCCAATGCCTGAGGAGATGATGGTCGCTATGGTGTGTGTGTGTGTGTGTGTGCGTTTGAAAAATACAGAGACCTCAAGCTCATCTACATGTAATTTTCCTCCCCTGACTGAGGACAAGGAAAGGGTGATGAGGAGAGAGTAGTAGAGGAGCGGTTGAGGGGAGAGACAGACAGAGTGTGAGCTCCGGACTCAAGAGCGGCAGTCTGATCGTCAAGCAACACGTCGTCATGACAACGGCAAATGGAGAGAGCGGGGAGGAGAGGTGGAGAAACAGGAGGAGGAGAGAAAGAATTGAGGGAGACGCTTCAGGTTAAAACTACATTGCTGAGAGATAAAGTAAGAGTTTATCTGGTGCTTTGCTATGCTACATTGAAGCAGAATATTACATCCACTTACAGGTGATATTTCAGTTACAGTCAAGAGCTGGGAGTTTAAATATTGCCTGAGGATACGTTTTTCCATTTGCCCTCTCATTCCTCCTGTTTACATTACTCAGCAATGACTCTGTTCAGAACTACTCTTGAATATTTATCACCAATAGCTGGCCAAGTGCATATCTCTATTCTGCTGTTGCTCTTCTGCTCCTTCATCACTTTATTCTCTATCTCATTTGTATTCTGTAAGCTCGCTGCCCCTCCTAATTCTCCACCCCAGCATACACCCCTCTCCTTTTTCCCCTTTGTCTCTCCATTGGCTCCCTCTCCTGCTCCTCTTGTCCCCCACCCGTTGTCCTAAGATCTTTTTTTCTGGCCTCCGTCCCTCCATCCCTACAGAGTAGAGCTGACATTGGGCATGAGGTCAGAGAGATGGGCAGTCATGCTCCTGCTGTCAGCAGGCTCAAATGGGCTTAGATACAGTGCGTGGAGACACCCGAGGGACACCCTGACTTGCCTTGGGCTCTGGACAGGCATTCACACATATACACAAGCCTCACACATTCAATCACACACTTTTGTAGGCATATAATAGTAGAAGCGCATGCGTACATTAAAAATCAAGAAAAAAACGGCACCCTGAGTATCTTATAAAGGACATTCATTCAAACTGTATGACGTACACACAAACACTAAATGAATGTGTGAAAAGAACATTCATACAAGCACACACACACACACAACATACACAAATACACACATGCTTATGAAAACAGATTGAGGCATGGAATTACAGATTTCAGAAAGGACAAATTCCCTTGGAGAACTGCCATGGATTACTGGCTGGTATAGCCAGTGTTGCGAACAATGGAAATATTCACAGCTGATGAATGCTAAACACTTATGTTAAAAATAAAGACATAACCCTCCAAAGGTCATATGCGTCCATTAAGCATGTATACGTCGTGTGAAGTGGAAAAAAAAACACTTCCATCTAAAGTATCTTGAGAAAATTAAAATGATATGGTTGTATAAACAAGGATAAACTGCATTTTACACTATGTAGGAAGACTAGAGATGAGGACACTTTACAGCTGTTAAATAATAATCTATTAGAAGGATCCTCGTGTATTTGTAGGCGTTGCATAGCCCTACATTAAGATCAAATGTCTGACCATAAGGTTAGGAATACACTCAAATGTCAAACATCTCAGAAATGCTCTGCCTTCTCCAGTCAGCCCATTTAAAAATTAGGATATGATTACATTCATGTATTAAGGTTAAACTCAGAAAGTGGAGGATCTTTAAAAGGGTAATCATTGCTGTGGTATTTTAAGTAACACAGTTAGAGAAATGTCCCATTTTTCCACATTTTTATATAAATGGCATAACGTGTGTAATAGGATGTCATGGCTGGGGTCACTTTGGATTACAGTTGAAGGATGCCGTCAGAAACATTGTACCACACTGCCCCCATGTGGTGATCATACACATAACATAGGTTAGACTAAAGACCTCTTCTACTGTATTTGGATGAATTTGACTAGAAAGCCTCTCTCTTTTTGTAGCAGTTGTCACATTCTTTCAGATATGATGCTAAGAAATCAAAATTAATGCAACTTTCCAAATTTAAATACTTTCTGGCACACACACCAAGACAATTATTCATTTCACAAATTATAGTTCTTACTATACGACTACTATTTGTTGCCAAGTGAAAATTTCTGTCCTGTTATATCACAGAAAACCTTACAAGTGCATTATAAGTGTAATATCATTACCTGTCCTGGAGGTGTCACTGTCATTAGGTCTCCTCTGAAGGCTCTGGTTACAGGATTGGGTTGCAGGCCATACAGCTACATAAACAGCCTCCACCATGCAGGATAATGAAGCCAGCCCCTGCTGCGTTGTCACAGTGACAAGTTAACCTATCCACCATGGTGTGTATCACTTTTCCAGCCGGTGTCCCTCGGAGCTGGAGAAGAGAGAAGAAACATAAAGTTGGGATGGTAGAAAGAGTGCATCATTGTTATGATTGGGGAATCGTCCACTTGTAGTTTCTTCATCTTGAAAGGAAGGATTTAGGTAAGTTTGTACCTTTTATCTCACTCTTTCACATCCTCTACACTCTGAATTAAATGGTAATAGCCTTTACTTATTTCTTCTTACCGCCAGTTGAGTCTTCATGGCTGAGGCTACCAGCACAAGCAGTAACAGAGGAGGTTTGGGCAGTGGAGGAGTGCGTGTCCCCCAGGAGCCTTCTCTGAAAACTGGGGTAGTGTTGTCAGATGAGAGGGTGGACTTCCTTCGGGAGCAGGCCTTCTGTGTGCTGCGAGTGAAGACGGATAAGTGGAACCGCTTCATTGGAGCAGAGGAGAACCAGAAGATTATACTGGATTTCTTGGACCACATCTGGACCAACAGACTGCTACTCTTCACTGGGCCTGGAGGGACATTGCATGCAGGGGATGCTCAGGTAAGAGACACACACAGACATGAAGTGAGTTTATAAAAAGTTCAGCATCTGCTTTCATAAATGTTTTTGTCATTTTCTTTTTCATCTTCCCATCTTGGCTAAAGTCAATTTTGTAGGTAAATTCAATTATGGTTATAGCCTTGAGTGAATACTAATGCACTGTATGTTAGAAATGCTATATGCTAATATCCCTGAGGTGAAAATACCGTGAAACGATGATGTGCACACGTACACAGTGTATATGATACTGAGGTACATTATATTATTGGTTTGCCTGCGTGGTATGAAAACACAATTCATTAAAAAAAGAAAAAAAAGATTGCAGCAAAATTCGTCACATCCTGAGAGAAGAACGAATAACACCCTCACGTACATACAATTACAAACTGAATTTAGCTTCAATGCATAATATGTTAAAAATTCTGTATCCTGATATCCCTGGAGAAACATGAAGAACACTGTCATGTACATACTGAATTCAGCTCTTCCACAAGACAACAAGCTGACATGCCGACATTTAAGAAAATCTTCTGGCCTTGCTATCTACACTCCATCTAACATACACATTCTTTGAAATAAGTCACTACTTATTTCTGGTGCTTTCAATGCCGTTGAAAGCATTCCCACTGTTTTTGCATCTGTGAAGACGTCCCCACCATGGAAGACAAAGCTGCTGTGTGTGCTAAAGAGAGGCGTCAAGAGAATCGCCCGCCAAGGATTCAGGCACCAACTCCGGCTGGGGGAAGTGCCTGGATACCCCATGGAGCATCTACCTGTTGTCATCTCTGAGGTGGGCTAGTGTGGGTGTGTCTGAGGGTAAAAAGTCTAACGCATACACCAATGCAGGTAACATACACTGACTCACTTCGTTATGGACACTTGTACAATCCAATGTGATCCAATGCAAAAACTTTGCTATAAATTCTACCTTTACAAAGCTTAAAATTTTCCAGTTTTTGTTGAAACTGTCAGAGAAGTGTTAATTTAATTATTATGTTTATTATTGAGGTTGTAGTTTGCACTGGTCTTAAACTAGACTGCATTATAATGAGAGGTGTTTCTAATATTGCACACATCAGAGGACCATAATATTAGAACACTTCTCAATATAATGCAGTCCAGTTTAACACCACTGCAAACAACGACCTCAATATTAAAACACAGCATGAGTTGTTGTATTGGATCACATTGGATCGAAGTAACTAATGAATTGGCCAGCTGGTGTGTGTGGTATATGTGAAGATATAAGTTTTCCAGCTCAGAATATTGCTGGCAGATGGACAAAGAAAAGATGCATGGTGTGTTTGTAATACAATATGTGTCCATTTAAAACAGCTTGTGCATACTGAATAGGTGCTGGTGTGTGTGCTGTCCAACGGTCTGAACCACGAGGACTGGCCGCGGGTGGTGTCTGATGACATCCATAAGCACCTGGAGAAGCTGAGGAACAAGGTGGTGACCCTGCGAGGCCGCGCTGAGGGACGAACACTACTGCCCTTACCGCTGTGTGTGGAGAGGACACGGCCTCAAGACATTGTCCTCAGGTCAGTGCAGGGCTTGTAGCCTAGCATCACTTACTAATGTATAAATCGTCAAAGGTAACTAAGACAGCTTATATTTGTCTTTATCCCGGGTTAAAACGACACTCACCCCTTTTCTAACTGACTTCCAACCGTTCGGTCTAGTAGCCGGAAGTGACATGCCGCCTGCTTGTCTTGTGACACGCCGTCAAAATAAAACATTAACTAATAATAAATAAAACATCACGAAATTGAATATTGTACTATCAGGTTCACTCGTCTATATAACTCTTATTTGTATGTCTCCATATTCAATTAGATTTTGAGAGCCGTACAACACAAGCAAGTATTCAGAAAAAAAAAAAAAAAAGAAAAGCAAGGGCCATTTCCGGTTACAAATTGAGAATTTAGCTGATTAAACTTATTTATTCTGTGGAACATGTTTCATCTACAGTTAGCTAGAGACTATAAAGACTCCATGAGGAAGTTTCTTTAAAGCAGTGGTAAGCAGTAGTCAGTTGAAGTGCAGAGTTCAGTTTGGCTAAACCAATGCACTAACATTAGCTGTATTAATGTCAACAATACAAGTATGAAGTTCATACATTTCATGTAGCTTTTATGAAAGTAACATGTACCTTGTGGAGAGGCATAAACTATACTATTGCCATGTGTTACTGCATAATAGAGAGAGTAAGATGTAATGTATGGCAACATATTTGTCACATATTTGTAAGGTTACATAACAGGGTTTTTGTTAAAGGTCCAGTGTGTCAGATTTAGGGGGCTCTATTTACAGAATACAATATTCATGACTCTGTTTTCATTAGTGTTTAATCACCTGAAACTAAGAAACATTATGGTTTTGTTATCTTACCATCCACGGAGTCTGCCACATTGAACCACCATGTTTCTACAGTAGCCTAGAATGGATAAACTAAAGACTGGATCTAGGCGGGGCATTTTCGTATTATTCACTTGTTTTGCAGCCTCTGTAGTTTCACTTTCACACTAAGAAGGAGAGGATGAACCACTAGATGCCATTAAATCCTACACACTGGTCTTTTAAAGTGAATTTCGGTTGTGTGCTTTAGAAGCTGATTGTGATGGCATTTACAACTTACTAGAATATTTTAGTCCTATTTATAGTTTGCCTGCTGTACTTCCATCTTCCACACCCATATTCCCACTTCTATCCACACTGACTGTCCCACTCTCTGTCTCCTTCAGCCCCACTGGTTGGCCACTGGACCGTGGCTTGTTATACTCTATAGAAACTCTGATAGTTCAGTGGTCCGGACAGATATGGAATGTCCTGAAGAAGGACTCTGGTATGGTGCTGCTCCAGGGAGACCATCCAGGCCCCATTGTAGAGCTCCAGTTCTGGACCACTCAGAGGGAAAACCTGCTGGGCATCCAGTCACAAGTATGACATTGTTTTGTGGAAGTTGACTGGGGTGTCATTCAAAATGTAAACTGCAGCTCTCAAAGTACCAGAAATAGATGTGTTTTTAATTCATCGACTGGATCTGAGACTTTTGTTATTCCCAAAGACCAAGACCACAGCTTGAAGGGATGAATTATAAATGACCCAGAACAGACCCCAAATGTGTTGCATGACAAAGCATACATTCCACTACTGAAGTGCTACCTATTTATCCTTCCTCATTAGCCAAGGTTATATAGAGTTAGTGTCAACTTTATTTGGTACACCTGTACAATATAATACAATCTAATACAACATTTCTGCCATTAAGTCTACTTTGATAATGCAGCAATAAACTATTAATTTAATTTACATATTTCCTGCATTGTAATAAAAAAGTGAACATTATAAACGTTGTTGCAATAGATTGTAAAGGACAGGAGCACATAATAAAGTGGCCACTGGGTATTTGTCCTTCTTTTTAGATCCAGAGCCCCAAAGCGGAGCACATCATGGAGATCCTGAGAAGAGTCAAGAGCAGTTATTACTCCTCCTTCAAGGACATCTGCCTCAAAGTCAATGAGGGTAGATCAGTATTACTCATCATTTGGAAGTGCTAATTAATTAATTTCATCATTCTTTCATTTAGTTTCTCACAACCTGACTTCCCATTTAGTTGTACTTAAGAAACATATTAAGCAGTGTCCTCCAGCACAGTTTCTTCATTCTTCAAATACTCAATCATTTCTTCCTAATTACATACATATATTCTAGCTTTGCAATGTATGGCAACATGGCAATCACATTAAACCACTACATGTTTTTAATTCTGTTTGATTTATCTATCTATTAGGATTATGTTACCCATTGGTATTTCTGTATGTGATTGTCATAGCGGTGCTAGAAGCAGAGGACATAGATCTGTATCTACGCCCTCTGAGGAGACTGATCAGCAGCTTAGAGGAGATGAGTTTCCCACAGGTAGATACCTTACTGCCTCCTCTTTTCCACACACTGTGTCTCATTTGGAGCCGTTCCCAATACTACTGCACTCCAAAGCGCATGGTGGTCCTCCTGCAGGAGTTCTGCAACCTGATTATTGAAAAGGTAGAGTGATACACTTATGTATTTGTGAGAAAGATGGAGACAGAATAAGAGATATTAAGTAACTTAAACAGCTGATCTTAATGATTATATGTCTGTGTCCAGGCCTTTGCCTACCTTATCCCTGAAGAGCTGTTTAAAATGGAGCTTGAGGAGGGGGTGGAGAGAGTCCAGATAACCATCTCAGTCCTGCGCACCTTCAAGCAATTGTTTCATACCCACCGCCAGCAGATCCCCAAATACTACAAACACGCCGAGACCATCAAGCTGTGGGACTTTCCAGCTACACTTGTGTTCCAGCGTTCAGACTGCATCATGGAAAGGCTCCTTATGATCAAGGTACCAGAGTTATCAAGCATATCTCTGCGTGTGTTAGTTTTTTAAGAAGATTAGAAATGGGCAATCTGGCTGTCATTCCTCAAAAAAGACGCCAGAACAGAAGCTATTATTTTCTAAATTATTTTCTAATGTTTGTGAGGTTGTGTGTGCATGTGATTGCATGAACGTATGCATGCATGTGTGTACATGGTAATTTCAGATTTGCAGTTGCTACATTTGATTGTCTCCATCTTATCCCCCTGACGCCTTTTCTCCTTTCATCTACAGGAACTTTTTGCAACAGCGCTGGATTTTCTGAAACTGGAGAAGGTTGAACTGGGCGGATCAAGAGGGAAAATCCTCAGTGAGATGGTTTTCAGCATGAGCGAGGAGTTTCATGATCACTGGCGGGCCCTCAGAGAGAGCAAATATGACCCCCTGGACTATACTGATGATGTGAGGCCTAGTTAGATTGTGACACTTGTCTTTGATATCACACTGATATATAACTAATAAGCCCCAAAGAGCTATGATTCACAGCAGTTTATAAGTGGCATTGACTGACACAGTTGAATAATAAAAAATAATAATTAGATGTTATTTTTCTGCCCAGCAGTACAGTAATTGAAAAGTAGCAAAGCAAAGTAGTTGCTAAGCAACACGCAAGAATCAGTGACAGCAGGCTTTATTAGTCAGTGCATCAATATTTAATTTACTAGATATTTTACAGCTATTTTACCACAGCTTCCAGTGTGAACTCAATCAGAAATTGATCTGTGTTATAGTGTTTGTTATTCCAACCAATACTGATCAACTCAGCTAACTGAGAACTTAAAGTACTGCAATAAAAATGTAATGCATTGAAAACTGCCTAATAGGTGAACTCAAAGCTTGTTATAGGACTGAAAATATCCATAATTTCCTGTACCTAATGCCATTTTGTGTCCAGGATTTTGTCCGTCAGTACAGGCGTTTCATGGAGCAGAGCAGAGATTTTGACCAGAGGCTAGGAACTGTCCTAAATCTGGCCTTCCATCACTCCAAAAACCTGAAGTCAACCTTTAAGGTATGTGTGTTACACCCTCAGTCATATACTTCCAGGTCAAGTGCTGATCAGTCACACTTTTTCAATATCTGTGTAAAAAGAGCAAGCAAAGAACTTGCAGTATATTAGCGCTATATACTATATTATTAGACTATATTGTTATACACTATATTATCAGTAGCTCACTTGGTTGAGCATGCACCTCATGTACCAAGGCTGTCCTTACTGCACCGGCCCAGGTTTGATTCCAGCTTGCAGCCCGTCGTGTGTCATCCCCTCTCCTGTACAGCTGCACTATCAAATAACCATAAAAAAAATAAGCTATGGAATCTCCAAAGTAAATCAGAACTGTAATATTGGACATCATACATTACTGAACATGCCTACTGAGCAATGTCTTAATGTGCACTGTCCTAAAACTGCACTGTTGTTGTGTCCCATCTAGTTGTTGAAGATTTTCAGCACCCTGCTTGAGAGACCCAGGATCCACCAACTATTCTCTCCTAACTACAATGTGTTGTTGACCATGTTCAACCAGGAAATAGACCACTGTCAGTTTATACTTGATCAACACAGAGATGGGGTAAGAGAGGTTAAAAAAAATAGTTTGAATAAACTAAGAGAGAGTAGAATATGACACTTATGATACTATAATTTACACACGTAATGCACAATGTGCCACAGTTGTTTAAAAAGTATTAACTTATCTCATCAGCCAAATTAATTCAGCCTGTGTGTTTCAGTTGCGGTCAGGCTGTGCTGTCCTGGGGAAAAATATGCCATCAGTGGCCGGCAACCTCAAATGGTCACAGGAGCTTCGGAATCGCATCCTCACTGACAGGAGCAACCTCTGCCAGCTGGCCCATATGTATGGACCAGTCATATTCATCACACACAGACACAATTATCTCATGTAACAAGTGTCAGATCTGTTGTTGAGTTGACCTGTCATACACACTGATAAAACAAAATGTTCTAAGAATATAGCTTACCCCGATGGTGCTAGCTAAGCTAAAAGCTACAAGTTTAAAAAATGAATTTATCAGTTTTTCAAAATGATTGTTTAGCTAAACTATTTGCAAGTAAAGGTTTTACACTGTGATTTTGTCCAGTTTGAACATCATAATTAAAAGAGTAATTGTTAGGAGTACTAATTTAACATTGTCAGATTAATGATGGACAGAATTTATTAAGTATTAAACTCAATGTGGCAGAACCTACACATTCTTATTCCTTGTCAAAACCTGGGGACCTATATAAAAATTATGCATCATCAGTTCACAATCAAAGCATGCACACTGCAAGAAAACTTGTCAACCATGTACAAAATACAGGTAGCATTTATATTTTACTCATTATTTTCATTTTTCTTTGACCTCCCACTCTCCCTTGCAGGCCTCTTGGGTGTGCTGAAGCAGACGATGTCCTCCTGAAGTGTGAGCGCGTTCTGGAGGTTCTGGACCAGCATGATCAGGAGCTTTTCTCAGAGTGGACTCAGGGACTTGAGGAAATCTGTCAAACCCACCTGAAGGAACCTCTGCTCACTGTGGACACTGACACAGGCCTGTTCCAGGTCAACTTCAGCCCTGCAGTAAGCACAGAGAAGATGCAATCACAAAGCGAAATGTATTAATTAGTTCAAAAATTTACATACTAGTATACAGGGTTTTCTCTGGTGTGAAGTAAATCATTAATTAAACTTAATCAACATAATTAAACTTTTAAAAAGTTAATTAAAATTAAAAAAGGTTAAGTCATTTAAATATAAAATTGCAGCAGCAATAAATATGTATAATCAGCTATGGAAAGTTCAGACACTATAACCCAAGGATAAACAACTTATCTGATGTACTTGTGTACTTGTGCATGTCTTCTAATATACTGTATATGTGTATGAGCACTTTGTTCTAGTGTACTTAATAACAATGATTAGCCTTCTTATAACTACCACTCAATTATTCATATCTTAATGAGATCTCCACTTTAAAATGCTGTTCCTTTCTGTTCACATCTTTTCCATCAAGGTAAAAGGAAGCAACAAATGAACTACAACTTTGGATTCATCAAATAGTTCATTTTTGCTCTCTCCCTCTCTCTCTCTCTCTCTCTCTCTCTCTCTCTCTCTCTCTCTCTCTCTCTCTCTCTCTCGCTCTCTCTTTTTCTCTGTCTTTCTCACTCCCCAGCTGACATCAGTACTAAGGGAGGTGAAGTATCTAAGCATAATGAAGAACCAAAACATTCCTGAAGCAGCTCTTCATCTCTACTCCAAACGGGAGAGACTCTACATGGTGGGTAATTAAGTGTCAGACAGCTATGTTTGTGAACTCTGTGGCTGTAAATATTTTTTAGACCTGTGAAATATGGTAAAAAAAATGCATGAGCGTTAAAGTCTTAACGCTGTATTGTATTCTGTAGTACACACAGACACTGACCTTGGTGACACAATGGTACAACCAGCTCCACAGCACCATACTGGCTGTAGAGCTGGGATTGGTGAAAGGTGAGATGGATAAGACGAGACACCAGTTAGATCCAGCCCTCCGGGAGCTGACCTGGGCTCAGGACGACCTCTGGGATTACATTCAGGGCACACGAGACCTGGTCAAGGTGTGTGAACATTTCCAGGAATCTTTTGACTGCATTGTCAGCAAACAATCAGTGTTACTTACTGTTTCTTTTCAGTACTCATCTTTGCAGCATATTCACACTTTTCTGCTATATTTAGAGAAATGCATTTTGCGCTGAACTACATGTGTACAAAGTGAGATAAAAGTTGGTGGTTTATTTTAGAATTTGTATAAAGGCAATATCAAAAACTGCTGTGAAACTGTTGCCTGCCAATGTAGCTTGAAACCTGGCACTCTCCTCATGTAAACCAAGCCAGCTTCCCTCAATTATAGCAAACACTCCTGAAACAAAAAGCAACATGCAGCTGTCTTCCAAAAGGGATGTAATTAGGGGTTGTAATAGTTTTTCTTTTTTGCTATGGCCAGAGCATTTCTACTCGTGTCCAGAAGAGTAAAGCTAACGTGGAAGCCATCCAAGCCCTTATGGGGAAATTCAGCCACCGTGCCTTCATCACTAGAAAAAGCCGTGGTTCTGCTCTCCTCATCTTCTCTGACATTGAAGAGAGTGTTTCCAAACAGCACACTCTCATAAGCAGTACAGGAGAGCAACTACACCAACTGCTGCAGGTATATTCACTCACCAGATGTTAACACCTGCAGAACTCACTTATTTTTGTATCTATATTATTATATTACTAACATCACTTTTCCACTGTGCTCCAGGAGAACCAGTCTCTGCTCGGTGTTTCAGACCTGGACAGCAGTGAGTGGCAGGCCTACACAGACTATGTGGACCGTATGATCCTGACAGGTTTTTCCAGCGCAGTACGCTGTTCCCTGCAGTACTTCTTGGACAACACAGATGCAGCCCAACGCATTACACCGCTGTTTGAGGTCCAGCTGGTACTCAACAGCAATGAGATGACCTTTGACCCCCCATTGGAGTATAGCCACAGTGGTAACTTTTACGATATTGTGGATAAGATGGTGGCCAACATCACCAACATGGCATTGTTCATTCCCAGAGTGGCAAAGCATAAAAAGCGGGATAACTATCAGGTGCTGTACAGATTAGATTCTCGGTTTATACACAATGTGCATATACACTATATACCTATTACAGAAATACACACACCCTTGTCATATGCTGTTTTGTTCCTTCATCTTGTAGTGCGACATAAATGAAATGGCGGATTTGTCAGAGATGTGCCATGTGATACGCTCACGGGCACGTGCAGCTGTTGGTAAGGTAAGTGGTAAGGTAAATGTTTTTTCTACATGTGGAGGCACATTAATGATTTTTACAGTAAAGATTGTGTTGATTTTCAGGTCAGAGAATATCAGGGATCGTTTGCCAGCTACCGTTACCTCTGGACTGATGACAGGTCAGGATTGTATGAAGTGTGTGGCTCTCCTGTACATGATTTTGTTCTCAACACTTGAACAATGATAAATAACCATTAAAAGTGAAACTAACAAGGAAGTTAGTGAAGAAAAAATGGTCTTTTTTTCCTCAACTTTCACAGGTCTGAATTTATGAGGCAGTTCCTGCTCTATGGCCATGTGCTGAGTACAGAGGAAGCTGAGCTGTATGCTGACTATGAGCTGAAAAAGAACCCACCCACCCTGGACAACTTCAAAGAACAGGTTCACATTTGACTTCACCATAGTTTAGTATATACAATATGTGGTATATGAAGCTCTGGTCTTCTGCTCTTTGGGCATTGTGACTGAGTCACTCCATCATTCTTCCCTCTAGATCAATCTGTTTGAGTCTCTTTATGTAAGAGTGAGCAAGATGGAGGACAAGAGGGTGTTTTGTGGTTGGCTACAACTAGATATCAGACCCTTCAAGCACACATTGATGAATGTCATCAAGCGATGGAGCTGGATGTTCAAGGAGCACCTGCTCAACCACGTGAACCAGAGGTTAGACACACACATGCACATGCATGGAAACACATATATTTCCTCTACACTCTGAAACCTTACATCATCCTCGTTCTTCTCTATCTTGCAGCGTGAGAGAGCTATCCTCTTTTGTCCAGGACACGGCCCATGGCCTTTCTAAAAAGGTGTCAGATGGCGACTATGCAGGCCTTGTGAACATTATGGGACACCTCATGGCTATACGAGACAGACAGATCAGCAACGAACAGCACTTCAAACCTCTCAAGTCTACAGCTGAACTCCTCAAGACCTACGGACAGCAGCTGCCTGAGAGAGTCTACACGCAGCTAGAAGTGTGTACTATTGTACAAGCACCTACATTTCCAGATATGTACATTTGTCATTACATTACATATTTTACTTTGTTGCCACAAAACACAGGAACTGCCGGAGAAGTGGAAAAGTCTGAGGAAAATTGCGTTCACAGTTAAACATGAAGTGGCACCGCTACAATCAAATGAAGTTTCAGTTATACGCAGGAAATGTGTCCGGTTTGAGGTGAGGCTGTGTGTGAGCGGGATAAGATATCAGTGTCACAACCTCTGACAAAGAGTTCAATATCTGACATATAAACCTTCTCACTTTTTTTCCTGCATTATATATGACTGACAGCACACAGTCCAGTGTGTACAGTTAGAGATTGAGAGACTGAAGCAGATATGCATAGGAATCCTTAATGTGCAGGGTTTTTTTTGTTTTTTCCCCACATTTTAGGTCAAGCAGCATGAGTTCAGAGAACAGTTTCGTACTGAATCGATCTTTAGGATCAATGTGGAGGAGCCATATAAACTAATTGATAAGGTGAGCACTGGGCGACATACTTTAGAGCCTATTCCTTGCAAAGAAGCACCTTACACTGTATGATTAAACAGAATGTAATAAAAAACAATACAATTTTATGCCACGGCTTTTCAAAATGTCTCCAGTCTAATCGAACAGTAGCAGTGATGGAGGCAGAAATGCAGAAGCTGCAGGACACAGCTGATCTGTTTGAAGTCAGTTTTCCAGACTACAAGCAACTGCGTCAGTGTCGCTCTGACATCATACTGGTCAAGGCAGTCTGGGACATGGTCATCTTTGTGAAGGTACATGTTTATCAGAGCAAAACAAACATGCTGGCATTTCATATCTATGTTTGAGCTCTATAGATAAACCATTAACACATGGCAGACAAGCCTGCGTAGTGTGGTTCAGCATTTGATTGTGAGTTTCCACAAGCTATGATTTCCGTACCATACGTGTAGATGACCTTTTAGACTGTGAGGGGAAATTTTTTCTGTAAATTCAATTTGAGAATCATTAAATGTTTTATGTTCTCCTCTGCATGTCAGACCAGTATAGAGGATTGGACCAAGACTCCTTGGAAAGAGATCAATGTTGAGCAGATGGACATGGAACTCAGGCGATTTGCCAAAGTATGACAAGTTTCCATGGACAAACATTATAATCTTACATTTTTGCTGGGGTTTAGAAAATAGGACATTTCTCTCATCATTTATTTGTGTTGCTTGTTAAAGGAAATGAAGATGCTAGATAAGGAGGTGCGTGTGTGGGACGTCTACATGGGTCTGGAGTCGACTGTGAAGAACCTGTTGACTTCCCTGAGAGCCGTCAATGAGCTGCAAAACTCTGCTGTCAGAGAAAGACACTGGCAACAGCTTATGAACACCACCAGGGTACAGTACTATCTTTGCTGCTTCACAATGTCTCACATCATGTGATTCAATAATGTTTTATCAATGATCACATTCTGCACTCTATACAATACATGGCACTCTATTCCTTAACCTCTACCTTCATTCAGCTGTCCTGCCAACTCACTGGACTCACTGCCCGGGCCTGTAATAGCCAGCACAGTTCAGTGAACCCAATTATCCTGATCTGAAATCTGATCACACTCATGGTTGTTGTGTATTACTTTTGGTCATCAGGTCAGGTTTGTGATGGGAGAAGGCACCACCTTGGGGGACCTTTTGGAATTACAGCTTCACCGTGTCGAGGATGAGGTCAAAAATATTGTGGACAAGGCTGTGAAAGAAATGGCCATAGAGAAAGTAAGAATCATAGAAACCGACCAATAATAGCATATTATGATGAGTCTGTCACAATACCTGGGAATAATCCCAAACCAAGAGACAAATAATCATGCATAAAAATATATATAACACACTTATTTATTATAACAACATATTGATATGTTTCATTTTTATTCTACTGCAAAATGTTTGTGTTTTTCCTCATTTTAAAATGGCAGATCTTACAAGAAACATTTCCTACATTTACTTAGGTTTTGGCCGAAATAACCCAGACATGGAGCGTTATGTCATTGTCATATGAGACTCATACCAGCACAGGAACGCCATTGCTCAAAGCAGATGAGAATCTGATAGAAACACTGGAGGACAATCAGGTGCGTGTGAAAACTGTGCCGATTCTCTAAAGCATGTGACATCTGGTTCATTCCAGTAGTTTAATGCTGAATACTCGTCGGTATAGAATGTCACACTCGAGGGTTAGATTAAATATTTCAGTTTTTATCGTTTCTTTATGCCTTTATGTGTAGAGCTTTCAGTCAGTCTGACACTATGACATTAACAAGGTAACTGACTAGACAAACATAAAGAATTTCAAGATGAATGATTTAATAATTTACCTTTCATTTACCTTAAGACACATTAACGATTACAAATCTTCAAGTAGAACTACTTCCTTTATTTCTCTTCAGGTGCAGCTGCAGAACATCCTGATGAGTAAGTATGTGGAGTATTTCCAAGCAGAGGTGAGTGGATGGCAGAGGAAGCTCATGGTGGCCGACCTTGTCATCTCCTCCTGGATGTCTGTCCAGAGGACCTGGGCCCACCTCAACAGCATCTTCACCAACAGCCATGATATCCGCTGCCAGCTGGCCAAAGATGCAGAGCGCTTCCAGGGAATTCACACAGACTTCCAAGTAACACATAAGAGCACTAGCCTACATGCCTCCATCTCACATGTCATTATGTTGTTGAACATTTTCTATATTTTTCACCATTTTTGCTCCGTCCCCTTACCCAGAGCTTAATGACTGAAGTGGTGCAAAACAGTAATGTGGTAGAGGTGACCAACCAGCCTGGCTTCCTGGAAAACCTGGAGACCTTGCAGCAGAGGCTATCTGTGTGCGAGAAGGCCCTGGCCGAGTACTTGGAGACAAAGAGACTCACATTTCCCAGATTTTACTTTGTCTCTGCCTCAGACCTGCTGGAGATTGTCTCCAAGGGAACACAGCCCAAACAGGTGACAGATTATAATTTAATTATGTTTTCCAAGAGAAAACATTTGAAGAGATAGTCAGCACATTGTCGTTATCTGTGCAATATATTCTTCAAACTGTGTCTTGGCTTTATGGAGTGGAATATGTGAAAGATAAGAATGAAAGACAAGATGGAAATTTGACATTGATTTATTGTTTTTGTTTTTTCATTGTCTTCAATTCCAGTCAAGAGATTACAGTGTGTAAACAAACATAACCTTTAAAATAAAAATAGAACAATAATCTATGTGTGTGTGTTTTCCAGGTGACCAGACACTTGCTGAAGCTGTTTGACAACATAGCAGATCTTCGCTTCAAGGACTCAGACAGACATGGAAAAGAGGAAGAGGATGGGGAGGCGGTTGCTATAGGGATGTACAGCCGAGAGGGAGAATATGTTCCATTCTCTGAGCCATGTGTCTGTGAAGGACAGGTATAGAAAACTGCATTTGATTTCTGTGTATGCAAATACAAGTAGAGTTACACACTTATTTCTATGTTAATTAATCACATTAGTACATCACAGCTATAATGAATACCTTTGTCTTTTTATAGCATGTACTGTATGTATATCATTGTATGTGTGTACTTGTTTCAGGCAGAGTGTTGGTTGAGTTCCTTAGAGAACACCATGCGCTGTACGGTCCGAAAGGAGATTCAGGAGGCCGTAGCTGCCTATGAGGACAAACCACGAGACCAGTGGCTATTTGATTACCCTGCACAGGTCTGATCATGTGCAGTCTATAAAACGACCACTTTAACTTTAGAAAACACACAAATTGTCTTTTGTCTGCTCTGTTTTTGTGTCCATTCATAGGTAGGGTTGACTGGAAGTCAGGTGTGGTGGGCCACAGATGTGGGCATTGCCTTCGAGAGGGTGGAGGAGGGATTTGAGACAGCTCTCAAAGACTACAACAGAAAACAGGTAATGCTATATATTCAGAGTTATTGTTAGAATGGTGGGTGACCACACATGGTTGTTTTATTCAGTGATTTTTGTTTAATTTTGTTTTTGTAGATCACACAGCTGAACTCACTGATCCACATGCTGCTCGGAGATTTAACCCCTGGAGACAGACAGAAAATCATGACCGTCTGCACTATTGATGTCCACGCTCGAGACGTGGTCGCCAGTCTCATAACTCAAAAGGTAAGTAAGACATACGTTTGTTGAATGATGCATTATACAAGCAAAAATGCCTGTTGGTGTTAATGTGTGTACCTCATAGGTGACAATAGGTCAGGCCTTTGCATGGCTGTCTCAGTTACGCCATCGCTGGGATGATGAAAACAGACACTGTTACGTCAACATCTGTGATGCCCAGTTCCAGTTCAGCTATGAATACCTCGGGAACACTAACAGACTGGTCATTACCCCACTCACTGACAGGTACACATACATGTATGCTACACTAGTACACACAAACAGATTGTACTTCCACACAAACATGTCAATCTGAAGAAGGAAACAAGTGTGTTATGTTCATGTCCTATGATCAAATAAGGGTATATTATTATATTCTATATCATACAGTACACCAATACATACATGCATACACATTACTCTGTTTTATGGCACGTTTGTAACAAATACACAGGCCAATTGAATCCAAGTTGTTATTATAACTGATGTTTATTTATATCTCTAACCCTGCCTTTGTTAGGTGTTACATAACCCTGACCCAGTCCCTTCATCTGACTATGAGTGGTGCCCCCTCCGGCCCAGCTGGCACTGGTAAGACAGAGACTACCAAAGACCTTGGGCGCTCCCTGGGCATCATGGTATATGTGTTCAACTGCTCAGAACAGATGGACTACAAGGTAGCACACAGACCGCACAGATGTTCTCCATGGTGTCTGTTTATGTCATATTTACACTCTTCATAATGTAATTTATCTTCATTGCACCTTTCAACTTACCCCTCTGTCTTCATCATATTTATTCAGTCCATAGGCAACATTTATAAGGGCCTGGCTCAGACAGGAGTGTGGGGATGCTTTGATGAGTTCAACAGGATCTCAGTGGAGGTACTGTCTGTGGTAGCTGTACAGGTCAAGACTATACAGGATGCTGTACGCAACAAGAAACAAAGGTAGATGTGAAAATAATGGCATGCATTGTAAGCATCCATATTCATTAATTTGTCTGCTACCCCAGTCTGGGATTTCTCTACGGATCTAATTAGTCATCTTTAATTTGTACTGTGTATGTAGATTTCATTTCCTTGGAGAGGAGATTGAGCTGAAGCCAACAGTGGGGATCTTCATCACTCTGAACCCCGGTTATGCTGGCAGGGCTGAGCTCCCAGAGAACCTCAAGGCTCTGTTCAGGTGTGGTATAAACAGAGAGAAAGAGCAGATTTTAAGTGCAAGAGTTAATAAAAGTCAATGATGACTAATTAATAGCTGGTTTTCTAACTGTTCAGGCCCTGTGCCATGGTGATCCCAGACTTTGAGCTCATTTGTGAGATCATGTTGGTGGCAGAAGGCTTCATAGATGCTCGTCTGCTGGCACGCAAGTTCATTAGCCTATACACTCTGTGTAAGGAGCTGCTGTCCAAACAGGTACGTAAAACCATGTTCAACTTAATTTACATAACACTGAATATGCACTAACTGTTTTTCTTGATTTTAATGGAAATGAAAAAAAAAACGCAAGTAGGGCCAATACATTTATATGAAAAATATGACGTCCTTGCTTTCATGATATTTTCGTGAAATTACCTTTATTTGTTAGGATCATTATGACTGGGGTTTAAGGGCTATCAAATCAGTCCTGGTTGTGGCTGGATCTCTGAAGAGAGAGGACCGGAACAGACCAGAGGAACAGGTATGCATCGGGCACACTAAGACATTTCACATCTAGTGGATATGCCATTCATGTCATTTCCTGCCTAGGTGCTGATGCGGGCGCTGAGGGACTTCAACCTGCCAAAGATAGTGACCAGCGACGTGCCGATATTCCTCGGACTGATCAGTGACCTGTTTCCTCTGCTGGACGTTCCCCGGAAGAGAGACCCTGAGCTGGAGAACGCAGTTCGTCAGTCAGTCAGTGAACTGCGCCTGCAGCCTGAGGAGAACTTCATACTTAAGGTGCTTCATTTTAACATTATGCTTATGCAAGTGCTCTTCTTGTGAAAAAGAAATGCACATTTATAATTAATAGAAACCCGGTAAGATGCGATATTTGTGTGTCTATAGGTAACCCAGCTGGAGGAGCTGTTGGCTGTCAGACACTCTGTGTTTGTAGTAGGCGGACCAGGAACTGGAAAGAGCCAGGTGAACACATACATTTTCAAGTTTCTACTACTTAAGTTAAATTTCAGGTTTTCGTTTTTTACACGATGGAAGATACATCGGACATCTCATATCTGTGGACTATCTAGACTGATGTGGATTTTGTGATAAGGCGGGTGCACTGTGTGTCATACATTTATAATGTTTATTCATCAGATCTTGAAGACACTCCACAGAACCTACGCCAACATGAAGATGAAGCCTGTATGGAACGATATCAACCCTAAAGCCGTGACTACAGACGAGTTGTTTGGATACCTGCACCCTGCTACCAGAGAGTGGAAAGACGGTGAGGAGCTGGAGGATTATACAAGGAATTTAATAAGCTGTAAATGATGATCAAGGGAACCAGTGTTTTTGGGTCGCTGTCAAGCAAGAGTTATTTTGGTGCCAAGTCCATAATTTTATTCCCAAGCCTCTTCTCAGAATTAATTAGAATTTGTTAACGTACTTTTTCTGGTTTGGAGTTAACTCTTGTTTGAGTTTTGATATGGAACAATTTGGTTTCATTACATGACTTTGTGTCAGTATAATATTAAATGATATATTTGTCCCAGTGATCTGGTTTGGTACTGGAACAAACTATAAAAAATATGATTGGTATACTTCTTAATGTTTTATTTTTTTTTACTGTAGGGCTGTTCTCATCCACCATGAGAGAACTAACCTCAGTGGGCCATGATGGACCCAAGTGGATTGTTCTGGATGGGGATATTGACCCCATGTGGATTGAGTCACTCAACACAGTTATGGATGACAACAAGGTCAAAGTGCATCTTTGTTCTCGGTCATATGTGTCCATTCTTCAAATGTTGGTTTCTGTCCTTTTTCTAAAGGGTTCACTCTGCCTTCATCTTTACATGAACTCACCCAAAGCCCACTAAATTTTTTTTAATACATTTTTGTCATGTGTATTTCCTCTCTTCTGTCCAGGTTCTGACTCTTGCCAGTAACGAAAGGATCAGTTTGTCCTCCTCCATGCGTCTACTCTTTGAGATCTCTCATCTGAAGGCTGCTACTCCAGCTACTGTGTCCAGGGCAGGAATACTCTTCGTCAACCCGCAGGACCTTGGCTGGAGCTCGTATGATACACACACAAGCGCACACATGTAAAATCGTGGATTTTTCATCCTTCGCTTTTCTGAAATTGTACTTTACCTTAGCAGTGCTGTCTTTACTGTATCCACAGTTCTGTGACAAGTTGGATAGACACCCGACAGGCCCAATCAGAGCGAGCCAACCTCACCATTCTGTTTGATAAGTATGTGCCGTACTGCCTGGAACAAGTCCGCTGCAACCTGAAAACCATCACTCCCATACCAGAAAGCAGCATGGTGCAGGTGAGGACACACACAACATGCTAATTATGTGACCAAAGAGTGTTTTTGTCATATACCTTAACATCTTGTCCTTTGTGTAATTCAGATGTTGAATTTCTATTTGGTGTTCTTGCATATTGTCAAAACAACACAATGTGTTACTGTGTATTGCCCAATTAAATGTTACATTTATATGTTTTGGCCAATCAGACACTCTGTTCCTTGTTGGACTGCCTGCTGACAGAAGACAACACTCCTGCTGACTCTCCCCGAGAACTTTATGAGATCTACTTTGTCTTCGCCTGCGTCTGGGCCTTTGGAGGTGCCCTCTTCCAGGACCATGTGTGTGGTGATTTAATGTTTACTTCAACTCCTTTTTATTGTCTTATTGTCGTATTTTACATCATAGACAACCAGAAAATTCAGATTATTACATCACATGTGACACTGTGTTTTCCCAACACCTGGTCCAGCTGAACGACTACCGTGCTGAATTCAGCCGCTGGTGGTCTAAAGAGATGAGAGCGGTGAAGTTTCCCTCCCAGGGCACCGTCTTTGACTATTTTATTGACTCTGAGACTAAAAAGTTTACTCCCTGGAGCGAGAAGATGGAGCCATTTGAGCTGGAGCCTGATGTACCATTACAGGTGTGTACTAATGATGTGTGTACAAAGAACAGAATCACTGCGTATTATGTTCACATATTATTGGCCACGTGCTGTTTCAGTCAGGTCATGCAATGTGCGTTTCAGACTGTGTTGGTCCACACTCCAGAAACCATTTGTCTGACATACTTCATGGACCTGCTGCTCCAGAGAGGCAAACCTATCATGTTAGTGGGCAATGCCGGAGTGGGCAAGACCATCCTGGTATCTGATAAAGTGGCCAAACTGAAGGAGGACTACATGGTGGCCAAAGTCCCCTTCAACTACTACACCACATCAGCCATGCTGCAGCGTAAGAATCACAGGAGTAAATTATTTGACAGGGGGTTAATGATGAAAATAAATACAGATTCTAGTACACACTGATGGATAGCAGTGCTAGCTATTTCAAGCATCATTCATTATAGATTTTTAGAATTAGAATTGGAGATTGTTTAATATATTTCTGAATATATTGTGTGAGTGGAGAAAATCCCAGCAAATAAATCAGATTCTGACCCTTCCTGTCACACAGTGGAATACTGCACTGCTTTTGCCCTTTAATATTGCTTGAATTACATTCATTACAAGCTTTTACTCTTTGAAATTTATTATTTTCCTAGTGCAGACTGAATTTGAAATTCAGAACTGAGAACCACTCTTCTGTTCTCCACACACTTGCTACTGTAATTGAGTCATTTGCTGTGCACACTTGCCCACAGATCTTTTTTTTTATTCATATTTCCGTCACCTCAGGTGTCTTGGAGAAACCCCTGGAGAAGAAAGCTGGTCGTAAATTTGCTCCTCCTACCGCTAAGACACTCATCTACTTCATAGACGATCTCAACATGCCTGAGGTGGATGTTTATGGGACCGTCCAGCCGCACACACTCATACGCCAGCACCTTGACTACAACCACTGGTAATGCACACACAGTTCTGTACAGTATGATTACATACCCGCGTCTGAGTGTAAATACATGTACTGTGCAGTGAATTCTGGTTGTTTAGTTTGAATCTAAACAGGCAAAACCTTTGTAGGTATGACAGACAACGACTGGTGCTGAAGGAAATACATAACTGCCAATATATTACCTGTATGAATCCAACAGCTGGAAGCTTCTCCATTAACCCCCGACTACAGGTATAGCTGTTCATGCTTACAGGCACACACACACACATCACCATTGCTTTTTTCAGCTACAATTGCTTTACTTAATTAGTTCATTAAGCATTTTTACAAAGTAATTCACAAAGGTGCAAATTAACACAGGATGGATTTAATCAGCAGTAAAAGCAAGAAGCAATTACATGTCAAAGAAATGATAAACAAGCAAAAAAAAAAAAAAAACAGAAGTGAAATTAAAGTTAGAATGTCCTAGAAAGCCAATAATTAATGATAACATTAATCTACTGAATAATTACATTTCAAACACAGTTTGACAGGTACTTCCTCCAGAGTTTTAATGGAGAGTCATTGTCACATCTCTCATTACTGTTTCAGAGACATTTCTCCGTGTTTGCGGTGCATTTCCCCAGTGCTGACGCATTAGCTACCATCTTCTCCAGCATCCTGTCAGCTCACTTCCTTCAGGGGGGATTCAGCTACGGGGTCTCCCGCTCAGTTGGAACTCTCATACAGGTACACTCACAGTATCAGCACAGCATGAATCTGCATTACAACCTGATTTCAGTCTTTGTCTATCAATTTATCAGCCATTCTGTCCATAATAATGTCCATATGATTTTCTGTTCCAATATCTACCCATCCATCTCTACATTTATCCATCTCTTTGTTCTGCTCATCCAGGCAGCTATCTGTCTGCATCAAAAAGTCAGCCAGAACTTCCTCCCCACAGCGATACGCTTCCACTACATCTTCAACCTGCGAGACCTGTCTAGTATTTTCCAGGTAATACACACGCAGTCAAAACTAGATTATGTTAAATGACTGCTGTCTCCTTGATAAGGCTTTCAATTCATTGATTGAGATGCACGCTAACAGAAAGCTAACAGAGCTGGGGATATTATTTCAGCTGTCACACCACAAATATCTGATTATATCTCCTGTCACCTGTTTTGTGGGGGTGGAGATGATACTGTCAAGCATGTGTGACTGAATGACTAACATTTAACTTTGTGTGTAGGGTATCCTGTTTGCCCTGCCAGAGAGTATCCGTTACCCCATGGACCTGGTTCATCTGTGGCTACATGAGAGCTCCAGGGTCTACTCCGACAAACTGATGGAAGAAAAAGATGTTGAACTCTTTAACAAAATCCTACTGGACACTGGCAAGAGATATTTTGAGGTAAGGGAACATACAGTAACATATTTATCTTTAAAATGTTTAAAAATGTATGATATGAGGTGACAGGTGCCTTTTTTCAATCAACACAGCAGCCTCTTGTGGCAGATCAACTAATGTAAAAAACACAGATGGTCTAGGCCTTCTCATACAGTTTTGTATGTTGTACTGATTTACCAAAAATAATGAGTCTATTTCTAGCCATGGAGACAGTTGTTGTACATTCAGTGTTTTCTTGCTTTTTTCATATCTCTGTTTCTGCCTTTGTTCTCCAGGGAATAGACGAGTCTATCTTTATCCACCAGCCTTTGGTGTACTGTCACTTTGCCCAGGGAGTGGGAGAGCCCCGCTATCATCAGGTTCTACACATTCACACACACACACACACACACACACACACACACACACACACACACACACACAAGCTCAACAGAGCTATTCCAGTCTGGCGTCCATGTTGTTCCTTTCAAGCATCCATTTATTCTTTATTAACTGTAGTAATAAAATGGCTGAGTTTAATTGTTTTGGACTTGAATCAAATTAGCATGTGGATTTCTGTAGCTCACATATTCAAAGACCTTATGGTATAAATTCTGCTGTCATGTTTAATCTGTCTGAAAATAAATAAGAAAGAATCAGCTGTCATTAGCAAACTAATTACCTTTCTTTTCTATATGGGTTTTGAATGGAAAGTTAATCGACTCAAGTCTTGATAAGAACTTAATTTTATTATCCATCTGGAAGTTACCGCGTAGTTACTTGGACACTGTTGCCCGTCTTGTCAGGCTTCAGACTGGGAGAAACTCCAGAAGACACTGGCTGATGCTCTGGAGCATTATAATGAGCTGCATGCTGTCATGGACCTGGTGCTGTTTGAAGAAGCTATACAGCATGTGTAAGTACTCACAATATGCAGTCAAACGTACACCATCTGCTAACATGCACGACTGGGGATTTGCACAGATGAGCCACATATGCAAACTACAAACCATACACACACTGTCTACACTGGTGTTTGTGTTCAGGTGTCGTATCAGTCGTATCCTGGAGGCCCCCTATGGTAACGCCCTGCTGGTGGGTGTTGGTGGCAGTGGGAAGCAGAGTCTGTGTCGGCTGGCCGCCTTCCTCAGCATGCTGGAAGTTTTCCAGATCACTTTGCGCAAAGGCTACGGCATCAATGATCTCAAAGTAAGCCTGCACAAGAGATATAAAATGCCACTCCACTGTTTGTCAGATAAAACTGGAGCACGCCATATTTTTATGTATTTCTTGTCCCTTTTTTGCAATCTCTCATCTGCAGAGTGATATAGCAGCATTGTATATTAAAGTGGGGGTGAAGAACATTGGGACGGTGTTCCTTCATACTGACGCTCAGATTCCTGATGAACGCTTCCTGGTGCTCATCAACGATATGCTGGCCTCAGGTTTGTCTCTACTGACCTAGAGTGCCTGTTCTTTTGATGAGCAAAAAGTGTGTGAAAGGCTACTGAAAGCATACTTTCTTCTCGGGAATATCAAAGACCTTCAGAGCATAAATTTAACAGTCTACAGATTTTCAATAATTTCACAGCAGAGTTTTTTGGTTGGATACAAGTGAGAGTAAGAAACCACAGACGTAGCCAAAATGTATTCATGAATTATATTTTTCATGAATGTGGTGGGGCGTGGATGATGATTCAATTCCAGGTTACACTGGCTGGTAGAAGGATGCCACAAAAATCTGATTTTATATCTTTTAAAAAAAATCGTTTTGCCAAATAAAACCGAAAGTATTTTGTAGTATGATATTTTGGGTATTAGCAGTTAGCATACAGTGCAATCACTGTCAAACTCTGATGAATTCTGTATTCTGTAACAGGAACGAATGTGCATTTTGAGCTAGCATTGTTTGTGCTATTTAGGGGATATTCCAGACCTGTTCAGTGATGAAGAAGTGGATATGATAGTGACGTCGATCCGGATGGAGCTGAGAGGATTAGGACTCATAGATACCAGAGACAACTGCTGGAGCTTCTTTATTGAGAGGATACGAAGACAGCTCAAGGTCTGAAACATTCTTTATGTAACATTAAGCCACGTATGATCAAAGTGTAACATGATACCTGCTTTATTTAAACTCATCATTGATTTTAAAATATGTCTGCCATCCTCTTTGTCCACCAGGTCGTCTTGTGTTTCTCCCCAGTCGGGTTCACATTGCGGACGCGTGCACGGAAGTTTCCAGCTCTGGTGAATTGTACAGCCATAGACTGGTTCCACCCCTGGCCTCAGCTCGCCCTGCAGTCTGTCAGCTCCACTTTCATAGAGAAAATACCTGGACTGGAGGTGACAGCACATTCACCAACCTTTCTTTTCCATATTTATAAACTTCCTCTGCTCTTTGGGAGTTTAAGAATAGAAACTTGTATCTTAAATAGAGGAAACATAATCTGGAAAATTAGGTATCCATAAATATGAACAACTAAATAACTGAATTTAGTTTATTGGGAAAAACGTACTTGCTACTCGAAGTGTTGCCTGCTAATATAACAAATTCCCTAAATCTCTGTCTGTGTGTATCCCATACAGCAAAATGTGCGGGCATCTATCAGTGAGTTTATCTCCTACGCACACACAAGCGTCAATGAGGTGAGGTATTGTGAAGCACCATGGGTGATAACCACTCCTGACACCTTCTCTAACATCATCCCTCTGGTTTCTTGTTTATCCACACCGCACAGGTGAACATCAAGTACCAGCAGAATGAGAAACACTTTAACTACACCACCCCAAAGAGTTTCCTGGAGTTTATGAAACTGTACGGCAACCTGCTGGGGAAAAAACGCACAGAGCTGACCCAGAAGATGGAACGACTAGAGAACGGCCTGCAGAAACTGCAGACGACTGCCTCACAGGTCAGAGAGTATACACTATACGATAGAAATGCAGACTCGCTCCTTTGTCTGTCTGCATACTATGTACTCCCAATCTGTTTTGCCTTCTCAATGATTTTATATCCCGCTCTCTTCCTGTCTGGCTCACTCAGGTAGAAGATCTGAAAGCCAAGCTAGCCGTGCAGGAGGTGGAGCTGTGGCAGAGGAACACAGATATAGAGGCTCTCTTAGATAAAATAGGACAACAGACAGACAAGCTTAACCAAGAGAGAGCTGTGGCAGATGAAGAGGAGCAAAAGGTAAACTTGTGTGTGTCTGTGGAGGCTTTTGGGCAACATTAAAATGGATGTTAAGTCCTGGATCACAAAGTTTGCAGTGTATTTATAGTGAAGGAGCAACAATCCATTTAAAGTACAAAGTAGACATCACACCTCTTCTTTTTTTTGTTTTTTTTTTTCTTCAGGTGGCAGCAATCCAAGCTGAAGTCACCAAACAGCAGCAGGAGACTGAGGAGGACCTTGCCAAGGCTGAACCTGCCCTGCAGGCAGCCAACGCAGCCCTCAATACACTGAACAGGGTAAATCACTCACGTGTGCATAAATAGACCTGAATCCTCTCACCACAATTGATTTATTTTATTTGTTCTATTTTATTTCCTTCAGTTTGTTTTATATGTAACAATCGCTAACGGTGCAAATGTACAAAAAAAATATGTGTTGCAAGGTTGGCTCCATCTCAACCCCCCAAATGAAAATTTTATGTGTGTCTGTGTGTGCTCATCCAGTTGAACTTGACAGAGCTGAGGACGTTCCCCAACCCTCCAGCTATTGTCACCAGCGTCTCAGCAGCTGTTCTGGTGCTGCTCTCTCCCCAGGGCCGAATCCCCAAAGATCGCAGCTGGAAAGCTTCCAAGATGGTCATGAGCAAGGTGATATTTTACAGTGATGTGAAGCGTTTCTTAGATTAATGGCTGACTACCGCACAGCCAAAAAGTCCATCATTAATAAATCCCCCAAACTGCTGAAATAACATTGTGTCACATTTAGAATGACTTATTGGCATTTTATTTTTCGTCCCTTGTCTCAGCTGCCAACACAACTGAGAATTCAACATTTACATTTACTGTGTATGTTTTCATATTTGTTATAATGACATATTGGCTGCTGTTATTTTATCAATGTTGAATCTGATTTGCTGAACCTTTATGTTCAAGTTTTATGTTCATATTTGATCTATTTTACTAAAAGTTATTTTATAACCTCCATATTTTTTATTCTGTGTGCTTCTGCTGTCTCATCCTCTTATAAAAGAGATTTTAAATCTCAGTGAGGCACTCCTGGTTAAAAAAACAAAAGTGTACTTTATTTCACTTCCAGGTGGATGACTTTCTGCAGGCTCTGGTGAACTTCGACAAAGAGCACATCCCTGAGGCCACGGTGAGGTGTGTGAGAGACGAACACCTCAGTGACCCGGAGTTCAACCCAGAGTTCGTACGACAGAAATCCTCGGCTGCTGCGGGGCTCTGTGCCTGGGTGATCAACATCATACGCTTCCACGAGGTACCAATACACCGGCTGTATATATATTTAGTGTCAACCGAGCTGAGCCAGTGTGTGATGTTTTTCAGCGTACAGCACTGTGGTCTTGTTGTTTGATTGATCGATTTTTCTGTCTCACCAACTATTGTGCTGCCCCGGATAGATATTTGTAAGTACAACTCTGATTTGTTGCCTCAAAGTGTTTGCATGATGATGATTTGTGTGATCATACAGAATAAGTCACTTTAAATAATTTTTTAGGACTAGGGATATGAATGATGATGAAACGGTCATGGCAAGTCATGGTTTTGTCTGCATGTCTGAAATAATTACATGATGTACTGATTCAAATATACATACACATCTAAATGTAGCTAATTGTACTGCATTTGCAATGAATCCCTAAAAATAATGAATCATTTTATGTGTTATCTGTGTGTGTGTGTGTGTGTGTGTGTGTGTGTGTGTTTGTTTTGTCTACAGGTGTTCTGTGAGGTAGAGATGAAGAGGATGTGTCTAGCTCAGGCCAATGCTGATCTTGCTGAGGCTGCTGAGAAACTGGAGGTCATCAGGAAGAAACTGGCTGTACGTCTGTTTAGATCATTGTTCCTTTCTTTTTATTGATTTCTTTCATTCTTTATATGCATTTGTAAATATATTTATATTGCCTTTAATATTGCCTTTTAACAATGTGACTGTCATAAAGGACTGCAGCTTTTTTATAGATTGTTCTGGCTCTGCATCTTTTTATTGTTTTTGTTTTATTGCGTTATTTATCTGGTCATTTACAGCTTGCACATGGCATTAAAATTACATTTATATGAGGTATTTTACTCAAGGAACATAAGCAGCCATAACTCATCATATTTTTGGCTGTTCCTCTTCCCCTGTCTCTGTTAGGAGTTGGATAGCAGCCTGGAAACTCTGACAACAGCATTTGAGAAAGCCACATCAGAGAAACTGTGCTTTCAGGAAGAGGTCAACCGCACCAACAAGACAATAGAACTGGCCAATCGGCTGGTCAAAGGACTGGAGGTGGGCACAGCAGCGACCAGTGGGACATTATTGTGTATTAATGCAGAATACTGTACAGTCTTCATTTTAATGCATTATGTACAGTATTGATTGATGAGTATGTGAATGTTTCAGAGTGAGAATGTGCGCTGGGCCCACTCAGTGGCTCAGTACCATGAACAGGAGGAAACTCTCAGTGGAGACGTCCTCCTAACGGCAGCCTTCATCTCCTATGCCGGCTCCTTTTCCAAGAAGTACAGGAAAGAACTGCTGGACAACCTCTGGATGCCCTTCCTGCGCAGCCAGAAGGTCACAATACTAAAACACTTATGTAAAACACATATTTATAAGTTGTAAGGCTATCTTTGTATTTAATGTGAAACTCTTGTCTCCCTCTATGATTCCCAAAGCTGCTTGTCTATATAACAGGAGATATGTTTAGATTTCCATGATAACACCTCTTCTCATTTGCTCATTTGTCCATATCATCTCTCCATCAGATTCCCATCCTAATGACAGAAGGCTTAGATCCAGTGTTGATGCTGACAGATGATGCAATGGTGGCCCAGTGGAACAACGAAGGCTTACCAGGAGACAAAATGTCAACCCAGAATGCGACCATCCTCACTAACTGTGCGTAGTGGCATTAAATACTATATCACACCATCACAGGGATGATAGCAGGCAGTATAAAGTGTGCCATGAAAGGCTTGCTCAATAATATGGTCAAATCTCCCTGTGTGGGTCATGTGTGTATTGCTTCAGGTGAGCGCTGGCCTCTCCTCATTGACCCTCAGCTGCAAGGCATCAAGTGGATCAAGAGTCGCTATGGCAACAGCCTCAAGGTTATCAATCTAGGGCAGAGAGGGTGAGTGTTATTTTTTTATCAAGTTACGGACCTAGCACCATTGTAACATAGCTGTTGTCTAGTAATCTTTAATAGCGCTGTTATTTTCTCTATTTGGGAGAACTTACATTATTTGTGTAAGTGTTCTTTTTTTAATTTTCATTTTTGCTCCAGTTATGTAGATGTGATAGAACAGGCTGTTGTGGCAGGGGACACTGTCCTCATAGAAAACCTCGAGGAGACCATCGACCCCGTTATTGACCCTCTGCTGGGACGACACACCATCAAGAAGGGCAGGTAACACAAGAGGCGCACACACGAGCATGTGTTCCTCTTAGTTTTCTGCCTTCTCCTCTCACGCTTTTTACTGCTCTCTCTCTCACAGCTGTATCAAAGTTGGAGACAAGGAGTGTTTCTTCCACCCGGGCTTCAGACTCATCCTCCACACCAAGTTGGCCAATCCTCACTACAAGCCCGAGATTCAAGCCCAGACCACCCTCATTAATTTTACTGTGACCAGGGATGGTCTGGAGGACCAGCTCCTGGCCCAGGTGGTGAATCAGGAAAGGCCTGACCTCGAGCACCTCAAGGTGGGCTAAATCAATTATTAGGATCTCCTTTTCCTCCATGATGTCTGTTCCTATTACAATATACTTTATTGTAATAGTAAAATTGGCAAAAGGTATTTCAGATTAGATAACTTTACCACTTTTACCACTTTTGTTTCATTATAATGTAATAAAATCCTAAGATAATATTCAATTAAATCCGCACTGATGTTTTTGCCCCTCCCTGCAGAGTGAACTGACCAAACAGCAGAACATGTTCAAGATTGAGCTGAAGCTCCTGGAGGACGAGCTGCTGACCAGGCTGTCTGCTGCAGACAGTAACTTCCTGGGTGACAACGTGCTGGTGGAGAAGCTTGAAACCACCAAGCACACGGCTGCTGAGATTGAGATGAAGGTAGCGGGGTGAATGTGTGCGCTTAGTGCTTAGTTTTGCATCCCAACAAAATCCCTCTGTATTTCCTTCACCTTTACTCAATCCATCTCTTCTTCTCTCTTAGGTCCTGGAAGCTAAAATTAATGAAGTGATGATAAACGAAGCCAGAGAACACTATCGCCCTGTTGCTGTCAGAGCTTCTCTTCTCTACTTTATAATGAACGATCTCAACAAGATCAACGCCATGTATCAGTTCAGCCTCAAGGTAAGGAGTAAAGAACAGACTGACAGCCTGGGAATGGACAAATTGAATTAGAAAGCGGACACTTACATTGACTCTGTGTTATAACTTGTGTAAACGAATCCCTCCTGATAAAACTATGATACCTAAGAAAGATCATGTGGTAAACTCTGGATAACCTAAAATGAAAAATATATAACTTAATCTGAACTCTGTGATGGGACTTTTTTGTAGTGATCATGACCAACTAAAAAATAAACTGAAAGTTCCTCCAGACCCATTCTGCCTCTTGTTCTTAGGCCTTTAACGTGGTTTTCCACAAAGCGGTGGCGATGGCGGAGGCCTCTGAGGATGTGAAGAGCAGAGTAAACACACTCATAGACTGCGTTACCTACTCCACCTTCAACTACATCAGCAGGGGACTATTTGAGCGAGACAAGCTCACCTTTACTGCACAGCTAGCCTTCCAGGTGTGTATGTGTATGTGTTGAAAAGAGAGAGAGAGTGTGTGTTTAGTCCCTGACATTGTTCTCGCTCTTTTAGTTGCTCCTGATGAGTAAGGAGATAAATGTCCGAGAGCTGGACTTCCTGCTACGTTTTAACATCGAACACAACTATGTCAGCCCCCTTGAATTTCTTTCCAACTCTGCGTGGAGTGCCATCAAGGTGCATGCACACACACGCTCACACACATCCACACAGGATTTGTGTTTGTTTGTTCTTGCTCTCTCACATCCATAAATCATATCATCAATATTGCTGTCCCGTGCCTTTGCCCAGGTGATGAGTTTCACCGATGAGTTTCGTGGCCTGGATCGGGACATTGAAGGCTCTCCTAAGCGCTGGAAGAAGATGGTGGAGTCTGAGTGTCCGGAGAAAGAGAAGTTTCCTCAGGAGTGGAAAGGAAAAAGCTCCCTGCAGAAACTCATCATGATGAGAGCCCTGAGACCTGACCGCATGACCTATGCTCTCAGGTGAGGATAGTTTATTTCCCTCTTTTCCCGTGTTTTCATATATCAATGATTCCTATTTTCCTGTTGCTGGTTCTGCTGGATTTTGCATTTCCCAGACTATTTCTTCTTATTTCACACTGTAGGAACTTTGTGGAGGAGAAGCTTGGGGTGAAGTACACAGAGGGCAGAAAGACTGAATTTGCAAAGTCCTTCAGAGAAAGTGGTCCTGCCTCACCTGTGTTCTTCATCCTCTCCCCCGGAGTGGACCCACTTAAAGATGTGGAATCACTGGGTACTGTGAACATGCAGTAGTAACATGCACAGACTGCATGCACTCACAAATACATACTCGTACACTTTTACTGTTTTTGGCTCATTCTTCACTCGTGTACAGTGATGTTTCTGTGTTAAAAAGGTGTCCCTGATGGGCTGTACATTGCCAATAGCATTGTGACAATACAACGATTAGATGAATGCAGGGAAAATAAGAAAAAGGTTTATGGAGAGTCTTTGAAACGGTACAAATGATTCGTAACGATAAAGAATGTATTTCAGTGTCATGAGTATGACGACACAAAGATTTTGATTTTCCTCACATGGAGTTTTGTCTACATCAGAATATAGAAAGACTTAAAATTCAGCCCTGTGTGTTCCCAGGAAGGAAGCTGGGTTTCACTATTGACCTTGGGAAGCTTCACAATGTGTCCTTGGGCCAGGGCCAGGAAGCTGTGGCTGAGGTTGCCATGGAAAAGGCTGCTAAGGAAGGTCACTGGGTTATATTGCAGGTCTGTTTGGAAGAGAGATCGGTTTACTCTGAAAATTTGGATAGATAGAAATAATGTTTTTTCACAGGAGAGAAATGTTTGTCTGAATGATAACAGAATAATTTAAATGTTAGAAAGTTTAGAATTTAAGGGTGTTTTGTTTGTTACTGACGCTCTAAATAATCTATTTACTACACTACATTTTGATTGTGCGTTTTCATTCACGTTCCCTGTAGAACATCCACCTGGTTGGTCGCTGGCTGGGTTCACTTGAGAAGCTCCTGGAGCGCTGCTGTGAAGGCAGTCATCCAGACTACAGAGTGTTTATGAGCGCTGAGCCGGCACCAACACCCCAAGAACACATTATCCCACAGGTAGAGATGCCATGTACATGCAGGAAGAACATCTCTATGCATTAAGCACACAAGTGTAATAAATGTAGACCCCCCCCATTCATTTCAGAGCTGCTGCAATGTACACTGCAATTCTTCACTTTGTTAAATACATATATGAATCTTTTGATCTTGTATGTTTTCCTCAGGGCATCCTGGAAAACGCTATCAAGATCACCAACGAACCTCCTACAGGCATGCTCGCCAATTTGCATGCAGCTCTTGATAACTTTGACCAGGTGAGTTTCTACTGTCTGCTTTGTGCTAGTTGTGCTTATATGTTTGTTTATGTATTCATTCATTGGCCTCTTTCTAGGACATCCTGGACCAGTGCAGCCGTGAGCAGGAGTTTAAGACCATCCTCTTCTCCCTGTGTTATTTCCATGCATGTGTGGCAGAGAGGAGGAAGTTTGGACCCCAGGGTTGGAATAGAAAGTACCCATTCAACACTGGAGACCTGACAATATCAGTTAACGTCCTCTACAACTACCTGGAGGCGAATGCACAGGTGGGATGTGTTAGTGGTGTTAGGAGTGGATGAGATGGTGCATGACAGCATGACAAGAATGATTTAAGGTGATGATTGCATTGGCAGTGATTTTCATAATGATTGTGATGATGAAGGTGCCATGGGAGGACCTGAGGTATCTGTTTGGGGAGATCATGTATGGAGGACACATCACTGATGACTGGGACAGACGGCTGTGCAGAACGTACCTGGAAGAGTACATGCAGCCCAACCAGGTTTGTTCACGAGGGAGAAAGACAAAGCGAGAAAATGTGAACATAATCCTCCCTAGTGTGGCTGACTGTCTGAAAACTCGGCTGTGTTCTGGCGGAAGAGGACTAAATGTGAACTGGCTTTGGTGCAGACGGTGTATGGCTGCCAGATTTGTGTGTTTTTGGATTGCAGAGCTGGGCCATTTCGTGCTGAGAATGAGCTCCAGTTAGAAGCAATTTGGCTACTTTTGGGCCAGACTGCACATCCAAGTGTTTGGTGTCTGGCAACCAGACGTGCTACGTTAAGGCCAGGAAATGTTGGCTACCTGGGTTGGGATAATTACGTTTTGTATTGTGTTGAAGATCTGAATTTTAAAAAAAATTGTTTTGTTTCCCAGTTTGACCGGAAGCTTGCTTTGGCTCCCGGGTTTGTCGTCCCCTCCAACCTGGACTACCAGGTAACTGGACATAGATACCATTTGAGGAAACATTTCATTAAAACTTTCATAACTTGGGAGATCTCCCTTATGGAGAACTTTTAACCACTCTGAAAAGAAACTTCATCCTGATGTGTCTTTTTGTTGATGTAAATCACTTTTTATAAAGATTAAAAGTTCAATTCTCACAAGGACAGTCCATAAACTAAAATGTCTGACTGCAAAACACTTAAAATAAAAGTACCAAATGTCTTATAGCCTATTTTGTTATGAATAAATAACAATAATCATTCATCATTTTCTCTCCCTACATCCCTAGGGCTATCATGATTTCATAGATGAAATGCTCCCCCATGAGAGCCCAGTGCATTACGGGTTACACCCCAACGCAGAAATTGAGTTCTTGACAGTAACATCCGATAACCTTTTCCACACTCTGCTGGAGCTGCAGTCTCCTGATGCCGTGATGGGGGAGGGAGCCTCACAGACCCTGGAGGAGAAGGTAGTTATCCACATTCAGTTATTTCTTTGAATCTGAATTACTCACAATAGCAGCAATTTTAGATCGCTATAATTCTCTAATTCTAATAATTACTCACCCCACCCTCCCATCAGGTGAAAACAATTTTAGATGAGGTGCTGGAGAAGCTTCCAGAGGAGTACAATATGTCCGACATCACCTCTAAGACAGCTGAACGGTCCCCGTACATCCTGGTCTGCTTCCAGGAGTGCGAGCGCATGAACACGCTCATCTTTGAGATACGGCGCTCACTCAAGGAGCTTGATCTGGGACTCAAGGTGTGCTTATACCTGTGTGTTTAGCCCTCAACATCAATTATTAAAATAGCTCCTTTGATTTGGTGTATTCATAGTGACAGTTAAATATGTCTGTCAAAGGGTGAACTGGCCATCTCCTCTGAGATGGAGAAGCTGCAGACAGCCTTGTTCTTTGACAACGTCCCTGATACCTGGACCAAGCTGGCCTACCCCTCCACCTACAGCCTGGCTATATGGTGTGTGTGTGTCTTTGTCAGCATGTCTGAATGTGAACTTAAACGTGGGAATACATTTTATAGGAGCTTATCATCTTAGCAGCTGTAAGAAATATATGTGTGTATATATATCTCTCTCTCTTTGTGTGTGGGTGGGTGTGTGTGTGTCAGGTATAATGATGTACTGCAGCGTTGTAAAGAACTGGATAGCTGGACTCAGGACCTGTCTCTGCCTAGTGTTGTCTGGCTGTCTGGACTTTTCAACCCACAGTCCTTCCTCACTGGTAACTCACATTGTTCATACTACCTTGGCTTGACTAAAATCTCTTCATGACTCTCTCCTCATCTATTTTTCTCTTGCATCACCTTGTCTGCTCTGGCCTTTCAGCGGTGATGCAGTCTCTGGCACGTAAGAACGAGTGGCCCCTGGATAAAGTGAACTTGACTGTGGATGTGACCAAGAAGTTTAAGGAAGAGTTCAACCAACCGGCCAGGGAGGGTGCATACGTATATGGACTTTACATGGAAGGTAGACAAACTCTGTCTTTCATTCCCTGTCTGTCGGGAGGTCCTTTTTCTGTTACTGAGCAAGATACTTAGATCCTTTCTAAGCTTTCCTGCCTTTCCAATGTTTCCTCTCCTCTTCACCTGTGTCCTTCCACAGGTGCAAGGTGGGACACTCAGGCCGGTGTGATCACTGAGGCCCGTCTAAAGGAGCTGACCCCATCCATGCCGGTCATCTCAGTTCGAGCCGTGCCCAATGACCGCCAGGAGACCAGGAACATCTACGAGTGTCCGCTCTACAAGACCAAGATCAGAGGACCCACATATGTTTGGACTTTGAGCCTCAAAACTAGGGAGAGACCCGCCAAGTGGGTGCTGGCAGGAGTGGCTCTGCTGCTCAGTGTGTGAGAGGGAGATTTAGAGCGATTTTATTTTATTGGAAAAGGTAGGTGTGTTACTATTTGAGGAAAAAGCAGCATCCTCTGCTTACTTGTCATTCATTAAAGTTTACATATACTGCAATATATAGATGTACCGGAGGATGGAGGCTTACTCGAGTGGTGCAAAATCACAGGAATGAAATCAGACTTTCTTTTCTTTTTATTGAAAAATGATAAAATATACAGAAAGAAATGCCAAAAATTCACACACTAGGTCACAGAACTGATAAAGTCAAAGCTTGTTTTGAACAAATCAAATCTATAAACTACAAGATTCTTTATAAGCAGGGAGAAAAAAAGTGCTGCTTCATTAGAGCGGCATTCAAGTGTGTTATTTTGTAACACTTGTACCTCTTACAGTATGTTATGCAGCAGTTTTAATAGCACATTAAATTACACAGGTGAAGTCATTCTAACAACATGACAAGACAACCTCTTATTGTCTTTTTGCTCCTTCCTACTTCACAGTACACATGGGTGTAGTATTCATCCATTCAATAAAAAAAAAATTAACAAAAGAAATGTGTGTATACCAGCTCATTTTCAACTGGAGATCCTAATGCACATACTGTAGCTCAGATACTGTATGTGCGAACAAAAATCTTTCTAGTTTGGCCTCTGTGTGTGTTTCCTATGTGTGTTTTCTGTGCGTGTGTGTGTGCTTGTGTGTTTTCTAGTCACTGTCAGACCAATCAAGCTCCATCATGTCCATGGCGGCAGTAGCCATGTTGATCTTGGTTCCGTGTCGCACACTGCAGCTCTTCACAGAGTTCTGATTGGACGAAGACCGCATGCTCACCTGCACCCCTGAGTGACCGATGACCCCTACTTCACCTCTAATCTTTTGGCTGATGGCCTCGCTGAGGTCACCTCTCACTCCCTGGACCACAACTCCCATGTCACTCCTGCGACCCCTGACCCCCACCTCACTCCTGACGCCGTGACCCACGACCTTCATCACTCCCATGTCACCCATGTCCATGTCCATGTCACCCAGTCTCTCCATCTCCCCCATATCATTCATGTCTAAGGACAGCATGCCCCCCAAACTCTCGTGGAGACCCTTGAACATGGTCGGCAGCCTCCCTCCTTCTATCCCTCCCTCCATCCCTCTCTCGTCTAGCCTGTCTCCCATCTTTTCTATCTCCCATCCTCCTCCCTCCTTCTCCCGCTCCCCTTCCGCCTCTCCAAACCCGCCTGAGTATCCTCGGACTATGGTGGTCACCCTGCTCCTCTGCCTCCCTCCTCTCTCCCTGTCCCCCTCCTCCCACGTCCTCTCCTCCCTCTCCACCACACCGCCTGGGAAGCTCCTGAGTGTCACCTGCACCCTTCCTCCCTCCATACTCCCACTGTCATCCCTCTCCCTCTGCCCCCAGCTTTTCTCCTCCAGGGTTCCTTCCTCTTCCTCGTCCTCCTCTCCGAATCTGCCCTGCAACCCTCGGAGCATGGCGTGCAGCCTCCCGCTGTCGAGCGAGCCCATCCCCCTCTCCAGCACCGCACTGCTCCCTCTCTCCGTGTCTCCGTTGCTGAGGGTGCGGAGGAGACAGCTGACGCCAGCACTGCTGACCCCAGCACTGCTGACCCCAGCACTGCTCACCCCCGTGCTGTTGGAGTCCTGAGAGTGCGAGCGGAAGAAAGAGCCGGAGGAACCGATGGACATCGGTGTGAAGAACTGATAAAGTCAAAGAGAGGGGAAGGAGAGGAGGAGGGTCAAGATGATGATTTTCTTTTCAGCTGTCTGAACAGATTTACTCCTCTCCTACTTACTGGTGAGATGTTTGATCGCTCCATAAGTAGGGAGGTCGGACTGGGAGTCATGTTGGACCTCTCCATGAGCCTCTCTTCCCACAGTCTGAGCCTCCTCTCCCTTTCCTCCAGCTCCTTCTCTTTGGAGTAAAGCTCCCTCTCCAGCTTCCGAAGGCGCTCCAGGGTCGACTCGATTTCACACCTGTGGTATGCGCACACGCAGACAGAATATCCATCATGTGTGTTGTGACTTTGTTTATACATGCAGATGTGGCCTAGTTTTAGAACAAATGGCAGGTTCAATTCCAAAAAGGTACTCAGGAGAAGGACACTGAAGCTGAGAAATATTTCAGGAGCAGACACGTTTGCTGTTGGAAAAATATTCTGTTCAAAAACTCGTTTAAAAGTTAAGGCTCTCGGGATCTCTGCATTTTATTTTGGTTATTTTGAAAATTGCTCATCTGATCCGAGGTTGGTAATTAGAAGATACAAATTTATTTTTACATTTTGTAATGACAGGAAATATACAATACATGCACTAAGGGCCGGTCAAATTGGACTTATCTTTTAATACCAGGGAAAATGTTATACTTTTTTTGTATCTTCTTGGAGCCGCCTCACCACCATCCATGCAATTTATTTTAATTTCTTTTGTGTATTGTCTGGTGCAGACTGTACTATATCATGAGCACACGTATTTTAGTGCGCTTTTTAGAGGATACTGAATAAACACATTATATACTCACAACATACTTACAATTAAAACAAGTATATTCTAGCTTCTTGTAGCAGCATAGGTTAACTTTAACCTATTTTTACTGTGTGTTTTGTCTGTGTGTCTTCTGTTGCTATCTATCTATCTATCTATCTATCGATCTCTGCAGAAGACAACATGTAGCTGTAGTACTGTCTGCTCCCACAAGAGGTCACTGTCGGCATTGTCTATACTGCACTGTCTATAAACCTGCATTCACAAACACAATCAACTCTCACAGCAACTAAATATAGACACATCTGACGCACAAACATACCTCCTCCTGTGTTCCTTCCATACCTCCCTGTTCATTCATCCCCGCCCCTTCACCTCTCTCACTCTTCCTCCCCCCCCTCCTCCTCCCCCTCCCCTTCCCTTGTCCAAGTTTTTCCACCCGTACCCAAAACTTCACTCAGAATTGATTGCCTCGCTGTACTCATGTTAACTATGCACAGAATCTCGCACCTTCTCTCCTCTGCTCCATCCCCCACCTCTCTCCCTCTCTCTTACTCTCTCTCTCTCTCTCTCCCATCATGTGTCCACCCTCGCTTTCCAAAATCCTCGCTGTTTCTGTCTTGTTCAGTGTTTTAAATTTCACATGCACCCAATAGATTTCTGTTCCTCCCTGTACTCCTCTTCTTCAGCTCGTACTTGATTTCTGCTCTATCTCTCTTCTCTCCCCCACCCACCCCTCTGCCGTTCTCCCTGTGGTGCAGCGAGGGCAGAGTGGAGGAGTAGAGGAATCTCTTCCATGGACACTTTCCAGAGAGCTTATTATAGACTGAAGTGGAGCACAGGGTCACACATTCAACTTCTCTCCTGAGCTTTAGAGTCCACAGAGCTGTGTATGTATGCATGTGTGTGTGTGTGTGTTTGTGTGTGTGTGTACATGCTGGCACGTGTGTGACCATGTTGAATTATAGTACAGTAAATCACACACACATTTGTCACTCTGACAAGAGACTAAGACTTTACTGTATACACTTAGAAAATGCCTCATGCTCAGACGCAGTGCAGATACACACTTTTTTCTACAAGACTGTGTGTGTTTGTGTGTGTACCTCCACTGGTCCTTGTTATGTAAGAAGGAGTTACACTGGTCCGGTAGCCTGCTGTCGTTGGCCATGGTCTCCAGGGTTACCAGCACCTGTTTGAACTGTGGACGCTCCTGTAGGTACATGCGTGCGCACGAGATAAAATAATCAGCTGACACGCCTATTTTTAATGTCTTTAAGAGTATACAAGTGAGGCATAAGAAACATTTTAAGGGGACTAATCACTGGATCTCTTGTCCCTTTAGCTTACCTTTGGGTCTGCTTGCCAACATTTCCTCATCAGCTCTGCAAAACTTGCTGGACAGCTGGTGGGGATGGTCAGCCTCTAGACACCAAAACACAAACACATGCGAATACAAGAAGCAGAAGCCTTTGCTTTCAACAGAAAAATCACATCAGGCCACATTTTTTAAAATAATTAGACATGCTAACGACCATTTAAAGCCCCAGGAAACTTTTTTTTTCCAAAGCACTAAATATTCATGACTGCATTATAATAACAACAATCTGATGCAGCCACGCATACAGTCGAACACTGAGCTAAATGTGTGCTAACTGCTCATCATAACAATGCTAGCATGCTAGTGTTTAGCATGTGTGACAGTGTGTCATTAGATGTCACAAGTATTGGACAAATTACATTATTGTTTTACCAGTTATTACAATTCAACTTGATGGGAACATAAATGTCTGTGCCAGACCTTCAAATAGTTCTCAAGACATTATCATTTATTAAAAGTTTCAAACACTCCTAAACTCAGCTCAAACTGTGCTTCAACAGGACTGTGTGGGTGTGGATTTGACTGACAGTGGCCTGGAAACTGAGAAGAGCACACGGAAAAAAAGATATGAAGAAAGCTTCAATGTGAAACATTTGGTAGAAAACTTGTGTGAGAAAACGTGTGTGTTCATGTTGAACCAATGTGATCGCGTCACTATAATTGAGAAAACAGATTTCCAGGGCCTTTAGAACCAGCAGTATTCCAGGAAAAAAATTAGACACTATTAGACCAATAAGTTCTTAATCAGCTAATCATTTGTTTAATGTACACTCAGTCTATTCATGAGATAAAATGGGTATATGCTGTGTTGTCTGGGTACAATGTTTATCTTTCTGTAATGTCTAAACCGCAGCAACAACACTAAATCACGCCATGCACTGGGATAATGTCTCTGCATGAAAGACCCCCTGGCATCATCAAAGGTCTGAATGAGCCCAAACGGCTCCATAGTACAGCGCAGTAAATGGAAACAGTTTTCTCTGGGGATTAATCCTAAAATATCACAGACTCTGAGTGGAGAGAGGGCAAGTAAGAGGGTCAGGAAGAGAGGTATAGCAATGGAGGGGAAAATCAGAGGGAGACTGGGAAAGGGAGAGAGAGAGAGAGACAGAGAGAGTGAGTTATTTAGGGAGAGTATTTGGAGATTAGCCAACAGCTACGCAGGAATCATGTTCTCTGAGTTGTTTGTTGGCCCCCAGTGTGTGCGTTTGTTGAAGGGGGTTCGGACGCGTCAATAACTGAAACACATACACCGTGTAACCATCACCCCCCCCCCCCATCTCCCGTAAACCTCCTATCACTGTAATCTTTCCTCTTTTCTCCCCCGTTTCTCCGTCTCTCTTTCTCTCTCTCTCGTAAAGGTTTTAGCCGGGGGGTGGAGGGGAGTCTGGCCGGGCTCCACTGCTGTGTATCCAGGCCTTACAAGAGCAGAGAACTGACATCAGGCCTAAAAATACCCAGCCTCAGCCTCACCAGCTCGCAGTGGAAACCATGAGAGCATCGCATTGTTCCTCCGGGCTTCTCGAACTCCGGTGGGTCTACATGCTGACAGTGTGTTCAGAAAGGTGTGCTCACGTGTGCGTGTGAGCGAGTGGGTTACCTCTTGTTTTTCCACCACCAGCCATGCAACCTGCAGCCCCTCGAAACCTTTGAAAGGAACCTCCCGAGTCAGCATCTCCCACAACACCTGGACACAGAACAGACCGTGTTGGTTCATTCAGACAGACGTGATTTCTTTGAAATTCTTCAGAGCGTGTTATACGTAACTCTCCTGAACAGTCGTGAAGGATCATTTTGCCTGAATAAAAGTCCGGCAAAATGATTTAGTGTGAGTATAGTTAGGGTATAACTGGATTCTGGCACTTACAGACAAATATCTTCTTTTTTATTGGCAAAAAACAAATGTCATAAACTATCATCAGCAGAAATGAACATTTATAATCATATTAGAAAGAAAAAGAAGAAGTAAACACTACAAATCTGAGCGGGTAATTCCAGCCATTGACACTTTGCAATGCTCAGCATTTTATTCAGTACCAAAAAAAGTATTGAAAAGTATTAAATCACTTATTACTTTACAGTGCTGCTAACTCACCACACCATAGGAGTAAGTATCACAGGTCTCTGAGACAGGCAGGCTCTGAATGACTTCAGGAGCCATCCAGGGAAAAGTGCCCACCACCGTCATATGGGTGGTATGGGACAGGAACTTAGACGCCCCGAAGTCACAAATCTGAAACCCAAACAGATAGAGGAGTGAGGAAAACACAGAATATCTCATGTGTGGGTTGAATAAAAAAAAAAAAGTGGTTGTCTGAACATCACAAGACGACCTGCTACAAACCTTCAGCACTTTGTCTGCTGTCATTACGACTGAAATAGAGAGAGCAGAGAAACCAGTCAGCGCTCATGTTTAGATGTCAAAGAGAGAAAGAAGAAAAGAATTTAAGGAACAAATTAAGATGTTTTTAAGGTCATGTGTTACCGTTCCGTGACTTCAGGTCTCTGTGAATGACTTTGACTGGAGCTTCTGCATGGAGGTAATGCATCCCTGTAAGAAGATCAAGCATTAATAACTAAAAGTACCTAAACTAATTAACTAAAAAAGCACAAACTTTGGATGTTTATTCTGGAGTTTTACTGTAAAATATTTTGGTTTGAGCTCACTTTCAGGTTAACCCAGAAACCCAGTGAATGAACTGGAGTTTACAAATGTAGGCTAAGGACAGCATTTAAAGTAACGGCACACAAAAAAGGAGAACAAATTAAATTAGTATATAATATCATCGGTTTCATCTAAGTTGTTGAGTCACCTTAAAACCAAGGACAGAGAACATTAAATAATCTAAAACATGTAACATGTATCCAAAGTCATAAGTTTTACTGTTCTGTATATTAATAGATTTTATTTATTCTTTTATTTTGCTGCAGTAGTAATTGCAACAGGCAACGGGCATGGAAAAAGCTTGTTGGCATTGAACACAGACAGTCTAGAGACGGTAATTGAGAGGCAAATAAAAAGCTGTGTAAACTATTAACTCACTTAAGAGTATTACAAGACACCGGTGATCGTATCAGTGCTCTGACCTCTGACCTGCTTGGTAACAGCAATGAAATAATTCAGTCCTGACACAGACATGCTTTTTTTTTTTTTTTTTATTAATATCATTCCATAATTTCCTCTTCAGGTGTACCTTTGGCTATCTGTATAGCCCACGTCATGATCTGCTCCATGTCCATCTCCTCACTCTGCTCACTGGAAAGGTACTCATACAGAGACCCTTCACTAGCATATTCTGTAAGAACGCATGCACGCACACACACACATACACACACACACACACACACACACACAGAAGCAATGGTCATTACAGGAGAACAGTTAAAAAGAGAAATGTGCGGCTACTCTCATTCATCAACACAGATGTTATGGCTACACTGGAAACATACCAATGTGAGGTTCATTTTTAAAAACTGGTTATTAAAAGAATAAAAAACGATTTTATAATGTAGTTACAACATATATATTTCCATATGTTCCATATGTAACTACTCCATCAATACATTATAATATATATTTTATATACAGACATACAGTTGAGCACTACCACACCGCACAGAGAAGTTAGCTCAAATCAGCGGAAACGCTCTCAGCCTTCACAGCATGACAGTCTAATCCAGATTGTCTCTGAACTTTTAACCTTTCCCATTCTCCTGTTAAGTCTGACAATTTAAAGAGACAAGTAAAAGATAAGGATAATGTCCAATCAAAGGAGTCATATGTAGCCCGGCCAGTAGAACAAGAATAAATCTGTCGGCTGAAAAATGCATTTTACTGGGACAAAACTCCATCTCCTGAACCAGATCTTCTTTTTGCCTACTGTACTTTTTTATTTTTAGCAAGTGTTGGTCTCTGTTAGACTCAGCTGCAGTGCGAATTGTTGCTGGACAAGTGTGTAGTGGTGTGTCGGTGCTTTATCTTAACCATATGACCCAATCCAGGATTACAACCACATCCAAACATGCTGGTCTCAGTTACAAATGTCCTGCCAGGAAACACAGCAAGAACCAGCACTCCGGAGTATACACCGATACTTCAAAACACACACATAAACACTTGTCTGCCATTGGAGCATGTGCTAACGTGTCTGTAAGTGGCACGTCTTGGATCAAATACACATTAATAAAGATATAACATACACTCACACACACAGTTGTGTTGTTTTATATCTGCCGTGACCCTAACCACTTCATGCCTCACCTTAACCCTTGTCCTGACCTGAACCTTAACCTCACGTTACTTATATCCATTAGGTTGTAACCCCAAAGATAATAATACACACATTACGTCGTCGAAATTTAACTCCCATCTGAATAAAATTAGGAATTAAAATCCTTATACAACCGTATGTTTAGGGTGTATGCTCTTGTGAGGACATCTGAAAGGATACATGGATTTCACAAACACACACAGATGCGCACACACACATGGTCTGACCTGTGACAATGCCATAGTTGGGAGATTCCAGCACAGCTCCATAAAACTGAATGATGTTCTTATGACTCAGGACACTAAGAATCTCAGCCTGGACGAGGAGACATGAAAAAGAGACACAGAGGGATATGAAGAACAATTCTCCTTCAGTTCCCTAATATCTGACATTGGCAAGGAAACATGATGTTTAAGAAAATAAAGCGTAAATCATTCCTGATAGACTGTAAATCTAAAAGTTAGAGCCTTTTAACTCATTATCCAGTTTTATAGTTATTTCTGACAGTGTCTCTCGGACGCCTGAGCTGAGGTCTGAACCTCTTCCAGACCACAGGTCGAGTCTCTAAACCTTTCACACCGAGTGACAAACCAGTGCCATTAATCTGGACTGATATATAGGTCCTAGCCCCTGCATATGTGGAATATGCAACTGTTGCCTAGAAACATAATAAGTAGACATCAATTATATGAAATCACTTTAAAAAGAACAAAACACTCTGAACGCAGATTTTCTCCATAAATAGTTTTTGTCTTCCAAAAGAGCGATTTATGTGATCGCTGTTATTCTCATCAGTCCTTACACCTGTGAGATTATCAGTGTGTGCAGACATCAGTTTGTGTGCATGCATTTGCACATGAAGTTTTACACTTGTGAATGCAACTAAGTACATTTACTAAAGTAGTGTAGTAAAGTATAGTTTTGAAGTACTTGTGGTTTACTTCAGTATTTACATTTTATGCTATGTAATATTTTAACTATATTTCAGAGGGAACTACTTTCATCTAACAGCTTATTCTGCATGATTACTATGAAATACATAAAATACATTGTGTGTGTTGCCAATACATCTGTATTTTTACTTGAGTACCATTTTGAATGCACTTGTAATCGAAGTTGCTATTTTTACTGAAGTAAATGATTTGTATACTTCTTCCACCACTGTGTGACTGTAGCGTACATGCAAAGATCCAAGGTGAATTATGATTTTAATGTTCACTGGCAGCTCCATTACGCATAGACCGTCGCAGAAAAAAGATTCACGGAGGGTCCACTAGGCTGCAGTTCTCCCATGATCCATCAATTTGTATTTACACGTGAACTGTACACACACTTTTATGCATGTCTGCCCACCCTGCATGTGTTTGCGGTGTCGGTGTGAGAAAGTGAGTGTGAAAGATGAAGTCGAACAACAAATCAAGTCCAGTTACCTTTGTAGTTCAGTGCAGTCGGCCCATGTGCATACCTTACATTACATTGTTTAAGCCTGCTGCCACAACAATAACACTGCACCCAATTCACCCGTGGGTCACCCTAACTTCTGATGGCTTCCTGACACTGGGCTGGGAGCCTGTACCAACCCAGTATTGATAACATGAAAGGAAATTCTGTTTGGATAACTGGGAACATAGTGGTGGAGGACCACCTGGGCCTAAAGTACAAGTGCATAAAGCCCCAGATGACCACACACCTCGCCCTCACACACAATGGGAGGAACAGGGGAGTGCTGGCATGAATGAAACTGCTCCATCCACAATGAGTGGGAGGAGGAGGGGGACAAAGAGAGGTATGTTTAAGATAAACATTTTTAACGGCAGACAACAGGGGCGGGAGGGAGGGAGGGATAGAGGGAGGGGGCTTCGGGTGTATGAGTCCAAAGAGAGTCTGGGAAATTAGTGGAAACTGATTCATGTTGAAGTTAGGAGCAGCAATGTGACACAGATGAGTCCATAACTTATAAATACTTTGGATCTTAAAATGATGCATCTCTTCTGCATTCTGTATGATTGCTCTGTGTGTGTGTGTGTGTGTTTGTGTGTCTTCTCCTTACCTCTTTGTCAATCTTCAGAAGCTTCTTCACAGCCACTTCCTTGTCCTGGGAAATCCAGAGGGCTCTGTAGACGCTCCCAAAGCTGCCTCCTCCGCAGTTCTCATAAAAGAGCAGGTCCTCATGCTTTATCTGCACAAACGACGAGCCAGGGGACGACATGGCATACTGACTCACGCGCACACAAACACACTCATACACACACACACAGCTCAAAAAAAAAACGTGCACACTCCAACCACCGGCGCTGTCCCAAAAGTATACAAGTAGACAAGAATCAGCACAGGGCGAGTGAAGGGAAAGAAATAAAGAGAGGCGGAGTGGTTTCCTCCAGCGTGGATGTTGTCAGTCAGCAGAACAGATTGTCAGAGAGAAGAAACCAGAAAGTGCTGGAAAGAGAGAGAGAAGTTTGCTCCCTGTGAGTCAGGAAAAGTCGAAGCCCCCTCTGTCACTAACAGACAAGGTATTACATTGCCTGATAGTGGTGATCCAGTGTAACTACAACACAGAGCATAGACACACACACACACGCATGCACAGAGCGTGAAGATGAAGGGGAGGTGAGCGTTTGAGTGTGTACGGTTTGCAGTCTGCAGTCTGCCTGTAGCAGACACACTGTTCAAATATGGTCACCGGCATCCAGGGCATTCCTTCTTCCTGGATAACTGTGGCTATATAAAGCACTCCATACACTACACACACTCACACACACACACACACACACATAGAGACAGAGATATATAGCTCTGGCCTATAGCGTGTCAGACATAATAAATCAGTTGGCAAGGAGGGTGACTGCCACAAATACTTAAATCCATCTCTCACACACTCTGCAACTAAATAAAACACATGCATACACACAGCAGAGTAGCCAGGCAGTGACTGTGTGTTACTCTACCCGACAGGAATGACCCACTGACATCATTAAGCAAGATAGCCGTAATGACATCACTGAGTAGGGACAGGTGAGATCAGCTCGGGGAAGTTAGTACACTTCTCAGTGGTTGACAGTAATCAAGCGCAAGAGGAGACTTAACAGTGATTCACAGGATAAATAAAACACGGGTAAAAGTCTGAGGGCCCGCTCGCAGCTCCCAGAAGCTGCAGTGAATCATCGCACCCCACAGTACAGAAGTGTTGGAGAAAATAAACAACACTAGGAATTATAAATGTGTGAATCCAGAGGGGGACTTCCTCACGGGAGCAGGCATGAGCCCGTCAATCAGTCACCAGTTACAAAATAAAAAAGTCTTCTCTACAAGTGGGAAGTTAGTCACATTAGGTGGTGATTCAAAAAGGGTTTCTCTTCCAGGAACCATGAGTATCTGTGTCAGATTTGGAATTATCCATGAATAAGTTTGTTTTTTTTTGTAGGCAAGGTTACAGCGGTGTCGCCAGAAGAAAGATCATGTAAATTTCTCAAATGAACAGAAATCATCATGAGGGGTATCACTGAGTAAACAGACTTCATTGATATATTCCATTAATATTTCATATTATATATATACCCATTTATAATTGTCATATTGTAAGCAAAGTTTAAGGTCTTTCATATTTTATATTTACAGTCATGAATAGATGGCATCAGAATACCACATCAGGATTAGTCCAAATTAACTTATTTTTAAAAAAGAGCAGTCCCATGTATTTTGCTTGATCAAAAAGCAACATTGAAGAGACAGATTAAAAGAAAAATGTTAAAAATACCGATGCAGCAGAGCAGACCTCAGGTCAAGTTTCAAAAATGTTGGACGCTCCTAGATTTTGTCCCATAATATCTCAGTAGCATCTTTTGTTAGACCCTGCCTGTCAGACAAATGCCCACATCTTTCAAACTTCTCATGCACCATTTGTAAAGCAGGCTTTCTTGACACCCACAGAAGACATTTTACTGCTGTTCTCACATGCCCAATGGTATTCCTTGGAGCTAATTGAAGTTAATGCATGTTTATGTGCCCACCTTCTCTGAGGAAAATATAAAAAATGTATATTCACATCAAGCATCTCCAGTATTTGTTATTTTGCTCTGGATTTTACTGGCATCACCATTCACGGTCTCTGTACCACTCGTGACATATTTTGAAGAATGTCATCAAAGCGTGAGCACTGTTAAATTAGCTATTTTTATTTACAGGGCAGACCACACATACAGTACAGTTACAGGCTGCTCCTGGGAAAGCCAGCCTCACAGCAGTTCTCGACACACACCGTCACATCAAAAGCTCCTGAGATCAAAAGGAAAATTAATGACACTTGTCAAGAACACGCTCAAAATCTACACCCACATATATAAAAATAAAATTACACGGACTGATCACGACTGGTAGAGATGAGAAGATGTCCCCTCGAGTAGACGTTGCCTCTAGACTGCACATCTAGGATCAGTGCTTCCAAATCAAAAAGGAGTACGGTTTGATTATACAGCTGATCTCAGAGCGGATCGTACCGAGCAACATCAACTGGAATTATTCATATTCTTCAGGAGTTGTACTCCAATGCAAAAATAAAACGCAATACTGTAGTGATAAATTTGAACACTTTTTGCAATACCATTAGGGCTTTAATCCAACTAATACTCGGTTTAGTAGTTTTGTATCATCTGACTAGTTAAGGGACACTGATATTTACCTAAAGGACATCAAATCCTAAAGATTTTCAAAGACTTGGATATAATTATTATGAAGTAAATAAGTACTTTCAGATTTCATATTTATCTGTATATTCAACAGGGAAAATGATGAGTCTAGGTTACTACAGTTTATGGGGTTTTCTGTGTTTTCCGTCTATGAGTAGGACCATCAGGAGAGTAAGGTTTGCTTTACAGGCAGGTACAGTAATATATTGTAAACTAGGGCTCATTTAGGGTAGCACAACATTACAGGACACTCCGATAGAAATCCACTGTATAGAACACAAAGCCTATGAAGTTCAGTCATGCAGGATATTGATTCCAGTTCTATACATTACAGTTCTATCTAACAGGTCCCAAACAGTTACAACTAGTACAGTTAAAACCCTCGGAGACACAGCGACAAGAGAGCAGCTGAACACTTTCTGTCCAGGAAGAAGAGGCTTTTAATGGCACAGTATAAGTCCTTGATCCATAATAGTCCATAGTAGTGCTAAAGTCAGTGACTGTTGTGATTCGCTACTGAGTTGAGTGTGGAGTTATTTTTATCCAGGTAATTTGTGTGTGTGTGTTTCTTAGGCTAACGTCACAGAGAAGGCGATGGTGGTGGAAGATCTGGAGCTCATGTCCGCCGAGGCTCCATCCTGTAGGACAGCTGCGTCAATGCCCTCTGGTTGTCGATCACACAGAGCTTCCTCACGTAACCCCGTACCTCCGCTTGATTTTTGTTGGGTTGGCATATGTCGGGATCTAATGCGGCAAGACGCGAAACAGAAAAAATGTGATTGGAAAGATGTGTGTAAAGATAGCATGTAAATGTGATAAAAGTGTGCTGATATGTGATGAGCGGACTTACTAAAGGGTTGGCTTCTACAGTGCCTCACTTGCCGAATTGTGTTAGCTATAATACGCTGAAGAGATGAAGATAAGAGACTCTTTAGATGTTACACCAATCTTGAGTATGCCGCATGAAAATATATCCCTAAAGTTAATAATTCAAGGTGCACACAAACTCACCATTTTCTCAAAATTGACCATACTGTCAATGAAGGTCTTGTTGCCCTCATGTGTAAATGTCATATCTGTAAAGAAAATAATTCAATTTAACAACAGCAACGTTCCAGAGTTCATTCATATGTTATACAGAGACTGAGGTATACTCAAGAGAGACACACGTGTTGTACCTTTGAGAAGGAGGGGCATGAAGGGGATGATTGGTGGTTCCAGTTTGGTGACAGTGAGTCGGTAGGACCGGTGGTTTCTCGATGGGTCCTGTCACCAAACAAATAAACAGTGTTCATTTCTGAGAGATTTGGAACTCTGGGACTAGTGGGATTATCCCTAGTGCTAAAGCTGCTGTATGCATGTAGTTTTGTTCAGCTATATATATATATATAAAATTTCATGCAACTCACCATCATACTTTCAAACTCAGCATAGAACTTCTTAAACTTGGTGGGAAGTTTCTGCCAGAAAGAAAACCCAGAACATTTCATTGTTGTACTTCAGCAGCAGTGGAATAGACACAAGGTTCACTGAAGACCTTGACGCAGATTAGACAAAGTTTACCTCCCATGTCTGGCTCAGTCTGCTTACTGCAGGGTTGCTCATCCCCATAATGATGGCAAAGAATGAATTCAGGTTCTTAAACTCCCGACAGCTACAGACAAATACACAGAGCAAGTGAATGCAAGTGAAAATCAAGCATGTACGTGATAAACTCTTCATCTAAGTGCAGTTTGTGACGGCGACCAGCAGGTCCGACTCACTGTGCAGCTATCTTAATGAACTTCTTGAGGAGCTGGACTCTCTTGCTCAGCTGCCCGCAGAGGCAGACCTCAGTGACCACCCACAGCTGAACCTGGTTGAACCTGCGCAGAAACAGGTCCAGATTGGCCGTGGTTCTCCTGAAGCTCTGTCGGCCAAACGTGTGGTAGAGGAGCTCGTGCTGGGGAGAGGAGAGAGGAGACATTAGGGGGAGCCGGTTTTAAGTTAATCCAGTGGACAGGTCCTGCCGCCTTGCATCTATCAAACATTACTCCTGCAGTCTCTTCATTTCAAAGTGTAAAATAACCATGTGTGTATGTGTGTGGTACCTCATGCACACAGCTGAAGAGCTCCCAGTCAAACATGGTCATTTGGTAAGCCAGGTCCTTGGAGCTCATCAGCTCAAACGTTGACATGGAGCCTGCGGTGGGACCCTCCTGGTCTGGAAGAGGAGTCTGAGACACACAGACAAAAATACACACATTTCACATATCACACCCACGAGTACAGGTTAAACACATTTAAGAATAAATATATTCCAATCAAAACATTTTTACACACTGTATTGTAACAATAAAGGTAATTCACAAAGTTTCCAGTAAACAGGGGAAGCACTCATCTCCTACCAGACTGTTGAGCTGGTCTCGAGGACAAGCAAATAATCTCCCGTTGATGCTCAGAGAAGAAAACACTGACACATCATTTGGCTTCAGGATTATTTTTTCTGTAAGAAAAGTGATAGTTGCGTTTGACACAGATACGTCCCAGCAATGGTTATATTGAAGAACACTTTCATTTCGCAAACTTTAAATCCTGCTCCTAGCATACGCAGTACACATGGTATACCCAAATGAATGATAACCTGTCCGTATGTGATGTTGCTGTGAACTGTTCTTTTTTTTATCTAAAATCAGTCTGTATTCTTACCACTAGCGGAGGTGAGGTGGACCAACAGGAGCTCATCAGTGGTGCCAAGTTTGTCGGCCACAGCACTGATCACTTCTCTTCCTGTCGCCGCCACAGCTACCCGGATAGTCGTGTATGTGTGATCACTGCAGTACACCTTCAACAGAACTAGATACACACAGAGATGATTTTCAAAATGTGATGGTGGTACTGGAGCAAAGGTCAGGGATTAACAAACTATCAAATTCATTGTTGGGGCAAAATAAAAGACAACATTCACACCAACTTACTGTCATCTTGATTCCTAATGGGCTGTTTCTTCTGCAGCCGTTCCTCTCCATTGCTGAACTGTCGGATTAGGGTTTTCTGTTGAATTACACAAGACATCATGATACAGGTCATATCAAATAATTAATATAGATTTTTAGTGGTTCAAACTTACCTTTTTTGTGGATTTGGCTTCTTCCGAACTACAAAATGTAGAGAAAAAAAAAAACAATGAATGTGGCTGGTACATGAAAAATCACAGTGGACGTTTAACATGCAGAAACTGGGAAACATACTGTAATTTGACGACTTTCTCCAGGTCAGGAACCAAGTCTTTCAAAGCTCTCAACATCCGAGAATCATTTGATAAGCTCCCATACAACTCCTACAGGGACGGAGAGGAAGAACCACACTCAAACCAAATGCATATAATCAAGGTATTCATTTACTGTGATTTATTATCATTTGAAAGTTTGCTTTTGGTCACCTCAAGGAATGAGATGGGAGCAGGCTCCTCCTGTAGCATGTATGTGTGTGTGTTAGCCCAGCGCAGGGCCAGAATGAGGGCCCTCCTCTTACTGTTGAGTGCATACTCCAACCTCTCCTGTTCAGAGCCAGGCGGAGATGCCGCATGGTAGGTGGACACAAGGTTAAAGATAAATACAAATATGTAAGTCTTACACTTACATACACAGACGGACAATGATATCTCAAAACCTGTATTACCACAACATGAAACTAAATGAATCATTACATAGGCTAAATCCATATTTATGTACAGTCAAAAACATTTTGATTAGCACAATAGTTCCCCAAGCTTAAAGGCAAAATGCTATACTGAAAACTGATATTTCAACCTACTTAAGCCCACAGTTAACCTTCATCACTGCATCCTAGATACCAAATATGGCTAAAATCATGAGTGTAGCAGTGCTAAAGCACACAGAGCTGACCACTTGCACTTCAATGACTAAGACAATAAGAAAAGACCTTCTTGGCCGGGAATACAACTTGTTAGTATGGTGTGAAGAGAGGTGTGCAGTCGGTGAGCAGTTCATTAGTGCTGGATGGTCAACTGCTGCTTCAGCGCTTCCATAAGCAGAACCGGTAAATTGCACAATCCAAGATGCTGTCGGTAGCACTGTTATAATATGCAGCAAACAACAGACGTGTCTGTCCATTTCAGAGTGGGTTTGTCAACATGATATCCTGGCTGCGATTCTAAATTTGTACATGTATTTACCTGATAAACGGGTACACAAACAAATGCTGTATATAAAGAGGCAGAAAGGATATTGTGCCATGAGTAGAGGGCACAGCTGGCTGGTGGGCATGAAGACACAGTGCATGAGGACAAAGTCATCCACTGCTGGGTCTAACAAGCAAAGAAAAACAGACAGCAAAACAGAAGAGAGTGAGACGGGAAAGAAAGGAAATCATTTATCCAGTTTTATTGGCCCATGCTTCCTTCTTTCATTACAATGCATCTGGACTATCTGGTAATCATCTATTCAAAATTCATTTAGGCCTAATAGCATATTCATTTTTGTTCTACTCAGCTACCTGGTTCACTGTGATGTATGTCCATCCTCATTGTCTCCAGGAAGTGGTCAAGAATCTTCTCTGGTGTTCCTGATATCACAGTGTACCTGAGAAGATGTATGTCGACAGTTTCATTTAAAGTACACAAAACAAGGCCATTTGTTTGAGAGTCAGACACAGAGAGAGAGATGCACTTTAATGTACACTGGTTTGTATGCAAGACTCCTCAAACATACTTGATGCTTCCCAGGGTGGAGGCGCGAGGACTCTTTTCTAACACCAGCACAACTTGTTCGTGCTCTTTCAAACGCACTGTGTTGGCTTCCACGTCCTAAAAATACACAATACAAAATCAAAATGCAAAAATGTGGAAAATGTGTGTTTAAATGTAAAACAGCTCCTCTGCCAGAGGAGGGAGACAAACATCATAGTAAGGCAGTATCACCTGGTACATAGTGCACTATGACACCTCCGACAGTCCAAATAAATGAACTCTGAGAGATTTCAATGGAGACCATATAACCATTGACTCAGCTGTGGCTTTGGGAATCTAGATTGCTAATTGCAGTATTTGTAACAGTTTGCACCAAAGACAGTAATTTGGTGCTGGTGTGGCTCCGCTTGTATCCCCTCAGAGGACAAATGTCCATCTCTTGTCAGCCTACCCTGAGTATTCTGTTGAAGTCTTCCTTGTCCACTCGGAGGAAGTGGCAGTTGTCCTCTCTCAGGACAATGGAGGCAGCACGGGGTGAATCTGTAACCAGGGCCAGCTTCCCAAAGTCATCACCCTCGTGGAGCGTGCACACCACACCCTAAGACACACACACATGCATGAATGCACACATAAACAAACACACTCAAAAGAAAGACGCAAATAACCACAAACACAGTTTATTAGTCATCTCAAGCCCTGAAGAAAAATAAGAAAGGAGCAAGAAGCACCAGGACTGTGTTGAATCATCTGTACTTGTCTGTATGTGTTTGTGTGTTTATGTGCATGTGTGATCACGCATATAAACATGTATATCTGCAGCATAGTGACTGAAAATCACTGTCTGGTGTGAAATTTTGTTTGCGTAAAATCCCCTTAAGCTATTTAATCATCGTGATGAGTCATGATGAGCTGAGCAGAGTTTGCCAAACTCCACTGCCGGTATTTCCCAGCCCCACGGGGCAGATACAGCTGGTCTGCTCCATACAGACATGATCACATAATACAGATACACATAATCCATTACTTACAGATGAAATGTCATCAAATGAAGCAGAAAACTACAATAATGGTCGTGTGTCAAACGGAGAAGCACACCTTGCCGTAGATAACCACATTGACAGAGCCCTTCTGAATGATGTACCATGATGTGCCCTCCTCTCCTTGGTTGAACACTAAGAGATAAAGAAGACAAAGATATATTACCCCCACATAAATGATTAACACTCACATTCTGTGCACCAGAGGTCTTCAAACTGTGAGGTGCGACACCCCAGGAGGGCACAGAGAGAGAGGACGCGAGGCATAAGCTGCAATTTGCATCAAAATTGATACTCCTACTACTACTTTGTGTTATAACTCAAATCAAATCTTAACACCCATGGATAATACACTTCCTGAGGATATTATCATATCCAATGGCCGACAGAGATAAACATCCATAAATCTGCTTAGAAATCAAGACATTCCTTATTATACTCCAGGCCTGAGAATCATCACATTTTAAAGCTGTCTTCAGTTTTAAAGGGATCCAGTGATAGTCTAGACATCCAAAAGCCCACAGACTATTCGAACTGTAGTTCCCATTGATGATGATGATTATGCCACAAATCAAAGTAAGACAAAGAATAATAACACAAGTACAAATCCATTAGTATGAACTTTTTTTTTTTTCACATTACATTTTTTTGACAGTAAGAATGACCCACTGACACATTCCTGGAACTCTCCTCTATCCATTTACTTGCAGGTATTTGCCCGGCATTGAAAACCGGGGAGTAAAAAAGGGGTGTTGGGGAGGTGTACAAAGTGAAGACTCACACACGGTTCCAGCTTTTGCATGCGACTCGAAGATCACCACGCTCGCCAATTCCCTCTTCACCTACAAACCAGAGTACACCGCTCAAGTCATATTGGATTTAGCTGCTCTGCAGAAACATGCGAGGACAGTAAAAATGCACAAGTCAGGATTTTTAAGGATTAGTTAAATTGACCTGGGAGTTATTACAGTCAGTCATGGCAGCTCACAGAGAGTTTAGCTTTATAAGACTTTTAGCTTGCTGAAATTTCTATTTATAAGCATGAAATGATAATGGAGGGAAACAGGAATAAAAAACAATTCAATTAAAAACTTTAAGTTTTAAGATTTAGGTACATGGATTGTGAACCACCAACTGATTCCAGGAATATATGGAGCATAAAAACAACAACAAAAACAGTGGAGCTGTTACAGACTTAAGGATTCCTCCACATGGTGAATGCTCACCAATACATGGCAGATTGGTGTAAAATTATGACCCATTATAGTGGTAAGAGAAATGCTGACAGTGACAACAGCTTCTCCCTCCAGTCTTAAAAACAAAGAGTGTAGCAAGAGGCTCTAAAGACTTAACAGCCTTCTTGGAAAGCTGTACTGTCCCTTTAAAAGAAAAGTGGACCGGCTGACTCACAGTGTTGGAGAGGTGAGCTAAGGCCTTGATGTGAAGCAGCTCATCATAGATGATCTCTAGGTCATCCCCTGTCCTCTGACCAGGTCTGCAGACACACACAGAGGTTACTCAGAATAAATACACCATGAAGATTTCATGCACGCACCTCACGTCTTATTGCACTGCACTAAAATAAGTAATGACACAAGCTAATGCTAAAATAAGGTGGCCGTTTTGAAAGTAGTAACTACAGATGATGCCAACTCACAAGCATAACTGAAATATGAAAAGTGATTGTAGGACAGTAACAGGACAGCGTAATGGTTAAATTAAGTTTTTTTAATTTTATTTATTATTATTGATTTTTACTGACGATTTCCTTAGGATCATGCGCAGCAGTGCGTCTGGCCCAATCTGAGCGAGGAAGAGGATGGTCTCTGGCAGCTCTTCCTCACTCTCCCTCTTCTCCTCCTCACTAGGCAACGGCGTATCCTCCTCCTCATCGTCAAGAAATCGGTAGAACAGGTACTTATCCTGGAAACCCAGCTCCTGGTCCACTGAGGAGCAGACAAGCACACATGGTCAAGAGACACAAGTGTATCTAAAAACATATTTTCAGACAGATATGTATGAATTTGAGATTCAGCCGAGATTTTATATATTTTAAATTTAATTTCCACGCTGGTGTTCATACCGACACTTACGTAAAACCACTGCTTCAACTCAGAGTCAGAGAGGCTTTTCTTTGCTTAGAAAATTCAACTCAAACTCTGAAGAGCACTTAATTCTAATGTATGCATTCAGGAATACACACAGTAAGACACGGATAATGAAGAAATTAACTTGCTCTTGTCTTTTTTTCTTTTGGGAACTGACTACTGTTATGTTATGTTATGTTAACTGTGCATGTAATGAGACCAAACTGCATACATTAAGTGATGAAAAAGCAATAGAGAAAGATTACATTACCATGGTTGAGCACCCCTTCTTCTAGTAGTGCCTGCCACATCCCGACAGCATGGGACCGTGTGAGAACACAGGCACTCTGCAGCACCAACCAGTCCACCAGCTCTGTGCCTACACAGCATTGTCTGCAATACACACATACCAACAAAATTTGTGAAGCTGTTGCGTGCATAGTCAAAGCTGGAATTGTGTACAAACATACTCTTACCTGTAAGTCTTGAGGTGGTACTTCCTGTCTCTGATCATGTGTGGGGCTCTGGACAGGATGGCGTTGCGGAGAACCTTCCCCGCTCTCTGCAGCTTCTCTGAAGGAATCTACAGAACACACATGAACACAGGGGGGTAGTTTGGTGAACTGTTTGCAAACTATAATCTGTAATAGTTAGTATTTGTAATATTTTTATACAGGCAAAAGCAAAAAATACCAATCTGAGACCACATTCTGAAGAAAAGAAAATGACACAGTCAATCAGTCGACTTTGAACATGGGCAAACACACTGCAAACTGACTAGAATAATGTCACAGATCTCAGCTGCCCGGTAAGCTAATACTACCAGGTTAAAGAGCTTATTCTGAAGGGCAATTCAAATCAATGAATTCTTCTGCAAAACGGTGGGAAAATTTCAATTAATCCACAATAAAATTGATATTTTTGACCTGTTTTTATTTGACATGCTGCAAGGGATGTATGTGAATGCAAGTTACATACAGGACAGCACTATACAGTACTCATACAGGTAAAACGGTGGCAAAGAACCGTCCATACAAGCAGACAGACCCTATACAGATCACACCTGCACCTTAGAAATAGAGGAAAAAGGGCAGATGTGTATAAACACACACAGCTGCTGTAAAAAACAACAAAGCAAAGCATGCTAATTGGGCAGATGGGATCTTTCTTCTGCGTGCATGCATTAGCTAGCATTAGCATAACTACAGAGGATCACAGCTGTGAGTCATCACTTGTCTCTTCTCGGAGGACAAACACCTCTAAAATTCATTCTGGCATTCTGGTTCATTCACAAACATGAAAGTATGTGGCACTGCACAATTTTTCTAAAGAATTAAGTACCTTTTGATTTCCAATAATAGTTACAGCATTTTTTCGAACTCATCACTCATCTATAGTCTAGCTATGAAGAATATGAACATTTTTCTTTTGCTCTGCCCTGTACACACACACACACACATCTTGACCCAAGTGGTGAGGCATCCAAGACGAACTGGGACTGCCTGGGCCACACAGTATATTGGTTGTGAGTTTGGTTCATTCATGCTTTGTGCACCGCGAGGAAGGGCACAGCTCTCTGAAGCGTGTTGGCAAAGTTCACTGAAGGAGCAAGTTGCCATGCTTTTACTTCCTGCAATGATCCATGAGAGACTTTTTCCGAACAGCAAGCTGGACTTTACCTTGTTGTAAGCTTTGTTTGCAGAGTCTGAGTTCATGTTGTCCTTATCTGTGAGTCCTGAAGAGGAAAAACAAGTATAATATCTTGAAGATATTATTATTCCCAATTAATAATACTATTTATACAACATTATAGTTTATTATACTACATTATACTTGCCTAATGTTTTTCCAAATGCAATCTAATTATTTTCTATGTTCTGTTTCGCAATGCTATGTTAATATTTTTAATATTTTATATACAATTCAACACACTTAGGTCCAGTAATTAACCATATTACCAACATTTACAGTGTTTCTTTTATTCTAGTGTGTGTGTGTGTGTGTGCCTACTCACTGTCATTGTTGGATCCACTCTCCATAGCTCCATAAGGAGGGGCCAACAGTCCAGCCAAGCTCTGACGATACTTCTACAAGATAAAACACAAACACACACACACACACACACACACACGCGCATCAAAATTTATGTCAGTCTTGAAAACATTCACACCTCTGTTATTATGATGGATCATTTATAAGACACTGTCATCTATTAAACATCAAAACCCATCTCTCTCATACACACACATACACAATGTTACTTTCAAACACACACACACACACACACACTGCAAGTTCCTCTCAAAACAAAGCCCTTTGTACAACCAAGATCATTTACATGCAGAACAACTAACATTATATAACACACGCACACACACGCTCGCAGCAGCATTCATACCAGGGTTAATGAGAGTGTACAGATGCTGCTCTTACAGCTGTTAAGAACAATAAATTGTGTTTGCATTTCTATAGGAGATACATAGAAATATACATAGCAGGTCATTTTGAGCCTGATTCTGCCTTTGCTCTTCTGCAAGGTTATTATCAAGCAACCTATGCCCTCTGAGGACGGACGCACACACACGCACAGAGAAGAGAGACAGAGACAGCATCTGTTTGACCTAAGCGCACAAGCACCCCCCCCCTGTTAATGTCTTTCTTGCACACAAACACACAGAAGCAGGAAAAACACTGCAAAACCATTTCTGGAATTTTACATTTTTTTCATTTTGTGAGACAAAAAAAAAGAAAAAACAAGTAAACATGACAGTGAACACGCTCTAGCTGATGTGCACAACACAAACTACACAGTGTTACAGTCAAGGAGTCAGACTCACCTGAGGTAACACACTCGGCTGCCTAATACTGGAGGGATTGAAACCCCAGAGAGGTGCCCTCCGCTCCTTTACAACTCACACACTGGCCACCGGATAGCATCCTGCTCAAAACAAGCTGTTCTCCTCCTTTCTTTCTTCCTCTCCTTCTCTCTCTCTCTCTCTGTCTCTCTCACTCACACACACACACACACAGTCACCCTAGTGTTTTCTCAGTCTCTCACTCGCCACGATCAAGCCAAGAACCAAACCACTTTCTCTAACAGGTTACCACGGTGATCTGAGTCTCCCTACAACTGAGCTACTCTAGTGGAGGAGGAGAGTGAGGGAGGGGGGAGACAGAGAAAGGAAGCAGAGGAGAGAAAGAAAGGAGTAGTGAGGGTGAGGATGGCGAGAGGGAGGGCAGGAGGAAAGGCAGGGAAGGAGGCTGGCAAAAGACACAACATGGCCAACAGAGGAGAGAGGAAATGGGCAAGAGAAATGTAGCAGGTGAAAGGGACAGAGGAGTAAATGAGGGTGTGTGAGTAAGACTTAGTCCAGGCCAACCAACCATCTACTGTTTGATAAACTGTATGTTAACACATATCTGTCACAAACAACAAGCTGTTTTACATTTACACCCCGTTTATTCATCTCACTTTCATTTGGTGTTGTGAATTATGGAGCAGCGCTTTTTTTCCCCTTTCATCCTTTCATCAAACACATGACTGCATTCATCCTGTAGCTTTCTAGTCCTCGCCACAAACAAGCACATGCACACAAATTAATCCATGCACACACACACACACACGTATAGACACAAAGATCCTTTTACTATCAGCTGAATAAGATTCTAAAGAGAACAACCTCGGGCTACGTTTTCTGCTTTACATCTACTGTCCTAAAATAGACAGCAGAGAGCGAGACTGAGTGCACTTAGTTGACAAACAAACACACTACAAGCCAGATAATAGGATGGCACATGCACTTTAATAACCAATTATTGTCTTGTTGTATCTCGCTTTTACATGTTCCTGTGTCATAACATGGAGATATCACATTTTAGCAAATCTAATTTCATCTAGCGATAATAATACTCAGGAGGCCATCATGTTTTTCATAAATAGCAACAATGAAGAGACAAATAGGTTTTATACTGATGTCGAGAGCAGAAAAGCTGTCAAAGCTGTCATGTTCAAAGTCTTGTTCATTTCATTATTCGTACCAAGGCTGTTTGTTCAATTTTTACCCATGTATAACACATAGAAATGATCAGTCTAAATAACCAACCTTTTTATAACCAAAACCTTCATTATGTGAAAATGCTCCATGTTTCAATCAATATTTAATAGACAGAAAATCTGAGTGAATATTTGTCCTTTTTAGAGTAGTAATGAAAGCCTCAAACGCTTTATTTCATCAGCGAAGTAAAAACCTAGCAGCTGAACCTGATGTATCATCTTTGTCTAGTCTGGTGACTTCACTTCTTCCAACTCTACACCTCCAGATTTTCATTTTCCCCATTTTCAAACTTGTAGTAGCCCTAAGCAACGCTGACTCAAGTGACATCACTTGAGGACATTTGTCAGACATCACGCAGCACCCTCTGGAACTACAAAAGTCTTTATGCAACTTTTTTTTTCTTTTTTTTCTTTTTAAACATATGTAGTCTTACTCCCCAAAGACTGGTAAACAGACTGTGATGTGTCCCATATAAGTCACTACATTTGAAGTCAGTGGTGCACAGAAAGGCCTAGTGTGTAAGGTTTTACATAGTTTGGCAGAAATTGAATCTAATAATTATAACTATGTTTTCTTTAGTGTACAGTCACCAGAAAATAGGAAAGGTTTTGTTATCTGAGACCGCCGGTCCTCTTCCACAGAGACTGCCATGTTATATAGATCTATAGACAGACACTGGCTCTAGATAGATAGTTTTTTTGTGCTTTTTGTCGCCACCATAGTTTCTCTTCCACATTTGGAATGAGAGGGTGAGGTGAGGGGTTGCAAAGAGCTACACCACTGGATACTACTAAATACTACACACTGGTCCTTTTAAGGGAGTAGTAGTATAAGAATTCTAAGGATCAAAGAATAAATGCATATAAGAAAAAAATAAAAAGCAAAACTAAATGAATTTAGAAGATCAAAGAGAAGAGCAGAGGCAGACTATGAGATTAGAGCCTGACTAAAGAACAAGGCAGACACTTTGGGTGCCAACTGTGAAGCTACAGTAAACCAATCCACTCTGCCAGGACTTCCTCCCTGAGAGCAACCCTGTGAATGTAGAGGGTAACCTCAACAAGGAGGCCCACAGAGAGGCCACTACTACAATGCCAACTCTCAAAGGATATGCCAAGCCAAGGCCATGTTATTGAGTGCTGCCAGTTGCTTCTTCTTCTTCCAGTTTGTGCGATCTAGTATCTCTTTGCAATATCTGATGCTGCTGACTGTGAGTTTTTATATTCTAGACGTGACTCATCAATACTACAGTATTATTGGCTTTTTCCACTCTCATGTGGTACACATTGACATGTTTTATTGATGGGAGTTATATCTGCGATATACCAGCATTAGCCAAGAATATCAATTCTCTTACCTATTTTAATATCCCTCATATATGACCTTTTCATGCTTATCTGTACTGTTCTTTGCATTTTCATTTGATTGATATCTACTGCCTTAATATCACAGATTTCCTACTGTTTGAAAATGTGTACTGAGTGGACAATAGCTGTACTCATTCTTTATATGAAGGGGCCCTTTTGATTTGTCATTTTGACTGAGGTGTAAGTAATGATGTTAATTACAGGAATGGAAAGTTAATTACACCTGTGGTTTTCCTGCTGCGACCTGTCAAAATCTCTGCCGTGAAAGAGGCAGAGTTTTACTATGTTTTAACTACACTATTCTGCCTATATATAGAGAAAAATAGTATTTGTTCAAGCAGATTAAGCCATGATCACCAGCTTAATGATGGCACAAATACTCTGATCGCCTTGGGATAATATCTCACCTCCTCTTTACCATTCAGAAAATACTGATATTAGCACATAGGTACCTGAGTGCAGGAGGAAATCTCAGCACGCAGCGGTTTTATTTATGGTATTGCAAGGAATAATATGCACTTATCACTTTTAAATTCCCACCACACTTGCGGCGCTAAACATGTAACACATACTGTGTGTGTATATATATATATATATAGCTCTTGGTGCACTGGTTTGATGCATCATCGCTTGTGCTGTGAATGCTCACTAAGCAACAGCAAGGTTTGAAAACAATAGACATCTAATACCACACACAAGCGCACACAGGTGTGTACTGTAGATTCACATTCATCGCTCCCTCTCTGTCTCTCTAATGCCTTTATCAGCTCATTGTTGAGTGTCACCTGAGGTCTCGCAGGTGAAACAGAGGGCACTGTTATGGTGGACAGCCCTCTTGTGGTTGAAGGCACAATTACAACGGAAGATCATCTGAAAATTTGAGTTTCAATAGGGAAACGTTTTTCAAGCCTGAAACCTTCAGGTAAGTTAAAAAAGACAGAGTTCTTGCTGAATCATGAGGTTCCAGCTCATACAGTACAGCAGCTCGTACAGTTTTTAAAACACTCGCTGTCTCTCACCTCCCAGAGGCTCTTGAACTCCCTCTGCTCGATACGGAGCAGCTCGCTCGTCTCTCTGCTGACAATGGTAGCGTGGCGTGGTGTGTTATCCAGGATGGACTCCCCAAACGCTGTCCCAATCCCCAGTGTACAGATGGTGACTGCATCCTGCACACAAACACAACACATTTGTTTAAACTGCTGCTTATTTTAGTGAGCTGTCATGTAAGTTATTGTCTCCCACACAGAGACAATAACTCAGATGAACATGGCTAAAATGGGTCCCTAGGAAACTGAATAATAATGGTTATACTGGTCCCACTTGTGGCTAAATACACTAGTAGGGCTGCAAATTAATTCAATATCAAAATTATCATCTTTATCTCCATCACAATTTTCTAGAGCCCAAGGTGATGTCATCAGACATCTTGTTTTGCCCAATTAGTCTAAAACCAAAAAAATATTCAATTACCCCCAATGTTAAGACAATGAAAAGCAGAATATCTTCATAATTTATAAGCTTACAACAAGAGAATCTTTCTAATTGATTGATGATTCAATTATCGAAGTGAATCGATTATTATAATCCATTAATTGCTGTAGGCCGAGACACCACACAGCAACAGCAAAAAGATATAATCACTGGGGGGTTTTTTATAGATATTGACAGACTAGCAGAAGAGCAGACGTATTAATATATGGTAATTATTGCAAATAAATTCAAATATGAGGGACTAGTAAACAGAGTCTCCTGTAAGGAAAATATCTCTGGGTGCTAGATATAATTGGACAGGCTAGAGGCAAGCAAACACACACACACACACCATCCACTGATTTGGACAAATATTCTGCATGCCATGGAAACCTTTTCAACTGTCCACACTGACATTTCAAATATAGCCACAGAAACTAGGCCACCAATGGCACTTTAGGGCTACATACATAAAAAGGATGTTTCACAATGGAGGGGCTTCTTATCTCTTTAAGGGGAACAAATCCTCTCTCTCCCTCACTCTCTCCCTCATGTCATTCTTCTCCTCTGTATGTATGCTATAACGCTATGTCCACACTCTGGCATAAAGGGCATAGCAAGTGGCAGAAAGCACAGTTCTCAGTGGACTTGTTTTCTGTGCCGTGGCAGCTTTGCTCTGGCATATTTAAGCAGGGAGACATGAGCTAATGGGCTAGAACAATGTCATCATTGAAGAGAGTCGTGCAGGACCAGCTCTCTAAGATGAAGAGCACTTGTAGTTGCAAGCCTGGATCTCGACAGAGAAGGTTATGATAAAAATAGTACAAAAAGGGAGTAGGAAAATGGTAGCCGTGAAAAATCATGCATCTTCACAAAAATAGAAAGCAAATTATAGAATGAACCCCGTAGTGTTCAAGAGTCTAGCTTCAGTTCATTATTCATTCATTTATTTGTGATTCAAAGGATTTACAGGAAACAGAGGAGACACACACAGCAGCAACACGGGTAAAAATAAGCAGTAAGCAGTAAGTTATTATGCATGTAGCTCCGATCTGACTTATATGGCTTACTCTTACCTGGTGGTTGGCAGTTTCTGACACTTTGACATCCAGAGAGCCAGACAGGACAGCGTACCAACTGGTGCCTATGTCTCCCTGTCGAAACACTGCAAACAGTACAACACATTCAACAGTGTAGAGTGCTAGGTTTTGTTTTTTTTTCTAAATCACTGTGTGGACATACAGTAGATTCATGAACACAACAGATTCATGCATTCATAAAAATATAAAAGCGTATGCCATCACTACCTAATATCATATCACAATGTAAAAAAACGTCAGACATTCACAGGTTCCAGCTTCTCTCATGTCAGGATGTGCAGAGTTCTCTCTTTTATATGAGCGTAAATATCTATTCAATATCTAAACGTAACAACTTTAAGCTTCTCCTTGAGCTAACTATCATTAGTTATACATTTTATAGACAAAACAATTATTGTTAGTAAAAAGTAATTGGATGATGAATCAGTGATGAAATACTCGAAGAAAGTGATCAAATGTGCTTACATCCATTTCCCACAAATGCATCATCATTTGCATGCAGAGAATTGTAAACATGAATTGAAGTGATCACAGTATTTGCATTTAAAAAGATCGTCTGCAGCACGACTGTCATATATACTGAATATATATATTCATACTTTAAAATGATGCCCTACTATAAAGTCTGAGCATGACAGCCTCAGAAGCATCTATTGTCATACACATAATGACATCTATTATGTCTGTGTGTTTGTGCGTGCGTGTGTGCATGCCTGTGTGTGTGTGCGCGTATGTGTGTGTGTATATATGTGCACATGTACGTACATGTGATGCCTTTTTCCAGGCATTCATAGAAGGCACAGGCGCAGATCTGCAGTAAGAGCGGAGGTGGGAACCTGTGGAAGGCTTTGACCTCTCTCAGTCTGGTCAATATAATGTCCACATCCTCTCCTGAGCGCTCAGAAGGCCTGTGAACAAAAGAACCATTAATTAGATCAAACATGAGCTGTTGAAAGAACCATATCGGTGGTTTGTCGTGTTTTGGCCTATTAGCTGCAAAACCATTTTAACCAAAATGATTAACTGCAGGATGTAACTTGCTCACTGCTATGTAGTATCCATCTCAAGTGAGTCAATTCCTGCACAGAGGGTAAGAAAATCAATCAAAAACCTACTGTATGCTTAAGAAAGAGGTTGGCAGCAATGTTAATATTTGCAATTAGCAACTAATGGACTAAAACATGAAAAATCTGTGGTATTGTCCTTTAAGATAAAAGGCAGTCTATTGTTTTAGTGTTATCCATGCGTTTGCGTTGTGTGTGTGTGTGTGTATAAGCACGCTGCTTTATTGTTCGTCCTGGTGTCTTAGCGATAACAGTGTCGAGCTGCAGGCGATACTTCTCTCGGCTCAGACCCCCCACAGGGTGTTGATGTAAGATCTCATTTGTACTGCTGCTATTTCTAATACGCTTAAATCTGAGCGTGCGTGCACGCACACACACACGTATACAAGCACATAAGTGTTGGAAATCTACATGGGTGCAAAGACACGAGAACACACAGAAGTTTGATCTGAGAGCTTAAACATTCTGTTCTGAGATGTGGTGGTGAAAAACTACAAATCCAGAAGATCTCAGAGTAGCACACACTGCAGTTATCCCCATTCATTCACTTATTTTGCTTTGCTAGTGACTCATCCTTGCATGTGTCTGTGTGTCTGTGTGTGTGTTCATAGAGAATAGCTAATGCTGTATGGCTTCTTCCTTCACAGACGAGAGGTTGTCTATGCCCTCTCCTCCTTCAGCTCCTTCCCTTGCTGCCAGCTCTCTCCTCTTTGTCTGCCTCCACAAGAATTTCCTGTTTCTCTCAGGAACATGATAGGCAAGATGGGAAAGAACACCCCCCGCCCCCCTTCTTCTTTAAGCTACCCATTTTCTCCTCCATCCATTAAGTCCCACCACTAACACACCCGCACTCACTATCCTCCCATTATTATCTCTTTATTTCAGCTTTGCAAGCTCACAGGCAGCGATGACTCCCTCTTTTAGCCACACGCACATGTACATACAGGGATAAACACACATATATTTGTGTCCCGGAGCTGTAGTACATTTTCCTCCATGCCCAGGACGGTACTCCCAGATAAACACAGACTTAGCCTTAAGGGCTGCGCTGCACAACACATCTTCCAGTCCCACAACATCTGCCACGCGCTGGGGGCTATTACAGATGGGTCTTTTCTTTCTCTTTCTGTCTTTATATGCCTTTTTTTTTGGGTCTCTGACTCATCCTCCCATCATCCACCCACTGGCGGCGTATTAGCCCTCTGTGCTCCAACATAGCATCATATCCCAGTGCAGGCCGAGTTAATGGTTTAGACAGGTGGACTCCCACACACTGCAACAGGAAGAGACAGTGAGGTTAACTCTGCGGGGTTGAATCGGTAATACCAACATCACCCTTCACCTATCTGTCTACAGTGAAACTGTTAAGATGCATCAGTTATAATCCCCTGGTTAAATCCTTGTTCGCTCTGTCTTTCTCTTTTCCGGTGTGCATGCTCGCCCCCTGTCTGTCCAGAGGAATCTTCCTCCTGGCGTTGGTGTGAGACGGATGTGACCTGAGAGCTGTTCACCTGATCTTACTCTCCTTTCACACACCCTTTTTCTCTCATCCTTGACTTCTCCCTACCTCAGCGCCTCTACTTCCCCTCTACTGTTCATGTTAGCAGAGATATCAGCTTTCAACCACAAATTATAGCCACACACACACTACCAGCATGACACACTGAAGAGAAAATTCAAGAGACACCAGAAGGTTCAGCAGATTGTTTTAGGAAACATCCATCTGGAAAAATACACTGTTTCCAGACAAAATAAATCATAGGTTGATTTGTGGCAGCCAACCAAAATGTCAGAAGCGTCAACACAAACAGATTTCCCAGGTTGCCAGATAAATGCGTTACTGTAGCAGAGAGAAACTCTTGAATTATATGTACGCAGCGCTTTCCACGCTCATCTGATTCACCACTAACAACCTGAGATCTTGTTAAAACAATGAATAATAATCAACATAAAGTTTACAATGTATTAACTGAAAAAAAAGAATACTAATGAAATTGCTCATCCATCGTGGACATATTTGAAAAATAACCAGATTTGTTTTGAAACTGTGTGTGTGAACTGATGACAGTGCTCAGTGCTTTTATTTCCCTGCAGCAGCAGGACATCAAACTGCAACTGCCATCTGGCCCTGGTGCTGTGTGTGTGTTGACTGGACCGTCTATTACCTGCCCCGGGAAACACTGCACACAACAAATCTGATCTTATCTCACACACTTCACACTCACTAGCAATAAATGTCTCCGGACAGATATATTAGAGACAGTCGTATCTTAACCTCTGTCTTTCTTTTGCATTCCCCCTCTGCCTCCTCCCTCGCTCTTCACTTGCTCACATCAACAGTTACTTTAGATGAAAGCTACCAAACACACACACACACACACACACACACACACACACACATACTGCTGGATATTGATTGAATAAGGAGGTGCATAGCTGAGGAGCACTGAGTGCTCTCGAATAAGATCCTGTCCTGTCTAATATCACTACCCAGGCTGCCCTTACTGACACTAAGCTACTACTGCATATCAGCTGTATTTAGTTTATTTAACACCAGATTGGACAATGACTGTAAATATGTCAGTATAACAAGGAACCCACACCTGTCACAATGAATTTATATCACATTTTACCCAAATTTAACAAAAAATTACACTCAACTAACTCTGAGCAATACAAAATCAACAGAAAATGAATGGGCAAATATTTTGATTCATTTCTTTAAACAAAATATAGTGGTTCAAGCTTCAAAATGTGAGTATTTTATAACAGCAAATTAAATATATTTGGGTTTTGGACTGAACGAGCAATGTGAAGACAACACCTTGGGTTCTGGAAAGCTATGACAGGCATTTTTTGACATGCCATAGACCAAACTATCAATTAATGAATCAAGAAGATAATCAGCTGATTAGCCAAACATGAAAATATTACGTCTATCAATGACAAATTACAGCGGCACATAGTATTTACATGCATCCAATCTTATTACAGGTGAGAATGAGAAGACAAGATGGTAGCTTCACGTTGCCAGTAGTAACGTGAGGATGTGTCATAGTGAGGTGTGTACAGTATGTGTGGGTGTATAAGCTATGGGGTGCATGTCTCATATATCACTGTTTGATTTAGGTGTGAGGTGCATCATCTACAGTAATTAGCGCAGAGGCTGCCATTTCATCTTGTTTACTTATTTAAGCCAGCTCCCTACGATACTATGCCTTTTTTGAGACAGACCTTGGATGTTAACTGAGCAGATACAGCATGGAAACATTGCAGCTTCTAGATTGTGGAATAAGACTTGTGAATAAACATGCTGTAAATTGGCTGTTGAGTTATTCTGACCTGTTCAGTCAGACCAGACAAATGCAGATCACCACATCAGCATTGTGGCAAAAAAAAAAAAATGGACAAAAAAAAAAAAAACAAACAAACAAAGCATTGCTCTGCATGTAATCCTCATTTCGAGGAAATCACTAAAATACACGCCATAGTATTTTAAAAATGTATGGCTATTTGATTTAAGCAGGCAGACATAAACCATGTGCGTCTAATCGGCCACCTATCACAGCTCATGCAGTGCAGAGACATCCCAGTGAACCTCGAAGCCACCAACGCCTTTTTGACCCATCACACACAAAAACAGTATTTTCCAATAAAGACAATATTGTTACACACTGCAGCCTTTACTATCGCTGGATGTGCAGTAGCAAAACTCAATGAAAACGACAGCAGCCTGTAGTATGAGCAAAACAAGGCGTTTCACGCGATCACCGCACACTCACACACTGCACACGCAGCGATCGCCGGTTGCGATTAATCACGTTGAATGAAAGAGGGTCGGGAAAACGCAATCATCGCCGTGTGCTTTAATGCGCGGCGTGGAAGTGTCTCGCACAGTGTGCATTCACCCACCTTTTATCCAGGCAGCAGATCCACTCCGCCGACGAAGACGAGTTGGGGGACGTCTGCACCGCGACCATCTTAACCGGTCGTGTGACGGTGAACGCTGCGATGCTACCGGAGGAGGCTTCCCGGTTGTCGGTGGTCGTTAATGAATGTGAGCTCCGGCTGCGCCCCCTCCCCGCCCCGCTGCTACGAGCTGCCTCACACAACGAGAGACTGCTGCCGGTGCTGCTGCCGCCTTCATCATGGCATGCAGATGACTTGTGTCAGGCTGCCTTAATGGGCTCTTTTGTAGGGAAACTGGAGGGCTCACAACAGCATGATACACACTGCAGTGAAATGGACATAATTAAACATCAGGATAATATATTAAGTCAGTTGTTAGCCTATTATAACATATATAATGCTTACAAGTACAATTAGGCCTGTATGTGCAGCCAGGAAGCACATTTGAAGTAGGCAATATAAACAAACACATTCAAATACTTCAGTATCAATACTTGTGTGCTTCCACAGGATATATAACCAGTGGTGTGCACAGGGGTGAGCAGTGAAGGGCAAGGGGGGCATCAAGCCCTGTCATTCTGGTCAGCAGAAATGCCTCTGGTTATCGCTAGTGCTGCTGCTCCAGTGTGACATTAGGGGAAAACACCCAACAAAGCAGCTAGCTACAATCCTAACATTCATTTTCCAACAAGCGCCTTGTCTCACAAAAGACAACGTTGATTGCAAATGAGCTAGCATCTTGTTACACAAGTGACTGTCACTCATAGATGCATTTGCAGTTATACAGGGCTTTCACATGTTTGCGCCTGAAGTGTTTGATTTGATTGGTGAAACATGTCAAAATTAACCGGCAGGGAAATGATCTAATGTTGCAAATCAAAGTTTGGATGTTGTTAATTTTCTGCAATGGGTCTCCAGTGTCCCCATTTTCTCTGAAGACCTGGTAGGACCAAAAAGTAGTGTCACATAACTCTGGGCAATCTTGAAAATCTTTGAACAAGTTTTTAACTGCTTATGAAACACTCTAATAATGATGCCTCTATATGACCTGCATAAACAAATAAGACCATCAATGTGAATATTGGCTACTCTATATATTTTAATTATTCATAATGCTTGCCACCAGGTTGGATTCCCCTAGAAATCAGATTAAATGAGGTGGTGGAAACACTTTTGTCCACAGGGGACGCCAGACTCAATACAGAATGAAAGTTCCTTGTAGCTGCTTTTACTGTGGAAGAATGACTCTTCACATTTGCCTTCAATTCAGCACTGACTTATTTCTATCCTTGATCAAAGTATCTTAATGATAAATGGGATCTGGTAAGAGCAAAATCTTGGGATGAGAAAGGAGGAGAGAAGCCAAATCAGAGCATTTTCAGTATAAGGCCAGTCCATATAAGGCAACATTACATAAACAAGCTGTTTATAACCATTGCTTGAATATATAGAGGCTTTGATGTGCCTAAATTAAGATTAATGCAAGACGATGTGGCCTTGAAGGATGCCTCTTGTGAAATGGTGTCTGAACAAGCAACAAAGCAGCGTTACTTGCACTTGTTTTGTTTCAAGTCAAGTGATGAGAGACAGAGGCAGCAGCAGCAGCAGAGATGCAGCCTGTCACCAGGATGACCGCAGCCACCGCAGCAAATGGAGGAAGGGAGCGAGGGAGGGGAGGGAGGATGAGGAGGAACAGGGAGGTTCTGAGCATTCAGCACAACCTAAAACCATAACTTACGTCCCATCCATACTCTACACGAAAACAGGGAGAGGAGCGAAAACAGAAGATGTAAGAGGAATTTAGGGATTTATTCTGTGTTTGGTGTCTGCGCTGGAAAAGCATGGCAGGTCAGACAGCAAGAGGAGAGCAAGGAACAAGAAAAACGAGACACGAGGGAATAAGTAGAATTACTGTTGCATGTCGAACTCCCCCAACTTAGACCCTCTTTTTCCCCGTTTTATCTTGCATACTGACATCGTTAAAGCCATTAGTTCTACCGCATCAGGTGAATTACAATGTGTGAATGAGTGCACCTGTAGCAGCTGTGTGCATGTGTTGATGTTTGCGCTTGTCTGACTGCATCTGTTGGAAATGGCACTTCAGCGTGCTTGACTGTAACACTTGAGGGCAATTGAGCAAGTTTTCACCATATTGTTAAAATGAAGTGTGTGTCAGTCCAGCTGTCTCTTAGTAACGTTCTATTTTTAAGATGTTCTTTCTGAAAAATGTGAAGAAAAGAAAGCAAAGCTAGAAACTATAGCGGGTTAAAAATCTTGATCCACTCCATTTTAATTTCATCACTGACATATATCAATGCAAAGCTTCTTTGCAAAGCAAAGGAAGTCACAGTATGATGAAGACCACTCTATATCATGTTTGACCCTGGTGAGAATTAAATCCATAACTCACTCAGTGTCAGTGCCAAGCTCTACATATTCATCCACACAGAATTACAGCATTATTACTCATGTTGTTAAAATAATATGTGTGCAGTACACACATCTAGACACAAAGTGGCAGTATCATTGTTTATGGATTCATAGATGCACCAACACTTGAGCTATAAAAACTGCAGTTTAAGGGGCCCGTCCGACTGATTCACAGCACCGTATAAACCAACTGTGCAGAGCTGCAGAACTGCTACATTATGCTGACCTGTGTGTTCATCCCAGTCACAGATCAAGTACAGTGTGCGTGCGTGCGTGCGTGCGTGTGTGTGTGTGCGCGCGCCTGCACTTAAATGTTCAGAGGATTGAGTGCAATTCCCTCATGAAGCTGGGAAACTAAACATGGCTGACTGAACGGATAACCATATGGGGCATGACTGTCTGCCAAATGCAGCTTACATGACACACACACACACACACACACACACACACACACACACACACAGGGCTGAAATGATCAGCTGTCAGACAGTATCTCGCTGTCAAGAAAGCATCTGTCCTTTCCCCTTAATTTGACTCTTTACATTAACAGTGTTAATGTGATAGCTGTTCATTAAGGCAGGACTGAAAATTGTAATAAGTACAACAGCCACAGGTGCTGAATTTTTTTTAAGGTGAATACTAAGATTTGTTGTTACAATAAATTACAACATACTATCATGCAAAACTATGGCTTGAAAAGGTAAAATCTGTGAACACTGAGATGATTGGTTCATATAGCATATGTACTTTCTTTTCCATTTGTTGTTCTTAATTGTTTTTAGTCATTGTTGTCCCAGTTACTGTTCAACTTATTTTTAGTCTCTATGGCTTATTTTTCTCTTTAAAAGCCTAACCATGGACAAGGACTGCAAATTAGCTAAAGCTAGAAGTCCTAATATACTCTGCATTGGCTGCATTCTATTTGACTGAAAAAATGCCTACATGTATTGTCCCTATCAATAAATAAATAAAAATGAGAGTTGGATTTGATGATTAGCACTGTTCTAGTCTAGTAGCTGGAAGGTTCCAGGTTTGAACCCCGGCTGGGGACTCTGTTTGGAGTTTGCATATACTCCTCATGTCTGCGTGGGTTCTCTGCAGGTACTCCGGCTTCCTCCAACAGATGTCCAAAGACATGCAGGTTAATGGTTAGTAACTCTAAATGACCTGTGTGAATGGTTGTTTTTCCTCTATGTGTCAGCTCTGTGATGAACTAGAGACTTGTCCAGGATGACTTTTGCCCAATGTCAGCTAGGATTAGCTCCAGCCCTCTGCGACCCTGATGAGGATAAGTGGTTATGGAAAATGGATGGATGGAGTTAAATTTGAAAAAAAAAAAGAAAGAAAGAAAGAAACTAAAAAAGCTCTCTCTGGTGGACAAACTATGTAATGGCAACAACATATGTTTGGAATTTCTGTACCGTTGCTCATCAGCTGACATATACCAAATACTCCTACATGGCATGTGTGATAAGGTGATATCAGCCAATTTATTGATGATGTTTTAATAAAATCAAGAGCGACAGCGAGGAAAATTAGCTGGTGCTGGTGTGTCATAAATCTAGCTTTGTGTACAAGCCACTGACACCAATTCATTAGCACCCCCCTCCCCCATTATCATCCCTTCACCTGCGTAATCATCATCATCCAGCTCAACATTATGACTGTCCATAAACCAGAATGGCAGTGTTATGAATACAGGCTGCGTTGTATGTGATGCATGCGTATACATGAATGTCATCGCGCCCAGTTTAAAAAAAAAAAAAAAAAATCATCCTCATGTGAGCCTGAGGAAGCAAGAACACTAACTTCTAGAGGAGTCAAGGTGACCTGCTGCTGGTGAGAGAAATGGGAGTTGAGGATTATATCAGCACACACAGATCCCCATATTTCTCATCTTACCCACCATCAATTATAAATACCACTGCTCTTATTACTCAGCAGCCATCGTACATGTAATTTACTGTTTTATCCACATGTATCACTCAATTCACATGATTGGCACTGCCTGCATCTTTCACATTTCACTTCTACCAATCCAGGTTAAACGTTTGCCTCCATCCTTTGTCTCCATCTTCTCTCCCTCACTCACTTTCTTGCAGCCAATACCGCTCTAAATTTACTTTGCCACCCACCCCGACATCACTCCCTCATTTTTCCATCTCCACTTCAATTCACTTTCCCTCCCCTCCCCTCCCCTCCCTCCTTTTGGTTAGCCTCATTCAGAATAAGGCTTTTGTGATTGGCTAGTATTTATATCAACTAGGTCCCAGTGCCACCTGGGACAATGGTCTCCAGTCAGATCCAGGTCACAGCAGGCAGAACCATTCTTCGGCTCTGCACGGATCAGTCCAGTCCAGTTCAGTCCGGTCCATCTGCCACACAAGCCAGCTTCACAGACAGCCATAGCTACTGCACCGACTCACCCACTGGCATCACACACACAGGTAGGTAGGCACACACACACACACGTACATCAGCAGGTGCTGCATCACTGCTCCCGTTTGCCTCACAAACACAAACATGCACACACAGGTGGATAGTTGAAGATCTGGCTGAATGCACTAACCTGCATCATGCAGACAGGTGAATATCCACACAAAGCTTACATCTGAGCCCAGGAGAAGCTCTGTTACAGTGATATTGCTTTTCACAGCAGATGACAGCACTGGCAGTGATGCTGAAAGACAGGTAAAGGTAAGTGAATGTAGCAGTCACCTGCATGTTTAGTAGGATAAGTTACAGCTACGGTAGATTATGTGTGCAGCATATGACACCAAAATGTAAATTACCAAGCAGAAGTGAAATAAAAAGCAGTATTTGTTATGAGAGATGGCATCAGTAGCATTATAATTACCCCCAAGCTTGACCTCAAATGGTCATTTAACACAATGGCAATACTTTAACAGGCTGAGCAAAATGTTAAGACTTTCTACTCTAAGTTGATGAACTTATACAGTACAGATGTAACATTTGGCCCTCCAAATAGAGGCTAACTTGCCTCAATGCTGGTACTCAGTCACTATCAGTGTTTCTCAGTTACTAGAGTAGTTTACACAGGATTACCGGAGGATAATCCATTTACAGTATTTAGAGACATGAGTCGCCATCTGTCTGCGTTTATCACAGCGAGGGAGGCGTCGGCACCGGCTGACTACATACAAACAACACTTATATACGGTAAGACGAAGCTAAAGAAGGGCTGTGTATGTGGTATAAATTGTTGGCTAATTGTTCCGTTAAGTTAGACGTTAGTTGTCACTCAACGTCTGGTCACGACCTTTTAAACTGCGCGCGCACTCCAGTCAGGTCGTTGAGATTTGCTGCCTTCAAATGCTGTCGTAAACTCCCGTTTCAGCCACAACGCGTTTCATTGTGTCAGTTTTCTTCGCTGTTAGCATCGAGGCTAGCGGCACTGATTTTATTTTTAGAAACCAAAATAACACAGTCTAGCGTTGTGGTGTATTTTAAGGGCTGCAGTGAGGAGAAGACAGAAAACACCTGGCGTCAAACAGGCTAGCAAGCTGAATAAACAAAACAGTAAATGTATAATTATACAATTTGAGACATAACGCCGAGATATTAAGCGGAAAAAAAGGCTAAATCACACTCCTTATTATTAATAATTGAAATGTTTCCCCCTGACATATTTACCACGTCCCTGTGCACTTCATCCGCTCTATTCCGACAGCACGTGAAAGCAGCAGTTGTCCAGAGGACTTCATTGCTCCTGCAAACAAGTTAATTGTATCTAGCTGTGTACCAGAAACGCCCTTTGGCCACATTATACACTTTGACGGTGCTGACAATCGCAAACCCTTCAAATTCGCAGTGAGTGTGAGTACTCAGCCTGAAAACTGTTGATCTTCATTCCAGCACTGATAGCTGCAAGCAATGAGTGAGATACTTGATAGTTTGTCTGTGCAGTAATTTGCATTAATGACACGCAGGGTTGTGCTAGTTCATTTTAATGAATGTGTTTCTCATTCCACTCTTCCATCAGGCTCTGGCTGTGGCGATGGTGCATTAATATCTGAAGACTACCTGCTGACAATGAAGTTTCCAGACCAAGAGCCTGTGTTTGTCACCTGCTGCCATCAAACAAATGCAGTAACCTCTTAAAACACCAGCTCTGTTGTCCAGCATATTTATTGCCTTATTTCTACCATTCCACTGTACTAGCAACTCCTCAGATATTATCTACTTGCTCAACACTTTGCCCAGGTGCTTTTATTAGCTGTGAAAAGCTTCTTCCTCAGCTCTCGCACTGTTTTTTTTTTTTTTTTTTTTTTTTTTCTCACTTTGGAGAACCTCTATTCCCAAATGATGCGGGCGGACAGTAAAGGCCGAAGTGCCTCCCCTCACAGGATAACCTATAAGTCTGACTTCCACGCAATCAAATGTTCATTTGACACTGGGACTAGTTTACAACCAGGGACCAAAGCTGCTGCTGTTGCTGCTGCTGCTGTTGCCCAGTGCTCTGCTGTGCACTCAACCAGGCTACCATCCAGCCTGTCAGATCCCATGACGTCTCACACCAGCACAGGCAGGAGAGGTAGAGTTCAGAGCACCAGGGGAACAAAGATAAGAGACAATATCTTCCTGCAAATGGACAGCCAGCAGCTAAAACAAGATGGTGGCCCAGTGCTGAGTTCTGGCTCCACACCTCTCCTTTCTCCCAGTAATCCTACCCTACAGCCCCAAACTTCACCTTTCTCTGGATCCAGACGTTCAGTGGCCAGTTCCTCGTCTCTCCTGAGCACTGTGGCCAATGTTTCTACTCTAGAATCGTCTTTGCAAGATAAACTGTCCAGATCAGAGGAGATATCGGATATCGACAGAGCTGCTCTGGCTCAGAAGTTCTCTGTAACCCGGAGGTTGTTTGAGACCAAGGTGATGGAGGTTGAAGGCAGTGGAGGGCAGGTTTCGAAAGGTGGCAGGGGAAGCAAAGGGGTGGCAGATGGGAAAGGAGATGAGGAAGAGGAGAGAGGAGGTGTCAGCCAGGTGGAAAAAGAGGAAGAGGCAAGTGGGGAAAGCAAGCACGGCCAGGAGGATAGTTTTGATAAAGAAAAATCCATAAATCTACCCATCATAAATATTTCCTCGCCAAAGCCTCCTGCACAGGCCTCACTGACAAAGCATCCTAAATCTCCTGTATCGGACGGCCCTAGTGAAGCATCAAACACATCTCCTCCCTGTCTTGCCAAACATGGTCAAGCCACAGGATTACAAACGGAGAGAGAAGGGGAAGAAACTGCAAGTCTTGACCTCTGTTTGACTCCTGAGGAGCCAGTGAGGGCAGAATTAGTTGACATAAAAAACGAGTCATCAGAAAGTGATGAAAATGAAGAAGAAAAGGAGCGGAGAGAGGCCAACAACAGGGTTAAGGATGAGAAAGAAAAGTATATGAACAAATCTGCAGGAGAAAGTGTGCAGAACCTAGTGGATGATGTTTTTGAGGAGCTCAGCGTGGAAAAAACACCATATGCACTAGAAAACGGAGTGGACCTAAGAGCAGGAGACGATGGGCCAGTCGTTCCTTCAGAAGAACACCAGAAGGAGTTCTTAGTCAGCATGTCATGTGAAAGGCAGACTATGGATGACAGGGAAGGTGAAGGAGACAAGTATCGGCAGGTGAATGAACAATGGGAGGGGCAGAGCAGACATTTCATTGCACAGGCTGAGGCGTTGACAGAAAAGGGGTTCTACATGGAGAAAAAGACAGATGCAGGAGTTGAAGAAATTTCTGAAAGGAAAGAGAGAGGCGTGATGCAAGAGGAGGGTATTGACGAGGAAGTTGAGTCGTACAGTGTGGCAAAGAGGAAAAGTGAAGAAGTGGAATGCCATCAGACTCAACAGATGGAAAGAACTGACAAGGGAGAGAAAATAGGGAAAGGGGAGCGTGTCAGCGAGGAGGTCAAGCATGAGGAGTGCCGAGAGGCCAGCGATGGGAAAGATAATGTAGGAGGAGGCCAAGACGACCAGACAGGACCTGCAGTTTTCTGTGGGATTGAGAACGAGGCTTTTGTGTACGAGCAGGAATCTCATTCAATGTCACCAAGACAGGAATGTGAAAACTCTGCAGAGCTTTTATTGGAATATGATGAAATTCCTGGTGTGCCTGAGGTGTCCGATCAGGAGGATGAGGATGCAGCGGAAGTTGCGAAGAGAAAGGTCAGGTTCTCCTCAGCACCAATCAAGGTAAAGAAACCTTTAAATTTAATAATAATATAATACAAATTCAGGCTTTCGGCATTATTCACTTTATTGACAGCTGCAGGGTCACTTTATGTATTTACAGAAGCTTTTTATTCTAGATTTGCATGACTGTCAGTCAAAAGCTGGTATTTGAATCCATATTAGAGCAGTGTTTGCCCAAAGCCATGTTTCTAATCCATTAGACAAGGCGGAGGAAAGGCAAGACCCCACATGCTTCGTTCTGTCAGCTCAGAGTTGCATTCATATAAAAGCACAGAAAACATTCCTGTGTATGTGTATGGCATTAATCCGGCTCAGTTCATAACAAACTATTGTATTGGTCAGTGTATTATCAGTAATTGACACATGGAAATTGTGTGTGTACATTGAGATTTTTTGCAATCCTCTAATTATGTCTGTACAGTTTGCTCAAGCCTCTCACACTCTGACAGATTTACCAACATAAGTGTTTTCTTGTTGTGTCAATAGCTAAGTCATTGGGCCTACATTTGACGTCTGTGTAGACTTAAGCTGAGTCCAGTGACATAAACTGTGCAATATTGAAAGAATGCTGTCTTTCAGGTGTACTGCACTTATTCCAACGCAGAGTACGACAGACACAATGAGGATATTGACCCAGTGTCCGCCTCGGCTGAGTATGAGCTTGAGAAGAGAGTGGACAGGATGGATGTCTTTCCAGTGGAGATAGAAAAGGGTGTGTGTTCCCAACAGAACCCAGAAGGAAAAGAAATCATGCAAATGGCCATATCCAGTGGTATAGTTCTGAGACTTTTATTCATAGGAATTCTGTTGGGTTAGTTAAACTATTCAGCTGTATTTCAAAAAAATAATAAAGTCTGACATAAAGGGGGGAAAAACAGGATATTCTCTCCTTTTACTCTTATTTCAAATACCAGGTTTTCCCTCTTCATTACATGCCTTTTGCTTCTTCATTGTGCGGCAGTCTTACCCCAACTAATGTTGTTAATTTGAGTACAAATTCTTAATGTGTTTTCCTTGTAGGAGACGATGGTCTTGGCATCAGTATCATAGGAATGGGGGTAGGAGCAGACCAGGGGCTGGAAAAACTAGGAATCTTCGTCAAGACAGTCACTGAAGGAGGAGCAACACATAAGGATGGAAGGTACATTTCTACATCTCTGTCTTGTTTATTGGTTGATCATTTTGTCTGTATATGTCTGTATATACATATATATATGTGTGTGTGTGTGTGTGTGTGGTTGTTAGAATTCAGGTGAATGACCAGATAGTGGATGTGGACGGGGTGAGCTTGGTTGGAGTCTCCCAGCTGTTTGCAGCCACGGTGCTCAAGAACACGTCAGGCCTCGTCAAGTAAGTTGTCGTGTTTCAGTGCAGTGTGGGTGTGCTGCTGTATTTTTTTTTTTCCCACCATTTGTATGCCTTGCTGCCTCTTTGGGAGAGTATTGGAGTGTAAAGGCTTTCCTATTAGTGACTCACAGGCTACACATCACAGTGTATTTTTGGGCTGATGTCAGTTTTAGAGCTGTCCATCTGATCAGTAACTCCAGACTTCGAAGTGTTTGCTACATTAGTGGTGTTATTTAAAGATGGAGCAGTGGTAGCAAGATAAATATATATGCTATTATTATGGGATATAATACTTTCTGCCAACCATTCATTTAGATTGTAAACACAACAGATTTGGAGGTTTGGGTGTCAAGCAGCATCTCGGCTTTTAAAACTAGAAAAGATTACATTAATTTCCTCTTCATGACATTTTTTCGTCCTCTGAAAAATAATTTTTATGAAGTAGTTTCTCCAACAACAAAACTTATTAATTTGATGGGGGTTTTTTTCAGCAACACCTCCAAATTTCTAGATATCCAAGTGTCTGTAAATGCGCCAACTATACTTGCAACTGCATGACAACATACTGCTACAACATGAAAGGCCTTGTTTAAATATTTTTTTGGCCTTTTCAAGCTTTTTATTTTTGATAGAGACAGCTGAAGAGTGACAGGAATGTGGGGAGAGAGAGATGGGGAACGACATGCAGCAAAGGGCCGCAGGTCGGATTCAAACACTGGGCAGCTGCTGAGCCTTCGTACAAACTGATTCAGTCCAGTTTCACAGTCCCACCATTGTGCATACCAGCTCACTGCCACACATGCTAATGTAATTGGTGGCACCTGTGCGACCACGTCTGGTGTGAATCAAGCTGTGGCGATTTGCTCACAGCTTTCACTGATTTCTCTGTTTGGCTGCAGGTTTTTGATTGGTCGAGAGAAGGAAGGTGTGGAGAGCGAGGTGGCACGACTGATCAATGAAAGCCTGGAAATGGAAAAAACATCCAGAAAGGTGAGTTTTTTAAAAAAGAGAAGTGGAGTGTTGGTCGTGTTTGATTTCTTTTGGTGATTTAATTGTATTTCTTTCTGTGTGTGTGTCTTTTTAAAAATATGAAGAGAGGAAGCACGAGTGGAGATGAATATAATGATAGTAGTATGTCAGAGAGGGGCTCAGTGGCCGAGGAAGAGGAGGAAGATGATGAAGAGGATGATGTGTCTGTTCTTTCCAGACTGGACAACTACCAGCTCTGCCTCAAATACCAGCAGGTACTTCACATTCAACATTAACTCATTGACATTCATAAACAAAGTAAAACATACAGTATGCACCAAACGTACTGGATATCAGCTCATTAATACAATGTCAGTACCACCCTTTGCTTGTAATATAAAATTTGTCTTTCCACTCTGTCTTCATAGCTTCAGTCAAAACTACGAAGCAGAGCAGCCCAACTTCACCATGCTAGAGAAAAGGTAGGTCACTCAGCTGAGACTGAGATCGCTCCCTCTCTCTATTACACACACACACACACACACACACACACACACACACACACACACACACACACAATAACTGTACTCACTTTAATACACTACCTTTGCATCCACATTTGGAACAGTCTGACCCATTTAACTGTGTATGAGATGGCTGGGCGTGGAGTTACTAGGACATGGGCTGCGTTCCAACACTTGTCCACGTCAGCCCTGCTTTTCTGCCTTTGCCTTGAAGTAATCACCACTGTGACATAACTGGGTTGGCGAAAGAAAATCTGGCTTTCTTCTGTCCGACTGCATGAGATCAGTGAATACTTCATTTGTTTTATCAAAACTCTTGCAGTAAGAGAACTGAAGAAATGTCCCTAACTCTAAGAATAGTTTGACACATGACGTTACAACAAAATGGCCCTTTTTTTTTTTTTTTCTTTTGCCTTGTATATGATATTTATCACAGACATGCATTCATAAACCATACATAATGTAATCTTTTACTGTATGTCTGCCAAGTTAAAGGCATTGGAGGAACAGCAGGCCTGTTGGGAGAGCCAGAAGGATGAGTTGGAGCAAAGAGTGGAGGATGAAGAGGAGAAAGCTGACAAACTAGAGAAGTATGATGCTATAGACTGCATACTGCATATATCTTAAAAATGCATTTTGCCATGGTAGACATGATAGATCTGTAAGTATATGCAGATCTAGCTTACAGACGGAGTGGGAGCCTAAAGCCGGTGAGAGGATAATCTTGTTAAGAAAGAAACATTATGAAGATAATGATGAGTTTTGGAGGGTTTTAACGGCCCTCACTCTTTTATCAGGTATTGGCAAGAGGCCCAGACACTGTGCAGGGTTGTGAGCCAGCGACTGGCTGATGCCCAGAGCCAATCAGAAAGCTTGGAGATCAAATACAGCAAGGCTAAGAGACTGGTCAGAGAATACCAGAGCAGGTATTTATCTAATTCATCCAATCCAGTTATTTCTCTGGCAATGTGGAACATTAATTTAAATTACTGGGTGTGTTTGGTGAGATGGTAAATGTGAACCTCCTCCCATCATAGATTTGGAATTAAAGAACTTTTCAAATGTTTTTTTTGTTTGTTTTGTTTTTTCAGAGAGGAGGAGAGGGAGAAAAGAGAAGCTGAGTTGAGGAGAGAAATGGAGGAGAGAGATAAGCTGCACAGAGAGGCAGTTGAAAGACTTCAAAACCAGGTGAGAGGAGACTCCTCAGTCCTGTATGGATTTACTTTGTGGAGCCTGCCGTTTTTTCTGCAGTCATTGTTTCACACTGTTTATCATAGATAACACAGCTGGAGGGGAAAGAGACTGACAGAAAGAACCACTCTGTGGACTCTTCAGTCACAGGTAGGATTTCTGTCACCGCGTGTCTTTTTGACTTTGAGTCGCTGCTGGAATGTTCAAAACCATTTAATGTTTAAAGTTTAAACTTCTTTTTGACTGTTTGTGTCTCAGGCCCAGACTGGTATATTCCAGTCCCTGATACAGGACGTCTAGACTGCAGCGCTCACATAGCCAGAGCTCAGCTCGCCCAGAAATCAAAGCGCCACCCGCCCTCTCGAGACAAACTCAGAGAGAGCTTTAGGAAACAGGTAGGAGACAGTGCTGTAAAATTTGCTGTCTCTGACTGTGAAGCTGACACACACACACTCATGTCCTCGTGTTGCTTTTAGGAAGATGAATCTCAGAAACACCAGGAGAGCCAAGTGCTGACTGCTCCCACAGTGGTACAGAGGAGCTGCAGAAGTGACCTGTCCAGCACGTCGTCTTTCTCAGCCCTCAGTCCTCAACCTAACACCGGCTCTGTCTTCACTCCTCCCATCTACATCAATGACAGTGTCACACCTTCACCTTGCAAATCCTCCGCATCAAGGAAGTCCAAAAGGAAATTTCCTGACTTCAGGTGCAGGGTCTCTGTCTCTTTCTTTTGTCTTAGATCAAAATATCATGTTTTAAAAGCCATAGAAGTTTTATAGATTACCTTTCAGTGATGGCAAGCCTCTGGTTATTTGCCGAAGACCAGCCATTTTGGTAGCGATATACTTTTCCTGATGCTTTTTTTTATTGACTGTTTCTTTTCAGTGGACTTCGCAAGTCTCTCAGCAAAAGGAGAAGTGATAAACAACGTAAAAGGTCCATAAACAGGTGTGATATCACAAAAAATACAAAAATGAGCGATAAATATTAAATTAAAAATAATGTGACTTGATAGGCTGATGGTATTCACACATGATTTGTTTTTGTGCACATTTTTAAGAGAGGAAATGCCAGATATTGAAAAAGGGGGCGAAAATGCTTAAGTGTCCGTTTTATTGAAATGTGTTTTGTACCAGAGCGTCGTGTGGTGACCTGCTGGATGAGCCCGCTGGAGTTTCTCCGTCAGGCTCGGTCACCTCCATGCCTTCTTGCCTGCCTTTCCCCTGGTTCGGAGAGCGAGGGAGAGAAAAAGAAGAGGAGGGGGAGCGAGGCAGGGAGAGACTTCGATCTGTGTCCAGCAGCAGCTTACCGTACCTGACCACCACAGGCAGAAGAGATCAGGTAAGAAAAAATGGACTGATGGATAAAATGTGCACATGGGTCAATAGAGGCAAAACAGGCTAATGTGTACTCGGACTAATAAGGATATGAATTCTGCTCAGTCTTCTCTGCATGCCATCCTTCTCCCCTGTCTGAATTTTCTGATGTAGATAATAGACAACAGAAATCCTGTGACAGTATGTAGACTATGTAGGCAGCCTTTTTTTTTCTTGCTTCCAGAGTATTGGCTCACCAGTGTGCAGCTCCAGCATGGTGGGTCATGTCTCTGATCTCTCCCTCTCTGGACACTCTCACACTTTCACCTTTTCCTCCACTGAGGTGAGTCTGTCCTTCCCTTCCTTTTGTCTTTCCTTTTTTTTCTTACTACTCCACCCCCATGGCGCAGTCTTTTGTCCAATCTTTTCTTTTCCCAAGTCTACTCTCTTCTGTAGTTACAGTTTCCCTTTCAGTTCTGTCTTTTCTCCCTTACGTCACTCACTCTCTGTCTGTCTTGCATTTTGTCTCTGGTGTCTTGTCAGACGCTGGACGATGACCCAGTTCCCACCAATAACAACAACCAGTGGCAAAGTCGACCCGTGTTGGAGTGGAATAACCAGCAGGTGTGTCTGTGGTTAATCGCCATGAACATGGACCAGTACGCGTCTGAGTTCGCTGCCAGAGGTGTGGATGGGACACAGCTGCTCAACATGGACAGTGAGAAACTCAAAGTGAGTGGTAGATTCTGTACTTTTGCAAAAAAAAAAAAAAATTAACTGGAATCTGGAATACTGTATTCTAACATAAACACATTTTAAACTATTCAAACATCCATTATTACTAACCTGAAGTTCTACAGAATCCATGCTTCTTCTGTTTCTCTTTCATTTCTCTTTCAGGCTCTGGGAGTGTGCAGCCATAACGACCGGTCTGTGCTCAAGAAGAAGCTGAAGGAGATGAAGAAAGGCGAGGAAAAGGGACAAAGGAAAGGAGAGAAGAGGCTGAAAGAGGAAAAGGAGAAAGAGAAGAATGCGGTTTTGGAAAAGGAGAGCGAAGAAAAGGAGAAGGCGAGGATGATGATGATGGTGATTGGGGAGAAGCCTGTAAAAGACACCAGACGCAGTGGCAAAACTGTAAGAACTGAGTCGCTCTTATGACAGCGACGTCTGAGATGCACCACCAGCATGAGGCTGTGTTTGCAGTCAAACAAATACACTTGAATCAGACTCTGATTAGTTAATAGAAACCGTTAGATCTACTGCCCATACCCTCTGTTGCTCACATCTTAATAGTTACCATTTAAGATACAGAACACTGTTTGTTTTAACTGATAGAAAGGTCTTTGGACCTGAGCAGAGGTCGACTCCAGCACCAAAGTAAATACTCACTGCAGATGAGCATCTCTCAGCATTTGTCAGGTGTAAAATATGATAATTTGCTATTGTTTTACAGCTTTTTTTTTATTTTTATCACGAACCTTAAATTATCGTTAGAATGATTTTAATATTTAACAATGTGCTGATTAAGCACGCAGGTATTTGCTGTAAATGCTTTTTTTATGTATTAATAAATAATGCTTTAAAACCTTTTTTAAACTCACTCATTTATCCTTGAACAATCAGACGCAGAACACTTGAATATGACAACATTCAAACATTTTTATTCAAGAAAATCTTTGTTCGCTCTCACTCCCTTTTCTATTTTACAGCCAATGGAAAAAAGGTGGATTCTGCAGAGGCTTGGTTGTATATTTACAAAGCAAGTGCCGGACAACTGAATAAGTGGCACTTCCTCTGTAACAGAAAGCCTGAGGCACCTTGAGTTTTGAAAAATGCTGATTAATCAACAAAGATGCACAGTAGAAATGCTAAAAAACGGGGGAAATGAACACATTTTAGTTTAAAAAAAAAAAAGTCATCTGTGGTTGCATTGCATGACTCTTTGGCATATAGGGCACATAACATAAAGTACTCCTCATGAAGAATAAATACAAACAACTCTGCAAAACATTTTAAAAATGTACAAAATACCTAGAAACACTTCCTCCCTACCCCAGTCAACACTGTGAATGTAGCAAATGTACAAAACATGCTCTGTCAGACAGTAGTTGTGCAAGATCATCTCCCACACTGCAACTCTCCTCCTCCAGTGATTCATACAGACTTTCATACAGAAGATCAGTTCTGAAGAATATCTGATCAAGTATTTAGTCTTACAAAAGATTTCTTTTTCCTTTCAGCAAATTATTTTGTTTCTTGATATTTACAGTCCACGCTGTGTACAGACAAGGCAAGAAAAAAAAAAAAGTGAAATTGGGAGTTTTTCAGTAAGCGACAGGAATCTGTGTTGAGTCAGATCTCATTGGCTGTTAAGAATAATGTTCTTTGTCATGCCAGGTTGTCATCCAGGGCTTCTTTTCCAGGTTTTCCCAGTTACCATTCCCAGGGGTTATTGCTCTCTCCTCCCGTTTGATCCGAACAGCGTTGTAACTGGGAACCCTGTCTTCATATTTTGCTCGCTTAAAAAAGCCACACTGCAGAGAAGAAAGGGAAAACAAAATCAATGTTTTGCTTGGGGAAAAGGCTATTTAAAGATATTCAGAGAAAGCGAAGGAGGATGATGAGACATTTAATGTCATCAGCCCGTTTCACAAGGAAGAACCAAGATGCAGTGAATCCATTAAGAGGTGCAGACAAGCCATCTGCACTCCTCTTAAAGACAGGAAACATGTAATGCCCCTGTTTTTAAACGTACAGAGAGCGAAACCTGCAGACCAAGTGAGTGCATGTGCAATAGCAATTAAAGAAACTGGAGAAAAGAGGAATCAAAGAGATGCAGAACAGCCCCCATGGTGATCCTTAGAGCATTAAATAACATTGTCTTATCAGCCATCACCTCCCCTGGCCATGCAGGTAAACTGGAATCATACACACATAATCATGTGTGGAAATCTTTTAGGCATAAACGCTTTGCAGAAATAATCAGTCAGCTTTTGTAGTAGCATTCATGTCACAGTATGAGAATTGCCCACTGCCTGTCTAATACCAGAAAGCAGCGCTTTTTTTTTTTTTTAGCAAAAAGGAGCAAGAGAAAACGTTTCAACCATTCATGACAGGCCGGGTAATTTTACCCATTCTCTTTTTTTATGCATTTGATGTCAGTCTCTCTTTTTCTGTTGGCTCTTCTTTGTTCTTTTTTCCAAAGACTCCACACTAAGGAAAGGCAAATTGTTAGAAAATATGTGTAATCGCTGTTATATACATATACCTTACAGTTGTTCTGTAAAACATTCTTTACAGACAGAAAGATAAATCCATTAAAACGTAGATGTGCTGCATGTGTTTTTATTGAGGCAGGGTGTCTCCCAGCAGTCCCTTGTCCTACCTTCCAGAGAAGGAAAGCCAACAGGGCCAACAACAGCAGCCCGAACAGGATAGACAACAGGATGATCCACCACGGCACTCCTCCATACTGGGCTTCACGCCTCTCTGGGAATACTGTCAGTTTCACCTGGACAACACACAGAGCATCAGTACTAAGATCTCTGAAACAAAGTGTCAACTACATTTTAAACGTCTTTTTATTCTCTTTATATCGTTCCCAAGCTCAGATTTTTGATTTTCACACACTACAATGACATCAACATTTTGAAATGACATGTAATGTAATAAATAATCATCAGGTATCGAGTATTGTCAAATATAAATTACCTCTGTCTCTCTGTCTTTATCTTTCAGCACTATGTTCTTTGTTGAGCTGTCAACATGTAGAGAGGCCTTCACTATCACTTCCACATGATGTAACTTGGAATGATCCTGTATAAAGACAAAAGGAGGAGATCAAGTTTAGATGCCGCTGGAAATAATAAAGAAAACACTAATATTAACATTGATTTGCTGAAATAATTTGTTCCCCCAAAATAAAACAAATTTATCGAACAGGTTAATCATTTATGGAAATAAGACGTCTGGTTAAAACTTCATACTTATGAACTGACATACAATTATTTATAATTTATAATTTATTTATTTCATTTTTTTCAGCCTGTAAAAAAAGCATTTGTAAATTGCCTTTACTTTTCCCTCTTGGGACAGTGAAGCTGATTCACATCATAGAGTTGTTCCTGATCAAATAGTTGAGAGAAAACATGTAATATTGGAGCAGTCGTAATGTGTTACCTCTATGAAGGTGCCATTCCAGAGGCGAGAGTTGAGAGTGATGACTGCATTACTGTCTATGCCCCGCAGGGGGCACCTTATCATCACACATTTTGCCCCATGGCCACAGGACTGTCAACAAAGAAGGGAGCACAAAGTTACTACTGCATTTACCTGCTACTTGTAGCAGAAGAACGTAATAATAATAATATTAATAATAGTGGTAGTGTGGTGTTACCAGAGTTTTGTAATTCTTCTTGTCCGAATAACGTAAAATCGTGCCCTCGTTAGCTCCCTCTGTGTTATCTGTGGCTCGTCTCGTCCTGGTGTTAACTGATTCCTGAGAACAAAAAGTAAATCATCTATTAAATTTACCTAAATGTCTTTGTCTATATAAATATTAATCTATCAATATAAAATTGTACATTTCTTCTACAACATACCTAAACAGCTATTTGAAAAAGTATACATGCAGGCAGAGTGACCACGCCTTAATGTGATGTTTTCACTAACCTTATTAAAACGGTTGATCGCATTTTTAGGAGTGCACTCTAGGCGGTCCACTCCAGTGGAGCTGATCTTCATCAGGTAAAGCAGCACCTTCCCCAGTTCCGTTTCCTCGGGCCACTCGATGTTGAGGCTGGCGTTGCCAAAGCCTGTCAAGCTCCTTCCCAGATTGATGACCTGTAAACCAAGACAGTGTAAAAGTAAAAGTAAAATATATGATATATACATATATGATATATGATATATGATATAAAATCGGACACATTTTAAGAGTGTTAAAGAGAAAGGAAATGACTTCTGGGCTTTTTTTGTACTCACTCGGAACTGGTGTGTGATGGCACTGCCAATTTCACTTTCAGACTTGATGTCCGATTCACCTTTGACTGTTCCTGAAAAGTAGACCTGAGATGGCTGGGCTTGTCTGGAAAGACAGAGACGCACAGTTAGTAGCATGAACCTGTGTATCCTTGTGTGTTTCTTGGGTGTGTGTGTGTGTGTGCGTGCGTGCGTGTGCGTGTGTGTGTGTGTGTGTTTCTTACCCTGATAGAAACAGCGGCAAATTGATGGCCACCTTTGCCTTTGCTTTAACAGAGGCTGTTTTCGGCTGGTCGCTTGTACTGTTGGATCAGAAGTTATACAGAACTACAAATGTGAATACATAATGAAGTTAAGCATATTACGGTCCAGCAGCGTATCTGTAGTTTTCTTTATTTGTGTGACTCAAGAAGAAATGAGAAGCGTCAACCTCAAATGATCAAGACCAAATATCAAACTTCATTTAAAAATCAATCATCTAACTATTTAAAAGGTGTAAATCAGTGTTATTAGTTATTGGATATACTCACGTTTCTAACTTAAGATCAATCTCCACTTCATTAGTGTTGAGAGAGATGCCTGTTGTACCCAGAATAATGCGGAATGTCGTCTATATGCACAAACATGGAGACATCAAATAAGCATTAACAGTGACACGTGTGTGGAGGAGGTAGATGGTGCAAAAATGTGATTTTCTCTCACCTCTGAGTCGCGTTTGAAGGGGTTTCCAATCTCACAATCAGCCTGGGAACCGTTTTTATTGGCTCCACAGTTTACCTGCCGCTGCTGAAATCATATAATAAGTTCCATTCAGGGCCGCAAATTGGTATGCGTGTGTACAGTATGTGTATGTGAGAGCGGGAATAGAGACTCACATTAGGCAGAAGGCGGGTATTAGAGTAGGTAAGGGAGGGTGGGAAGGAGGCTAACACAGAGGCTTCGTATGCATCATCTCCATTTTGATTGGTCACAGTGACCTCCAAGGCGATGGTCTTCTGGTCGCTGAAGAATAACACCGGCACACCTTTCTCCCTTCAGACAGATAGAAGAAATTATGAGCCTGTGTGGCACCATATGGAAGAGAAGCCATATTAAAAATGATACTCATATCACAGACTTACATTTCCATAGGAGTGAACGTGTCTTCGTCAGTTGTCATGTAGCCGTAGCGATATTTCACCTGCAAGTTGCTCCGACAAATGCTGTCATTGCCACAACCCTCCTTCAGGAAATGCACCTACAACAGAACAAGATGACATATGTACAGTGGAAACATTAACACATCTATTGCATGTCATCTCACCGTGTCCCTATGTTAACTTGCTTGCGTACACACCTCTGATCGACTTGTCGTTGGCTCACTGGCATCCAGGACAGGCGACAGCTGAGAAGTTGAGCTCTGTCTGCGTTTGCGTTTGGCATTCTCAATTTCCACAGACACATCAATGGGGATCCCCCGCAGCTTGTCTTTGATATTTTCCTGTAGAATGATGGCATCACACAACATTACACACCACCCACAACGTACTTTGATCAAGAGAAAAGATTTCAAGTGAGAGTCACTACCTGTATGTTGAGTTGATGCTTAATGCACTGTTCCCTTCCTTTAATGTTCAAGGTGATGGTCCCTTTGGATTCGTAGCTGGGCTCAGAGGCACCAGGGAAAGTCGCCCTGGAGATGAGACGGTTCTTCCTGCGGTCAGCATCAGCCTCCAGGGAATACACCACCGCTAGATGGGAGGGAGACGAGGACGTTAAAGAGAGAATAATTTAACTTTGTGCAAGGCTTTAACCACCCTATTACTGTGCGCTAACGAGATAAAGATAGAAACATGATAAAGATTACATTTTGCTTTAATAAAGAAAAAGAAAGCTGAGCTTACTCAGACTGGGAGTGTAGCTCTCGGGGTTGGCAGTGTAGGTGAAGCATGCCTCAACTTGCAAGCTAGGGACACAAAGCAGACACAGGCAGTGTTAGATAGTTTGATAAATGTCCAGAAATTTATAGAAGCATCTAATGAAATGAATAAATTCATGGTGACACGCGTACCAGACGGTGTTGCCACAGTTCTTCTTTGTGAGGTCGATTTCCTTCGGTGTGATCTTGATTTCCTTCTTGATGTTAATAACTGGACGGGCTCTGGGAGGACAGAACTCGGTGAGCAACTCTACAACCATCAGAGTGATCAGAGGCGTGTAGTGAGGGAAAAAAATACCAGTTCTCACTCACTTGTAGACAAAAACAGAGTCAGAGAGGGATCCGACAGCCAGGTCAGGGTAGGAGTTCTTATCCAGGTCCATGTTGCCCGCCAAAGAGTAGCCAAAATTCGTGACTCCTAAAGGCTTGCCGTACAGAACCTAAAGAACGAATTTTATTTTACTTACTTTTAATACGTTAGAAAGCTTTTAGGGCGGTCAAACTGATTTTCCGACTGAAAGAACACTGTTGTTAGTTGGATTTTCCATATCTGCAGCTGCAGCAGACAGTTGAAAGTTACTTTTTTCACCACTTTATTACATACCTGTGCAGCTTTCTTAGAGCTGAGACCCATCGCTGATCCATGGTAAATGTAAACAGCCCCTGCACCATTATCCTCATAAGGAGCTCCCACTGCAAAATCTGACAGCAAGAAAGACAGCAGTGAGTGATTATACATTTCATTCAAGGAGGGGCATCAAGAAGAACCAGCTGACAGTTCTATACACATGCACAAGCACAAACATCACTGACTCACCATGGTAACCATCCTGATTTATGTCTCCCAGGTTTTCCACAGCCAGGCCAAACATGGAGTCCTGAGGTCCATCTATTCTGATGGGCTTAACTTTATTCCATTTTCCATCTTTGTTCACGTAGACGTAGACAGCTCCTCCAATTTCTTTCTCCTTCTCAAAGTACTGAGGTGCTCCTACCACTATGTCCAGCCAACTAAAAAGAACACCAGCACAACTTGTTTGTGAGTATAAAGTAATAGTGATAGCATTTGTCAAAGCAGAAGTTACAGTTCGTGTGTATACTCACCCGTCCCGATTGAGATCCAGCACGGCCAGATCGTAGCCGAAAGAAGAGGCCAGCCCTTCCCCTTCCAGGGTGTACTCTTTTAGCAAGATGTTACTTGTGTCATTGCCTTTCTTCAGTAGCACCACCGCTCCACTGTGGTTTGCTCTCGGAGCTCCTGCCACCACTGTCAGATCTTTCTTATTAGTCACACTCTTCCCTGAATCCAGAGAGAAGCCTGGGAGACAAGACAAAGTAAGGTTCTTACATAGTCAGAGGCAATCAGGTACTTGAATGCGTCAGGACAGTGGAGCAACTGAAACGACTGTGTAAGACTGGTAATGAATGGATGAAGAGGGCTGTTATTTACCCAGATAACTGTTGGCAGGAACAGGGACAATGTCAGGGTTCTTTACATTTTCATCTCCCACCTCAAAAGGACCGTCGTCAAAGATTCCCATGTCTATGAGCGAGTCGTTCTTTTGTTCCAAGCGTACTATACCTGGAGGGGAGGGGAGAGGAGTGTAAAATAGGAGAGATCTAGCATCTAGCTTACAATAAAATGATGCAAAACCCATAACACAACATTCCTAATTGGCAAAAATGTTGAACACATGACTGAAAAAAAGCATCACTTGCAAATTCTTTTGCGATGATATGTCACAAGCATCACAAATCATATAGAGTAAATTGATAATGAAGAACATGTGCAGTGAAGCTCTTTTTCTTTTCCATAGCTAACTATACATCTATATACATCTATGTTCATAGATTAACACACACACACACACATACACACACACATTAGACTACCTTTCCAGTTGTACGCCCCAGGAGCCCCAAAGATGAGGTAGTGATAATCCTTGTCAAATGTGGCAGAGAGGCCCTGCTGGCAGGAGCCAAACATCTCATGACCTCTGGGCCGGCTATCGCAGAAATGCCAGGGGCCTCCGTAGCTGCTGCTACTCAAGTCCTGACTCAGCACATAGCAGCGGCCGATAATGTCACGAGATTCGATGGGTTTGTTCACGTTGGCACGCCGCTGGTAGCGATGGGCACAGGTCTACCAGGGACACAAACACATAACTGAGCTGACGTGATTGTTTGTTAAGATCAAAGCTGATGAGATGTTGTAAAAAGGAAAATTCCCTTTTCATAGATTTCACCTTGAGTAGCATCAAAACTGGATGAGCCAACTACTCATGTATTTTACAGACAAACTCATTGTTGTGTAAGCCAGTTTTTGAGCCATTTATCAAGCAAAAAAGCAAAAGTTACTAATTTCAGCTAAGATAAGATAAGATAAGTGATTTTACATTTTGTTAGCATAGCCTGTTTGGAAAACATGACATATTGGCATGAATTACATTTTAAGTAATTCTGTTTCTGCTCTTACCTTTAATATTAAATTGAAGTTCAATTTTCAAGATAGAAAGACACACAGTCTTACCACAATCATGCCTCCTGGGCCCTGACTGCTGACTGTCACTCCCATCCATTGGTTCTCTTTGCTTTCTGTTTTTGTATCCTCTAGACGGAGACACAAATAGACACAAAGGGGATACTCAAATACTGGAAAACAAAAATGTGTCTAAAATAGCCAAAAATATATGAGAGAAATGCACGTGTCTGTAGATATCTCACCGGTGTTATCAAATAAAACTCTGGAGCAAGCATTCGAGGTGGTGCTCATGTCACAGCTGTACAGTCCTCCTGTCACTTTAGACGTTTGACCTCTCAAGGCTTTTGCTCTCGGGGCACCAACCAGCAGCCTGTAACAGACATAAGACATATGCAGCTCAATCAGATGCACTTTGTGAATACAGGCTCTAATATGAACACTCATCTGCAATCTAATATTCTGGCATCTCTTCCACTCTTGCACATTATATTATCACACATTCCAGTCTACTGTGTCACACAGCAGCCATATTCACACACACAAACACACACACACACACACACACACATATCCGCCACCAAACTGATGTTCCATGTCCTCACGGTCCAACTGCGTCAAAGACCCCTTTGAAACGCCTGCTGTGGTTGATTGAACCAGGCTTTCTATATCTCTCCACACACACACAAGGGCTGCCTTTGTGGAGCAAGGACAAGGGCAAATGCCACACCCAAGTCTTGGTGATTGGCATCTAGTTTGCAAGATTTCCTACAGAGTAAATCAAACAAGTCAAGGATGTCATCCTTTGACCAGATGCTTTGTGGAGGTTCACAAGCAGAGTGTAGGGCACATAGACACTGTCAACACACCGATCTCTCTCTCTCTCTCTCTCTGTTTGTTCCAGGAGCTCTTTCTGGCTTGCTTTGTCTGCCCGACGACCTCCAGAGTTAATGTTGCACAGCACGCTGGGTTCACCAGATGAGATTAAGCAAAGCCATTTTTAGCTGGAGCACAAAGCATTCTCAGATACACACACAACATCTGGGAGGGGATTTACAGAGATATATAGTTAGAGTGAAGAGCTGAGGCCTAATGTGATCAGCATGTCTGCAGTGTAGACCTCACTAGTCAACGCTAACTGCATGTGGTAGAAGATTTCAAACTGTAAAGCTAACTTTTTCAGACAGCGTAAATCATCGTGAATATTGACTTCAGCAGGCATGATGGGGATTAGCAAGGACAATAAATCTATTTATGTGACACAAGAAAAATATGGCTTGTTAAAAAGTCTTATTACACTGCTGTTGTGAGATGAATTTAAATGGGTTTAACAGGGAATATTGTAAAAAATATATATATATATATTTCTCTAAAAAATAATGCATTAAGACAAGTCAGCACAACAGAAACACACTCTGTCTGCAGTGATGAAGAAGTGTACACTGTTTATCTGGTTTTAACCACTGGATTGGTTTGGCCTTGTTTCAAAAACCAGAACACTATAATTTGTGCAGTTATCCCACCCATCAAGTGTCCAATCCAGCCTTTTTTAAACTGTGTGACACTTGACATTTGATTCCACACAGTCTGAAGTCAACACTCTGCTTCTCCTCCGCCGCACACTAACGTACCCAACAGAAAACACATTTTCATACCGAGTGAAATTGATAGGCTACGTGCTCATCGATCAAAGATGAGTCTGATTCAAATGAGTCATCACTTTCAAAGAGAGGCTTCGTGTGAATCCCAGGTGGGCACATCTCCACTTCCATTGTCCTCGGAGACACAGGAAGTCAGGAGAATGGACGGAAAGAGCTCTGCCAAGACACACTGGGTCTCTGGGAAATGGGGTCACCAGGTCTGGGGTCTCTGCTGCATTAATAGAGAATGGATACCGCAGTTTCTACTCCTACATCATCTCATTGCGATGCTCATTCAGGGTCTCGTTAAGCTGTTCCCTTTGGTGCAAATGCAACCAACAATGGTGCACAAACAGCAACAATGATGTGAAAATAAAATAATAAATTATATCAAAATCTTGTTACTGATTATTGAACAGTTTAGACACCAGAGAGTAAGAGTGTTTGCTTACATGTGATCCAAATTATAAAAATCTGCGTTCAAGAATCTAAATTGGAGACTAATCTTGACAGACACATATAATCTTTATTGCTACACATCAATATTATTTTTTGTCACTGAAGAGTAAAGTGCTGACATGAAGTGTCAGGGAGTAAAAGTGTGATAAGGCTGACCCACTGCCCTGCTGACAGTGACCCAGCTGTTTATCTAATCATTCACCACCAGCAGAGGAAGCCCCAACATGTAGGCCTAGCCTACAGGAAGGACAAAGACAAACAGATAGTGCGTGTGCAAAACAGAGACACACATAGTGGGTTAGGATAGTGGCAGTGACACTCAGACTCTCCCTGCACAGGACAACAGAGCGTCCAGCGCAGAGTGACCATCAGAAGTTGAGAGAGGTGTGTTGTTTTTTCTTACAGTAGCAAATCTGGCTGCCCAGCTAGGGCACAGCCCGTTGCGTAGCGACAGTAAGCAGCACCCTATGAACTAGAGGCATTCACCTTCAAATAGATTGCAGATCCAGAGGTTCATGTCATGTGTTACCCAACTTCTTCCCCCATCTGTCTGCCAAGATCGAGCCCGCTGACTCTGTCTGGATGAATAGCAGCTTATATTTGGTGCCCAGATGTAAAACTGATTTATGTTCCCCTCCGCATTCTTTCAGCTATCACCTCTTTCTCTCTCTCTTTGATGCTGGAAAACCTCAACTAACCTGAAGGGAAGAGGGGAGGGAAATCTGACTCTCATACACAGAAAATGTACACTCACGCACAAATTTAAATGCTAAACTCTACAGTCTTCCTGTCTCCTCTTGTCACTTCTGGAATCTAGACACAGCATGACATTGACATTACTATTTAACATGCCGGCATGTCTTGTTTTCCTCTTTCTCACAGCATGTCTCTATATTCTTGCTACAGCTATCCATTTCTCCTGAGCCAGTTTATTTCTCAGACACACACACATTGCATTTTCTTTCTCCCACACATTTCTCACACTCGATCCAAGCTCTTAAACTTTCTTTAACTCTCACTCGGTCTCCTCCTCGCTCTTCTCTTCGTGTATTATGTGCTTTCCCTCTTGATTTTATTATACAGACAGCTCCATCTGGCAATTATGACCAACCATGGAATGCTACACACACACACACACACACTAATGCACTCACACTGACACACATGCATATACATGATCCCATCAGCTCCTGCCCTCTCCTGCAGGTACATGTAAAAATCATCCCTGTAGGGCATGGAAGACTGGATAAAAGTTGGCATACATGAATGGGCTGTGACTCTCTGTGCACACCCAGCAGCAATGAGACACACATGGGGGTGGACACAAGCACACACACGCCATGATGTTGATGCAATGTACGCTGGTGAACCCTTACAGGAACAGAAAATCACTGTCAGCATAAAAAAAAACATCTATCTCTTCTTTTTTTGCCTCAGGTTAGGAATGTATCAAGCAGCACACTGAGCTCTCCGACGCCCTTCCAAGTGACTGACAACGAGGCAACGCCTAAGTGCTCAGCCACAGCATGCATCAGTACCATTAAAACACACCAACCAGGCACACACATGCATCCACAGGCAGCACAAGTCCACAGTGAGAGCACATTCCACCTCTGTAACAGCAATAAGAGTCAGACACTCACAAAACAAACATGGCTTCCTGCATGAACATGCACACACACATTCAAACTTGTGTTGTAATGTGACACGAACAAGCTGCTGATGGTTCAAGCTCATCTCTTTCTATACAGATTAAGGACAAGACATTGTGATAGACTAAAATCATTTTTTTTCGATATTGATTAATCTGACTCTCTATCCATCAGTAATTTAATAGTTTTATCAATAAAATGTCAGACAATCACGAAAAATGTCCCAGAGCCACAATTGACATGTTAACTGCAGTCAAAACAGTTCAGAGGCATTCACATTTAAAAAGCTGGAACAAGCAAATGTTTGGCTTGTCTTTGCTTAAGAAATAATCATATTATTAATTTATGGATGATGAAAATTGCAGATTAATTTTCTGTCAATCTACTCATGATTAATAGCCTAACTGTTTCAGACATAGGATTGTAATGGCATGTTAACTTGTGTATAATGTTATACGATATTACACAATTGCAGTATTATTATAATGATCCTTAAAGGGGGGGTTCAAATACTTTATTATTGAGTATTAATAAGGAATAAGAATAAGTATTATGTCCTATATTTTTACTTAACTTTTTGTGTTTTTCTGTCGTCTTCGATTCCATAGATAAGCAAATGTACACAAACAAATGTACTGTATGATAACTTTTCAATTTTCGTACCATGGTATGAATAGCAATTTTCGATAGCGCAGCAACACTATTCAGTAGCTGACGCCTCCTCTAACAGCTCAGTCCACATTATCTACACTGGTATCTGTTGTTTTCCAGTCCACACAATCCAACTGTGTCCTGTTTTCTTTAACTTTACAACCTGAAGCAGGGGGACTTTGTAGTGGCTCTGGTCTCGTGCTGATCACCATGTGTCTTTCATTTTGACACAGCCTAAAACGAGGACACAAACTGCCACTGTGCGTGTGAATGTGCAGCAGTAGTAGAAGTGCGTAAATAAGTTAAAGAACAGTGTTTAACCTCTGCGGATAAGGTTAAAGACTTGTGGATGCTAATAACTCTGAGCTGTAATAGTTCAAGATATGGTGCAGTGGGCAAACACACTGTGGTGACCCCTGTGCATTAGCTATACAAATACAAACCACTACCTGAAGCACAGTTTCCCACTATCTGCTGAGAGAAATGCCTTTGTATTGATCAATTCTGTGTAAAAAGCCAGAAAATAGCAGCACAAGTAGTTTGATCCCCACTAGAGGCACTCATGCTGGCACTGTAACTGTAACATACTTTAAATAACATAATCTACAAAATGACATCATGTACTATATGGGATAGTAGTGGATTATAATCAATCACTGTGGTATTTGCACTTTAACATAATATTTCTAGTACATGCTACTTTATTTATATTATTTATATGTTATCATATATATTTATACTCCACTACAGTTGAAATATATTCTTTTTACTCCACGACATTTATTTAACTAGCTATAGTTACTCGTTACTTCGTTTAATTTAATTGTGATATATAGATCATATACGAAACATGTGATGAGCTTACAAACATGATGCTTACGCTTGTTATCCAATAATTTATAAAGCAATTAAAATTAGCTCTACCAACTACATCATTAACGTGCATACTTTTTATTATTACTGCATTAGTGACAGTAACTTATATAGAGACAACAACTTTTCTGCATTGAGGGCCTTTAACTTTAATAGTTTGATTTTAATAGTTACTTACTCTTACTTATGTTACACTGTCAATGTAAAAATATATATTCATATAATTATTTTTGCGCTGTGGCATTGCTACCTTTAAAGGACCAGTGTGTAGAACTGAGTTACTTCTAGAGATGTAGTTGCTGATTGCAACCTCCTTGATTCACCCTGTCTGTCCTAGCATGATGGAGATGGCTGCGAAAGGTTCGGGCTAGAGTCAGTGTTTAGTTTGTCCGTTTTGGGCTACTGTAGAAACACAGCAGTTCAACATGGCGGACTCTGTGGAAGAGGACCCGCTCCCTCTGTAGATATAAAAGGCTGAGTCTAAAGTAACAAAAGCATAACGATTATTATTTTAAGGTGATTTTACGCTAATAACAACATATTTATGAATATTACTGTATATTACATTTCTGCTTTATTGTAGATAGAGCCTGGTAAATCTTACACACTGGCCCTTTAAAGGATGTGAATACTCCCTTCACCAGTGAATATGAACCAACAAACCCATTTTAAATCTCTTATTCACAAACAAACATGAACATTTCTGGTTGAGCCATTCTAAAACAGATCCCCAGATTAAAGAATTTGACTGCTCTGGTCACAGCTCAGTTAATATTCAGGCTATTCAAACCAGTGACCACTTGATGGCAGTTAGCCTTTATGCACAATGACAAATCCCTCTGAATCAGTGCCCATAAAAATGCCAACAATGATTCAATGAGATGTTTTGCTCCTAACAGCCATGGCTTGGTCTCACCTAAAAAAAAAAAAAAATGTGGGCACGCGGCTTTGAGTGCACGTGAACAGAAATCTGGCGTGGAGATCCAATAAAAACTCACAAATAAGTAACCTGGAAGGAAAGACTGAACAAAGATTAACAAGGAGCAGGCCTGTGGTTTAACTTACAACAGGTGGATAAGGCACAGGACAGGCTTTTAAGGAGCTAAACAAAATGTTGTGCTGCGATTTAGTGAGAAACTTTGAGCCTACTGGTGTGAAACTACCTGCGACATACCTGAGCTCAAATGACTGCGTAGCTTTAAGCACTATAGTGACATTTCTGCGTTAACTTACAGAGAGTCTGTAGGTCTAAAAGCAGCTTTACAAAGAACCTGCAGCAGCTCCTACAGTCCGAAATAAACTAACAGTCGTCTGCATTGTTGTGACATTTTAATTACATGGTTACAGAAGTTATTTTAATGGCATGTATAGCGTGTTTCCGAGGCAGAAAGTCTCCAAACGTTTAAAACAAAAACAAAAAACAAAAAAAAAAGAAAAAAAGTGTGGTTCTTACATTCTTTTATCCGCCGGTTCAAGCTGCCGGTGCATGGCGAGAGAGAAGCCGAACAGGGTGCCTGGATCCCCGTTCTTCCGCAGAGCATTCTCGGTGTCCAGATTGAAAGCCGACAGTCGCCCACATCCCAAGAGAAAGACGACCACAGACCACAGTCCACAGGTGATCCTGCCCTCCATTAGGATAATAATCAAAAATACAAAACTCCCTTGAACTGGTGAAAGGTGAGTCCTCTCTGAAGGAGGTGCAGAGTGCAACTAACTGCTGGGGGGGTGTTGACTGTTGTCCACTTTACTTGGAGCTGCCCCTCCCACATGGCCTCTCCTGGCACACGCACACCTCAAATTGTTTGGAAATCAAACTCATATTTTAACTGGAACAGATCAATGCCTTGTTAGACTTTTTTGTTGGCGTGCAGCAGATCAATTCTTTAATCCAAGCAGATTAGTGACGCCTGAGGCTTTGTTGAAACACATATGCAGCAATAAGATGGTGCTTTGGGCTACACTGGCAGCTGCTGTCAGTAGATCTCTAAGTAAAACACTATAATAAAGACTTCAGCTAAACTGCCTTGGAAACAGGCATAAACAAAACATATCCTAAGTTCCTAAGAGGGAAAATATTGGAATAAAAAATACAGTTACATGAGAGTGCAATCTGCACACTGACAGTAAATTGTGATTACTGACATCCTTGCAGTTAACAAGGAGATGATAGTAGGCTGGGAGAAAGAAGAGAAAGTACCCTGATGGCACAGTTGTTAGTCGATACAGTCATTTTGCCAGAAATACAAATATTACTTTTTGGTGTGGGGTGATCAGTTCACTCAACAATAGCAATACAAAGACTCAGAATGGGAGAGACAGACAGAAACAGAGAAACAAATACTGAGACTGAGATAAGACATGACTTTGAACCAAAAGAATAGAAGAGAAAGAACTATTCAGCAACTGGTGTGTTTGCAATACAGTAGCAGGCCTCTGTGAACCACAGCCCAGAAACCCCAAAGCTTGAAATTAGTCAGAATTTAGAGTTACAATGCCCTCAGATCACTACATGTTATCACTACAGGGCCTGTGTCTTCTGTAATGACTCATTAGATGAGTCACAGAAGGAGCCCAGAGACCAGACAGGGCACAGACCAGCACATTAACCCACTCCTTCAGTACAAGGTTTTCAAGGCATTCCATGAGACGCTGACCCAAAGCCTGTCCTTGCAACACAGCATTTCAGCAGACAACGCAGGCATTGTCTGCACATTAAGAAAGAAGGCAGACAGAAAGGGAGAGGGAGAAAGAGACTGCCCACATACAGTATAAAAGGCACAAATAATGGTGGAAGAGGGGAGTGCAGAAAGGGAAAAGGGCAAGGGAAGAATGTGGCTTCTATACAGGTCTTTTATCTACTTAAGACTTGGAGCTGGACAAGATTACCCTTGATATTTCTATATTAGATTTTTTTTAATTAACAGATGACAAAATAAAGTGCATCTGATATGTGCAGATTTTGCATAGCAGAGCAGTTATTGAATTAGAGTTTCAAAACCTTCTTTTTGTCCTGCTCAGTCACATGTTTGGCAGATGTCTTGAAAATATTACCCTATCTTATAAAAATCTCCCTTTTTGAAAGTCAAGGAATCCCTTCAAAAATCATGTGACCATGCTGTTTCCATTCCAGGTAAGAGTGTCAGCCAGCTGGACAGCCAGTGATTTGCGGAGCTGTCTGCAGAAGGTCAGCCTTATCGCTGATAAGCAGTGTGTAAAGTGAGGTGAGTTAGCTTCGATTGCCCTTGGCTTCTGGAGTTCTTTCACAATAAACTTCCAGTGTATAGCATGTTGACACAGTGACAACAGGAGGACAGTTAATTAACAGACATATGACACTTCCTCTTTCTTCACCTTTTTGAGCCTCACCACCTCTCATTCATCCCTCCATGGCTACTGCTGGGTTTATTTCCAGCCAAACAATATTCTTAATTGGATTCATGTTATTGTCTAACCTCAAGATCTCACATACCACAGGCTGTCAACAACATTATCCCCCTCTCCTTTTCTTCTTCTCCTCTAATACCCTCCTGGGAAATAAAGGTCACACATCTTGTGTACACATAAACAGGCTGAAAGGCCACCGCAGCTACAGTTGGGCATAGATTTATTGACATCTAGTGATGATTTAAGGGTGACACGTAATGATAAAGGCAAACGAACGCCTTTGTAGCAAGAAACAGATTAGGAACAGGAATTAACTGTGAATAATGAAAAAGTAAACAACCAGTTCCCAGCTCTGAATAAACAGAGAAATAATAAATACTGATAACATGCTTGAGAGTAGACTGTTAAATGAATCACCATCATTGATAAGATACATATCTCTAAATTGGCTTCCTGATAACTTTATTATGTAATAATTTCTGATTAACTCTGAGTCAGAGACTAAATGGCTCAAATCTATAATCATTAGCTACTTCTTTTTTCTAAAGAGTCCACAATTTTAATTATTTCACTAAATCTTGAACAGAAAACTTAAAATTAAAAATCCTGTTATATGTGCATACACACTGCAATTATCTCTACGCAGAGCTAAAAACTGAGTCATGTGTATGGGCGCAGTGAAAAGCATGTTCAGTATTACGACACCAGAGGAGGAAAAAACTTGCCTTGGGTGCTAAAGTAGAGGAATAACAGTGAAAGCAATGTTCTCTGACACACACACACATACACACACGTCAAAGATTCAACGCCTAGACTCGCCCGAGCCACAGCCCTGTATTTGCTGAAGCTCCAGGTACACTAAGGGAGAACAAGCACACACACACACACACTCGTCTGAGGGTGTGGCGCAGTGGTTCAGTCTAAGGGTGTGTGTGTGTGTGTCTTTATGACACTGTAGAAACACATAGCCTTGGGATACTGATAAAGACACACTCATGCACAATCAGTTTCACAATCATGTTGAACTCACACAATCCAGGATATTTCATAACACATCAATGTCCTCTTCTTGAACACTATTGATTATGTGAGCCTGTTAATGTGTTGACAGCAGATTATCTCAGAAATTCATTTATGGCTGATTCTCATTCGGATCAGAGAAATGTGTGAAATATTTGTCAGCTGAAAATTCACAATCAACAAAAACAGAGGACAGACAGAAGATTAAAGAGAGCCGACACAGTTCAGATAACAGTCGGCTGCTTGGGTTTGAATGTACACGGTGTATAATAACATGCCTTAAAGAAATAGTTAGGGAAATACGCACATTTGCTTTCTTGCCAAGGATTATACCACTCTCATGTCTCTATGTAATATGAAGCTACAGTTAGCAGGCGGTTAGCTTAGCTTACCATAAAGGCTGTAAACAGCTAACCTGGCTCCAACTACCAAATATTTTTACAGTTTAGTTTTGTTACGGATCAAACAAATGAGTTACAACATGGTAGGCAGATTAGACAGAGCCAGACTAGCTGTTTCTTCTTGGTTTCATGCTAAGCTAAATTGCTAAGCTAACTCCGTATTTACTGTGCAGATATCAGAGTGGCATCAATGTATTGATCTTACTTTTGTCAAGAAAGGGAACGAGAATCCAAAAATGTCAAACTATTCCTTTAAGAGGAAGGCAAGAGGTCACTAACAGCTGAAAGAAAAATGTACTTTTCACAGTTTCTGTAGCCAAAGTAACCATGACAAGTACATGACCAAATCGTGTTTAAATAATACTAATAAAACAAAGAAATGTCCTGGACTAATGCATTTTAATGCATTCTTAACATCACGTGAAAGACTAACACCCATAGAAATCATGATTTTAATGCTTTTATTGCAGAGGAGCTGTCCTACAGGGTTCTCAGCTCATAGGATGTTGCTGACACTGACAACATACAAGTGTGGTCAGGACGCTGTGTGTATAATGTAGTGCCAAACAGAAAGAGAGGAAAGCTATCAGTTAACAATCAAGTGACATTGTGGGGACAAACGTCTAATTTACATTCCCCTATGTGGTATCTCTTATTCACAGTATTGATCCTATTTCTTCATATAACTTATACTCATGGTTAAAACATAAAGACACACACACAAACACACACACACAGTGCAGGCGGTAACAGATCCTTTATCCTCGTTGATGAGCGTATTGATTACAGTCAATAAGAAGCAATTGATGTCCTCTCTTGTCCAGCAGGGCTGTGACACCCTCGGGACAATTGCAACCCCCCTATGTACATTTACCTCCTGAGCAAGTAGTGTGTGTGTGTGTGTGTGTGTGTGTGTGTGTGTCTGTGTCCCAGCCCTGGCCAGAGGATGTAATATGAGATAGCCGCAGATGTGGGAGGGGTCCCAGTGCTGGTGTGTGCAGGTGTGCTTCAAAAAGATTAGCTAACCTGAGGGAGGTGCGAAAACAGAAAAGTTTTCTCCTGACAGATTCAGGTTGGTGGTAGATTACAACCACACATACTTGTTATTTTTCTGTCACAATAGTGAAATTATAAAGTATATAAAATGTGCAATGTTGACCAGGCAATTATAAACTGAAGTTGAAGGCAGAATCCATTGAAAGGCCGGGAAAACATGGGCAGGGTTGTAAATAACACTCTCCCCACTCTTTTAGACAGTCAGGTCCAAGCTGCTCCAGTAAAGTGGCTCAGAGGCAAACAGTAAAAGACAGACTGTACTGTGGGTGTATCAGCTGGAAAATAAAACAAGGAGTTGGTGAAACAACCTGAATTTAATTGTTGCCTTCACCACTTAATCCAGATTGAAAAGTCTCAACAACTATTGAATGGATTTCCATTGAATTTTGTACAACCAGTCATGGTCTCCAGAGGATAAACCCTGCTGACTTTTGTCTAAAAACTATTGGATACACAGAAATGTGATACTGATATTCATGACTCCCTCAGGATGAATTATAATGACTGTAGGGATCCATTTAGCACCACCACCTCCAGAACTAGTGACATTCTCCTCAGCCTCAGCTGTACTTACTGTGTTCAATCCTAATTTGCAAATGTAAGCATGCTAACACGTGAATCTAAGAAGGTAAACACAATAAACACTTGCAAAGCATCAGCATGTTAGCATGCTGACCTTGGCATTAAGCTCAAAGCACCAGTGTATGGCCTCACAGAGCTGCTAGCATGGCTGTAAACTTTTTCATGTCATTTAAGTTAAGGGTAATACAAAAAAAAACCTATTGTATACAGTGTATCTTTGTTGAATTTAGTGTGATACTTAGTAAAATATTCAAGTGATATTGTATAGTCAAATAAAGTTATATATTATATAATATATAATTAATGTTAATTCATCCGATCCAATGCAAAATATTGTAACTGAATATAGCAAAAAACATTATGTCTATGATAAGTGGTGTAAAAAGTTCCCTGCAGTAAAAATCTTCCTCTTCAACACACACACACACACACATGCCAGTGCACACAAACTGTCCATAACTCAAAGCTGTCAGCACAAAACAACAGTTTCCACCATAATGAATGGCTTGCTCTGGAAGCTAGAGAGTGATGCAATGTTGGGGAGAACTAATTGTTAATTCAGACACACACACAAAAACATGTTTGTGCACACAAACACATAAATACTGAGCTGTTCTCAGCTGTTTTAATGGCACTTTGACGATTTTGACGGGGACCTTTGAACTTGTGAGAATTGTTCCTTTTGGCACTACAGAGACAACTTCCTTCCCTCTGTTTTTGTCCACTGCACTATACTGTACGTTCAAACACACACACACACACACACACGCACACACACACACTCATATACACATACAGCTCAGTTTCTATTGTTAAAAAGGTCTACAAACTGTAGGAAGCAGCGGAGTCAAAGCAGGAAAGCTAAATTAGATGTCTGTCGCTCATCTACTTCTCCGTCCTCTCATCAAGGCAGGACGCTGTGATATAAATATCACTTATATCATATGATAGCATTGTATAACAATTGTCTATCAATGACAGTGATGTCAATATATTTATATTCGGGCTCTGTCTCTGTCAGGCCGAGTCTGTCTTGGTGAAACTCTTTTGAAACAGATCAAAGTAAACCAGGGGAAATTTTTCTAGGAAATAAAGAAATAAAACGCTTGCTCTCCTTTCAACCTTATCTGATCCTACCCCAATGTTTCTACACCTCCCAGTGAAGCCCGTACACACACACACACACACACACACACACACACACACACAGCTAAAAGGGTATTGCTTGGGGCTGCATAACCGGTTTTTCTCTGGTCCAAACACAGTAAGAGAGGCCATTGTGCAGGGCAGTGAGCTCCAGTGTGTGTTTATGTGTATGTGTATGTGTGAGACAGCAGACAGTTACCATTTATCAGAGACCTCTCAGAGCTCCCTAAGGCGATGCATACCATCTACACACACACAAAATTGCACCCCTGTTCTTATTTTGGCAGTCTGCTTTGGTTGTTTAGACGCAGGAAGAGAGTAAAAGGAACAAAGAGACACACAGAAGCCAAACAAACACCCAGGAATCAAGGCTACACACTGGGATAGCGTGGATAGCTGGGTTTCCTTATCTGTGGTGTGGGAGCGCACGATCACTCCCCAAAAAATATTTCCACTGTGTTAAAAAGACAAAAAGCATTCCTTGCAATGAAAGAGTCAAGAGGTCAAAAGAGAAAGTTTTCCACCTTGTAAGTGTCAATCAAGAGGGAACCCTCACCACGCCAGTGTGGTGACTTTACAACTGTCTTCTTCTGCCACACACACACACACACACACACACAAATGCATTCCTGCAGATTAACTGTAACTTGTGACACATATATATATGCGATGTGGCCTAATTTGACACCAAGACATTCCTCATATAAATGTGCTTAGCCTCAGAGACTAAGATAGTAAACTAGTAGATTAAGGAATTATTCCAGTTTCGTCTTCTAGGTAATTAATTTTAGGTAATTCTTGTCTATTTGAAAGAATAAATGAAGTCTGTAAGTGGACAGACTGGCAACATTGTGCAGTCTAGTCCTGCACTTTAGCCCACACTGAAATATGCTAACATGCTAACCATCATACCTTAGTTTGTCATTGTCATTGTGAGCATGTTAGCATGCTAATATTAATATTTAGCTTAAAGTACTACTGATCCTACGTACCACCTCTGAGGACTGCTCGCATGTTTGTAGTCTTGTTACACTCACAGTTTGGCAAATAAAGAGTGTGGAGGATGAAACAACACGCAACATAAAAAGGTGAAATTATGGCACATAAGTCTGAACAAATAAAGGCAATGAAACTAAAAGCAGACAATTAAGATGTCAAATAACAGCCTGAATACATAAGTAGAGAGTAAGCAACACTCGCTTTCATGCTCACAAGGAGAGGGTGTGGCTCTATGGATTTACCACCTCCATGCTAAGTTCAGATTCTGTCTTAACCAAATGGGTGAAGAGTGTATTGAACTTAAGTAACTTTTGGGTTGTTTCCCTCATATCCACTTTCCTACAGTCTCATGATAAAGAAATCCCGTCACTATAGCGACACCAAAGGTGTTTACTCACCCAGCATCGTCATCCAGTACCTACATGCCCTAGCACAGAACATGTTCAATTCCAAGTAACAAACTCAGCTGTTTTTTGTTTGGATTCAGGTGATTTGACTAAGTCTCCACAGAGATGGTTACTCAGTCACATTCAGTACATGCCATCTGTGGATGTGTCAGCAAGATCTGCTTCCACAAGTCAGAAAATGATAAGTCACTTCGTCAATGCCACAGTTATACAAGTCACCAAGGAAACCAGGAATTCCTGTGGCGTTCCTCGGTGAGATCCCAGGTAAGTGTGATATATCACAGCCTGAGTCTCACAGACATACAGCGATGGAGGTATGCACACCTGGAATGTGAGAACGTGGGAAAGACACAACTCATTAATCTACTCATCCAGGAGTTACAGAACAACTTAACACAGCAGACTGTAAATATGTTCCCAGAGAGAGAGGGGTGTCCTCACACATGGTGGAATGAATGATAGCAGATATGAACAACACATCACATGTGATCTACAGTATCTGTGTTTTACAGATTGATGGCTGAGCAGCATGAATGAAACATGGGGAAAAAACACTCAAGGTTGCACAGGACTGCAACAATAACAAACCAGATAACTGCACAGAACAACATTTAAAGGAGGTGCAGACCAATAAACAGATGATCTCTTAGAAATAGATCTGAAATCCAACATTCTGTCACAGCCAAAGCAGAAAATTAATTCAAAACGAATCCAAAATATCTGAAGATTTGATGCAGGATTCCAACTCTGAAACAAGACACTTTAATAGTTTTTCATATATTTGCCACTTTTTGTTCATATGCACTGAAAATACTCTGATGAATTTTTAGAGAATGGAAATATTGGAGTTGTGTACAAGGATGAACTTGAGGACCATCCGTTTGATCCATTTGAATTCATCATATAAGAGCCACAATAAGAAAAGAAATATGAAAGTATGTTGTGATACACAGTCGTTTTGATATATTAAGTACAACAATTAGTGTGTTGAATAATTACTGTTGTGTGTTGCAGATCCATTCTTTCAGTTTTTCATAGAAAACGTTTGAAATCCAGTCACTGGCTTTTGAAGAGTTATTTTGTGTCAGACTCAATGATTTTACTTTAGTCTTTAGATTTTTAGACTTAAGACATGTCATATTAACCATGCATACACGAATTTGGCAACAAATCATAAGAAGACAGCACATTATATAAAAAGAGGATACTTGTTTGGGCTCATCTAAACCAAATCTGGTTAAGGTTGTATCAACATAAGAATAAATGGTGAAAAATAGTATTGAAATAGAAATGTTAAAAAGTAAAAACTTTTTGGAAATGTTTTTTTTTCCATGGCTCATGGCCTAACCTTTCACAAGACTTCACTGGAATCGTTTTTAAGATAAGAAACAAGACCCTCATTTGCAGAAGACATATCACAGATTAAATTCAAAATAGGATCCTTAACATAACAACAGGCGAGGATTCACAGGCGATCTGCAGAGCAGGAGGAGAGCACAGGAATGAGTCCCAACATGCAGGAGAAGAATGAAAGGCAGGAGAGAGAATTCATGATCACAATCCAACACCTCACCCCGCCACTCCCTGCTCCTCCCTAAATCCTACCCTCTCACCGCTTGCTCTTTGCCTTCACTTTCTCTCATTCTGACTGTCAGAACCCTTCATATCTTTTCAAATGTTTTATATGTAATGAATCATACGCTGGTGGGAGGACATGAAGAATTGTTTGTATGACTCCTATCTTGATTCACAGGAAGTTTACACTCCTTCAGGCACACACATCCACACACACATCCACACACACACACACACACACACACACACACAGACACCACAATAAAATCAAATATTTGAGTGTATTGCTTCACTAAATAACCTGGGCCACAATAAAGAAAGTGCACTTCACCACAAGGAGGTCTTTCTTATTCTGATTTCATCCTTCAAGTTTAATAAAAGCTAAATTAATGTACATTGTATCCTTATCATCATATGTCTTGCATCAAATAAAATTATATATATGAATCATTTCCTGGCTGTACATGACCAGACTTCTGATCCACCTTTATTTGTCTAATCCTTCCTGCCCCACCCACAAACTGGCACTGGCATGAGCACAGAAACACACACACACACACACACACACACACACACACACACACACACACACACACACACACACACACACACAGTCAAGAGTACATTGGCAGGAAGTGTAAACACACCCAGTGGGCTGGAATCCAATTTCTCCTTCTATGTTTTTGTCTAAAGCATCTTCATTTCACGTCAGTTACAGCCATATCAAGAATTAGCGTCACAAAAACAAACATGAAAATTTAAATTATCCACACAGCATTAAGGACACACTCTTTGAGAAGTTGTTATAGTTGTAGACACTTTTAATCATTACTCACATGGTTCACACTGCAATCCATTGTCTATGTGAATTAACACACCTGTAATTTGTGCTTTGTGCATAGTGAGAAAGGTCAGAGATATCGTGGAAGGGTGCTTCTGTAAAAAGCTTAAACAGATGAAGTAAAGACAGAAAGGGCCATGTGAGATATTTGATCCCAGTTCTTTTCTTTATTAAACCCACCTGTACACAAAACATAGAAATAGCAGGAACTGGAAAAATATCACAAAAGGATGCTACTATGCCTGGAATTCACAAAACCCCCCAAGCAGCATTTTTGCCCAGATTTTTTCCTTCAACACGTTCAATCAATCTTTCATTGAAACATTGAAGTCTGTTGATACTCTAAAAAAAACCCTTTGTCACGTCAGACAGTTGATAAACAAGTTAGTCTGAGTCCCTGGAAATAGATTTTAAACACTGGTTAATTATTTACACCTGATTTAGACTAATCTTATAGTGCTGATTTTAAAACATGCTTAAACATACTGAGATTTTGTGCTTTCCCCTGCCACAAACAAATTAGAGTGAACAGAGGGAAGATAAGATGCCAGCATGCTCCAAGTACTAGTTATTACAATGTGGGCTGCCATCTGTTGGCTATACTTGGTGAGACAGTATGTCGCTTACCAAGAGACAGATTTTCACGGGTTATGTATGAGGTTATGTCCTCTGTATTATTGGGAATTTGATTTGGAAAAAGGGTTTTGTTGTTTCTACAACACATTTACATGCTTTGCTTTGCAGTGTAGAGAACAATTTAAATTAACATTAGTGAAGTGGGATAATTATTACAGAAAATATAAATGATTAAATACATAAAATGTATGCATTAAAAAGTTGTTGTGATTTTATTTTAAAAATTGATGTTGATTGGTGGCAACTCTAAAATCCTGGCTAATGCCCTGCTCATGTTACTGCCTGTACTAGTCAGCTGCTGATGGGCTAGCAAAACAACAGACTGAATTTCGGGAGAAGATTGGGATCTATTTTATGGACAATGTAAACTTTTCCTTTGTATATGCTCCAAGTCAAGGGTTAAACACAGCACCTTTGTCAACTGGATATATTATTTGTGTAATCCCTGTTTAAAAGCAATATTGTGTAACTTTCCTACCATAAAATAACAGATTTTAAATCATTTTCATGCTGTGTAATCAGGTGAATGGTGTCTTAGTCATTCCCACTCTGCGTCGTGTTACATTGCACTATGTAACTGTGCTCCAGGCGCAATCACCAGTGAGAAGTACATAATGGTTTATGTCACACACCACCAATATAAGTAATATAATCATAACAAATACACCCATACAACTGTCCATATTTATGACAGTGGTAATGTTGGTTTAATAACTAAAAGCAAAATAAAGTAAAATGTGTTTTATTTCTTTTCATGCACATTACAGGTCAAAACAGCAGACTTAAATAAATCTAGGTGAATTACTATTCAAGTCGTTTAACAGTGTTTTATTATCACAAAAGATATTTTAGATCCTTTGTAGTGTTTATCATGATTTCTAACTGTTGATGTGCAGGTCAGCAGTTTGATCTCTTCAAGTCACAGATCGTTCTCCTCTGGCAGTTTGGTGAGAACATCCACTCCGTCAGATGTGACGACAACCGTGTGTTCAAACTGAGCCGACCTGCATGAATGTCAATCAAAAACAACACAGTGCACACAGTTGTGAGAGTGAGATAAGAAAACGGATACTATTCTTTGGTCTGTGTGTAAGTATGAAGTTGAAGGTAGGTGGTGATTAGCTTAGCTTAGCATAAAGACTGGCAGCAGGGGGAAACAGCTAGCCTAGTTCTCCAAAGTTTAAAAATAGGCCTACGAGCACATCTAGAGCTCACTTACACACACAAACAGTAATCTGAAAAGCAACAATTTATGTTTTTATGGGCTTATATGTATATATTTAATGCCATAATGATGTCAGCTGGAAGAATTGTTTTGCTAACATAAAAGCTACAAACAGCCAAGATACTTTTAGTTGTCTACCACCTACCTTTTGTCATCTGCAGACACTGCGGTCCACTTGTCCTTCAGTATTCTAAACTCTACAGACCCCTCCATCAATATGGGCTCTACAAATTAAAAGACAGTATCAGCCTCACAATCAAACACAGTAGCATCTCCATGTGTGTGCAAAAACAGTTAAAGGTAACTCGCCTATTGTGAAAGCCATCCCTTCATCCATCGTTATGTCATTGTCATTCGCTGAAGATAAAGAGGAAAAAGAAGATGCTCTGTCAATTAGAAAGACATTTGGCAACATGGTCAAGGAAAAGACAGGGAGTTTGAAACAGCATCCGACCACAGACCCAAACTCACCATGGTGCCAGATCTCAGGATGGCAATGAAAGTGGGAGCCTATTCCATGTCCAATAAAATAAGGACACACTTGGAAGCCATTGGCATGGGCTATTTCACTGCCAGCAGTATAAAAAATATTAGTAGGCATATTAGAAAAAAATTAATGTGACTCTACGATGCATAGATATTCACTATGTGTATATTTTGTATGTGTGTACCTGATAGTGTTTCCTATAACGCAGAGTTGTTCACCCGGCCTGCAGGCAGCGATGGCCTCATCTCGGCAACGCCTGGCGGTTTCCACCAAACGCTGCCCAACCTCATCCACCTCGCCAATCAAGAAGGTTTCTGAGGTGTCACCATGGTAACCATCTAAATAAACCTTTAGGCAGAAGTCAAGAATGGGTGAGCCGATTGATCGTGTTTGCAGTAGTATCTTTGAGTTTGTGTGTGCATTTATCAACTCACAGTGACATCAACGTTGATAATATCTCCGTCTTGAAGTTGCCGACTTGAAGGAGACAGGCACATTAAATGAGTGGTGCATACAGAGAATCTCTTACATTTTTAATAATGTACAACGTTATAGTACAATAATATAATATATAATACTGGATATCCACATAGCACCTCACCTTGTAAATACACAGTATATACCCTATTTATATATTGTATTTATTACATTTATCTAAGAAGAAGACAAATTGTCCAATCCAAAATGATACAGACTCATTTTGGTGATAAGAACAAACTTCTAAACCATGTTCACCATTAAACATTTCTATAAAGTGTCAAATATTTATAGATTCAACTTTGGAACATTCATTTATATGTGGTTAAATGTGTTTTACTTATGAAATAAAATGTTTTTCCCAATGACTGACTTCATTATTTCATTGGTAGCATCTAATTATGATAATGGAAATTATTTAGATTGTGTTAAACACTTTATATTAAAGACAACTGTTTTGTGTATCTAAATTAGAGGCGTCATTAAGACAAGTTATTTTGAAATTAGATATTAAAATGCAGTTCCTATTGTGGACACTAGATGTTGCTATATGTATAGCTTTCTTAAACACTCATTCTATGACAAGGCCCAGCATAGCTGTTCCTATTTGGGGTGGTAGTCTCGAAATCTAACCTAAGTGCTGTGAGTGAATGTCCTGCCCATTTACCTGTCAGGTATGCCATGGCACACCACGTTGTTCACAGATGTACAGACTGATTTAGGGAATCCCCCGTATCTGAGAGGCGATGGATATGCATTGTTCTTGATTGTCTCCTGATGCACGATGAAGTCAATTTCATCCGTTGTCATACCAACCTGGAAGCCACAGGTCATAACTGTCGAGCTGTTTTGTTGTTTGTCATGACACGGAAACACACACACACATTACTTGCAGTGAACAGACGCTTACCTTCAGACTGCGTCCGGCTAGTAGGAGTATATGTCTGGCTAGCTCACATGCTCTGGCAAGACCTTCGATCTGTTCTTGGCCTTTGATCTCTATGTAGTCTGGCCATTCTGGGATCAGGTTAGTGCCGACATAGTCAGGCTGCACAATATGCTACAGTCAGGGGGGAGAGGAAAGACAGTTCCACATAAAAATAGAGTAATCAATTAGAGATGCAGACCAAACTACAATATAAAACCATGTTAGATATTAGTCATTTTCACCTTTGACAGACAGGTGATTTGGGTCATTTTTCTGTTCTATCACATCAGGGTTCAGTTATAGTAATAATTTCAATTAATCAATAAAAATGTGCAGCATTGTGGGACCTTGAGTTACTGTACCTTGGGTACTGCATAGGCAGGCTTAACAGTAGCTGGACGAACTACATTGTGAGAACTTTTCCACTTTCTCCAGAAGAAGCGTCGATGTTGCTGACACAGCAGTGCTGTAGGGGGACCACAGCTTCTTGGACAACAAACTCTCTGCAGGAAACCAACTAGTCCTGGAGAAAAACAAAGCAGCACAATGAAGAAGAGAGCACTCTGACAACGCTCTTCAACAAACAATGAATTCAGTACAGTGCTCTCTTCTGAGACAATGGTGCAACAATGACTGACAACAAAGTGTGTGAGTCTTGTGCGAGCCACAACAAAGACCACCGGTGAGTACAATCATGCCCAAATCGCCACTTAGAAGAAGAATTTGGCTGTTGTGCATCTTCATGTGGAGGCTGAATAGTTAGACCTTAGCTGTGCACACCTGATCAAACATGTAACTCCATGGGGTGTCCTGCTGGACTAGAGGGTTAATACACTGATCATGTTTTCACAATGTTACCAGTGCACTTCTTTCACTATCCAATGAAGGCAAAAAAATTGTTTACAACATCTTTTAATAAAGCAAGAAGTGCAACTGCTGTTTAATTTATAGCAGTTGTGCTGAATTGCAATAGATTATACAGGTGTATCTAATAAATAAAGATAGATAGATAGATAGATAGATAGATAGATAGATAGATACTTTATTGATCCCGAAGGAAATTCAAGCATCCAGCAGCATGCAAATATACATGCATACATTGAACACACATTAGAATTAACTTATGACACAGTAACCATACGTTAAAATTAACCTGAGATAAATCTAAATTTAAATATGTACAGAGAAATTAAACATTTGCAGAGGAATTCAACTCTACAAGTTAAAAAATGTGCAGGGGAATTAAACATTTGCATAGAAGATAAGTATATAACTGTCCTAAACATTTACACAAAAACTATATAAAAAGTAGAAAGTGACTGCAGAAATAAAAATGTTATATACAAATAGAAAACTATATTAAAAATATAAAGTGACCGTAGAAATAAAACTGTTTTATACAAATATGAGAAAGAACTACAAATGGGGATAAAGGACTGTGTACAATTTAATTAGGTTGTAAAAAGTGGACTCTGAGTGTATCTATATTGTCTATATATATATAGTAGCAGTTTTGTAATATATTATGTTTTAAGCTGTCATTGTGTGTGTGTGTTATGGGAGTGGACTGAAATGTGCTACTATTTCTGTCTTTCCGTGCATCACCACCTTGTCCACTCTCACAGAATAAAGCCACAAACAGGAGTCCGTACATACAGTAACTTAGCCACAGCTAAAAAGCTAACAGCAGTTAGCAAACACCGGCCGTTTACTTACAAACTATCAGAGCTGCTGTCGTGTTTTCACGTGTTTTAAATAAATAACGTGTCGTTACGTTAAGACGGGGACTCGGGTGGTCCGAGCCGCGCTGATGCCGGCTGTCTACAGAGTCTGGGTACCTGATGATGATGATGATGTTGTTGTAAGTCGTGCAGAACAGTGCGCCGCCATTTTTTTACTAACGGTCACGTGGTTCGGGAGTCACATGATACATTAATAATACAAGAAGTGTTTTACCAGATATTCAAGATTAACTAATGTAAACCTGTTTAATACATGTATTTATGTATTTGTAATGTTAAATATGATTTTGCTGCTCATTTCTATGGTGTTGTGCTATCAAATATTCAGATAAAAACAAACAAAAAACAGGAAATACTGCCATGTAAGAAGTATTGCATCACTAAAAAGCCCTGCATTAAATATTTTACATTATAAAATAAAAATTACATATGTATTTGAAAGTAACTGTAGTAGTTGTTATGCAAAAAGGCAGCATTTACTTAAACATTACAGTTTTTAAAAAGAATGTTACAATAATGATGAGAATTTTGATCATCTTTAATGTGTGTCCAGATTAATCCACTAGGGTCTATAAAGAGTTCCTTCCCACAGACAATCAGACACATGCACATATATTCATGTGCGTTTTATAACCAGACTAGTGAAGAAAAAAGAAAATAATTTAGATGAGATACAATAGTAATACAAGTCAGTCATATGAAATTCAATGTTTTTGTTGTTGTTTGTTTTTACTTTAGTTTTCATGTGGAAGCAACCCGGAGAAAACCCACAGAAATCTAATCATACAGATGATAGTGCAGAAGCACCTGCACGTTGTGTAACTTTGCCAGTTTTTGTTGTTGTTGTTAAATCCATAGACATATATACATAGACTCCACATTGAGCAGGTTGGTCCGTTGCTGCATTACGTCCGCCACATTGGATGTGGCAGATCTGCCCCATAAACTAATAAAAGGAAATGGACTGAACTTCGTAAAGCGCCTTTCTACAAAGTGCTTTAAGTTAATGCCTCTTATTCACCCATTCACACAAACACACACTAATATATCTGGGAAACAAATAGGCACCAAAAACAACGTATGTAACTTTTAAAGTGATAATTATAAATGTTTACTCCTTATGTTTAGGACATAAGTAAGCACCAAACCAACGCATGTATTTTTCTAATGCTGAGTGTTTACAGCTACTAATGTGTGTAACACTGTTACTGTGATGATAAATATTGAAATATTTATATTTAACATTTAATCTGTGTCTATAATAACCAGATCCTAAAATGTAGATGTGACATGAGGGTTTTCTGAATAAAGAGCACTAACGTTTACATTTAACTGATTTTGATTAATCGTTTTTATATTCACATTGATGAACATATATACACACATACTGTATATCTACACGGGGGGCATTGATGAACATACATATCTATACAGCTACACAATTGCAGTCAGTGTGTGTGTGTGTGTGTGTGTATGTGTAAGTTAAAAACGAAAGAATACTCGCACAATTTTTTCCGTGTGTTGCCACTCTGCAACTTAAGGGTGTTCAGTTTGGCAATGTGGTGCAGCCTCAGTTTGTGGAAGACAGACACAACTAATGACATCAGCACAAAATGGTGGTTGTCAATTCCAAACTGTGTTTCTTGAATGTGGCCCCCCAGAAAAAACACATCCTCAGAACCAATCTCAGCCCGGACAAACTGACAGATCAAGGCCACTTTGACAACTTGCCCTGACATTGACTGGCGAATAAAACGCTCAGCTGACCTGACCACCTTTACAGTGCCCTCAGAAGGAATCATCAGCCCTCCTTTGTTTTTTAGTGTGAGCAAGTGGTAGCTCTGATCAAATGATGCGGGTACAGCATCAGTCACCAAACTACCACGGCACACATCACAGGACAGCTTTTTGAGAATTTGGCGAACAACAAACCCTGAGATGTACACCAGTGTATTGTCCACAAGACCACCAAAGCGGGTAGATAGCTATGGTCACACACTAAAGCAGGAACGTTGGCAAAAGGGGATGGGAGCTCTTCAGTTTCTTCTGCTGAAACTGAAGAGGACATCTCAAAAGCAGACAGGGACACGGTCTCATCCTGTGCTGCCACATTTCCTGATGTGCTTGGAGACACGGTGTGTACAAACATCACAATTACATATACAGTTACCCGGATAATATGCATACATAGAAACACACCACATAGCAAAAAAATCTGAAATCCCTACCTGATGCCCTGATTGAATTAAAGAGGAGCTCCAAGTGATCCTGGCTAAAGCGGTAGGTGCAGACGTACCGCTGACGCTGAAGCTGTTCTGGAATCATCAACATCAGGGTGTCAATGTTGATGATGAATCCCATGACAGATAGGTACCTTCACAAGGAAATGTTTTATCAGCATAATCATGGCAAACCAAAACACCTCAAGAGAGCACTACGTGATTTTGTTCATTTATAGATGTTAAAGCAACGAGAAACAATGTTATAACAGAAATGGGAAAGCTTGAGAACATCAACACTGCCATACATACCATTATAACACCTTTAAGGAATGAAAAACACTGAAGATATAAGTCCAACAGAAACAAAACAGGAGACTGCAAAAACACTGAAACCAGAGAACAAAGCATCACATGAACTTATGATGCAGCATACGGAACAAGAGAACAGAATAGGACTGGGCAATACATCCATAATATATCAATATCTTGTAAGGCACCAATAGTCATCCCTTCAATATTCTCTCTATCTCTCTACATTTGAATTTATTGTCCAGCCTAGAACAGAACATCATATGAACTTGATGTCATAAACTTATGAACTCTTCATGCAAACAAAAGCTTCACTATTTCCTAAAACCTCTTTGATCGGTGAAGGGGTGTGCCATCTTTCATCACCAAACTCATCAAGTTTGTCCCTGCCTCTCACCAAGAACTCTACACTCTCTGCCCAATTCAAAGAACCCAGGGGAGCTTTGAACCCTTTGGCATGGAGATTGCGGCTGTTCATTATGTCAAAGAGCCTGTCAATTATCTAAAAGCAAATGTCTGCACAGAAAAGCACAATAATCATCACCATAAACAATAACATGTTCCTATGAGTCATTAGTCTTAATTTCTAAAATATAAAAATGATTCACTAGTTGATCTCCATTCTTAGGGAGAAAAGTTGTGATACACATTTTAGCTACAATCTTGCAGTCCTAGTTTGTGTGTATGTTAGTAGTAGTATTATGTTAGTATCAGCTCAATGAATTCAGCTGTTGCTTCACAGTGTTGAAACTGTGAATAGCCAAGGTCCCTCAGTGCACGCAGAGCCACTGTGACAGAGCGACTCAGTGTCTGTGCAGCCAGGGACACCTTCATCTTCTGTGAATCAAAATTCACATGCTTGTCTGTTACCCTGTTGGCAGCGTGCAGTCCATCTTTTGTTTGGACATCATTCAGATGAACGATGTATCTCCAGTTGATCTGGCCACTGGTGCTGGTTAATGGACTGTAAGCCTGCAGCATATTCCGTGCCTACTTCAACATGTGGCAAGCCTCCATCATCACAAACACCCTCTCACCAGTCACTGGATGTGGAAAGAATGTTTTTAAGGGCTCAACAGGGTTTCCCTTGAGCTGGCACCCAAGTAGGTTGCACATGCGGACATTGGAGGCATGCCCATCCATTGTGACACATACCACTCTTATGCTGCACTTATGCAGTTCCTCTAACGCATGAACAAGCAGAACCTCCTGAGTCTCTGGCGACAGGCGCTTGGTCAGATAGTAGGCAAATGGGGCCTTCCAGTGGCCTTGAAGGCCTACCACCATAAAAACAAGAGCCTCAGTGGCAACATCTGTCTCATTCAAACCATCCCCCATATCCACAAATCCAGACATTTTCTGGGTATGGGGGTTGTACTGGACATGTTTTTTAATGGCCATGGCATCCAACATGAGACACACACAACCATATTTAGCTGGGTCTTCCTCTTGTCTTCCCTTCAACATGTCCAGCATCATCATGTTAAGGCCAGGCTTGGCATCCACAGAGCTCATCCACCTTGGTAAGAAAGAAAAGCAGTCATTTAATATGGGTGCCCTGATCAGGATTTTTTGGCTGATCAATAATCACTGGAAGCAGTATTGGCAGATGTTAATAATGCTAGGTGTAGGTATGTCCACCTTTCAATCTGTTCAGTCATAACAGGATAAAATAAAATGCACAGCTAACATGGAAAAAAAGGTTTCAAATAATATGAACAATACCTTTGTAATGTATGTGGATGTGGGAGGTTGATATTAAGAGTCTCCCTCAGATAGCTGTATGCCTTCGGACCATGTAAGTGGAGAGTGATGGCAAACTCCCTCTGGTCTTTGGTGTATTCGGGGCTCTGTTTTGACAGGAGGTGTATTGGAAGATCTGAAATTCAATAGCACAGGCAAATTAGTAAGTACCATTGAAATCACTAGGAAGTCTTAACAAAGAAGAGAAAGAATTATACACTAAAGATCAAATTTTCTCCATATTTGTATTTTAATCTTACCTGAGTATATATCGAGCTGCTCTTTCAACTCTTCATTTATTAGTTTCTTCACCCTGAGATCCTGCAGAAGACCACTCACAGTGTTCTTTGCCCTCCTCTCTCTGTCCTTCGCGTTCCTCCTCTCTCTTTCCAGACTCTCCACCCTAGCCAGGGCTTCCCTGAGTCTGGCCCTCAGATCATCATGTGATGAAGGCAGAGCATAGGAGTGGTACTAGTGCAAACAAGGATGAAAATATTATAAATCATGTTATATATATATATATATATATACATATATATATATATATATATACACATATATTACATCACTCAGTCACAGTCCATCACATCTTTACTAGTACAATGTGTTGGCAACTGTCCCACATTCTTACACATTCTGAATCTTATCACTCCTCAATTGTACTGCCAACACTGTGTGTGTGTGTGTGTGTGTGTGTCAAGGATGCAGATTCAATACTGACATGTTTCAATGTATGTACATATGTGTATGTGAGTCTGCCTGAAAGAGTGACAGAGAATGGGAGGTGTTGTTAGGGCATGGGGGGTGGGGGTGACAAGAGGTTTGAATATAACCAGGGTCATAATGCTCACAGCTGTTTGAGGCATAGCTAGCACTTATTACTCACAACACTGGGCAGAGGCAGGGGCTCGGCCTCTTGGACAAGCTGGGAACAGTCCAGTGACAGGGTCTCCTGTGCCTTCTTTGAGGTCTGAGACGTCCTGGTAACCACAGGCTAAAGCGAAGGATAAAATATAGAAATTATCTCATAGTGTAATACAAAAAACATCACTGATTCCTTCACATTCAGAAAGGGAAAAAACATCTTCAGCATAGTTTGGTATTGAATTATGGTATCCTTACAGCATAGTGATACACCTACCCTGTGGAGATGAGCTGGGAAACAGAAGACTGAAGGAACAGCTCCAGCTCTGATCCTGACTGTCTGACCTGTCCTGTCAAAATCCTCCGGTCTGAAATGCTCACTGCAGAGCATGGATGACGGACTAGCAGAAAACCCTTCCCTTCTGACAGCTGTTTCCCATTGCTTTCTCAACTCTTTATCTTTGGGAAACCTACTTAGTATGAGAAAAGTTAGCAAAGCAACTAACAACAATCAGAGTAGTTACTTTGGGCCAATTTAGTTAAATAGGAAAGAGTTCTTGGTTGTTTGGTTTCACCGCGGGCATTCACAGTATTATGCGCGGGACTTCATAGTATTAGCCACAAAGTCAGCAAATTCGGTTCGTAAAATGACGTTATAATGGCCAAATACAATCAAAACTAATTTTTCATTCTTACCTGTGAAAGGTAATGCCATGAGATCTGGTTTGTACTGTAAACCGGTTGGTACATTTCATGCAGCACATGAATGAGGCATCTTCTCCGATCGCTCCACTTTGCCACATCCAAAATGGCGTCGACGTACGATTCAGCGCTCAATGCGGAGTCTATGGATATATGTCTATGGTTAAATCAACCTCATAAGACAACTGACACTGTTCATAGAGACCAACAGGTTCTGGGTTGTCCTCTGGTGTTGAGGTGTTACTTGTTGAATTATCCTCAGATGACAACCTAAACTGTTAGTTTAGAGCAACAGGTTCTGGTTCTTTGTCAGACACTGGCTACCGTGTTGCGTGTTTTGCTCAATGTAGCAAAGCTGTCATTAAAACTAAAGGATTAGCTAGAGAGCAACAGGTTCTGGTTCATCCTCTGATGATTTTTTATTTTTTTAACTTTAGTTTTCATGCGGGGGAACCGGAGCAACCCGGAGAAAACCCACAGAAATATAATCATACAGATCATAGTGTCCTGATGTGATGTGGTCGCTGGATAACGTCCCCATCAGACACTGGCTACCATGTTGCGTGTTTTGCTCGATGTGGCAGAGCTGTCATTAAAACTAAAGGATTAGATAGAGAGAGCAACAGGTTCTGGTTCATCCTCTGATGATTTATTTATTTATTTATTTATTTTTTTAACTTTAGTTTTCATGCGGGGGAATCGGAGCAACCGGAGAAAACCCACAGAAATATAATCATACAGATCATAGTGTCCTGATGTGATGTGGTCGCTGGATAACGTCCCCATCAGACACTGGCTACCGTGTTGCGTGTTTTGCTCGATGTGGCAGAGCTGTCATTAAAACTAAAGGATTAGATAGAGAGAGCAACAGGTTCTGGTTCATCCTCTGATGATTTTTTATTTTTTTAACTTTAGTTTTCATGCGGGGGAACCGGAGCAACCCGGAGAAAACCCACAGAAATATAATCATACAGATCATAGTGTCCTGATGTGATGTGGTCGCTGGATAACGTCCCCATCAGACACTGGCTACCGTGTTGCGTGTTTTGCTCGATGTGGCAGAGCTGTCATTAAAACTAAAGGATTAGATAGAGAGAGCAACAGGTTCTGGTTCATCCTCTGATGATTTATTTTTTTTTTAAATTTTTTTACTTTAGTTTTCATGCGGGGGAACCGGAGCAACCCGGAGAAAACCCACAGAAATATAATCATACAGATCATAGTGTCCTGATGTGATGTGGTCGCTGGATAACGTCCCCATCAGACACTGGCTACCGTGTTGCGTGTTTTGCTCGATGTGGCAGAGCTGTCATTAAAACTAAAGGATTAGATAGAGAGAGCAACAGGTTCTGGTTCATCCTCTGATGATTTATTTTTTTTAAAAATTTTTTTACTTTAGTTTTCATGCGGGGGAACCGGAGCAACCTGGAGAAAACCCACAGAAATATAATCATACAGATCATAGTGTCCTGATGTAATGTGGTTGCTGGATAACGTCCCCATCAGACACTGGCTACCGTGTTGCGTGTTTTGCTCGATGTGGCAGAGCTGTCATTAAAACTAAAGGATTAGATAGAGAGAGCAACAGGTTCTGTTTCATCCTCTGATAATTTATTTCAAAAAAAAATTTTTTTTACTTTAGTTTTCATGCGGGGGAACTGGAGCAACCCAGAGAAAACTCACAGAAATATAATCATACAGATCATAGTGTCCTGATGTGATGTGGTCGCTGGATAACGTCCCCATCAGACACTGGCTACCGTGTTGCGTGTTTTGCTCGATGTAGCAAAGCTGTCATTAAAACTAAAGGATTAGATAGAGAGAGCAACAGGTTCTGGTTCATCCTCTGATGATTTATTTATTTATTTATTTTACTTTAGTTTTCATGCGGGGGAACCGGAGCAACCCGGAGAAAACCCACAGAAATATAATCATACAGATCGTAGTGTCCTGATTTGATGTTGTCGCTAGATAACGTCCCCGTCAGACACTGGCTACCGTGTTGCATGTTTTGCACGACGTGACAGAGCTGTCATTAAAACTAAAGGAGTAGAGTTCTTTTGAAGGCGTGATCCTTGGTGTGAAATTCTGTCAGTGTTTTGTTTTGACTATGCTCATCTTTTCATAAATGTAGATTAGCGCTTGGTCATATATGTCATCCAGCCTGCATGGTGTTGATATTTGACTACCATCCGCTTTGATGATTACATCGTCACAAAATAAGTACGACCAAATATGCCCCCTTTCAGCGCAACCTGTGTGGCAGATGACAGAGGATAGTTTGTAGGGCTGTATTCTGTTTTCACCCACAGGGATATCTACAAATTTAGATGGAATCACGGGCTCTCTAAGGACTACTCCAGACTTGACTGGTCGAAACAAATGCATGCTGAAAATGTCAGGGGCGTTATAAATGTTTTTTCTCTTTATGACACCACATATGCATTTTTCTGAGTCTTGACTTGCACCCATGATACTCCGAAGTAAAGAGGAAACGGTGTCATATTTGGTAGATGGTGTTAAAAAAAGAATCCTACCTAGAGATGAAAAGCTAGATGTAGTGAAACAATTTTCACACATTTCTTCAGTTACCTCAATAGATGTTTTCAAGCCACAATCTTCTAACCATTGCAGTAAAGGATCCAGTAAATCCAATGCATCATTTGTCTGGAAGAGACGCAGTGATGGTAGTTTACTTAAGTCTTCCATCACCACTATCATTTCTTCTTGTGTGAATGTCTTTCCTGGATTTTTTAGGGCCGTTAAAAACAGGCTTGCAAATACTGGTGTGTGTGATATCTCTGTCAAGAACTCAGAGGGTTGGTACCTTAAACTGTCCTGCAAAACATCCAGGTTTAGCAGAGCGTGTAAAGTCCCGTTCAGCCAGCAGTTATTATTTATATTTGGAAATTTGCAAATGTTCTGGCAGGGATTGATGAAATAATCAGGGATTTGTGTCCTGCTGTTTTCCAAACATGGTGCTATTGCAGTAGTTTCTTCCATTCCTGTACCTGCGCTTTCTTTAACAGCAGCAGAGGGTGAAGGGTTGTCCTCTGGTGTTGTGGTTTTACTTGTTGAATCATTCTCACAAGACCACTCAGAATCATAAGAGAAATAAACAGGTTCTGATTGACCCTGTGATGCTGAGGTGCAAGATGGTAAATAAACCACAGAAGACCTCTGAAACTGATCATTTAGAACAACAGGTTCTGGTGCATCCTCTGATGCGGAGGTGCAAGATGTTAAATAACCCTCAGAAGACCTCTGAAACTGATCATTTAGAACAACCAGTTCTGGTTCATCCTCTGATGCGGAGGTGCAAGATGTTAAATAACCCTCAGAAGACCTCTGAAACTGATCATTTAGAGCAACCAGTTCTGGTTCATCCTCTGATGCGGAGGTGCAAGATGTTAAATAACCCTCAGAAGACCTCTGAAACTGATCATTTAGAACAACCGGTTCTCGTTCATCCTCTGATGCGGAGGTGCAAGATGTTAAATAACCCTCAGAAGACCTCTGAAACTGATCATTTAGAACAACAGGTTCTAGTTCATCCTCTGTTGCTGAGGTGCAAGATGTTAAATAAACCACAGAAGACCTCTGAAACTGATCATTTAGAACAACAGGTTCTGGTTCATCCTCTGATGTGGAGGTATTAATTGTTAAATCAACCTCTTGAGACCTCTGAAACTGTTCATTTAGAGCAACAGTTTCTGGTTTATCCTCTGATGTGGAGGTATTAATTGTTAAATCAACCTCTTGAGACCTCTGACACTGATCATCTAGAGCAACAGGTTCTGGTTTATCCTCTGATGTGGAGGTACTAGATGTTAAATCAACCTCACAAGACCTCTGACACTGATCATCTAGAGCAACAGGTTCTGGTTTATCCTCTGATGTGGAGGTACTAGATGTTAAATCAACCTCACAAGACCTCTGACACTGATCATTAAGAGCAACAGGTTCTGGGTTGTTCTCTGATGTGGAGGTACTAGATCTTAAATCAACCTCACAAGACCTCTGACACTGATCATTTAGAGCAACAGGTTCTGGGTTGTTCTCTGATGTGGAGGTACTAGATCTTAAATCAACCTCACAAGACCTCTGACACTGATCATTTAGAGCAACAGGTTCTGGGTTGTTCTCTGATGTGGAGGTACTAGATCTTAAATCAACCTCACAAGACCTCTGACACTGATCATTTAGAGCAACAGGTTCTGGGTTGTTCTCTGATGCAGAGGTGTTCTTTGTTAGATTAACCTCTCGAGACAACTCACACTGTTCACTGAGACCAGCAGGTTCTGGAGTGGTTTCATTATTTTCATCATCTTCCCCCTCTACATGCCCGAAATATGAGTTGACAAGTCGTTTTACATTTACAGTGACAAAAGCACCCACAAGAAAACCTACTGTGAACATGTGTCAAAATCTGTCTGAATCTGAAGTGAAAATGTCTTACATTGTAAAGTCAGATATGAGTAAATATGTAAAAGTGAATTGATCCTCTCTTATACTGTCAGTTCACAGTCGAAGTGCTATGATGTGCTTTTGATGTGATGAGGTGACATCACAACAAAGTGAAGTGACGTCATCACATCAAAGGCACGCCCCGCCCCTCCCTCCCTCTCTCTCTGCCCCGCCCCTCCCTCTCTCTCTCTCTGCCCCGCCCCTCCCTCTCTGCCCCTCCCTCTCTCTACTCAACATGTCGGCCTATGTGCGGTCTAGACCTGCTCTATATGGAAAGTGTCATGATATGATTTGGCGCTATATAAATACAGTTGAATTGAATTGATCCTATTCGAGTTGTTTATTTTTAAATAAATGTATTTATGTATTAATAATAAATTGATAAGACAAGTATAATCCCTTCAGTGTTTAAAATAATTAGACTGACTGTACCACTGTAACAAACGTGACAGGTGGACCTTATGTAGAGATTTAAATAGTCACACTCTTCACTGAAACATTTTTTTATTGTTATGTTGTGTTATGTTATAATGGTTTGTAGCAATTTTTTTTTTTTCTAAAAGATATTGGCATGGCGATGTTTTTTTTTTAAACAAAACAAAAATAAACAAAAACAATTTAGACTCAAATTAGTTTGAGCTTTTAAATATAAACATTTCACCTATTAGAGTAATTGTATTAATCAATAATTATCTGAATATATATATATATATATATATATATATATATATACTGTAAATCCAGAACCCTCAACATATCATTTACAGGTTTAAATTTTGCTGAAGAGTTAATGTCATAACAATTCTAGATAAGAGAAAACCCATCAGCAGGACATTAAAAACATAAATTGAAAACAAAGAAAAACAATGTTACCATTTATTATCAAAAATATGAATCCCTGCATCCAAAAAAAGTATTGCAACCTAACGCATTACCAAATACTACCTCTTTTTTTTTTTAACCAATATTTTATTCATTTTTAAACAGACACAGAACAGAGACCATACATGACAGCAGAGGCAAGTAAAAACATCACATAGACTGAATGATATATAGAAAGAGAGGCAAAAAATAAACTAAAATAAATTAAAAAAAAAAAATAAAATAAAATAAAATAAAATAAAATAAAAATACAGGTAGAAATAAAACAAACACAAGAATAGCAATACTATAATGGACCTTACATGGAAAGTTCTAAGAGAGTTTACAGTTTAGACATTATACATGGAACAGGGACTGTGCAGCCATATCAATAAAACAAAATCAACACTTGAGAAAGACCATTAGGGAGATACAGAGGTGCAAGGGGGGCGCCAATCCACATTGCAGCGGCCTCTACGTACTAAGTCTGCTACATCACCCGGTAGGCGGTTCAAGAAGGGAGCCCACAGCTTATCAAAATAACTCTCATTTCCCTTTAATACTGAGCTCAGATGCTCCATTGGCAGAACTTATATATCTCTCCATACCACTGGTTATACTACCTCTTATAATGAATACTTTTGATGTACAGTGACCAAACTGAAGCAATCAGTGGCCACTGGAGGGCAGTAAACACTCATGAATACATGAGACTGCATGACTACAGTATTTTCTAGGAGATGTGATATTTATCTGATGAGCGGTTATAAAATATGTATATCGTATGATATAGAAATTACATCAGTACTGAATACTTTTAAAGTTTTAGCTGCCACAACACAGCATTATTGTATTTTGAATGAAGGGCAACATAGACCCAGAGCAGGCTGCAAAACTGCGAGACCCAGTTTTGCAGCCTGTTAAGTTAAGTAAATCTATATTGCCAACAAATGACGTGCTTCTTGACAAAGACAAAGAGATTGCTCTCCGCAGTCTCTCTAACCAGTTTCCATTCCTGCAAAGTGTTTTATCTCGACCTTTCCCATCCCTTGGTTGTTGTTAATCCATTCTACCACAGCACTGGGATTTCCAGTAGTTATATTTTAGGTTTGGAAGACCTGGACCTCCCTTTTCCTTTAAGGAGCACAGCATTTTAACTTAATCTACATAATCTTTTCTTACAAATTTGAGTATTAGTTTATCCAACAGAGTAAAAATCGACATGATTTTCACTGTTTCTGTTTTACCAAATGGAGAAAGTGGAAGGCCATCACATCTTGTTAAGTTTTGTTTTATTTGTTTAAGTAGCGTATTATATAATTGGGTTTGAATAGTTGTGTGGAGCTGGGCATAAGTGTGGTACCCAGATAAACCCACTAGACGACACAAAATTGGGTTTGGGCTGGAGAGGATTTCATCTAAACAATGTGTCCTCTGCAAATTATACTGAATCGATTATATCATGTATCTGTTGATAAGTTAAGATCCAACAACATTAGGCTTTAAAACTTTAGCTGCCACATAAAGTGACTGGTAACCTCCCCCTCTATAACCAAACATACCCTTGAACACCTTATAGGGCATTACCTCTTACAACAATGACATTACGGCGACTGTTAAGCAAAGTTACATAACACAAGCTATCCCACTGCTGTAGTACAGGTAGAGTGGAGATACAGTAACAGGTTACTGGGTTGAACTGCCTTATCAGTGACAACAAACACAGTTGATCTCATATGGACACCTCACCAAGGTCGGCTGCTATAAAAATAGATTACAAGTGTAAACATTTCGCAGCACAAAAACAAACAATTGCTACATCTGCTGGATGCTGGAGCAAAGTCAGTGTGGACTGAGGGACAGAGGTAAGTCAGCGTAAAAAAGAAGAAGAGTCAGTTGGCACAATATTTTCCACAGCAGATATTTTGAGTGACACTGAGCAGCCATAAACAATAAAACAGCAAATTAAATTCATACATTTTATCATTTTTCTGTGCTTTTCTTACCATGTCAAAATATGTTTCATTCACATTATTATTGCTTTATAAATATTACAGTTCTAACTATACAGTTTGTCCATTTGTCCTATAAAGTTAAATTTCAGTAAGGAGTTTATAAATAACACCATGAAAGTCAATGGGTATATGTACATTTTTTAAGGCAGAATGTCATTTAAACTGCATATTTTATAAATTCCTTAAATTCTGGACCATTTTGTTCCCTTTTTGTTGTTTTGACTAGTGTCACTTTTTATTTAATTAATAGTTTAACCTTCATTTAACTGGGAAAGCAAATCATTAAAAGAGATATCTTTTTCCAAGGGAAACCCGGCCAAAACAAGTAAATTAAAACAGATACAAAACAAAACAGACAGTATTAAAACACATAACATCCCCCCCCAAAAAAAAATAAAAGTGCAGTGTAAACCCTGAATCCAGCAATATCCAACAATAATAATATCAGGTGATGCAACGACACCCATCTGTCTCCAGCTCTTTCAATATGGATTTAAAACCATTCAAATAAATCAGATCATGGAGTTTTATAACTTTCTGTGTCTGCATCTTCCCCACCGTGATGTGCTTGTGCAAGACAACCAGGAGCGTGTGGGTCTTTTTTTTTTTCCTTTCACACATCCTTCATGGGACGTCAGACATAATGTGCTGCGTTAGTGCACAGTCCAGATTGAATCGGCCTCCTCACTGCTTGGAAGGAATCTTGCGAAAGTAATCATGTCCTGTGTGCTTTCTCGTGTTTGTGTATGCAGATGCATGAGTGATAGCAGCAGAAGCGGTGCTGTACTGTAGTAGCAGGCGTGTGCGTGTGTGAGAGAGAGAGAGAGAGAGAGAGAGTGTACGCGCACGTTTACGTATGCGGTATATGATACATTTCCTTTATCACAACAAAACCGTTATTATAATTACTCTGAAGTAACTTTGTGAATGAAATGAGTTCATTTAATAACTGACGGTTGCATCCGTTGGCCGGCTCATTTATCCGTCGGTCGGCTGCGCAGTTTCGTTTTCACGCTCCGACTACTACACGACACGTCGGATGGCGTGCGCTGCGCCCTGCTCGCTCACTGTACTGACGTCAAACCAGCATGGCGGTCAAGGTGACTTCGGCATCGCTCTCTTGGCGATTTCCAAACCTCTATTTCGTCCTGTTTGCATGCCTTCTGCTCGTTTTTATGTGTAGGAACTATCAAAGCTAGCCTTTCCGCTCCTGTCCGCGTAGGGTGTCCCGGGATGCGGTGTGCTGAGAGGCTGTAGCATCACTCGGCTAGCCGCCGCCCGGCTGGCCTTGATGAGACATCCACAACCTCGGAGTTAGCGAGATAATGCTAAACAGCTACCGGGGCTTGCTAACACCGCCGAGATAAAGCCGCTAACCCTGGCTCAAGTAGCATCTTTTCATAGCCGTCTTTCGACTCTTTGTCGATTTGCTCTTGCTGATTTAAATCTTTACATGTCATTGCAACGGTTTGTGTCCTCTTCCTGAATGTGTAGTCTGTGCTCTGCTAGCCGGCTACCCAGCTGCAGTGTTAGTTGGAGCTTGTCATAGAGGACTGGTTTGATTGCTAGTCGATTAGTTATCTAGCTGCCAAACATGCTAAACGTGATGCTGTGCCGGGTTGTTTTAGCTTTGTGTGTGTCGTGTCTGTCGCAGCGGCTTGTGTTTCTCCTTCACAGCAGTGGACGTTTCAAGGAGACACAAGCCCACAGTAGCTTGTTTTGCTTCATGTTAACTACACTGCCTGTAAAACAAGCCTTACTCAGCAGCTTTTATTTGGTATTGTAAAAACCGCATAATGTCATAATGTTGTTTTATTGTGTGCTGTTTTTTTTTTTTTTTAGGTGCAATCTACCAAACGTGGGGACCCAACTGAGCTGAAAGCAATCTTCCAGAAGGTAATGTTTGCACATGCCAATGTTTTATAGGCTAGTGTCACATTACACAGAGTAGCAGTAGTAATATTTGTGCTCATCTTGTACATAATCATCAGTTATATTTGGGGAAAACAGCTCACCCAGCTCTGTGCACAGCTTGTTTGTGAATGAGCCAGTACTGTAGGTTTGTCATGGGGTTTAAATTACAGCATTAGCCACAGTAAAGGGTCCAGCACAGACTTATGTTGTGACCCGAATAAGCTTGTCTGTGATCATATCCATCAGTTAGCATAACATTATAGACAGACAGACTATCGGCAGACATTTTTTTGACAGAAGTTGAAGTGTAAACATAACTGTGGTTTATATTTGTCAAGTCAGCAGCAGTGGTTATGAGAAGAGAAGCTGCTTTTTTTTGGCTCTGCTTTAGAAATGTGTAATGTCTTAGTCTGTCTTTGCTTTGATCATTATGCCCTGTTCAGGTATTGTGTTGCACTATTCACGAAATGTTTGAGGATGTTGTCATCTATAAACCTGGATCGCTCAGTCAGTTGAGCGTTAGACGTCTAATCTGACTGTCCAGGGTTCAAGTTCCTGCTTAGTCAGAATAGTTTCACTGTCTCCAGCACAGCACAAGGAAGGACTTGCTTGTCATTGTACTCGATGGATCAGAGAGCACTGCCACCTCATGTTATGTATTAAAACAACCTGTGAGTCAGAGAAAAGCCTATACATGTCAGAGGATACACACTGGTCTGTGTATGACCGTGAGATGTGCTTGAATGACTGCAGTAAGACTGCATTTGGTGAACCTTCACCTTGTTCCGCTGTCTGCTGTGTGTGTGTGTGACCAAGTGTGTGATCGTCGTGTGGGCCGGCAGTGATCGGCATGCTGATAGGCATAGGTCAAATAGTTTAACACGCTCAAGCCAAAAAGATCAGTGCATGCTCATGCTCATGCTGGTGTCATTCTGACTTATCACAACATAACTGCAAGACCAGTGACCTTGTTCAGGTGCAGCTGTACAGCATGAATCACAAGGAAGGGTTAGTTTAAAGACTGATCAGAGAGTTGATTTGTAACAAAGTTTAAACAGCACTGAAGTAAGTCAGCGTAGTGTAGTTAGAAAACATTCCCCTTATATACGCTAGCAAGCAACACTAGATTTTAACTAGTAACAAAGAGCCTACAGTAAACAGTGCAGTCCTGCTGACCTGTACTTGTCATGCTCCACACTCATTCCTCTGACCACTCACAAAACACCAAACAGGCCGTTAGCTACGGCACAGCGAGGGCTAACAAAGCTGTTGTTGTTGTTGTTGCTGATGCTACTTTTTTTGTTCCCCCCCCTCCCCTCAGTATGCCAGTGTAGCGGACAAGGATGGAGAGAGGTTCATGACCCCAGGAGACTTTGTCCAGAGGTATCTAGGACTACAGACGCAGATCCACCACAACCCCAGAACTGTACAGCTGATCGCTGCTGTGGCCGACACCACCAAGGACGGGTACGTGCTCACACACAAACACACACACTTGCACACAGCTTATCACTACTAATTGACAGTTTATTGAGCCATGTCTGATCAGTAGTTGCCATTATAGCCACTTGCAGATAAGATAAAACTCTGAATAACTCCCATTTGCCAAACTGTTTGTGTATGTGGTTATAGAAATTGCACACCCGCTCTACTGAACATGTGACCTCGTGATTAGCTCTGTTCAGAAAATCTTGCTTTTTTTTTTACCCAGAAACAAAAGACTGTTTATCTGACAGCTGTAAGTAATGTCAGTGTCATTTGAGGTCATTTTTAATTGATACTCTATGATCTGACCTTGGTTTCATTCCAAAGTCTTCAATGTGTTTAACAATATATTTTTTCCCCCCCCCTCTTTTACTACGTACACGCACAACAGGCTGATTTCGTTCCAGGAGTTTCTTGCATTTGAATCTGTGTTGTGTGCACCCGACGCTCTCTTCATAGTCGCCTTCCAGCTGTTTGACAAGACTGGAACTGGAGCTATTTCCTTCGGTATGTGCAAATGTGTTTCTTATATTTTCGCATGAGCTTTGAATTCAGTTCAGATGTTTTTTTAATGAATACAGAAAAAGGAAACATAAATATAGCACTGCAAACTGTTTTCCACTGTCAGTTTTTGAAGGAAGTCCTCTAGTTTAATTGCTGTGTGCTCAGTCCATCCTCGCATGTGTTGCATCACAAAAGCAATTTACACTGTGGCTAATATGAAGTTGTTAACCAGATTACTGCATGACTATGTTATTACACATGGATGGACTTACATAATCGCTCTCATGTACTGTTTCTTCTTTGTTTTCTGTTTCTGCTTTCTCAACAAGATTGATTGCTTTGTTTTTGTTTTTTTCAACGTGTATTTGTGCTGCAGAGAATGTGCGGGACATCTTCAGCCAGACCACAGTGCACCACCACATTCCCTTCAACTGGGACTGTGAGTTCATCCGTCTGCACTTTGGGCACGACAACAAGAAACACCTCAGCTACCTTGAATTCACCCAGTTCCTGCAGGTACGACAATAACACACACACACACACACTGATCAGAGGAGTTTTCTTGTTTTCGCTCTTTTCACTTTGCCCTTTACTTGACTATATTTACACTCAGCCTTGTGGTGTTATGTTTTTAGGAGCTGCAGTTGGAGCATGCACGCCAGGCATTCGCCCAGAAGGACAAAGGGAAGAATGGCGTCATCTCTGCTATGGACTTCAGTGACATTATGGCCACCATCAGACACCATATGCTCACACCCTTTGTGGAGGAGAACCTTGTCTCAGTGAGTGTTTGTGGGTGCTCATAGAGAGCTTAGTGACACTAATTTCTATAATTTGTCGCCATGGCCACAGAGAATATTCAGTTCTGACTGACGAGATGATGAGTGTTATTTTCAGCTAACCACATTTCTGAATGCTCTAAATTAATCTTCATAGCTGGAAGCTCACTCATTTTGGTTCTTATTAGGCTACGGCATCACTCACTTTTTGGAGTAGCAAGCTGCTAATATTTGAAGTCTAACTGGGACAAAAAGTTTTTTTTAATTTGCCTCAAAATATGAAAAACAATTCTTATGTGTTGATGGCTGGCAAGTGGTGATATAATCCACTCAGATCTATGAGGTACACACACTACACACTCAGCAGAGGTAAATCCTCATCTGGGGTTATTGGCCTTAAAGGACAATACCAGTCATTTTCAACTTAGGCCTGGTGTGTTTGTAATTTTAATAATCCTTTAAGCTTTGCTCACGCTCCTTCGTGCTTTCTTGCGATAGGCCTTTCCACACATACCCACTATAATCTCCCACACGTTTTGATAAGGCCATATGTGGTGCTTAATAATGGGGTGTTGTCCCAATTTACTGACATTCGTATCACTAACATTTAGATATCCTGTTATCATCCTGCTCCTATTTGCATTGTAGGACTAAGTTGCAAGACTAAGTACAGTTAACATTTTAGACCTGTCAAGAGCTGAATTATTAAGGCACAAGACTATGCTGTAATAAAAATAATAACATAGTTAAAAATATGACAGTACGATATGAGTAAAGGAGTAAAGTTACTCTTTAGCCACTGGGAAAAAAAGGCTATTTACATAAGACTGTGCTGAGTCATATTTGCAACTGTATGTCTTTCTGTAAAAACTTGCTCCTACTTGACGTCCTCCGCCTTTCTTCCACCAGGCTGCAGGTGGCAGCACCTCTCACTTGGTCAGCTTCTCGTACTTCAATGCCTTCAACTCCCTCCTGAACAACATGGAGCTGATACGCAAGATCTACAGCACACTGGCCGGCACGCGGAGGGACACGCTCGTGACCAAAGGTGCACTGATTGTTACATTACTGTGACGTTGTGTCCTTGCCTTTCAGCTAAGATGTTGCACAGGTGTTATTGTAAAATATAATTTTTTTTTCTCTTACATCTCTCTCTGCAGAAGAGTTTGTTCATGCTGCTAACAAGTTTGGTCAGATCACTCCCATGGAAATTGACATCCTGTACCAGCTGTCAGGCCTGCACTCCCCCTCTGGGTAAACACTCACTCTGCTACTAAGTTAAAGTCTGTGATTGAGTCAGTCAGGCCTGAATCCTTTACTTACCTCAAACATCTTTGCTGAAAAATATTATAAATCTGTGTGACAGTGATGTAAATAACGGGGAAATAAACATCTGTGTATCAGGCGCCTGAATCTTATTGACATTGAGAGGATAGCTCCATTAGAGGAAGGATGTCTGCCCCACCACCTGGTTGAAAGCCAAAAACAGGTAGGACGTTGAAGTAAATCTACTGTTTCAGGCATGCTGTGTTCACAATATGAAAGTAGGATTTTGTCTTGCATGAGAAATCTGAAAAATTTACAGTGATGCCAGCAAATTACATCATCATAAACAATTGTCTTAATATAAATTCACCAAAGTCCCATATGTGATTTTCCATCAGGCCCATGGAGACAGTGCCAGGCCCGTGTGGCTCCAAGTTGCAGAGTCAGCCTACAGGTTCACTCTGGGCTCCATTGCTGGAGGTGAGTTATCCCGTGGCCAATGACAGGCGGGCAATCTGGTTGACATGCATCTGATGGATAGTATTTAATCTGAGTTTGTTTGTACGTTTGTGTCCACATAGCTACCGGAGCGACGGCCGTGTATCCCATCGACTTGGTGAAGACTCGTATGCAGAACCAGAGGTCCACTGGATCGTTTGTTGGAGAGCTGATGTACAAGAACAGCTTTGACTGTGCCAAGAAGGTGCTTCGTTACGAGGGCTTCTTCGGCTTCTATAGAGGTAGATCTGAAAGTCACAACCCCAGTGATGTGGTGTCCGGTCTTTTATTTTGTTCATTCATCGTATCTCTGCATTTTCTTTCTTCACTTTTCTCACATTCATTTGTTGAACACGTCTGTTATAAAATTGAAGTTAGCTTGCTGAAAAAGCCTTCAGTGTGTAGTCAACGGTACGGGGGTGTTTTAAATGTGAATATACATTTGTTGAAGCATTTCATCTTGCATGCCTTGTTATGAACTTTAAATATGAGTCAAATCAAATGAGTATTTCATAGTGATCTCAAGTTTTGTTAAAATAATTCAAATGTTTTGTTATTTTTCTTGTTAAAGTGATGCTGCGTCCCTCTTTGTCTAATAAGACCAGCATTTGTTTGCTTACACCATTTTGGGCTGTTCTGTCGTACTAATTACAAGGCATCCCAATTATGATGAACACACGTGTGTTCTTCCTCTCTTCTCTCAATCTTCTTCACCTTTTATAGAATTTATTCAAAGCTCTGTTTGTTTCTGTTGGTTTCCCAACTTCATGTTTTTGACCTCATGCCTTATTTTCCATCTTCTTATTTCCTTTTGATTCCTCCTCTCTTGTTCCTGTTTGTCCAGTAATACTAATGAAATGAGATTCCACTGTCACTGAATCCCCCATGATGCCCCACAGGTCTGGTTCCTCAGCTTATAGGTGTGGCACCTGAGAAGGCTATCAAACTGACAGTGAGTACCGCCCCTGAATTGAATTCAAACGGAAAAGGTTCCTCTGAATCGTCTCTGATGTCATGTGTGCTTTGTGTTTGTGTCCTGCAGGTGAATGACTTTGTAAGGGACAAGTTCACCACTAAAGATGACACAATTCCTTTATTTGCCGAGATTGTCGCCGGTGGCTGTGTAAGTACAAGGTCCCAAACACTTCTGCATCCCGCTCCGAATGCTTAAATAAACACTTTATAAGAAAAACAGCAGATGCAGTCAGTTACCCACCACTGTGTCCCTCCTTTAGTTGTAAAGGCCATTAAAGAGTAACTCTTGCATGCAGTCTGTTTATTTTTTATTAACCTGCTCGCAGAGTTAACGATGACCTTACTAACAGCGGACTGCAATGCTAAATTGCACGCAGAGTTAAATTGTCATTGTCCAATGCAACATGTTGTTTTTCTGTTTTTGTTTTTGATAGCGTTGTTCATCCTTACACACATTGGCCCAGCACACCTTACCGTCCAAGGAAATGGCAAAGTAAATGACTGATCAGGATTTAATTTTTACTTTTACTTTTGATTCGTATCAAGACTTGGCTCCCATCCCTGAGCTGCGTATATGTGAGATGCAGGAGCAGTGTTTTGTTTAGTGTGTTTTTTTCATATAAATGCGTGATTAAGCTCCTCTTCTCCTCATTTGTCCAGGCTGGAGGCTCTCAGGTGATCTTTACTAACCCTCTGGAGATTGTGAAGATTCGCCTGCAGGTGGCAGGCGAGATTACCACCGGACCCCGAGTTAGTGCACTCAGCGTGGTCCGTGACCTGGGCTTCTTCGGCCTCTACAAGGTAGCCTGAATGTACCACAGTGTTCTCTCATGCTGCCCAGTGATGGTTGGATAGTATCAATGCACTCTTTGTCTTTACCTCACCTCTTCGTGGTCTTGCTCTTTGTCCGTCTAGGGTGCTAAAGCATGTTTCCTGAGAGACATCCCCTTCTCAGCCATCTATTTCCCTGCGTATGCCCACCTCAAATCCCAGATGGCTGATGAACAAGGCAGGGTGGGAGCTCTGCAGCTTCTCACTGCTGGAGCGATTGCAGGTGACCTCAGATTATGACCTAGAACAGCAGAAACATGCAGTGCACCATGTACTGTTTCAATGAAATACTGCATGACAAATGCTTACCGTTTAATCGAAACAGGCTATTAATCATTACTTAAGTCCCCTTAATAATCATCATCTGACTTCCTTGTAACTCTGTTTCATAGGTATCCCTGCAGCCTCCCTTGTGACGCCTGCTGATGTCATCAAGACGCGTCTGCAGGTCGCAGCAAGGGCGGGGCAGACCACTTACACGGGCGTCATCGATTGCTTCAAGAAGATTATGAGAGAGGAAGGGTTCAGAGCTTTGTGGAAGGGAGCTGGAGGTGTGTGTTTTTGTGGACTCCTGCATCGTAGACACTCGGACTCTCAGTGTCTCAGACAGTTTTTTTTTTTTTTTTCACATAAACCATGTTGAATTTTGTGCGTCTCTCTTCTCTCCAGCTCGTATGTGCCGGTCTTCTCCTCAGTTTGGTGTGACTCTGGTGACTTATGAGCTCTTACAGCGGTGGTTCTACATTGACTTTGGCGGACAGTAAGTTCATCTTTTCTCTATAATCATTGTTAAAATGATAAGACAGGAAGAGACATTGGGGGAACCATAGAAGTGATACCGGCAGGATTCATGGCTAGTATGGAAATATAGAATGTTTGGCTTTAGAGACAGGAGATAGCCTCTTGTTACCATATTTTTTCATTTTTTCATTGTTCAAAAAATACTATAATTATACCAGTCACTACTGCATATATATTAATGTGAACTAAAAAATATTTTGCTTGAATTTTCTTTGTTTTGTCATGAGATTAATCACATTCCACTTGAGATGGTACATGATTAGTGTCTTAACTTGTGACTTTGATATGCACTACAGTCCTGTTTTTAATCATAACTCTTTTAAAAAGTAGCATTTTTCATTTTATATATATATATATATATATATATATATATATATATATATATATATATATATATATATATATATATATATTAAACTTATAAATACTAAAAACATAACCTTTAACTTCATGTATCAAAATGATCACTCCTGTCCTCTCTGCTCTCTGCAGTCGTCCGTCAGGATCCGAGCCCACCCCCAAGTCCCGCATCTCTGAGCTTCCTCCCATTAACGCAGACCACGTTGGAGGCTACCGCCTGGCAGCAGCCACCTTTGCCGGAGTGGAGAACAAATTTGGCCTCCACCTTCCCAAATTCAAGTCCTCCGGCGTGGTTTCCATACATCACCCAGAGCCAGTCACTGCCACTCCGGCTCAGGCCCCATAGAGATCTGAATCTCCATATCACTTTGCCATCCCTCTCCTCCTCCTCCTACCAGGAGCCAGACACTTAGATAGATACACAAACAAAACACGCACAGTTCAAACACACTCCACAAATAGGGGGCGTTAACTTAGGAACAAACAGCAGCCCGTTACCCTTCCCAGGGTGAAGGTGTGCTTCACTGGTCCCCAGCCAGTGGTGGAGGTGTAGAGCTGGCTGCAACTGCGGATGTAACCGAGCAGACAGTGGTGGGACCAGAGCATCTTGTATCTTCAGTGGCTGTACGCTCCTGTCATCTCCATCTTTTGTGTTCTTCGCTCCAGCATTTGTATGAAAATGGAGCTTGGGGCACTCCTCCCTCTCTTTCTCATGAGTAGCTGATATGATTTTTATTTTGTTTTCTGTCTGATACTCAGTATGAGTAGGACTTCTCTTATTGGACGGCGGGCATAGAAAATATTAGATCGGACAGCACGGTGTGTGGGGCTTCACTTTCGATTGGTCCTCACAGAGGGCGCTACATACTGTACATATTGTAAAACTGTACTGAGACAGCACATTGACAGGAAGCAGTGAAGAAAATGTTACACGACAAAGGTCCGTAACATTCGGTCAGTGTCATACAGCAACTGTAATGTTATGGCAGCGTAGGGCCTTTGGTCCTGGTCTCTGAGAATCTCTCTTACTGATGTACAGAACTTTTCAATTAAGTGTTTTCTTGATGAAACATTAAGAATCATGAGAATTAGGTATTAATAAATTAAATGTATCCGAATTCAGTCATTGTATTTTATTGAAATAAATCATCCATATGGTTTTAATTTTAACAATATGTCTCGAGTTTTATTCCAATGGAAAAAAAGTGCAACCATCAACTGTAAGAACAGTAACAGGAAAGAATACAGTACAATTAACCTATGCAGAATACTGATCTTCTTCATATCAAATATGGTTGCTACAGTGCATTTTAAGCTCTTTTTAAACATTTAAAGAGAGAAAGCGTTTGAAGCTTGTAGGTTGGACTGCTGCACTCTGGAGGGAATGGACTATTGGATGGAAATGGAAACAAATGGAAAACTAGTTTTCCAACCTCAGCTTTACATCTCCGTTTAAAACTTCATGTAGTTTAATTAAATCCTCTTAAAGAGGACGAAGTCAGGAAACTGTTTTTTTACTACTCATTACAGTTTCAGAGTATAAAACAATAACCTTTGGTACAGAAAAAACACTTTAACTGTACTAGTGTCAATAAATTCAAGGCAAGTATAGTAACAGATTTTGCCTGGTAAAAAGCTTGTAGTGCTAATTTTAGGAATGTACTTCTCAAGCTCTTAGTACAAGCAGCATTTTTTTTTAAAACAATACACAAAATATTTAAATAAGTGCAACCACCAGAATAAATATTAAATATTGTAGTGGTTAAAATGTAAAGAAAGACACACTTCTGCACAGGCCAGAGTGCGCATGTGTAAGCACAGCTGTTTTTAGCGATCAAGTGCTGCTGAGGATAAAGAGGATCCGATACTGACGTGTCAGCTTGTCTCTTTTTTTTTCACTCTGCTGACACGTGCTTTGCCAGCCATGTGCACAAGCGTGCCGGGAAAATATTGAAACATGTAAAAACACTCAAATGGTAATAAAAAGGTGCAAGTACAAAGGTTTGCATATTTAAAAAAGAACTGAGTAGGTTGAGGCCTCAGGAGAAGAGCAGTTTCTTGGAGCCCTGAGGATGTTATCAAAGCTAGAAGTTTAGAGTGGACAGCCATGTCTATTCTGACAATCACATCCCTGTATTCCTCCGACAACTTTCAAACACTTAACTGTGGCTTCTGTACTACCGCTGCTATACCTGACATTCATTGTTCCTACACATGTACTCTAAAACTCTTCAAGACACTTTTAAAAACACATCTAAAACTTGTCTAGAACTGTCCTTCTATCCCTTCTAGCTCTGCACATCTCCTCAGGCCAAATTCATGTTGTAGTAGGTGGAAAAGCTGGAAGCCAGTGTTGTGTAGTGTGCCATAGGTGTGCTGGAGAGAAATTTATGAGCATTTGTCAGTGTGGGCTTTGTAACATCAGACGTTGGCCAGTTCCTCGGCTTCATCTCGGTTCTCGTTGATCTCGGCCAGCGTCCTGACGAAGCGTGTCCACTCATCAGCCTTGGGCACGCAGATTTGCTGCAGAAAGAGAAAAGCACGACAGTTGTAGAGAATGATGTCGAAAAGGATCAACAGCTGGATATCTGGACCAATATTAGTTGTTTTTAGTAGTATAACTGAGGGACGTTAAACCCCACACAGAAATAACCCAAAGATAATAGTAATATGTGGTATGACATCTCACCTCGCCTACATCGTAGACCTGCACCTGTCCCTCCGAGTCTCCGGTAGCAATCTCTTTGCCAGAGTGAGCCCATCTCACACGGTTCAGTGCTGGAGCCCCCTCCACACTCACACTGGCGGTGGGAACCTCAAAAAACAAAGACCAGGTTAAAACGACGGTGTTCTCATTCAAGACAGTCACGTGTAGCTCGTGGAATAATATTAGCAAATTTAGCTCATGATGCTATGACTTATCTGTCGTTGAAGGGGCATTTTGAGGGGCACTTTTTCGCTTTCTTACCTCGAGTTGATTAGAAGATTGATACCACTGTCATTTGGGTCCATTAAATATATATTTTTACAGATTAAACCAATAAAATATGCATTAATTAGTGACCTTTAGAGGTGCTAGTAGATGCGTTTCGTTACCCTTTGATAGACCTAGGCCAGCTGTTTCATTCTTTTTCCAGTCTTTATGCTAAGCTATCCAGCTGCTGGCTCCAGCACTTATTTACCGTACAGACATGAGAGTGATATCGACCCTCTCATCTAACTCTCAGTAAGTGTGTAAGAGCATATCCCAAATATGTCAGCGTATTCCTTTGCAAAGCTGAAACTGAGTTCTCAGGTTTTAGTGCATTGTGCGTGTTCATACTTCTGTATCATTGTTGAGGTTCCACAGGTCCAGGCGTCCAGCTAAGTCCACGCAAGCAAACAGAGCGGGGTGCGTTGGAGACCACATTGAGTCGTAGACATAGTCACAACTGTCCTCGAATGAGTACAACGGGCGGGTACTCTGTGCAGAAGAACAGACGGAGAATTGGATTCATTTAAGAAACATGACTAACAGTGTTATTATGATTGTGGCTGTAAATGTCTCACCTTGGTGCTCCAGAGTTTGACGGTCCAGTCAAAAGAGGACGAGATGAAGAGATGAGAGAAGTCAACAGGTCCTCCAGCACTGTGACAGCTCAGCCCAGTCACCGGACCGTGATGGCCCTCGAACACCTCAGTTATACCCGCCTTACTGTAACACACACACATGAAAATGACTGTGAGACTTCTGCTAACCTACACTCTTTCCCCCAAAGGCTTGTCCAGCATTTGCCTTCACATCCTGAATGTAAAGCAAACAACAATCTGTCCAAAGGAAATCATTTGGCACTAATGAGATCAGAGGTCAAAGAGCGCTCACCTCCCATGGCGACAGGCTGTGTAGACAGAGCCGTCCTCGCTCCCCACCACAAAGTTGTTCACGTCACCCAGAGGGAAGGCCATGGAGGTGACTGCCACCGCTTTGTTCTGTTTACCATATACCAGCTCCAAACTGTCCTGCAGGGAAAACACACGCAGCCTCAGACTCTTTGACAAAGCAGCTCATATGTATGACGGCATATCTGTACATCAACCACACAAATTCAACGTACCTGTGGCTGGGAGAGCATGTCGAGGCTCCAGGAGCACATTTTGCCGTCAGTGGAAATGCTGATCAGGTTGTTAGCATTTTGGGTCCCTACCACGTTCACGCAGTAGACTGGGTGCTGAGCACGGTGAAAGAGCACAGTCAGAGGAGTTAGGCAACATACAGTTGCCAAGGAAACCAAGGACGGATGTAAAGACACTGAACACTGTGTTAGACATAAAGGTGTGTGAGCTCCAGTGCCTTACTGTGTGTGCAGCTGCAGACAGGGGAGTTCTCTGAACAGGGGTGCGCTTGTTGCTCCTGTTGTCCCACAAGACAATCTGTCCAGAGTACGTCCCACCCACCACCAGGTTGGGGTGAAACTTCGCAAACCCGGCTGACATCACTTCTGACTGGAGGACAAAAATAATACAATTTAAATATATCTGCTTATGCCTGAATATTTAGTTGTAGTGAGCTTAAATCTATTTATTTTGCTATATAAATTCCTTCGATAAAATGTGTTTATGCCAGTGGTGCATGTAAATTCTTCCCTTACCTGGCAGTGGAAGATGTACTCAGGTGTGCCCTTCTTGTACTTCATGTTCCAGACCAGTGCCACTCCATCAGGCTCATGGGGAGCATCCTCGTTGTTGTTATATGAAGCCACCAGCAGCTCTGGATACTGAAAGGAAGATGTGCAGCCATTTTCAGATGCAGAGAAGAAGTAGTGAAGTGAGGCAAGAATCACTTAAGAGTCACAAATGAACCAACATAGTATTCACAGTTGATTTTCAGCCAGTCCAACTGTGCTCACACAGACTCTCTCTGTCTCTTTAGAATCACTTATTTCACTTAGAGTAAATGTACAAGGAAGAACAAGGCCTAAAGGTTAGTCAGGAAAGGTTTAAGCCCCCGTGTCAGTGTTCTGACCCACCTGAGGAGACCAGTCGAGACAGGTGACCACTCTGTTTTTAGTCCAGCGCTCATCTGCAAACTGTCTGTTCAGAACCAGCTTTGCACCGGCCTGCAAGTCACTGAGACGGTGCAGAGAAAAAAAAAAATGGAATATCAATCAACCGTGCTTGTCCATCTTCAACATTTACACAACATTTTCTTTTCATGTGCCTCACCCCTCCTTATCCTCTAGATCTCTGCCGCTGTAGTCAAAGCAGACGTCCACATGCTCGGCCAGAGCTCTCTCCACAAATTTGCTGCCTCGCTCGAAAAACGATAAGAACTCCTCGGTGTGCATGAGCTGCAGCTTCTGCTCTTCTGTCAGCTCTTTGGGAGTGTCTATGCACAGAGAATTCAACACGAGATAAGGAAAAAATATGAAAGATCTTGTTTACTAGTCAGAACTAGTCAGAATTATTCTCTCATGGTGGATTGCCTGCCAGAGTTATTTGTAACCACAGGTTAACAGCTAGGCCATTAACAGCCGTCGCACACTTTTGAAAGTTACAAACCATTATCCTTACCCTCCTGCTCTTCACCCTGTTCATCTTTCTCCTCCTGGGTTTCCTCTGCTGGTGGGGGAGCAGTTATCTCCTCATCCTCTTCCTCATCTTGAGCACACAGATTTGATTTAGTTGTAAGTCAGCCAAGGTAAAAGGTTGGGAAAACATAATTTTTTCGTTGTTTTACCTGTTTTTTGATCGGTGTGTGTCAGTGTCTCGGTGGGTGTCTGTGTTTCTTTGGAGTAGGACACCATTTCCTTCGGGACAATGTCCACCTGAGTCACTTTGGACATGCCCAGCCTCACAGTTCCACGTCTACACAAACACATACACCATTGCGGAAATAAGCACACGCATTACAAAGTTGAACTGAATGTAATTTTTCCACGTAGAGACATAAATAATGATGTACAGACATAATATTAACACATCTAGACAAATCTAAGATGAAACCACAAAAAACTGAATAAAGCTGGAAGACAAGCTAAAGGAGAGAGGAGGAGCAGTACCCCATGAGCTCAGAGTCGGAGTGGAGTTGCAGAGTAGAGGGGTCAGGATCCCAATGCAATGTCCTTATACAGCCAAACCACCAGACGGGGTTAGTAAGAGAAAGACAGCACAGACAGACAGAAAGAAAGAGGGAAATCGAGAGGATGAAACCAAACGCAGAAGACGGACAAAAGGTGAGCCATATAAGAGACGTTAAAGATGGGAAAGGCAGCAAACAGAGAGGAAGAAAGACAGAGAGAGAAGAAGAACGGAGTGCGCGTTAATTGAGAAACGTCAGCGTGCCGGCGAAAAGGCAAAGAGGAGACATGTCAGAATTCATCAAGTATATTTACAATGTTAAGACACACACACACATTTGGCATGCAGGTACAACCCAATATTCCATAAGTGACCTAAAACCAATCTCTCTCTTTCTCTTTCAAGCGCGGGTGCACACACACACACACACACACACACACACACAGACCTTGGTCCTGCGTTTCCATCGCCAGAATCTTGGCTTCCTGCATCGCTGCCCACTGATTTGTTGGAGGGAGACATGGGGGCGGGGACTAGGTAGTGAAACAGACATGTATCTTCTGTTACTATCCTCAGGGGCTGAGCTGTGGGTGCATGTGTGTGTTTGTTCGTGAGTGTGTCGGCCGATGAAAGGGTGAGTGAGTGAGGGAGAGAGTCAGTGCGAACGTGAGGGAGGAAGTGAGGAATGAAAGTGTGTCAATGATTGAGTGAATGAATGAGTTTGCATGCAGTAAAGGGGACGAAACATAAAAGGACAGACAAAGGGGAGAGAAGAGAGAATGAAAATAAATGGCAGGCAGGTTTTAGGAGTCATGCACAACAGTTATATAAAATGTTCAGATATTATGTGAGATGGGAGAGGGGGGGTGGCAGTGACAGCAACCAGGCAGGCAGTAAAGTTAGAGAAGACATTTATAAACACAGAAAATCCATCAAGCAAATGACCCGTAAGTGATAGGAGATAAGTGAGGGTGTTAAAACAGAAGCATGCTGGCGTTTTGTATGTGTGCGTGTGTGTGTGTGTTTACCGTGGGATAAGTCAGGGGTGATGCCAACACTCTGCAGCAGAGCCTCCGCCTCCCTCCTCTTCCTCTCCAGGTCCGAGTCTTCATGGCCGCCAGAAGAGCCGCCCGCCTCGGCTCCGCGCTTCGAGTCTCCCTGCAGAGTACAGGACAAGCTTAAAACAACACGGCGGCCTGTGATCTTCAGCGGCACGTGAAATTAGAGAGGTGTTGAACTTACGTCCTTCTTTTTCTTCTCCTCCTCTTTTCTCTTCTTCTCCTCTCGAATTTGGGCGATCCGCTGTTTCTTCCTCTCCAGCTCAGCCTTCAGCTCGCTCTTGTCGGACATCCTGTAGGAGGACGATGTTACGAAGAGACTCATCAAGAAATGTGTCACTTCTTTGCTCACTTTTTTTTTTTCCTCTTTGAATTTTAATGAATTAAATTGATTTGTTTGCTTCACTCCAAAGAAACTGCAACTAAATGTCTGAATGTAAATACTACGTTCACAGGGTGTAGTTAGGGCAGACAGGAGATGGTCATTCAAGTGGAGGACCAGCTTTAAAGCTCAGTGTTGGTAACATCAGATATGTCCTTGAGCAATACACTCTATAAACATAGCGTTCCTGATTAAACATGAAGAGAGAGCAAGGGGAAAAAAACTCTTAAGAAATCCTTAAAGTATGACATTATGGTAATTAGATTATGATAATGTTATCGCCCTAATTGTCCTGTGAGTCCATGTGAGCACTGAGGACTATCCAACATTAATTTATGAATCAGCTGTGGGCGAGAAGATTGTTTGGGCTGAAGTGGTCTAAAACTACACTGCAGCTCTATTTTAGAGCTGAAATAATTAGTTTATTTATATTTATTAGTAGTTAGGGTTTAATTTCTTAGACAGAAATTAAACCGCAGTATTTTGATAATTGATTAACTTATTTTTATCATTTTTCCAGCAAAAGTACCACAAATTTTCTTGCTTTTCTTTGTCATACATGGTAGCAAACTACACATCTTTTAGATTGTTGGTTGGATAAAGACAAAAGACAAAATGGATCAATGGAATAAAAAAAAAGAATCAGCCAATTAATCATTAAATAATAATTGGTTGCAGCCCCTCTCTGTTATATTGTCTCTTCGACGTGTAAACACTTTAATTGCTTTGACATTTTAATCATGTAAGTAGAACAAAGCTTTTTCTGGCTTGCTTTATCCAGAATGAGGTCAAGCTTGTCAAAAACACTTCAAAAAAGTGGGTTAGAAAGATATAGTCAACAAATGCAAGGTCATTTCTTTTCATTTCTTTTTTTTAGGAGGTTATTATGCTTTGTCTTGTGACTTTTCCAGTATGCAAACTACACCTAACAACGCTGCATAATCCAGCTTGTGATGTTTGGAGCAGCTAGCTGTGCAGCAGTAATACACGGTAGCCCTGGGCCTGTCATCCTGGTAACATGTGAACACCAATCAGCTGTTCACAACAATGTCCTCTTTATCTGTTTACTCCATAATATCACGGCTAACCAAGATTGACTGAGAGGGTGATTTATTACAAAAGTATACAAACTAAATATAAGCCATTAGGCCATGCAGTTATGACTCTTTCAGTCAAGTAAAAACAAGTATTATATGTTTATTAACCTCACTCACTGCCACATATATAGCTATTAAGAGCTAGCATTGTTTTAAATTATGGTGTAGTTAGTCATATCAGCATATATCTCCACACAGAAGCTACAAATTGTTCATATTGAGGTCCTAATCCTATTAAATATGAGACGTGAGAGCCTATAACAGATGGACAGCCGAGGTGCTCCATCACCCGTCCACCCACTGTCATAATAACTGCAGGTAAAAATAAAAACTACATATTTTCTCTATTTAACCGTGAGTTTCTTCGGTATAAGTCGGTAATTTAGTGAACTCTTCACGTTATTAAGGCTTCATACCGGGTTGAAGATATGTCAAACATTTATTTAATCCCATTAACGGCTACACTGTCAGATAGCTTAGCTGCGTTAGCATGCTAATCTCCATGGCAGCCGGCGGGCCTGCCGTTGTAACGAGCGACTAACGGTAACCAACGCCCGAGCCTCTCTGCCTCAACTGTCCCGCTCAACTGACACGTTTAAAGACAACACAGCTGCGAAGGCACGGTAAAATACCTGATAACAGACGATAGACTTAAGTGGACGGATGACAATAGAGTCCAGTGTCGTGTGCGTTATGTCTGAATAGAGGTGATGGTGGTGGAGACTGATGATGCTGGAAGAGACACTTCGCTGCGTCCTTCTTCCTCGGGTTCGGCCGCACAACCGTTACAGCGGAGTGTTAGCGCCCCCTGGGGTACAAACATATGGATTACACCAGGGGTGTCCACAAGGAGGGCCAGATTTGACAATGTGAAGATGTCCTGACTGAAAACTGAAAAAAATGAGCAATAAAAGTTACATACATAACCAAATCTAAGCCAATCAGGCGTGAACAAATCTAAAAACCAAAGATCTTAAGTCAGATAACGCAGAATAAATTGTATGGAATACATTAAACTTTGTTGATAGTTGATACAAATCTTAACTTCGTGTTCATTTTAAACATGACTTATTATGAGTAATGCAAAGTCTGTTAACATTTAAGTTTAAAACATGTCACTCTTGCTCCTGTCTTTCACAAAATCATTCATGAAGTAATATTTTGTGTCACATCTACACGTATATACCAGCAGTTATGTCCGTGGAGATTAACATTTAGCGCATTCAAATGCTTCATTATGTCAACCAGAAAAAAGCCAAATCTGCCAGCCATACAGTATCTGACAATGCTAGCAGGCCATAAATAATATATTATAAAAATGAAGCTTCGGGCCGCATGAAATCTGACCGCGGTAAAACTAGTAATACTACAAAAATAAACTAAAGTAGGAGTACATGTTTAATGTAGGCTACTTAAGGGGATACACTGCAGGTTAATAGTTGATAGTTAAAGTCCATGTAAAGTAATAATAAATATGTGTTCTGAGTTTGTCAGACCAAAGGAGAAAGTGTTATGTTAACGACTTTCTGAACACTAGTGCACCCACCACCTTTTTATTTTTTCTGCTGTGCAAAGAATCCATACTAAAAAGAAATATAAAATGACACATATTTATCATTATTTGTCAATCATTTTTATTCTTTGTTGTTGTTTTTTTCTATATTCCATCCATAAAACTTTATTGTGCATTGCTTACGACCATACAAACATACAGAAAAGTCATAGTGTCGTTCAACATGTGAACAAACTATGAGCAGAAGAGAATAGTTTTTAATGTCTATCATGTAAAACATTTGATGATTCGCATGATTTGATTTTCCCTCTTTGTTTTTAATGTGGAGCTGCTCACAGTCCTGCCTTGGTTTGTTCTTGTGATTTAATCTTGTAGTCTCATGCTGCGCAGGAGACTATCACGTCTAACGTGCTTTGAGTTTACTCTTCGGGAGCTGTATTGGCATAACGAAAGGGATCATAAAGGTCACTCTTGGAATTGTAAGGGTCAAAGTAAGGGTTGGGGGGTTTCTCGGTGGCTGGTGCTGCAGGGACACTTTCCTCGACTTTCGGTACTTCCTCTTTCACCACTTTCTCTTCAGCAGGTGCCTCTGGTGCGGTTGTTTCCTGGATAGGGCGGGGTGGGTGATCAATGAGGCAGTCAGGGTCCCAGTATGGGTCACAGTCATACTCCATACCTTTAGGAGTGTGAGCAGGAGGGGGAGGAGGTGGGGCAGACTTTTTGGGAGCAGGAGGAGCTGGAGGAGCTGGGGGTGGTTGGGGAGGAGCAGCAGCTTTTATCTCCTCCTCTGTTTTGGGCCTGCAGGCGGGGTTGCCTCGTGGGTCGCACAGCACTGGAACAGCACCCGTTGGAAGGTAGACGATCTGAGGTTTGCACAGTGGATCTTTGGGGTGACACAGATAGATCCTCTGAGCATTCTCCAGAGGATCTGGTGTAGGAGCAGGGGTGGTGGGAGGTGGAGGAGGCTGAGTGGTAGTAGTTGGTGCTGCCGTGGTAGTCAGTACACCCAAGACGCTTTGGTAACTGGAGGCATCTGGGCCATAGGTCAGCTCCAAGTGACGCATCTGGTGATACAACATCCTGATCCTGTCGATCTCATAGAGCTGAGACAAACGTATCAGAGAGAGAAAAGCGCGTTCAGTTGAATAGTGACATCCAGGTTGAACCACATATGTATGAATCTCTAATACAACCACAACTTACCCCTTCAATGTGTCCAATACTGTTGTAGAAGCGGTAGTAGGACTGAAAATCAGGATTGCCTCTGTACCACTTTGGGTCAATGTTCCTCTTGGGTCGAGAATTAGTCAAGAAATCATGTGCCTGAGCAGAGTCGATGCTAACCTTACTCCCTGTAGAAGAACATGGAAACAGGAATTATAAATGGGAAAGTGTTTTGTTTAAATCAACTTTCAAATTAATTGAAAAAGTATTTTCTACTTTTTTTCATCTTTAAGATTCATAGTGGCAAGTAAAAAATATAACTGTATAATATTCATGACAAAAATATTACTGTGATGGTAACATAATCAAACACAAATACAAATGAGAGAGTTTATAGAGTAACCATTATTTATATAAAGAAGTTAGTGGCAATTATAATAACTATTATAATATAATAATAATATAATATAATTATAATATAACTTTAACTTTCTACTTCTGTGTTACCTATACTTTAACTTACTTAATGGTACTATTACAGCCCTTAAAATGAAAAATTAACACTACTCTGCTACTCTACACTGTTTTTATTACTGTCTTTTTCCGCCTCTTTAGATTTGTAGATTATATTCTGCAAGGTGACACATACCTCCAGGATTCTTTACTTTTGCCAGAGATGTTGCTTCTAGCAAACCTGGAAGGAGGCAGACAATATATTAGACATTCATCTCAAACAGTGTAATGCATTTTACTCTCCAGAGCATAACACAGCAACTAAAGGAGATATTCAACTCATGTGAACGTATTAAGAGCTGAACTCTTCCATTCAATCATCACTCAACTTTTTATTGTCAAGGTTTGAACTCCTAAACGAAGGTTTTACAAACCTGACATCAGCAGCAGGTAGCATAACGCCCTAAACAGGGACACCTGGGATATCATCCTCGACATCTGCAAATGTAACATCACGTAAAACCCTGATCATTGCTGTTATTCACAAGTACTTATTGAGTACATTTTCATAATGCATGTTAAAAGCACAAAACAAACAAAACTACCTCTATGAATGGAAAACCGACTGCCAATAAGAAAATTTTAATTTTCCTACTACTTGACCTTCCATTATACTAACTGTCTTACCAATCTTAATCTATTTGCAGATTGGTAAACTGATGGATTTAATACAAACAATGCAATTTCCATATCTGAGCAGTTCTACTTTTAAACTCTTCATGGCTACTAAAGTGCAAAAGAAAACCTGCTCACCTGCTGTTGCATCTCTCCAGTCCTCGTCTAATCTGCCTCACAACATAACTGTTCATAAATACTACTGTTAATACTGGGGTCTTGCCATTGGCTACTGAACTGTAAGTAGGCCTGACCCCACCCCTCATGCATTTTCTGTTGAGACGTGGAAGAGCTCATTAGCACACTGGGCATGAACCAGCAGTAAAAGACCAACTTCAAACAAAATGTGACTCCTTGTAAAGCCACAAGAAACAGCTTTGTAACAGCAGGGCACCTACTGGGTGCACAGACAGGCCAGGGGACTTTTCTGTAGGGGTCATAATTCTGTGAAGGCATCAGGCATACATTCAAAAAGATTATGTTCTCCAAGATGCCATACATGGGTTTCTCTGTTTGTTTTATGCACCAAATATGCAATATATGGTGACATGCGCCATGCCACTGTCGACTAATTCTTGACAAAACATGCCTGCCAGGTAAAAATTAACCCTCTGTCCCAAAACAGCTGGATATGTCCTTTTAACTTTGGTCTTGGCCAGTCAAAAAATAGAGGGGGAGCCGAGTCAACTGCTGTTTAAGTCCCCAAGAAATATGCAGGAATTATGGGCTAGCTTGTCTAAACACCAAGTCGATGTAACACAGCCTGGGAATTCTCTATTAAAGACTTCAAAACACCACTTTTATTAGTTTCTATATGATACACATATACACAAAATACACGTAAATGCACGCAATACTGAGTTATAAAGTTACTATTTGGAAAAATGTTTACAACATCTATTGGTTATTTCCCAATAGAACCACTTCTCCCTTGTTTTATATGCATCCTTCAATTGGAGACAAAACCTGGAAACTTCACAATAAAATGCCTAACATGCATAGAACTAATACAAAATAAACTGGACATATCCAGAATCTAGATTATAATGTGGCAGGTTAGTGTGAGCAGGCTGCATTAAGAATTAGTGATGACAGCAAATGATAACAGTATGACAACCACAGAGCTTTTTGTCATAGGATGACGGCATCGCTGGAATCCTTCAGGCATCTGTGAAAGAGCCATGAATGTAATGTTTGTGCTTGTTTCAGCTGCCTCGCTGACTAGAACATGCAATGGAAATGTTCTGTCGAAACCCAATCCGACCAAATGTCTACCTCAGCTCAGTCAGGTAAACAGATCTTTGCTTGAACACATTTTTTTTTGTAACTGTCTTCATTGCCCACCTACTTAGTGTTTCAACAGTGAAGCAAATTCTATCCTTCAAACCAGCAGGTAAGGCTGCGATCAAAGAGTGCAAGAAGGAGCCAGGGAGTCTATAGCGTTCCTACCAGGTGGCTAATGGTAAACATCATACTGTAATTGCTCTGTGCACATGAAAAAAATGGAAGGGTAAGGGTACCTGTTACTCTTAAATGATATACATTTATTTCACCTGTATGCTAAGAGAAACCGCCTCCTCACAAAATAAATCAACTTGTTTTACAGAAGACGTAAGTAGGGCAAAAGTAAAATTGCAAAACCAAACTTGCAATGGATAAAATAAATCTGAATGAGACTTGTGTCAGTAAATTGAAGAGATAAACTCCCTGAAGAATCAAATATCATGCTGTAATATCTTTAAAAATGACAAAACAATAAATATTCCAGAGGGTTTACAGTGTTAAATGAGAATCTAAATTATATGCATTTTTGTGTTGGGTTAACCTGGGTTGTTAATTACACTATACTAATACTTTAAAAAAAGATGATATCTTTGACCTATTATCTGTGACCTGAAGTCATTCTATGTGGTGGTATTAAACATGTTTTAATAGCAGTGACCAACCTTTTGCTCCCTGTTCTTTCAAACCAATAATGAAGGAGACCATGGAATAGCTGCATTACTGCAATGTACAGCAACATTTGTTGCACAACTTACCACCACCTCCAGGGTATCAATTATCATAGCTTGTGCCCCTCTGATCTTCAAGTGAAATTACACCTTGTCCTGGAGCTCTCTGCAGGACACAAGAGGATCAGTAGAGAGTAAAAAGTAATGTTTGCAGCTCTATAACTACAGTTCTATAACTCTGGTGCCTCAGTGCTGTATTTCCTCTGGATCAACACGGCAAGTTAGTCTGACTCTGATCATAAGGCAAAAGATTGAAATTGTCAGTGTGGTTTTTACACAAATATTCTAAAATAAAAATAATAATATATTTAATAAAAATATATAAATCATTCAAATTTTATGTCTATATATGGGTCTTAGTGGGTGCTGTTGTTGTACAGGAGTGCATTATATTTAACGGTGTTTTTAATATTTTGGCCCTCTCATGTATGTAAATAGGGTTGCCAAAATATTATAAACACCTCTCAATATAATACAGTCCGGTGTAACACTCCTGCTAACTACAACCTCAACAGTAAACACAACAGATTAAATGAATACCTCTCTGACAGTGTCAACAAAAACCAAAACATTTTAAGCTTCAAAAAAGTAGAATTTATGGCAGAGTTGTTGTATTTCATAACACTGGATTGTACAAGTGTACCTAATGAAGTGGCCGGTCGGTGTATATTGCGTATAATTCTTATAATATATGAAATAATTCATGGATTGGTGCTCTGTATATACTGTATGTATGTGCTATTTTTAATTTTTCGATGTTTTAATCCCTTTTATCTATGTTTTATTCATGTTTCATACTGTGTTTTTTTGTACTCCTGCACTGAAGATGGCACTTAAATTTCGTTTTGCGTTGCATAATGACAATAAAGATATTCTAGTCTATTCTATACATTATTTGAATATGATAATTTGACTTTAGTGCAACAGTTATAGACTAAAACAGGCTAGAATCAGCATTGAAATGCTGTAAAATATGAATACCAAAATTATACTACAGATCGTATCATGTCACAGGTGTAAATAATAAAATAATAAAATAAAATTATAGCTGAAGTCAGCTCTGTATTGTACATGTTGGCTCACTGTCACAGTCTTGACTAGCCATGGTTTGCATGTCATTTGTACAGCATGTACTCAAATGTAGGACATCTTACTGACGTGTCCTTCTGCCACATGTGACCACTAGGTGGCAGCAGTGCGCAGCACCGGAAATGTCTGGGTTGTTGTGTCAGTTCCTTTAAGGTTGTCGAAGTTTTGTAGTTCCTGTGTAGTTGACCTGTCAGCGTTGTAGTACAAGCTGTCACTGCTCGTAATTTGTTTGTCCTTCTGGTAGCTGCGGTTTTTAGCCAGCAGCACAGCAGGCACCGGGTCTTCGGACACACGGGATTATTCGTACTTACCATTGTTGCTGGTGTCAGCTAACCGGCGAGCTAACGGCTAAAGTTAGCTTGACAGCTAGCACTCGACGGTAGCTAGCAGCGTTAGCAGTTAGCTGAGCTACCCTGCTGTACGGCGGTACGAGGCTCGGAAGCCGCCCACTCCTGCAGAGCAGCATATTCCGGACAAAAGAGTGAACGGTGAGTGAGCAAAAACTTGAAACAGCTGTCTAACATCAGCTAACGTCACTGTCCGGGTTGTGTAGCATGTTGATTTTAAGGTATTTTTTTTTGCCGGAGGCGTCCAGTCAGCCTGAGTTTGACAGCTGAGCTGCACAACCAGAACCAGTGTCACCACTCCTCTGCCAGCTGGTCTGCTCACAGGTTACTTCTGTCAGAACTTTTGACAACTTTTGTCATATTTGTGTCCGTTTCTGTGACGTTAAAGATAACTGGGTGACCTATTAAAATAAAGGAGAAAGCAGACATTGGGGTTCTTAAAGTGTGGTCCGGGAACCACCGGGAGGCCAGGTATGGACTACAGTGGCCCTACAACAAAATGGACACTTGCCTTCAGTGTTTTAACTTTATTGTGAGAACAATAACAGCGATAAAAGATCTCCATGTGCACGCCTATATCCAAAATGACACTTTAAATTAAGAGTTAAAACAATTAATCCGTTGATTAGTTAATATAAAGTTAATTGGGAACTATTTCGATCATCATTTATCATGCAAAATATCAAATTATCTTGTTATAGCATCTCAAACATGTAGATTTGCTGCTGTCTTTGTTTAACATGCTTGCAAACAGAATATCTGTGGATGGTTTGTTGGAGAAAATGGTTAACGTATTATTCAGTAATGTAAATATTTGCTACATGAAGCCTTAAATAGTGGCAGTTACTCTAAATCTGAAAGTCTCTCAGATGTTTTATGAGGTATTGTCTCATTAAATAAGGTTGAATATGTCTATCATGAATCTCTGTCGAGAAGCATCTGGTTAAACAAGACTTGGCACTGTCCTTTTGTTGCTTTCTTATTATAGCAGTGCCTGTTTTCAGATCTGATGACATGTGCTGTTCATGTAAATCTTCTCTGTCAGTGTGTCAGAGCCCTACAGGGTTTCTCACTCTCTGTGCTCAGCTGTTGCCAAGAGAAAAGAGGCAGGGGGTTGCTTGTCTTAAGTGCCCAGCGCTGGATCAGGTAGCTGTCACGACCGGGGGTGATAGCGTACTGTGCCACGTCCGTCACGCATTGTACCGAGTCACACTTAATAACTAGCACAGCTGCAGAAGTCCAGCCAAGTGTCGTTACGAGCTGAAATGCAAGTTCAGAAAGTGACAAGGCATTTTCAATATAATCACTTTAATGAGCTGTGGTGCAATTTATGAAGGTGTGATGGAATGTTGGCCTTAACCCATAACACCTTGTAATACGATGTTAGCAGTAGTTTCTATTGTTACACTAAACTGATGTTACATAATCTTTGAAGGTGTGTTTGTTCAGCGAATGTAAAGTGATGAAAGACTTATTTTAGTCCTGTTCTACCAAGATACAGTTATTCTGAGCATCAACCTTTGACTCTGCAGAGTAGATTAACTGCCAAGAAACAGTATTTCTTTGCAGGAATAGAATACAATATTCATTAGTATGTTTTCATTAGTGTATAATAACCTGAGTATAAGAATCGTTGTGTATTTGTTGTCTTAAAATGAGCCTTTTATATCCACAGTGAGAGCGGGTCCTCTTCCATGGAGTCTGCCATGTTGAACCGCCATTTTTCTACAGTAGCCCAGAACAGACAAACCAAACACTGATCTAGATATGGCCTTTTTGCTTTTTATGTGAATTTCACAGCCAGAGTTTTTCCTACATGACATGGGAGAGCAGTCATTTAGTTGCGATCTGCAACTTCACTGCTAGATGCCACTAAATGGCCCTTTTAATACACTGGACCTTTTAATAGACAACACCTCTCTCACCCCCTACATGACACTGTGGGGTCCCTGAGTAGCTCCTTTAGCAGCAGCCTGTTACACCCACGGTGTAAGAAGGAGAGGTTCCGCAGGTCCTTCATCCCGGCCGCTGTCAGGCTCTACAACACCTGCACCACCTGATAATGTTGTAGTTTCTGTTCCTGTCTCTACTCACTACTACTCACCATGGCTGTATTTTTATTTTTATTTTATTTTTTTATCTGTATTTATATTTCCATTCGATCACTTACAATGTACAATATTATTTATATCCTCATGGATACACTTTACCTTACTATATTATTTATATTATGGTCACTTATATTGCGATATTTTTATGTCATTTATACCTTGCAGTATTATTTATATTATGGTCACTCTACATTGCAATATTTTTATATCATGCCACCTATATCCTCAGTACTTGTTTTTGCACATTGTTGTTTGCCGGTTGTTTGTTTTCTTGTTTATTGTGTAGGTTATAATATTCTTCTGTCTGTTCGTTGTGTTTTGCCCTTTCTACTTTAATTCTGTAGTGTATATTACACTTTTCTGCTGCTGTAATAAGTAAATTTCCCCGTTGTGGGATGAATTAAGTAAAATCTAATCTAATCTAATCTAATCTAGATTAATACATTCATTAATTATGTAAGTCATTGTTCAAAGTTAATTTGATTTGTTGGTTCCAGTTTCTACAATGCACTGCTTTTCTCTGTTTTATATGATTGTGTTTTATATCATTTTGTGTTGGTTGAACAAAACAAGATATTTGAAGACATCACCTTGGGGCTATGGGAAAATTATGATATTTAATAGAGCAAACTATTTACAGATCAATTTAGAAGACAATCAGCAGATTAATCAGTGATCAAACTCCCCACTTTATGGTATCTAGTACCGATATCTAGGATGTTGAGCTTGTTGTAAACCCATACATTTTTTTTCCTCCAAATCTTAAATCATTTTTAAGTTTTGTTTTTGATATAGTTATAAAAATAGAGTAATAGAGTTTTGTATTCATTAAAGTCGGACTAACCACACTGGTGTGTCTGGTCACAAGAAAGTCATCAGCTGGCTGTTATGTACAAAACAAAGTGGGCTGAAGCCTGGCGAAACAGGGCCGGATCTCCTGATGCCAAAATGTGACGTTAACTTGATCTTTGGAAGTGACAGCGGACCAGAAAAGGGTCCTGAAGTGAAATCTCAACATGGTTCATTTTCTGCGCGTTTAGAAATAGGATGTTTGATGTTGAAACAGGTGGTGTTTGCTTCATTTTCAGTTGACCTTTATATGTGGGCCGGTTTTTCAGTTCATTGAGCTACATTGAGGCACAGACTTCTCTAATTCTCCCTCTGTTACTGGGTCAAAGTTAACTGAGGATGTTTCATCTGCTATAACCTTGCTGTCGTCTAGATTTACAGTCTGCCTGCACTGTATGCTATGTAATCCTTATTATAATTATGTAGCTTAGAGTTCATGTCTAGATGTCTTCTGTGTGTCTATTTTTATAATCAGTCTGGAACATTGCACAGCAGTGTGCGTGAAGTATGCTGTGTTTTAATTGCTTTTGTTTTGGCCTTTGACACAGATGGAGGCTCAAAGCTCCAGCGGGCTGCTGCTGTCCAGAAAGAGGAGAAGAGAGGGCTCCAACGGGGAGACCGAGGAGGGAGAGAGGCTTGGGAAAATCCCCAGATGTACTGTGGTGAGTCAGCTGTGTGTTCGGCCATCATTAAGCAGTTTCTATATGCTCTGTGCACGTGGAAGACATGCAGTCTATGCAGTTTTTATCTGTCCCGTGCATCATGATGTGTACCATCAGCTGTTTTAACCACAACAGCAGCGCACTTGATTTCCACATCAGATTGTTCTGGGAACGTATATTACGTAATTACAGTGTCAAAATTTGACTTTGTCTCACCAGGGAATGGGCAAATCATTTACCGTGGCATACGGCGCTGATTCTTGTGTGAATAAATAGAAAACTTCCTTGATTCCTGAAATTTTCCTCTTCTGTCGGCATGTGTCTTTTAGGGATTGAAGCACCCTGCACCTTTCGCAGATGAGCTGGAGCCAGCTGCTACACCTTATGAGAGAGTCAACATGGAGGAGGCCAAGAGGGGAACACCCCGTGAGTCTGAGCCTGTCATGTTCTCATTTATTTATTTATTTTTTTTTTTAAAAATTCAGTACATTTCCTCTTGCAGCCATACACGAACAAACAAGTCAAATTTCAGATTCACCCTATACAGACTAAATCTTTAATCGCTGCATGTCTCGTCTCGTCTCTCTTCGTCCAGCTGACAGACCGGTTCGGGTGTATGCAGATGGCATCTTTGACGTTTTCCATTCAGGTCACGCCAGAGCACTCATGCAGGCTAAATGCCTCTTCCCAAATACGCACCTCATTGTTGGAGGTAAGTGTGAGTCTGTGTCTGTGTCCGTACAGGCGTCCACAGCAGCAGACGGCTTATCAACTGCTTCTTTTGTAAGTCTGAAACTCAGAAAAACAGGCAGACTATTGAGAATTCTATCGAGAGTTGAGACATCTGGGAAAAGTTAGATAACAGATAATTGTGCGAGATAAGCAGAGTTACTTGTGGGATACTGTGAGTCATTGCTGGGTATTCTTAGGTCTGTTTTTATTCACGGAAAAGATAAATAGTGCAGTTTTTTTTCATTACATGCAGGGAAAAAAAGCTGAAGTAACAGTAACATCACAGTGTTATCAGTGTGCTGTTTTTGTCCCGTTAAAAACATTTCTGTGTTGATCTTTATTTTTCTTTTTTCTTTATAATTGAAATTATGGTTAAAGTATTTCAAACAATAATTTCTGTATTTTTTTTTTTTTAACTATTCAAAGTGTGCAGCGATGACCTGACCCACAAATACAAGGGCTTCACAGTGATGAATGAGGATGAGCGCTACGATGCCATCCGACATTGCCGCTATGTGGATGAAGTGGTGCGAAACGCTCCCTGGACGTTAACGCCAGAGTTTCTCGCAAGACATCGCGTGAGTGGATGAAACACTCGAGTTAAAAGACCAAAAAAAAAAACATCATTACACTCATCCTGTTTGTTATCTTGACATGAGAGACAAAGACGCTTTTTGTAATTTAATGAATCACCATCCCGGATCCTCTGTAACCTTTTCCCTGCTGTTTTTTCTGTGTATTTTTTGTTTTTGTACAATTCGTAGATCTGAATCTTCTGTGTTGATGTATGTTGTGATGATCTCTCCAGATTGACTTTGTGGCCCATGACGACATCCCATATTCCTCAGCGGGCAGTGATGACGTGTACAAGCACATCAAAGAAGCTGGTGAGTGCCAAACTAACCAAGAGTGGTCGTGTGGTACACAAATAATTAAAGGGATACAGTTCAGTATTTACTACTGCTGTCAGTGCACATATGGTAGTATATAGTGCTTTATTTAAAAATATATTTTCACCGACTTTTTATTGTTGTGTAACTTCAAATAAAATAGAACCTGGGTCAGTCGAATACAGTACAGTACAGTATGTAGTCATACCAGTGTTTGCTCAAATGTTGTGCAGGAGAGTGTTAAGGGCATAAATAAATGAATGCATATGTGGCAGTAAAATAAATGCAGATTAACACAAATAAAAAGAAGAATTGAGGATAAAATAATATTTGGTGATGCCGGTTGATATCGATTTTAAAGTGTGACCACTCTCAGACATAACATTTATAAAAGGACTAAATTATTAATCATGTTCTGACATAAATGTGTTTAAAATCAGATTGCTTCAGGAAGAATGTTTTGCTGTAATACAAATTGAGCTGCAAAGAAATCATCAGGATTTGACGTACAATAACAGGAATGAATGTTACGTGGTTAATCACCAAGAAGACCTCACCATGAAATAGAATTATAAAATAATTTCCTTATGTGTCCGTAACTTTTATTATCTCAACCGAGTCCCTGTTTTCCTATGTTTTTCTGTCCAAGTGAATAATGAGGCCACGATTTGAAATTGGTCCAGTATGCAGAGCACTGCAGCCGTCAGCCTCACAGCTGTAGTAATCCTCACGGGGCAATTGTGCACCGTCAGTGTATGTCCACTAAAAGTGTTTTAGTCTGGCTGCCGCTGCCTCCTGACATCTTCACATCTAACTCGGAGAATCAAAGGTTTATTTTGACCAAACCCGGGCTGGCGATTGTTGAAATAGTGGAAAGACAAACCAAGGTTTTGGTGAATTTTATTTTGTTTCTGTCGAGTCTGAATGAAGGTGGTAAAATGACAGTTTGTTTGTGTCAGTGAAGTCTGGTGATGCGACGACTGTTAAACATAAAAGGATCTTACTCTTTGACAAAAAGGTCTATTTATGAATTTCAAAAATGTGTTGTCCCGATTACTTAGACACAAAGACAAAGGACAAAAGAGAGCAGGGAGAAAATGACCAAAGTTACCCTTCAATGCAGTAGATTATTGCTGCAACCTCTTGAATGAAATCTTTAAAACTGTAATGATTTGTGGCATTTTTAACTCCTGACTGAATTCATTTCTTAAGTACAGCGTCACCTCAGACTGATGGACAGAGTGTATCTACTCATAAATGTTCTTTATGCTCTCTACAGGTATGTTTGCTCCCACCCAGCGGACAGAGGGCATCTCCACCTCTGACATCATCACACGCATAGTCCGTGACTATGATGTGTACGTCAGACGCAACCTGCAGAGAGGATACACAGCGAAGGAACTCAACGTCAGCTTCATTAATGTATGAAACTAACCTTTGGTTTAACTGTTTAAATATTTAAGAGCATTTTTCAGACCTCATGTTATGTTCGTAACCTCTGCCGTCCCCGCTCTTTTCAGGAGAAGAAGTACCACCTGCAGGAGCGCGTGGACAAGGTGAAGAGGAAGGTGCGTGACGTGGAGGAGAAGAGCAAAGAGTTTGTCCAGAAAGTGGAGGAGAAGAGCATCGACCTCATCCAGAAATGGGAGGAGAAATCCAGGGAGTTCATTGGCAACTTCCTGCAGATGTTTGGCCCCGAGGGCGCTCTGGTGAGGATGTTGGTTTTGTTTTCATCTTTCATCGCTGTGTAACCAAGCAGCTTGACTAAGAACACATCCTTATTTACACTGAGGATGGCCTGGGAGACGTGTTTCAAAGGGAGGGAAGGCTTTATAATAAATGAAACACGCAACATGGAAAACATTCGGCTTAGTGACACATATGTAATAACATATTAAGGCACCACTGATCATTTTTTACCAAATATAAATGTGAAAAGTATTCATTTCAGTAAATTTACTATGCTGCCATTCTGTTTTAAAAAAGTCGAGGACTTAGGTTGGACTATGGAGGTCATAGCCAAGATTTGAGACTTAGTCATGACTTGGAAAACAATGACACCACTCTGCTGACATGAACTAACCACTCACCTCCTGGAATATATGAAAAACAGTGAGTGACTTTCATACTGATGCCTACAGAATATGCAAAGTACTGTGCAACTGTAGACGTCTGTTTAGATCTGCGTTTGGTCAGTTGGTCAGAAGATTTCATACCAGTGATCCAACGTTTGAGAAGATTTATTTTGATCTGACGTTAACAGTTAAAACAAAACATAAAGGCATAATTTGACCTTTTGGGAAATAAGCTTATTTTCTTTCTTGCTGAGAGTTGCATGAGAAGTTTTTTTTTACTCTCATATGTGTCTCGTGTTTAAGTGTAAAGCTACAGGCAGCAGACAGTTAGCTAAGCTTACATAAAGACTTGGAACAGGGGGAAACAGCCAGCAAGCTCTGTCCAAAGAAAACAAAATCTCACTAATTATCATGTTATGTATGTTTTGTGTAAACTGTATAAAAACTGAAGGGTAAAAATGACAGGCTGTGATTTTACTGGGGGTTATCTGCTGGACTGTTTCTTTGCCGGATGAAGCGAGTCCACACATTACCATGATGATGCCAGGAAACCAGCTTAGACTCCAGGAAGTTACTGATGGAACCAGGACAGCTGTTTCCAGTCTTCTTGCTAAGCAAAGCCTATCAGCTGTTGGCCTTAGCTTTATTTGTACCATGCAGACAGGAGACTGGTCATCTCACTCTCTGGAGTGGAGAATCAGACATAAAACATTTGCCTACAGAGTTTTTAACTCTGTGTTTCATAAAACTGATTGTATCATCCGTCGATATAACGCATGACGTCTTCACGTTTACGTCTCGCCCCCCCACAGAAGCACATGCTGAAGGAGGGTAAGGGCCGCATGCTGCAGGCCATCAGCCCCAGACAGAGCCCCAACAGCAGCCCCACCCGTGAGGAGCGCTCCCCATCTCCCACCTTCCGTCTCCCCTTCTTCACCAAGACCTCCCCGCCTCCCTCGCCGCCACCCCACCACAGCGGGGCCCGCGGATACCTCATCAGTGATGACGACGACGACGACGACGACGAAGACGACGAAAACTAGAGCGTGTTCGAATCGTTCACTTTTGTCGGGGGCAGCAGTCAGTGCTACCGGTTAACTGCGCTGTCGAGTAATGTGTTTTTCATTGAGCTCCTGCTTCCTTTTTTTTTTGTTTGTTTATGATTTTATTTTCACAGTTAGCACTTCAGTGTCACGTTAACTTGAACAGCCAGTTTCTCCACCGCTCTTGTTTTTAACAGTCAGTTATGTCATTTTCATTCTTGTGCAACAGTCAGTAAAAGTTACCACTAGTCACCTGAGTTCTATGAAAATTAATCTCATTTATCTCTGTCACTTTTGATGTTGAGTTTATTAGTCACTCACTGTCACTTAGGAATATTTGCAGGGCTTACACTCAGCGCACTCTCCCGTTTATGATGGTATTCTTAAGGGTGGCATTGTAGTCAGGTAGTTTGTTTTTGTCAAGGCTTTAGCGGGAGGGAGGGAACTCGCAGGTTTTTGGTCACTTGTTGGAGCAGCACATCTAGTTCGGTGTGGGAGAGCTGAGACCTCACGGAGACACTGTTGAATATCTCAGAGGGGGAGGTTTTTCAGAGCAGGTCGGAAAACTGGACATTTAAATGATCTGCTCGTGTGGGGCAGTTTATATTCTGCTCAGACTAATAAGAAAACAAACTCCAGATTACATCAGATCTGAGAGTCGAGTGTTAAACGTCTACTGGAGAGCGACGTTTTTCCCCACGTTTGTCTGCCTGCTTTGGGGGCTATGCGTGTCTGTGTGTATGTGCATGTGATGTTTGTGCGTGCAAGCTCTTGTGTCGGCATGTTTGAAATGTCTTTTGTCAACATTCTCCAACTGTTGGCAGGTCTGGGTTCAGCTATGCCTTTACTGCATATAGTAATACATTTGCTTTTTGTCTGCTGACAAGATTCAGTCTTTGGAAGACTAGTTTCAAACAGGACGCCTTTCTTGTGGCGTAAAAGAAAGTCATGCAAGGATGATCCATTGAAATGATGTAGAAATACTTATTTTTGTAGATTTCCTCTTTTCCTTTCTGTGTCCTCTGTACAGATAATGAATCATCCGTTAAGAAGTGCTTTCACAGGCTGAGTTGTTGCAGTTGCATATTTGTTTTGTAACTGCATCACCTGAGCCTGCAGGGGAGTGATAATTTTCATCTGACACGTGTGGTGACGATATGAAGTTTTTTCATATATCAAGGAAGGAACCTGAGAACTTTTTAAATACCCTACTCCCTATAAGAAATCACATTTTTTTTGGAGTCACAAGCACAAAACGGGATTCTTTTTCTGAATAAGGCCTCCTCATTGGTAGGACACATGCATGGCGAAATAGACAAGGCTGTCCCAAAAATGTAGGGCTTTGGGGGTCTGCACCAATCTACAGGTGTACTGTGTGCACAGTGTGAATCAGTTTAGAGGTGTATTTTCGCAGACTGGACTGCACTGCGTCACATAGCGGTGTGAGGGATTCAGATTTATGCATCAGTGAAACTCCAGATCAAACTTTATGTAGCTACCTCCTTCTTCCCTGAACTGATTGTTTCCTAAGATGAGCACAAGGTATGAGCATTATTTTTTCTTTTTCTGAACAGAGCCATTGTTGCAGCACTGAAACGATGCGACTTGGGTCAACTATTTGAGATTTTCCGGCCTCGGTGTGTGTGTCATGCATCTCAAGTGATAAAAGCATGTCTCGTGTCTCCTATATAACCGAAAAATGAAACATCACAGGTGATCTGAAGATGTAATGCAATACTGTTAGACTCTAATATAAATGTTGACAGATGTTGGATTGATCTGTTCAAGGCTTGGTTTCCCAAAAGCACTTTTGGTTTCAAATCAATCTTTGCTGCAGCGACAAAGACAGCGTTGGTTCTCTTGTAGATGTCAATCAGATTTTAAAGGCTGGGAAATTACTTAAAAAAAGATTCCCACAGTTATAAAATCCAACATTTAGTGTTAAAAATACACAAAAAAAGTATAATTAGCAGAGGATATCTAGCCTAGATTTTTGGTGCTAAGCTACTTTTGGGAAGCCTCGCCTCGATTCTTGTAGAATCTCTTTTTAAAATCAGTGTGAACTTCTCAGTAAGAGCATGTCCACGTTATGAGTTCACGGTGGCAAAGACTCAAGTGGCAGGCCAATAACAGCCACTCCTACTAGATACAAATGTAAATGTTTTTAACATCAAGTGTTTTAATCATGTGTTATTTTACTGTTTGGGGTTATTTTTGTTTGTCCTGGATGTAGAGGGAGAGCAAGACAGGAAAAATGTATTAAAAATGTTGGCCAAAGCATTTCTGGACTGTGGCTATTTCCTGTGAATTTCTCCTGTGGTTTAATATAACTGCTGATGTGATTAAGATCAGGGAGTTTATTCTTTAACAACCAATTTAATCCTGTAAGTCAAAGTTTGGCCACAATTCAACTTTGTTTCCTTTTAAAATGTGAAATTAAAAGAGGTTTTGGGACAGTATATTTGTAAAATGAATTGACAGGATGAAAACTGGACTGCCCAAAGCCATTCTGCATCCAATATCACCCAGAATCCATTGTTCCTACACCAACCCCTCAAGTATGACACTATCAAGAGGAAACGGTCATACAATAGAGTTAAGACAACCTAAAATAATCAGTCAAATGAAAACACACAAACACAGGGTAGGTAGGGTTGGTTACATAGTTGGATTTTATTGGACAGAACGGTCACCAGGGCTACAAACATGAAGAAGCAGACAGTGACGAGGCGAACACCAGGGGGAGACCTCACCTCACTGCAAACACACTCCCAGTGCTACATTTCCCCAGAGCGTCTTAAGAATCCCAACAGTGTGACAATGTTGATTCATCTTGACGCTTACGAAACAGGAAATTTGAGTCACGTGCTAGCTTAACGGGGCGATGGTCAAACCTCAAACCTGTCTGGAATGTTTCCCCTTTGTCTTAACTTTACTTTGACCTTACTCACTAAAACGTTGGTTAAACTAATAGTGGAGAAACAGCAAGGGAGAGAAATGGTACACTCCAGAAAGCAGAAAAAAAAAAAAAGCTTGTCACTATCAATCCCTTCTCTTTCCTAACTACCCGTAAGAGACGTTGAAATGACACTTTTGATCTAAATGACCATTCCCAAAAAACACAGATCAAATCAGTCCACGATACAGAATCATCTCAATTTTGAAGGGCAGACTCTACCGAGACAGAGGTTCATACACAGGAACTATATCAGGATTTTAAACCACGACAGCTACGGCTCATCTTACCAGTAATTAACTCTAGGGACTTGTGGGGCTTCTAAAGTAACTGGAGAGAAGATAGTGGAACAATAACACTGAATAAACACAGCAGGACACCCTTTAAAAGACACCTAAAGGTGCCTCCAGTCCTCTCCCCCTGGTCCCCACCTGCATCACCTGTCTTTTTTTTTTCTTTCGGACACCAGTTGTTTTACAGGTTTACTCATCACTACGAGATATATACGATACAATGGTTCACATTTTGCATATATCTGTGCATTATATCATATTTACTTTTTTTTTTTTTTTTAAAACAATGTAAATTCAATCTCCAACACCTAGTTAGGGTTGAGGGTGGTGGAGGAGGGAGGAGGGGAGGGGTGGGTTGAGGGTGGAGGAGGAGGAGGGGTGGGGTTGGTAGATGAGAGGAGCTATAGGGATTGACGGGAGGAGAGAGACAAAGAAGGAAAGGGCAGAAGAAAAAAATCTTAAGATAGATTGGGGGGAGGAAAAGTGGTCAGTTCGCTGCCCGGTGGGGTTGAACTTTAGCAGCGCGTTTCGTAGATGCCAGAGCGGCCGATGTACCGCACCCATTTGATGACGTCGTGGTCACTGTAGTTGAGCTTGGACTCAAACACCTTCAAGTAGCGCACCTTGAGACCAGAAGGAGCAAAAGGGACCTGCGGAGAAGAGAAGAGAAGAGGCAGGTTAAGTACGTGTCGGGGCATGCTGGGAGCTGTAGGCCACACAGGTTTGCTGGGTGTGAAAGTCAAGTGTGCTCCGAGCAGGAAGTGTGTGATAAGACAGGAAGGCAGAGACTGTAAACTATTAATGTTCTGACCTCAAAGTTCATAGAGATGGGAGGCCTGGCCCATTTCTTCTTATCGTTGGTCGGCAGGAGCTCGATCTCAGCGCTAATCTGAGACTCCTTCATCCCAGCCATGCGTTTGATCCTACACACACACACAAACAGTAAAGTTTTGTAAAGGTTTCAGTAACATGGAGCCTCATTTTAAGTCCATTAAAAGGTTCACAAAGGGAGAAGAGGTCTGTGTGCCTGAGGTTAAACAAAGAAAGACGTTAATCATTAACTTGACAGAGTTTGGTCGTACATGAAAACGTGCAGAGCTGCTACTCACTTCCAAACAATGGCGTTCTCACTGGCCTTGTACTTGGCTTTTCCCTTCATACAAATCACCTGCACGCCGCTGGTGTTGAGGGGCGTTGGGATGCGCACCTGAGGAGGAGCAATGTTTTTGTTTTTTTTATGGAAATTAGTATGTGTGCGTGCTGTTATTGCATTTATCACCATCTTGACTCTGGTGGGAGCTCACCTCGATCTTTTGGGCCAGCAGCGAGGGTTTGAAGTTGGACTTGATGACCACCTTTACCTCCAGTTTAGTGCGACCAACCTCCCTCACCAGAGGAATAACTCGGAACGGCAGGATGATGTCTTTAGTGGTGCGATACCTGCAAAAAGGTGGAGAAGGGGAAAAAAATAATAAAAATTGTTCAAAACAAAATCTAAATAATCAAATCAACAATATATAAATCATTTATTTGGTTCAGTGTTCATCTGTGCCCCTCATTCATTTCTCAAAACAAATGATTTAAACGACAAAATGCTCAGCATTGGGTGCCGACTCCCACGCTTTTCTGTCACATTCTGCTCTTGTCTCGACAGCTTAATAGTAAATAAAACTTTAAAAAGAGTTAAAAAAGAAAATCCATCTACTGACCTCATGAGCTCATACTCTCCATCAGGGGGGATGAAGCTGATGCTACGCTCTGAGTCAAACTTACTGAGGCGCACACACTGGTGGAAAGTGCAGTCATCGATGGCTATGGACTGCTTCCCACTGCCGGGAGAGAAAAACACATCAGAGACACACACACACACACACAGAGACAGAAGAACATTAGTTTACTTGTTTACTGTCAAATAATTACTAATAATTATGACAATCATTCAAAAGTTACAACTACTACTCTCCCTCAACTAATGTCCACAGTTAAAAACATTCAGATATGAGTACACATAGGGACACGACTGCAAGTATCAAGACAAAACTAGAACATAAAAATGACACTACTGTGCAATAAACACAAATCACAATCCCTGTTAGGTGTTTGGGTAAAGAGTTCAAACTCAAGCAGGTAGGTGTGGGGTAATAAAACAAACCAACCATTCCACAAAATAGGCAAACAACCACCGGGCAGTACACTGAGGTGTTAACAAGGCGTGTTTGATTTGTTTTGAGTGTGTGGGGAGCAACAGTGCATGAGATGTACAGATTCTTGATGTGCTAAAGGGCTTAGACAAGACAGGTGTGTGTGTGTGTGTGTGTGTGCAGGTGTGTGTGTTGGGGTGGCAGAGGGTGAGGACACTTGTCAGTACAGTACCTTCCTCCCCCTAAATCACTGAGGTACAGCACATAGAAAAGAAAGAGAGGGAAAGAAAGGAGAGATGCATCCAAAGGAAAGAAAAATTAAAAATAAATTGTAAAGCCTGTCTTGTTGTAAACAGCAAGACAACACTCATAACACAGACACGGGGCTAACAGACAAGGTGGTCTCTTAAAAATTGGTTCAACAATAAATTTCCTTGTCAGGGTTTTCAGGCTGGAAATAACATAAAAGCACCGCTCTCGACAAAGAAACTGAATTGCAAATGATCTAAAAGAATATTCAGCCTTGTTATTAAAATCTGCTTCATTCTAGATATTCAATTAGCCGCCTGCCGACCCTCCTCGCCGTGTCACTCACCTCTTCCCCGCTTCATCAGACGCTCCCCCCTTGCCCTGCTTGTCGATGACAATCTTGTCGTTCATGCCGAATTTGCACTCGGGCATTCCGCTCAGGTAGCTCTTCATCACTACTCGGCCCGACACGTGGGCGCTCAGGACCTGGCCTGGACAGGAGAAGGGGGGGGAGAAGAAGTGAGTTTTCTTCACTTTGTTGTTTTGAGGGGGTCTAATTCTGTGTGCGCGCCCCCATGTACAAAGGCTCAGTCCTTGCTAAAGCGGGTTCAAATACGACCTTTCCCTGTCTCTCTCCCATCGCTGCCCACTTTCCTGTCACTGTTCAGCTGTCTCTATCCAATAAAGCTTTAAAAAAATATCTTAAACAAAAACAAAACACTACTTTCTAAGTTAAAATCAGAGATCCAAAGATCCAAGCTTAAACAGAAGAGTAACGATGCTATCAAAAATCAAAACGCTGGTTATGATTGAGCAACACATCTTCTCATAAAAGCGGTGAAACACTTTGAGTTTTTAAGGACAAATCCCTCGAAAAAAAAGGCCTGTGTTTTGAATTTTTCTTAACCGAGATGCACATCGTTTTCTCCACCTGTAGCTGAGACTGCAAACTCCCTCCAACTACATCTTCTGAGGAAGATAAAGGTCTATGCTCCAGAACAACAGCTACAAAATGGACTTTGTTGTAGAACTGTTGTGCTTTATAACTAGCTATTAAAACATACACTGCTACTACAGGAGTGGGGAGTGTTTGACCTAAGTGTTGAGATCTGACGCACAGACTCCATCTCTAATGAGAAATAACTGATAAAAATATGTAAATAATAACAAGGGGACACAAAATACAAAACCCTGAAGCGGTGAACTACTGTCACGAGTTATACTGAATGCTGCAATTTCAATAAATCATTCACGTGAGCAGACCCCACCCAGTTTGGGGGAGAGGCCGTATAGACAGACCTTGCGGTGACATGAGCAGGTTGACGCTCTCCAGTACGTCCAGGAAAAGCTCATTGCGGCGATACTTGATGCCCTCGCGACGCCAACCGATCTGCCCCGTCACCTGGCTGGTGATCTGAGACTGCTCCTCTTTTGTCTGCGAGAGAGGGAGAGAGAAACCGCGTCACTACTGACAAAACAACAAGACAGACTGACAAAAGCAGGAGCGCGACAAAGAGGGATTCGCAGGGGACGAAAACAAATATGACACACACACACACACACACGGATAAAATTCATTTTATTGAGCTGGAAACTGTGTGTTGTTTATTACCTGGTGCTGAAGTGTGAAGTGCCCGAGACCACACGTTGGGGGAAACAGAGAGAGAGAAATATAAGAAATAATGTTAGAGCATTTTTTAGTTAAATCACACATCAAACATACATTTCATACGTTAACCAGGAAGGTGTCAATCAAGTTTTGGCTCCTTTTTTTCCTGCACACAATCAGACTCATCTGTAATTTTAATATTTACAGTTCTGTACAATACAAAGGGGAGGACATTAAAGTTTATGGAAGTTAAAATAGCTCTGCATCACAGCTTCCCTCTTCTGTGTGCACAGTTACAAGTATAAGTACCATGAAGACAGCAGTGTCACTCTGAACTGTCAGTGTGGGTATCATTGTTTCACTCACGGCGTATGAAGGATTACTGCAGCTTCCAGTGCACAGTGAAAAGTGCATTTGACAGCTGCTACTCACCAGTCTAATGGATTATAATAAACAAAAGGACTGGATATAGATCAGACTTTATATCATTGACATCACTTCATTAAACATGTCTTGATCTGCCAAATCCAGATCAAGCAAACTGGACTCAGGACATCCATAGATCCATAAAACAACGTGTTTGTTACCCATCTTATAATTTGTCACGAGTTATACTGAGAGGTGTCTTCAACATTTAGTCTGCCCTCTCTGGTGTAAAAGAGGAATATGAATCTAAAGCTACAAAGACAAAATAGCCTCCAAAATGACCATGAAGCTGAATCAACACCTCTCTAACACCGCCCAACACATTAACTGAACATTACAATCTTTATAATACGGAGTCACGAGGAAGCGAAGTGTATCCGATAAACTGGCAAATGAGTGTATATACTTGTTATCTCAACACAGCAAAATGTAATCCCTGAAAAGACAATAAAAACCGGTCGTACTGACCTGTCCCTTAATGCCCTGCTGGGTGATGAAGGTCTTCAGAGCTCCGGTCTCTGAGTTCTGGGGGTAGCCAAAGTCCAGGATCTCTGTATGAGCAAACACGGACAGATAAGTGTTGGTAGGAGATAAGATGGGTAAGGGGAAAAATTAGGACAGGTAGCAGTGGAAATAACTAATGCTGACTGAGCGAGAAATTATATAAATACAACTTTGTGTTCGACGCAGCGTCGTGAACTTTTTTGGGCCCCTTAAGATGCAACAACCTGCCTCATTAAATTAAATATATCCGTGTTTGAGACTATAATTCAGGTTTTACTGTCACTATCAATTACCTACTGCCTAGAGCTGCCTGGTTGTCTTTATATTTATACACACACAAACAAATGATGAATTATTACCATCCAGCAGCTCATAGATGAGCACAAAGTTGTTCTTGATGTTTTCCTCGCTGATCTTGCCAAAGTAGGCCGTCATGACGTCACACATCTTGTAGAGGAACTCGAACACCATGGCGGCGTTGACGTTCTGCTTGGTGACGGCCGCCAACCAGATGTTGGAGCGCTTGACATGGAAGAAGCTGGTGCGGGCGATGTTGGTCACCGGGGATCGGACCTGCTGCCGAGCGTGAATCACGTTCACGCGGAAGGCATCCACAGCGTTACGCCTGAGACGGGAGGGAGGCGGAGGGAAAAAAAAAAAAAAAAAAAGAGAAAGAGACAGACAGAGACGTTTATGTTTGGAGTTGAGAGGATTGTTTTAGGCTTTTGTATAACAGTGAGACTGTTGTTAACACTATCCCACCCTGTGACATCCTGTGGAAACGTTAAAAATAGCATATGCAGATATCCAGTTCTGCACTGGACTCAAAATTAAAAAAAACCCCTTCAGACCACGACAACATATCCACCCATTTCAAGAAATGAGCAATTATCAAAACATTTTCCTGGAAGAGGACACCTCGGGTTGGTGCATTTAGACGGAGAAAAGGAGTATTGTTTTGTGTAAATGGTGATAATTACCAGGGGGGAGAGGGAAGGCCGTGGGAGTACAGGTCGACACCCAGGAACAAAAAAAAACAAAAAGAAATTAACCATGTACGGCCCAAATCTGATCTTAAATTGGACTATTTGTTTATTTTCAAGTTTACCTTGGTGCTGTGATATTTTGGGGGAGACGCAGGCCTGATTAATGTGGATTTATAAATAACAGGGCTTAGTGCAGAGGCTGCAGCACGTTCTGACAAGAATAGCCAATCCTACCGAGAAATGCCGGAGAACATCTAGGAGGCACAAGCTGTTGACCTTACTGACATTCATGAATACTATTATCTACATTATTTTAAAACATATAATATCTGACATACACTCGGCTGAATATATTTAAAAATCCAATTTATTATATTTTATTTATAATCTAAAAGTGCAATACTAAGAAGAAGAACAGGAGTCTCTGACTGATTACTTCCAATTTTGACTTTACAATGGAGAGCAAATGTAGCGAACATACAAGAAAATACACTTAAGATATCATTTCTACAATGATATCAAAACATCAACATCAAGTTCGGGAATTCAACGTGTCGATTAGGGACAAAGGTACCATATGCCATAATGTCTGCCTCATCCAAACTTCTATATACTTCTAATAAATATTAACCTTATCAGCCAAAAGAAAAAAAAAAAAAACAGTTAAGCTTTGAATTAAAATAAAACTTATTACAACATTTTAAAACCAACATTTCAGTTTATGTATTTATAATTCCAGGCGCCCCTCTACGAGTCAGACCCCATAAAATGAACACGAAATGACCCCCCCCCCTCTCAGTTTCATTGTGAAAAATCAGGGCAGAATCAAAGGATGCGAGAACTAAATTAACCGTCAATTAACCCCATGCTCAGACTACATGCTTAGGCACTGGTAGAGCTGTTCGTGAGCGCCAAAACTCTGGCAGTGGCTGAATCTGTTGGCTTCGATTGATCGGCCGTCGGATCTCAGTATCTGGTGGTTCATTTGCCACCGTAATGTCATGACAGGTGACTCATGCTCGGAGGAAGTATCAGGAAGTTGACTGTGGAATCAATGGGCATGCAGTTAAGGGTTTCGGGGAGAGGGGGGGGCATTGATTTGGTTGGCCATGAGAGGGGATGGGGGTCATGCTTGATAGGCTCGAGCATCTCTTACCTATTCCTACAGGGGCCAAGATGGACAGATGGAGGAAAATGGTGATACAGAGGATAGAGAGGAAACAAGGATGAAGTATAAAAGGAGGAGAGAGACAAAAATGCACAAGAGACATTTTCGTGCATCATGTACACAGACAAGGTGAGTAACATGGTGTTTATTATGACGCCGCTGCTGAAACCGAACGTGTCGGGGGACAAGTCAGCGGCATTCTATTGCTCTTTAAGCTTAGCTCTCTCGTAACAGCTGACTTATTTCAAGTGCATTCATTTATTTTAACACGTGTGACCACAGTTGTCATACGCTGCAGGTATGAGAGCAACGTAATGTGTTTAGTTTTACGCTCCACTGTTGCAGCAACAGGGAGATCCACCAAAAGTTATTGACCACAGTGGAAATGTGAACAAATCTTATGGATTTTATGGTTTTCTGCTGAACATAAACCGTACAGCTGTTAATGAAAGTGTCTTTTTAAAAATCAAACTGAAGTCATGAGGGCCTGAATTCAATTTCCTTTTATACATCCAGTACACGCTGTGTTGCGTCTCAGAAGGCAGAGAGGTGAGCAGCTGTACTGGATTTGCGCTGCTGCTGCTACACAAGGAAGGAACAATGATTAAAAAAAACAAAGCAACCACAATTACATTACTGACTGCTGCCTAGACACTGGGCAAAAGATGGAAGGGATTTTGGTACACACAAGTCTGTAAATCATTTAAACAAACCTTCATCTAATTCAAACAGACTATTTACTGCTGTCTCAATGGCTCAGTCTGCTAACGCAACACGTTTCACTGCACAGCTCTGAAAAGAAGCATAGACTATTATATTTCTGCACTTTTCCGTTGCCTTCTCTGCAATTCTTCCCCTACAGTGTCAACAAAAACTGCTCATGGGATAAAATGTTAACAAAAGTCTGCACAAAATAAAAAAAAATAACCTAACCCCAGCACTGCTGCTGTGACAACATAATTGACACTAGGAAATCCATTTCTACCCGTGTCCTCTTTGTACCTTGCCAGCCCTCGCTGTATGAACCTACAAGGCGCTGTGTGTGTTCTGGAGAGATGCCTGCCCTCAACTCGGTCGCTGAATGACAGCCAGGTTTACACGACACAGAGAGCGATCATCGGGTGTAAGCGTGGAGACATGGCATCGACGTTACGAGTGAATCACATCGACAACGTGTCACAAACAAACGAGGAGGAGAAATGAAAGGAGAGACAGTAAGCAAGGTATACTATATACAACATACTCTTCAGGCTACACAGCTTAGTTTCTGTCCGTATCTGTGTGGATGTAGCCTTTAACCTGACACACATGCGACGTACTAAACCTTGACCCACGTTTTTTTTTTTTTTTTTTTACAACGTGGATAGGCACCTATTACTCAGTGAACGCTGGATATGACTCAGCCAGGTTTTCAGTCATCCATCTTGCATCAAGTGAGGATCTTTTTTTGCCTTTTCACCAATACTTGATCTTCAGCAGCTTTGCACAGAGTCCTGCCTCAGCTCTGTTCACTTGGTTTAAAGTCTCTTTGCACATCCACACATAAAGTGAGCCATTACCACCCGCTAACTGTTCTTTTTAATCCACCTGAAGTTTCTTTCAACCAGACAATTATTAAATCACTAAGAAAATGCTCTTCTTTGACATAACTTTTTCATGATTGTAAAAAAAAAAGGTCAAAAATTTCAGCTGCAGAACAAACACATACTGATATGCAGTCTAAGTATGGAGAGGAAAAAAATATGCTGGCTATCGCCATCTCATTTCCATACTGTAATGCCTAATAACTTGTGTTTGTATCAACACTGAGGTCATTATGTTAGAGCTTTTCACACAGCTGCGGCTAATCTTTTAAATAATAGGTGTGGTTTATATAAACACGAGTACCAAATCAGTCATTGAGACATGGGAAACTGAACGAGGACATGATTTTTTTTCCTGTTTGTGCATATTTGTACTTCTGCTTTTTTATTATAGTCACTTGCAAAAATCGTTGCATTTCACTGCAGAATAAATGCATTTTTATGGTGATTTTATTCTCACTATACGGAAGTGTGTAGGAGTTGTAGTGTAATGTAATCCTGGCTTATTTTTCCAAACACAGTGTAGAGGAGATTACTACACAGACACATGTAAACTTCTTAGCTGTGGAGGAGGGATATAATCCTCTCCCATCCCTTCAGAGTCAATCCCAACCTGTCCACCTGCCCTGACATCAAGTCCCCCAAAATTTAGCAACGCTGCAGCAGCTTTACTCCCTGTGAGACGTACCCAATGTCATCTCGGTAGACCCGGGAGATGAGGACCTCCCCCTTGTGGTTGTAGATGAACAATCCTCCGATCATTGTGGCTGCTTCTCAGTCCCAACAGGCCATGGTGAATCCAAACCCCGCCTGAGAAGAGACAGAAATGGAGCAGGAAGGAAGTGGGGGGGAAAAAGGGGTGATAGAGAAGTGAAAGCAGAGAAAAGTGAGGGAGTGACCAACAGTACAGGGAGGCGCTTGTCCCTCACATCCGCTTTCTCTGTCTCTCCCTCTGTGTGTGTGTGTGTCTCTCTCTCTCTCACACACACACTCTCCATTGCCAATTGAATATACCCTGCAGCTGCCCTAGTGTGGTGACTCATTTTTGATTCGTGCATGTGCGCAGACATACATGCATCACATCTACCACCATCCTCCCCACAGTCAATTCCTGTTGTTTTCTTCCAAAGAAAGATGAACAGATTAGCAGCGATCAGTTTGAATCAGGATGTCACCAGGTAGCCAGCCACTAATCTGTTGCTCTTACTGGGTTGCCTTTTACTACCAGATGCAGCCTGGACCTGATTAGACTAAACATTCAGTCAGACATAAGACTAAATCCTATAGACGGCAAATTTCATGTAGAGGCAGTGGATAAATATCTGAAGTGTTAATGGCTTGGTCCAACAAATCATAGGAGTTTTTCCTCATTCAAGAATGAAGCTTCTGGAAACCATTGGATGAAGGACATGCTTGAAATTCCTCGAAGACAGAGGCCATACAACTTAAACACACGATGCTAAGAGGGAGTATACAACACGAATATAAGCCCAAGATACGTAAAATAATTGTCCCGTGCGGACATTGCCAAGTCGTGACCGCATAAACCGTGCGTAAGACCTGAGCGGGTTTAATCGCCCTTTTATATGCGAAGTCAAGATGTCTGCTCACTCGGGCCATTTCCCTAACGTTCATACATTTTTCATATTTTCTTATTTGTTCCTCGACCCCCGAGCGACAGGTTTGCTTGAGACGCTTTGTTTCAAACATTTCTAAGTGGCTACGGCATCGACGGAGGCTTGACCTTCAGCTAAGATCGAAGTGATGGAGAATAGACCGAGTAAGGGGTAGCTAGCTAATTTAGCTTGCGATAGCGGGCTAGCTCGGCGGTGTTCTGTGAAGCGGCGTCAAGCCGTGCGGAATTTTAAATGGACTTCCGGTGAAAAGAAAATCAGACTTTTCGACGACCATTTAGCATGCACGATTATCACTTATCACCAACTTATGAATAACAATTTAAAATATTAGCACCGACTCTCCTGGATTCTGTAACATCATTAATACATTGCAGAAATTACATACGACTGTGCTTTTATTTTGAAGGAGAAAACACCCCGTTTCCGTTATCTCAGCAACTGCCGCTGCTAACTTGACGTTAGCTAACGGAGCGGCAGCTAACGTGGCTAACGTTAGCATCGCCACCGAATGAAACAGTCACCGGTTTGTCCGAAACGGTTACCGGGCTACAAATGATAAAACTGACGACAAACGTGTAACCATCTCGACTTTGGTGAACTTACCCTAGTTCTCTAACGAACGCCACCCGACTTTCGCTCCCCGTTCGCCCTGGATATAGCCTGTGTCAGGATCCAGTGGGTTCCCAGTTCACACACCCGCTAATTCCGCTTCTTCCCCCCCCCTCCGGTCCTCTGAAAGCTGTCAGCTGACCCGCCGTCCTTACGCACAGCCGTTCCGCTGTGACAGGAAAAGGCGCGGCTGGAGCGGTGTGTAAACCGCACCCAGGCCTTGTTATGATAAGCTCGGTTGGCTACTGGTCAATTATTATGCGCTTCATAGTAGTTCATTAATGGTTATGTTTGTGATACTATAACCGGGGAGGGCGGTGGAGTAGTTTTCTTTTTAAAATGGACTTGGAACCATCATGGCGTCAGTCCAACCTGCTTAATTAAATGTTCGTGTGTAGCAAACACATTGTATTGCTCTCAAGCTCCAGAGGCGGATAGCTGCTTTTTAAAACTCTCACATTCAGGGAGAGCAAGAAAAACAGTTTCCCTGTGGGGGAAAACAGGAAATATGTTTGCCCTTTAAATAAATGCTTGTGAGTGGGTGGTCTTATTTTATTTTGTCCTGCAGAGTCCAGCTGATTCAACTTTTTTGGTGTGTCCCAAGTTTAATCAAATCGCCTCTCTACAGGAGCTTCCCCCCTCCCCCTTAACCACAGGGAACATTTTGCAGAGGGTCACTCAGTTCTGAGGCGAATCTAAATGTACACAGGCTGATCTTTTGCACACACATACACACACCCCACAGCCCACACACACACATCTGTGCACCAGATTGCCTAACCTTCACATTCTTGATCCTGGACAGTCTGGAATCCACTGCCTTTAAATGCAAATATGACCTCAGGTACTGAAGGGAAAAAAACAAAACAAAAGCACAGACACCAACCAGGCTGCAAGTCTCCACTTCAGAAACACAAGCACTCAAATAAAAACACAAAGCAAAGTGTTAAGTCATAAAACTATATTTATAAATAAAAAGACATTTTTTCCTTGATAAAAGAGTAGTGTGAAAGACATGGTAAGAAACTTTTTTCCACTATACATTATCACAACAGAGTCTGAAAAATGCTCTGGTTAACAGATGAAAATGCAGTTGTGTAGTGTAAAAATGACTCTCGAAGCTGGATGCTCATGTTTAGCATTGAAAAATGTAACTAGTTGAGACCAACTACATATATAATAAAACAAATGCATTCTTACAGTAAAGAAGGACTGCGATTCTCTTGCACTACATACAAATTTTCCCATTTCTTTCTCTCTTAAGTCAAGCAAACATTTAAAAAGTCTGAATAAGGTTAACAGTTAGTGTTCATTTCAGCTTTCTTTTCGGGTTTTTTCTCTTTTTTTTTTTTCTTGTTGGAGGTCACGGGGAATTGAAAGAACAGAAGGAGGGAAGAGGCTTCTTTCTCTCACTTTTGACGAGAACTGGGGGTGGGGGAGGGCAGAGAATGTTAGATAAGGAAGGCAAGAGAGGAGGGAAGAGTGAAGAGGAGAACAAATGAAAAACATCCATGTAGAAAAGCGCTGAGTCATCTTCCCCAGCTGTCCGTTTCCACTGCCTCCCTCCCTCTTTTGCTCTTTCTTTGTCCTCACGCAAACTCTTCCCCACTGCGAGGCGGAAACTGAGAGAGGCGCTTTGGTTCCATCTTGAGTGAGGGGAGTTTCTTCACTGAAGAAAGTATGGCCACTACTACTAGGAGGAGAAGCACAAGTGAGGAGGAGCATATTCTCTCAGCATACACAACAGGATTGGTTCCACTTCTGCTCGTAGAAGTGTGGAATCAAGATCTTGGGTAACAGCTTTTGCAATCTTCCCTCCCTCTTGTCCTGTCACGCTGCCATTCTCAGCCTTATAACGACACGAGAAAGCCCAATCTGCTACTTCGTTATCGGCCTCCAACCTGCGTTACATCACGTCAACAAAGAATTCTCCGGCATTGCCCACCGCAAGGCGCAGAGACTGGCGCGAGGCGGTGAGCTCAGGGGGTACAGAGGCGAGCTCTCTGCCTGGAGGGGCGCCAGGTGCAGCTGTAGAAAGATGTGGGGGTTGCGGGGGCAGGCCAGGTGGGCCATACACAAGGCCAGGCCCGTAGGCTATTGAGTGAGAGTTGGCACTGCGGTGGCTGACAGAGCTACGGACGCTTCGCTCGCTAGGGGGAGCCACCGAGCGCTCGCTTGGAGCCCGGTGGCTCCTGATCTCAGTTTCGCTGCCACTGCCGCCGGACTTCCGACCCTCGTTCTTGCTGCAGTTTGAACCACTGCTTCCTGTAAACGGATTAGAAGAAACTATAGTTATTATCGAAGTGTAACATGTAATCACATTACTTTGTTAAATTAAATTATCTACGTGAGCCACTCGCTCCCATCTGCGTGTCAGTGAAGTGACGCAGACAGTACTGACCCAGTTTGTGGGAGACTCTCAGGAGAGCTGCATGACTAATGTAGACATGGTCACTGAGCATTCACTGCCTTTCACAGGCAAGACAGCCTAGCCATTACTGAAGGCAATTACATGTTTTCATTTTATTACCACAAACAGCCTGCTTCCTTCTGAGGCAAATTCTTCAGACTGATGAATTGAAAACCATAAAGGTTTCTACGCTTAGAGGAACATTATGAAATTTAGCAAAGCACGCTAGTTACCATCAAAACCACAGAGAGATGAAAAGACACATTTTACCTCTCTGCATCTTTCGGATAGGCAGGTCTGAGACTAACTCAGCACCAACTATAAAATAAATAAAATACACCTTATAACAACCCCAAAAGCCTTCCCGTATGTATGATACATTCAATGGTAGTGAGCAACCACAAAATGAGGACAGGACATCTGAGATGTTTTGTGCAGTCAGTGGGCCCAGCTGTTGCTGGTCAGTAAACATCTCCATTGCGTAAGCAAACTGCTCCTAAAACCACAATGTCTGGTTTTCTATTCCTACACGTTAAATACACTAAATAAAACATGTAAATACTGCAGGTCTGGAGCTGCTGGAAGGAATATTTTTCACCTTTGAAAGAGCAAGACTGTTTCCTTCAAGTCTCTGAAGTAAGCTTATTTAAACACGCAGTGGTCCTATACCTTTGTAGAAAGTATAGAGATAAAAATGTGTATATATATATATATATATATATATATATATATATATATATTCATTTCCTTTATGCCCGTCTGTGCAAAGTGAAGGTAAAGCTAAAGGTTTGTCATGTTCTCCTTCATAAAAAAATGTAGCTGTAGTTAGCATGAATTCACGTGTGAAAACCTTTTACTGATTCTGTGCCCTCCCGTAACTTTGGAGCTCTGCCTGAAGTATCGTATTTTATATATGCTTTGGAAAAACTATGATTGCTTGCAGCATATTGTGCGGAATAGTGTCTGCAGCATACAGATGGATAACAGGGAAAAGGAATCTGCAGCTGTTGCAGAAGTTTCTGCAGATATTTTGTCCCATTAACTGTGAAAACGTATGATCATGAATCTGTTATGAAACATGAAATCAACTTCAGTGCTGCTGCTACTGTTCTTTGTGAGCGAGCTAAATATAAACTTTACACAGATTTTGGATGAGATATTAAAATATTAATACAGCATTAATTTCGTTTTCTACTACTGATTGTCGATGGTGTTCTAACTGCACTCACCACTGTGCTGACTTCCTGCACTGCCAGCACCCGGTCCACCATGGAAGGGCTGCGACAGGTCGTATGGGTGTGGAATGGGGAACTGGTAGGGCAGGGCCATGGGCCAGGGGGCCGCCCCGGGATGGGGCAGAGGGGGGAGAGTGTCCTGATCTGAGGCACCACCACTGGAACCATCATGGTCATGGAGAGACAGGTGGGTCATGTCTGAGGGAGATAGAAGAAGAAAAAAAAAACTTGAATCAGACTTCAACTCTAACACCTCATGTAAAGTTTGCTTTTACTGCTAAAGCTCAAAGCAGATCTTCCCATACTTTAAGAGTCCACTTACTGCCGCAGAGGTCTCCGAAGATATAGTAACACTGTTCAGAGAAGGTGATCTTGTTGACAGTGTGTCGGATGTAGCCGGCCTTCAGCAGGTTGCTGGCGTATTTACGGGCTTCTCTGCGATCTGAGAATCCTTCCACATGATGGAAGAGCCAGTCCACCACGTCCGAACCTGGGGACACAAACATGCACACATTTAAGGTACTGGACATTTGCTCATCATGTTCTATGACCACTGAATAATATCTAAGATATATTTGTGAGACGTCTTTGAGCAATAAAGTAAACCTATGTTAATGGATTATTGGGATGATTATTCTTCATTTCTCAGAATAAAAATTGCTAAAATGTTTTTATTAAACGAAATGATTCAAAAGCATTTTAAGGCATCACTTCAGCCACATCACTGATGAAAAAAATAACGAATGCTGTATCATGCCCTCTGCTGTCACAGACATACCGATAAAGGCGTTAGCGATGGTTATCTTGAGCCACATCCTGTCCCGCACCTCCAGACCCGACTCCGGGCAGGCCATGGCCTTAGCAACCGTTGCCATGTCGCTGTGGATGGAGAGGTGGAAGTCATCGAATCCTGGGAAAGGTCAGAGGGCACACGTACAAGTTACCACAAGAACAGAACCACGCGCTCTGTTCAGGAGTTGAAGTAGTTTGGGTCGGATCAGTGTCAAAGCTGTCTGAGATATTTGTGTTCGGCACCACTGAACCAGTTTTAAAAAGGACAAAGAAATGAATCTCCCACAAATATCAAAAATGTTGAAGCACATTTTGTTTCCTAAAGATTTAATGAAACAGCTGAGTGCTGTTGCCTCAAATAATACTTGGGTTCCTGTGGTCTGGACTGTAATTTGACCCCTGTTCTCTCTCTGATGATGACTCAGACTGGATTAGGCTGGATCTTTGTTTGAATTGGACTACAACTGAGCTGATCTTGACAAAACCCCAACAATAGCTTGGTCATGATGAATTAAACGTCCTCCCTCAAAAATCTATTATATCGTTACATGTCATCGAAGGTTCACAGCATTCCAAGATGACATTTTTTGATAAAGTGTTTGTAATTTACCTCCCGGTGCTCGAACTTCCTTCAACCTGTTTAATGTACCTCAACTTCAATCAGTGATTTCCTTTAATCGTGAGGACGCCCTGTGACCATCCTAGATAAAAAGGGTGTGACCATCTTCTCTTGGGAGGAGTGTGCATGACAGTTTAATATTATTTTTTCAGTTTTCAATAACTTAAGTAAAAGGTTGAACATAAGTCATTGGCGAGGTGATTTAGAAAAGAGGAGAGAAATTAAAACTTAATTAGTATTTGATAAATCCTTTTTTGGTCTGCTAGTTTAAATGGTTGCAGCTGTGCATGTTGCAAACAGTCACACTCTTCACGCAAAACTCAACCTTTTAGGTTGCACCACTGCATTATGTACTGTTGAGGTCATTATCAGTGGAAAGACTGATGCACCCATCTTGTCCACGGCAGATTTCTCTCCGAATGATTGTTAAACACTGGTGCTGAGAAGCCACTGCTCTGATATTTTAGCTTGTAGATATTTTTTCTCCTTCGAAACTTCACTGTTGTTAAACTTGATATGACTTCTGGCAACAATACAGTTGGCCGGTTATCCAAAGTATATAAAAATGCACCATTAAATTAAATTGTAGCCAGACGTGCAAGGTGCAACAGTATATATATTTTTTTAACAGTTTTGAAAAGATTTAGATTTTTTTTTCTAGGCCTTTAAAACACGTGATCATGTGAATTTGCTGTTCTATCTGAGAGGGAAATGTAAATCATGGTTGGTTACAAAAGTGTGTCGGGCGAGGACAGATTTTTCTCCAGAACGAGAGAAAAAAAACAAAACACCGCCGTCTTTCCAAAGATTACAGGGAAGATGAGAGCTGCGAGTTATGGCTTAGTTTTGACAAGAGTTATTGAGCAGATGGAAGCAGTGAGGCTGAACACAGTAAAAAAAAAAGCTGGAACAGAGAGAAGTCATAGGAATGCAGGGAGAGGGCAGGGCCACACTTAACACTGAGAAGATACTGATATTACTGCATTTTTGGAGGTCGAAGGGTGGAGGGTGGGGCGCTCCAAAATAAGAGTTGAATGTTCAGAAAGTGTAATCCTGGAACAACAATCCTTGAGGACTTTATGCCTCATATCACAACAGTTTAAACAGTCGAGTTTATCTAAGTGCTTTAACAAGTAGGTTATCAAAAAGCCAACAGAAAACAGAGTACACTGTAAAACTGATAAAAACAGGAAGGACAGTGAAAGAAGAAAATGGGGAAGTTTGAGCAAGAGCTGTGCATAGAGACAAAAGAAAAGTGAGTGGAAAACTGTGACTAACAGTTAAGGTTCGTCCTAAGTAGTTTTGTATAAAGTGTCATCACAGGCAGCTTCAGGGGGCGATGTGACTCACGTTCAGTCTCTGGGATAGAGCTGCTGATCGAGGAGCTGGTGGACGTGACGGTGCTCATGGAAGGGCTCATGCCGTACGCAGGGTACACCCCCGTCATAGCCGCCGTGTGGGACACCCACGCAGCTGGGTCGATGGGCCGGATTGGCTCGCCTGTTTAAAATAAAAGTAGGGCACGCAGTTAGAGTTGGTGTTCTACTACATTATTCATTTTAATGAAATAAAACAGGAACAAGAGAGACAAACACTCACTCCTGGGCAGAGCGAAGCAGCTCCGAGGATTCGGGTCCCAGCACTTGGCCACAGTCAGAGTAATGGGGCTGGTAACACACAAAGAAAGATTCAACTTTACTACAATTCAGTTAGGTCCTTGTTTTGCTCTCGTTTTATGCAAGAATAGTTTGAATTATTGTTATTAAAATCCATGCATGTATTAATGTGCCTGTTTGATGCTTACCCTGGCTTGTGCACTATGTCCCTCAGTACTCGGACTGCATCGTCATTGCTCATGTTCTCAAAGTTTATGTCATTCACCTACAGGGATAAAAATGAAAGAAAGAAAAGTCAGACAAAACTCAGGTTGTAAAGACATATTTGTGCAGGAATATATGACGACAAAGGATGGGCTTGTTATATTGCGATATAATGAAGTATTAAACTTTCCAGTTATTCCAGTAAATCCCAGTACACAAAGCCATTACTGAGACTGTTGGACATAAATTTGAAAGTTGTCAATAGAGCCATTAACACACGATACAACATGAGACTTCTACATTATATTATAATGTGCAGAGGGGATATGAATAAGGAGAAAAGAGGAACACATTGCAAAACAATACTCTCTAATCTTAATCTAAGTTACTTGCTGTGTAATGATTTACTGCCACGTGCATTTATTGCACCGATCACAGTTCAGAGATGTTTTTTTTTAAATCCTTCACGCTGGCCATCGGAATGAAAAACTTTTGACTGGTCTCACATGACTGAATCCTTACACTTCACTGCATGTGCTGGCACTAAACCCAAACACAACACCTACACACACATACACTCACTTTCCTGGTCCAAGTCCTAGGTATGCGCAGACACATTTTTTCATCCTTTGTGTGCGTGTCTCTCTCTCTCCCTTTGTCTTACACACATACACACACACACACACACACACACACACACACACACACACACACACACACACACACACACACACACACACACACACACACACACACACACACACACCTGCAGCAGCATGTCCCCAGGCTCTATGCGTCCATCTGCAGCCACAGCTCCTCCCTTCATGATAGAGCCGATGTAGATTCCTCCATCTCCCCTCTCATTACTCTGGCCCACAATACTGATGCCCAAGAAGTTGTACTTCTCTGTGGAGAAGAGAAGAACAGACAATGCAAGAGTGAACTGAAGCAGCCGTGAAGTAACTAAAGACAGAAAATATCATGACCTGCATTAATATGGAACAAATTGGTTACACTTGCATATTTTTCCGTCTTGTGAATGGAATTTTTGAAACTTAGGCTCAGTGTGCAGCGGCATAAGGAGACTTTATTCAGAAAGAAGCAGACTCTATTTATCCCACTAAATCTAATTGCATTCTGCGTGCAGCATCTACATGGCCAAGTCACTTACCCATGTTGAGCGTGACAGTGATGATGTTCAGAGACATGGTGGAGTCCGTGATGCTGCTGAATGACGAAGACTGAGGAAAAGAAATATGAAAGGAAGAATCAAGAGCCACAAACTAGAATTCGATTCAACCTCCTCCACTCCACCTTTGCCTATAATAAACATATTTTTTGGCAGGTAAGAAGCTCTTTGGGGGGGGGAAGCAGGTCAACAGTATATATCACATAAAAGTAGAATACATTCATGTGGGAACCTGAACAATAACTTGCAGCTCAGAGCTGCGTGCAGAGTTTCTCTAGTCAAAAAAAGTGTAAAAAAAAAACCAACAGTTTTTGCACTAGTTTTTGGGTTGTCTTTTCACCATTTGAAAATTGATAAAAATGGTCAAAAATCCCTCCAAAATTGAAACCACTGCTCTTCTGGAAATTGTTCCGAAACCCACGTTTTGTCAGTATGGGTAAGAAGGCCATACATCATCATGCCCTCTAGTTTGTGGTTGTTTAATTTCATGAGGCTGTATATATCCTGGAGGTCACAGCAGGTCATTTTATACGGTGAGGTCAAGAGTCTCAGCTTTCCAGTCATACCCAAATTATGCAATTCCAAACTTCGTAGTTTTTTCCCCCAACACTGCATGAGATTCTGATAAAGTGATAAACTTTTCATTCAGACATCTTGGAGGTGAGAGGACAAGCGACCCTTTTGAAAATGGTCAGGCCAGTTTTTTCGCATTAAAAGAAGTTTAGGCTAACTTTGGAGTGCTGGAGAAACTTTTAGTTTCATATGATACCAGTATCTTCACTCCAGCTTTAATACTGATCCTGCAGTTTGCAGTCCTGTCCACGTAAAGTGTATGTGTGTGTGTTCTCACCCTGTCCATATTGGAGGCCTTAGGTTTCCGTCGGCGACGGCGGTGCCGTCTCATCAGACGAGAGGAGCTCTGCTCAGTGGAGCTGCTGAATCTGAATGCAAGAAGATACAAGAGGAAAAAACACATTTTTAGGAACATTACACACACACGTGGAATGACTGTCCTATATCTGAGCTATTAACTAACCCCAGATTTATTGCTAAACGATTGCAAACTAAGGAAATGATTCCATATAAAAGGTATCAGATAAAATATCCACCTGAATTAAGCTTAAAACCCACAACAGATCATGAAGTGAATAAAAAGACCTGGACAGAAACTTTTCCAGATGTAAGTTGTCTAAACATCAAATTAAAGCCTTTCTACTAACTACATAATAAGAGGCCCCTTAAACACTGTTTCCGTAATGAACGTGGTGCATGCCAGGATTCAGGACAAGCTTGAACTGTTTGTAAAACCTCCAGCCCACTTCATTTACAATTCATGACCTGACTGACAAATCATCAGTTGACACCAAGATCCAGAACTTTTGTTGAAGCAAAGATCTGTCCTTCTGTGGCGGAAAGAAACTCATACTGATGAAGCTTTTATCCAGATCTATTAGGAGCTGCATCAACAGGAAAAAACATCCTGAGAGATGCCTGAAGGTTGAGATCAGCAGAGCTTCTAAAGTGGGTTGCAGATATTTCTACGACTCCTGGAGGAGAACCCAGGAGGTAACCACAAGAACCACCGGACTGTTAGATTGTACAAATCTCTGCCAAGACCTATCAACTGCAAAACCAGATGCATTCCACGGCCCATAAAGCCTGTTATCATTCGGAACTGCACTTATGACCGAGAAGCTGAAGAGCTACACAGGACATCTGACCTGCTGGTCGCATCATCATCCTCCGAATCAAAGCAGGAAGTGGACTCCAGCTCGCTGCTCATGAAGGACGAGCAGCTGTCGTACTCGGCGCCCCCACGTCCCATTCCCCGCGATGAGTAGCCGTTCTGCCTTCCTCCTGCAGTGGGACAGCATCGCAGTCAGGATGACACATGTATACACATGAGAATATAGGTGCTTCGTTAGAAAAGGTAAAAGGTCAGAGAAAAATAAACCATGAAGAGCTAAAGAAGCTAGAGACATTGGTGAGTTGACAAAAAATGCAAATAAAACTGATGAAGGCAGTAAAATGAGAAAAACAAATCTTTCTGACCATGGTCATTAGCGTGTTTCCTTCGTGGCCTGTCCCTCTCTCTCCTTTGCGACACCATGGAGCCAGTCTCTGTGTCGTTGTCCAAACTGTCCCGACCGCTCGCTGCTTTCCCACTTCAGACGGAGACGGTGGACAGAAGCCAGAGTTAGTGTTAAAAAAGAGATAGCGACGTAGCGACGTTATGAAGGCAGTTAAGTTCATTTCACAGCCACTAAAATAAATGCTTATATTAAATGCTTCTTGTTATAATCCCATTAGAAACTGTGTTGACTATAAAACCTTCTCTGGCTCAGCGGAGTTGAGGATGCACTCGAAGATGAATATTTAGCAAGGGCTGCAATTGTTCTGATGGTTGACTTATTTAAGTGTTTCTTTTTTTTCCTTTTTCTTTCTTTCTTTTTTTAACAACTCAAATGTCTGATTAATTTTGCAGAATGAAGGTAACCTAATGATGCAGGGGTAGAGGAAAAAAAATGTAGATTTTGTTTTCCTCCTGGGCAGTCACAAGGTGTCATACTTTTTCCATTCAATTTGCTGTTTCCTCTGTTACTGCGCTTATTAGGAAACACAGAAGGACTCATTCAAGACGCATGCACTGAGCCAAACACAAAGTACGCATGACATCTCTCTCTTTCTCTCTCACACACACACACACACACACAACAAAAATCTTTCTGTTCCATACTAAAAGAAACACGCTACAGTGTCTTTTCTGAGTATACTGACTGATAAGAAGGTGGTCTCGAGTCTCCGATGCCTCCAGTCCTCTCCAGAGGGGGTGCCGCCTCTAAACTATCTGCCACTGAGCCTGCATCTGTTTGGGCCCCGTCTCCAGAGACCAACTGTCAACAGACAGACAGACAGACAGACAGGTCAGTCAGAGCGATGAGACAAACATTCAAGAGAGAGGAATACACTGAAAGACACAGAGCAAGTGGGCAGCAGACCCACGTCAGAGCACGACTGTGTTTACACTACACCATGATCGAGGGCTGGGTGGTATGTCCCAATTTAATGCCCCAGCATTTAGGGACTACAATGTCTCATAAATGTAAAAATGAATTTCTCTTCTACTAATTTCCTCCTGAGAGAGCAAAGCTTTATAAATGCAGCTGTGGAGTTGTGAAACATAGAGCATGTGTCAACACTTGTGAGTCTTCTACCTGACAGTGTTGCCTAAGTTACGAAAGTGTGGGAAAAAAATGGCATCCAATGAGCCGTGACTGTATTTTCAAATTATATGACTGGTACATTTTAACATCAGAATATACTGGGCTGTTTTTATTTCCATCGTTTTTTTTTTTTCCCTTTTCACTTTGACCACATTCCAGTGAATGTTAGTCCTGCTCACTCAAGATCTTTTCTTTCCATGGTTGGATTTTTTCTGCCATGGATCTTGATGGATCTGCGGCATCTTGGATGTTGTCCATATTAGATATGAAGCACGTACTCGCATGATTTTCATGCAAAAACAAGTTTAAAAGTTAACATGAGATCAGTGGAAAACGGTCTCTTATTTTGTAGCCTACAGTGAGTTAAGAAGCTAACATTTGCTAGCTTTTCGTCATAGGCGGGCTATTTATGAGTATAATTCATCACATTTTCAACAACTATACTGTATCTGTTGCGTAATGAGACAGCTGTTTGAGGCCAGTGCACCGAATCTGGTTCAGTTTCACACACAGCAGGCACAGGCTTTCATTTCTCGAATCACATTTCATGCCAGCATGACACATCCATCAACTTAATCGCATATTGTTTTGGCGTTGGACTGTACCATACGCTTCATTACTGATTTATCATTTGGAAAATAAAAAGTCAGATCAATGTAGGGGGAAAAAAATCATGGCGATGCCTTCAAATGTATTCTTTTTTTTCGTACAACTAAAAGTCCAAAACACAAAGCTGTAAATTTTACTAGACTGTACATCGAGGAGAATATTTGAGACATTAAATATTTGGCATTTTTGCATGTTGATAGATTGTACCATACGCCATAAAAAGACTGAACTTGTGTAGTAGTGACTTGTGTGCGAGTGATAGTCGGGGAGACTTTGAATGAAAGCAAACTGGGCAAACAAGTGGGTGCCATATGAATCTTGAGGAATTAAAGGTGAGCCATCCACTAACAAAAGACAAAAAAGCGCAGATTAACTTGTTGTGCTGCAATAGGGGGGGGGAAACCACTTGCACAGACAAATGAGAGGTAGATATTTAAAAGAATAATGAACCACTAATCATTTTGTTTACCTTTTGATTCAGTTATCCAATGTTCTGTGTTTGTACGGTTTTATTTTCAGTTTTCAGGGAGGCTACTATGAGGAAAAAAGGGGACGGTTTAGGTGTACTAAGGTAAGTCGTAAAAAAAAATAACGTGATAGACAAAATCTGTTTGTCAGGCGACAATTAAGTACAACAGGCCAGATTGAGTGTGCTGGCCCTGTTGTGTTGTGATGATAGCGTTCCAGGCCCTCAGTCCCCCTGAGGACAATCAATCAGATCATTGAAACAACAGATGAACGGTGGAGACAAACAAATGGACGTACTGTAACAGAGATAACGCTTCATTGTACATGGAACATTTCAGCAACCCCTGAGAGATAACAAACAGATTCACACACGCAAAGAGAGGAACTGGCTTTGAACCACGGCCAACCAAACCCTCCAGATAGTCTAATGAAAGTGACCACAACAGAGGGACACATCAGGACGAGCACACTGGATTATACACACATCTAGTGATAACACTGTTTTGATGAAATAAAACCTATAATTATAACCACACTGTGCAAAATTAACCAAATGCATCAGCCTTTCCCATCCAGACACACACACACACACAACACTCTCTCTCTACTTTATTCTCCCCACCCTGTGAGATTCAATCTTCTTGTTAGATGACATGCAGTGAAGCTCTTTGTTATCAGGTATTTTCTTCCTATCCTGTGATTTCACTTGCTCTTAATTTAATTTCAATGTCTAGAAGAGAGGAAGGGAGGCTGTGCACTGGCACCAGATGTCTCTTGTGTTGTGGAGACAGGAGAGTTATAGCACAGAGCCTCTAAATGAGATACTACATGCAAGCACATGTATGTATGTGTTGCGTGAGTTGACTAGCATGTGTGAGGGCTTATGTTAAATTACTTAAAATCGCCGCAGCTCTTTTTCTTAAAAACAAAAAGAACACAAAAGCAGGGAGTTCGCCTGTGTGTTTTGCACCGAGGATCGTTATGTGATAATGACATTATCACGCAGATGCAGAGGGCCTCTCCCTAGAGACGAGAGTATGTTTGTGGTCACTACTCAACAGATGGGAATCATTGTTATACATGCACGCACGCTGTTGCAACACAGACACTTGACCGCACAAATACAGTGAACACAACAAGAAAAAATTAAGCAAATCAGTAAATTACTCCAGGGTGCATTTTCGAACTTACCCATGACACCACACGTCCATTAAAACAAGGCAGCTTAGCGTTGTCATCAGATATTTCCTCCTTTACCACCCTGTAAAGAGAACAAAGCTCTGTTTCAGTAAACCTTTACCAACACAAAAGCACTCTCAGGGCAATAAAACATGAGGCTGCATTTAGAGGCAATGAAAGTGGGCAATACTTCCATCAGCAAGGACGAACACTGACAACTGGGACAACCAGCGCTGATTTAATAGTGCACTTAATACACTATTTTTTACCCGCTGCCAGTTCAATATTCCCAATAATAAATGTTGACGTTAGGTCCTCTGAGCTTGTCTGCAAAGATCTGACTGCTCCTCGGCGCTTTCACCAACGCGTTTAAGAAGCCCAAGAAAGTTTAAGAGCGCCGTTCTGCACGCATGCATGAAATTTGGCTCAACGTGCAAGATCTATCGATCAAGATTTTACAGTTAAGCTCTGTTAAACAAAATCCTAAAATAGCAGGGCGGTAGCGTTCATCGCCGCATGTCAGGAGCTACCGGCACATATATGGAAAACCTGTCAAAAGAGTGCACGATTGAGATAAATTTGTTCAGGCGTTAAAGACAAGAAATCCTATGTATGTCTATCCATCGAAGGCTGTAGAAGAGGACAGCTCTGAAACAGCAGGCATGGGAAGATTTCCTGTGCAAACACAGTTTCGCTTGAATGTTTTTTTTAACAAATTCAAACACCATTGTCAACCCTCAACAGGCTGCAGGTCAGCCTCAGACTGCTGGTGATGACGAGGTTAGCTGTGACGGTCAGAGAGACTTTCTTTACGAGTCCTGGTAAATATTTGGCACCGGTGTCTCTATTCCAGTCTGACAGGTTGCTCAATCTATATACCACATCTTGGAGCAAAGGTTTCAATAGTTCATTTACAGGATATACCTTCTCTCTTCCCAACATGAATAGCTGTGGGTCCTTTCAAAACACGTCTTCCCCACTTGCAAATGTTAAGAAGTTGTTGCCGCACCCTTGTTTGAGTTTAGCCAAAAACAACTTTGGAAACCTTGGCTGAAATGTTTTTTTTAAATAGTTCATTCCCCCCTCACTTCTCTGTAGAGGGCACTGCCTGGAGAAACATAAAACTTCTACTTTTCTAGCCATGTTTAACACAAAAGGACACGCTCATAAAGCTGCCAGAGTGATGAACAGGGCATTCCTGTGTCCAACTCTGCATTCCTCGGGCTAATAGACAACAACAACAGCAGCAGCAGCAGCAGCAGGGCCCCGAAGCTGGCTGCTTACAGTCTGACATTAGCATGTTAGCAGAAACATACCATACATTACCCACACACAAACTGACAGTAACGTCTGTAACTGCTTATTATCAGGTTGTTGTCAGCTGCCCCGGTTCATACTTTACCTAAAATAAGTTAAATAGTCATTCGGGACTCTGCCTGGTGTTCGTGAAACTGACAAATACCAAACTTGGTCAGACGAAGTCAAGGCACAAGACGCATAAGCTAGCCGCACGGGCAATGTAAACAAACGGGGTCGGGACGCTGAACAGACCTGCTAACGCCGCTAGCAGCTAACAAAGGAACTGCAATGGAAGTAGCTAGCTAATGATCGACAGCCAGGTAACGATAAAACTGATGACAAGCCAGCTGGAGGAGGTAACAACTAAGTTAACGTTAATCCAGCTGCATTAACCCACGAGTGTAACGCTAATTCAGTGTTAAACACAATAAACCCTGTAAGAGTTACCCGAAGTCATCGTCCATAGATTTGAAGAAGAATTTGTAATTTGGTTTCTTGAGGACATTTTTGAAGTCTGCCAGAGTGACTTTGTCCGCCGGCACCGACAGTTTCACCAGATATGGTGTCTCCTGGTCGTCGAGGTGGTAGATAATTTTGGTCTCCCCCATCTCGGACTGCGGCTAAGGCGAGGCAGGCAGGGTGCATCAAGCCGAGGGCCTGGCAGGCTCCCTCTCGGGCCCCGACTCCCCGTGGCGCTGGCGGCGGCTGTGCCGTGGTCCTCCCGGCTCTCCCTGGCTGACCGACACGCTGCGTAGTCCTGGTACTCTCTTTTCTACGCCAGCTCGCTAATGTGACGCCTGCCTTTCTATTCGAAAAAAAAAAAAGCACCTTGCTCCTCCACAAAGCGTCCTAACACCGACCGAAGATTAGACCGCGTTAGTTCCCGTTTCTGTTAAACTTCCAGTGTGTCGCAAGAAGCGTAGAAATATCTGGAAAACAGTTTGAAAAGGCAGGAAAGATAAACAATCTCAGAAGGGTCGGTTTTCCCTTCTCGCTGGCTGCCAAGCTCGGGTACTTTGTTGCACACGAAACTGCACAAAATCGTCCAGGCCTGTCTCGGAGGGGCGCCACCCACAGGAGAGGAGGAGACTGACAGCTTTCCTGCTGCAGTGCACGCATGAGTCAGCAGAGGCGGTCATACACTCGAGCCCCCTGCAGCCAGTGGGGGCCACCCGATCATATGATGTGGGATTAATGAGATTTGCTAATTTGAAAATAGAAACTTTGAGGAAAAGTCCCCGAGTAACTTAAATCATCCCTTCTCTTTATGAACACTACAGTCACAGGAGGACTACAGCTGAACAAGTTTATTCCATGTAGGGTTTTCTTTTGCAGCAGTTAGCACTGTCGCCTCACAGCAAGAAGGTTGCTGGTTCGAACCTCAGCTGGGGGCTTTCTTTGTGGAGATCCAGTCCAAAAAATATGCACTTTATAGGTTCATTGGTGACTCTGAATGTGAATGTGAGTGTAAATGGTTGTTTGTCTCTATGTGCCCTGTGATGGGCTGGCGACTTGTCCAGGGTGTACCCTGCCTCTCACCCAAAGTCAGCTGGGATAGGCTCCAGCCCCACCATGAAGTGGTTACACATAATGTATGGATACTTCGTATACACTTATTTTTCTTTGACCTATTCCGTACATACATCTGTTCCATGTTTGTCCATCCATACAACATTTTTTTGGGAGGGAGCTTTACCTCATCTGAATGGAGGGTGTTGTATGTATGGATTGTAAAGCCCCCTGAGGTAAATTTGTGATATTGGGCTATATAAGGAAAATTTACTTGACTATTAACTATTTAAACCAGGCATGTAGAGGCCAACTAACTTTCTAGCATGTAGTGCAGCCTATTTGGCACTGCATTACACTTTCTCCACTGGAGGAGCACGTTATCACGTTTTCTTGCACATTGGCCCGTTGTAGAGAACACTTTATCGTGTTTTAATCTAACATAGAGGCATCCAAGAGCCCCACCCACCCTCAACAGGTCTAATCAGACAAAGTGAAAACACCTGTGTTGGTGTTTGTTGTCATCAAGCTTGTTTTTTTCCCCTTTGTGCAAGTCAACGCACATCATTTGAGTTATCTTATCAGTATCAGCATACCATAGCTTATTTTGACAGTTAGGCAATACTAGCGGACTAATTATTGAATCACTCCCAATCACCATTTGGAGGTTTAAAGTCAATGAGCAAGTCTACACAATATCTGCTTCACAATCAGATTAATGGCATGACACAACTACTAACATGTTAATATCTGTTAAATGGAAAATGTAACTTTCATTGCGCTTCAGTTAAATGCTTCTCTCACAGGGTTACATGTTGAAACTATAAAATTATCACTCTTTTAGTGTTCAGTATGAAACAGTCTGAAGTCAAATGTGAATATGTACAGAAACTGCAGTTTATTGAACTGAATTAATGTGATTTCCCATTACAGACACACAGAGTAAATATAACATATTGCTCAATGGACAGTTAGTGAAAGTTTCTTAGACAATCAATCAATGGTGTACAAAATGGAGAGTCTGAAATAGACATGAACTGCCTACTTTTCTTCGGAGAATAAAACATTACTGATATCATCATCATCATCATCATCATCATCATCATCATCTACTTAAATCCTGCCACTCCAGTAGGCGGACGTGACAATATAATATTTTTACGTACAAAAACAAAAAACAAGGAAAAGGGGGTTTGGTCTCTTTCTTTCTCTCTTCTTTTTTTTTTTTTTTCTTAAATAAGCTCTGATGAGCGCTGTGGAGCAGAGCAGTCAGGCACGTCTCAATCATCTAGAAAGTCATCATCAAGGTTAACGTCTGTGGTGTCGATGTCATCCAGCTCCATGTTGTCCAGGTCTACTTCCAGCTCGTCCAGAGTCTTCATACAAGACACACAAAGGAGAATTAGTTTTTACAAGTATTATTTTCTTAAATCATCCAATTATTTCATATCTCACTGTGTATTTTTTCATGGTGACGAGTCCAACCTTGTCTTTTTCTGAGAATGCAGGGATTTCCTCCTCTTCCTCTTCCTCTTCGTCCTCCACTGCAGGAGCAGCAGCGGGTTCAGGCTGTGAAAACGTCACAGCTGCAGCAGCGACAGGAGCTGCAGCCACCGACTCCTCGCTATCTTGTGCCTGCCAGAAAAAGTGAGTGAAATGAAGATTATATTACTGATCCTTGATTCATACTCTATTTACCTTTTGTAAAATCCTGCTAATACAGATTACTGAAGGTACTGCAGGTGATCAAAGCATGCAGATTGAGGCACGACTAGCTGCAAATGTTACATAAATCGGGTTAATATTAGATCAAAGTTGGCTCAACAGAAAATGTTAGATACTGCAGACAAACCTTGGCGACAGAGGGAATGAAGGTTCCTTTGGGCTCGTATCCCTGAGCCTCCTCAAGGATATTCCTGTCTTCGTTGAGCTGAAAGATGTTGGAGTTTGTTAAAATACAACAGAGAGAAATATAGAGATAAAATAGAAATATTGTCTACAGACAACAACAACTGCCTTATTTGTCAATTTAAAACTCACCGTGACAAGAGGATAGTCTGTGGCAGGCCTAGTGGTGCCCAAGCAAGACTCTCTCAGGTAATGCTCAGCTGCAAAGGCTTCTTTCAGCCCCGGGAACAGATTCTCGTATTCTGTAGGGTCTGCCAAGGACTCGGCCGCCTGTAATGAAGATTGAGTGCAATGTGTCATAGTCAAGAAGATATATCCAGATTTTCAAACTTTTGCTGGTTATTTTTCTTCAGTCTTAGATTTTACAGAAATTCCCTGCTGTAGCAATAAACCTGTTAACAGGTAACTGACCTTCTGGTTGACCTTAGCCAAGTTCTCCCTCCACAATTTGACCACACGGGACACCTGACTGGGCAGGTAGGTGCGAGCCAGGAAGGCAGCTTCAGGTAGTCTGTTTGTCCTGATCAGGAGCTCCAAACACTGATCAAGTCTGTGGAGGAAAGTCGATATATAGAACAGTTACCCGGGAGATCAATACATGTCTATTCTCTATTTTGTTCATCACTGTCAGTACTCACTTCCCCTGCAGGAAGTAGGTCATGAAGGCCACATTGTTCTTGCCGTCCCTTTCTGCCCCCTCAGCCAGCTTGCCCACCATAGTGGCGTTACCAGAGGCTGTGGCAAGGAGGAGCAGGCCACCGTAATCCTGCGCGTGGTGCAGGCACTCCTGGGCCAGGCCGAACTGGCACTTACTGATAGCCAGTTCTGCTAGCTGCTTCCACTTCTGCTCCGACTGCAGACAAATATATATAGAGATACACCGTGAGGCTCTGTGAATTCTCAGGCAGTGTTATAAGAAGGGGAAAAGATGTGATATGATATAGAGTTTGTCTCAAAAGCAAACTAGTATGCTCTCACCTCTGCCTCCACAGCCAGCTGGTATGCTATCTTCAACTCTCCCAGCTGCAACGCCAGCTCAAACCTGTGCTCTGGGTCTGTGGACACGGCCAGAGCCTGCTGTTTGAAACCCTGTGGAGACGAAGAAACAAAAACCATCAGCACAAAGTTGAAGTTTAAATGAATTGACAGGTTTTAATTAAATAAAAAGTAAATCCTATGGTGTCTACTCACCTGTTTCTCCAAGAAATGTGCCACCCTGGTACGCTGCTCTTTAGGAATTGTAGGTAGGACCTTGTCAGCCATTCCAAAGTCCCTCCTCATTACGGCAGTCTGGTACTCCAGTACGGAGACCAGCAGGGAGTAGCTGACAATGTTGAGCTCCTTGTCTCCCAGGTACAGACGATCATCTTTCGGTATGTAACCCAGCAGGTACATGGTTCTACAGAGAGAGAAGGCAGGATTCAAATAAACTTTCAGAGCTTAGCTGCTGTTTTTCTAACTTTGAATGAAACTGTAGAGTTTATGGTATTATTGTTTAAGCATGAAGTTTAGAAGCTGCTTGAGAGGTATGCAGTGTTCAGTCTTTAAATATACCATGTACCCACTTAATTTGTATTTGTACCTGTCCAGGTGAGCGATAGTGACGATCTCTCCTCCTACATAGTAGTTGAGTCTGTTAACAGAGCTGGTGTAGATAAAGCAGTCTCCAACCCAGAGTCCAGTCTTCACAATCTCCTGGATCTCTCCCTGGACCTGGACATAAAAAAACAACAACACAAAGATGAATGTAAAGGTCAACGTAAGATATAGTTTTAAAGTGAAGAAACACTCCTCCGTTCTAAATAAAAAAAATTAAGTATGCACTCCTAATAATGTGTCCACATTCACACACCCACCTCGAAGGCATCTTCAATACCATCCTCGGTCACTCCTTCATTATTCTCCTGAGAGGCGGCTACTTTATCTGCCATATAACGCAGAATGAAGAAGGACTCCTCCGTAGCAATGCAGACCAGTTCACCAGAGTCTGACCAGAAGATCTGGACAAATTGTGAATAAGAGGAATAGAGGGTGAAGGAGAGAATGAGATAAAAACAAAGAGTTAGTAAAATGATTGGACAACAGCCTCTGATAAGCTTATAATAAATGTATTTGTTTAAGATCAAGATATAGAGGCACAACTACATTTCTATCATTTGGAAAACAGGATCTATTATGAAAAGTCAGTCTTACGTGTTTGGGCTGGATCTCAATGCGCCGAATCAGCTCTGTGTTCTCCCAGTCATAAAATGCCAGGCCATTCACGGATCTCACCCCAAGCAAGAAACCTCCATAGATCCCTGTAGGAAGGAATAGGTACACACACAGTGAGAAAAACAGTGGGAACTATCCACTTCCAAAACCACAAGTCTACCATACAACAGTGTTCACAGTACCTTCAGCTCCAAAGTCAGGCTTGAAAGATTTCTTTTCTTTGAAGTTTTTGAAGATTTTGACTACACTGTTGCTTTCTCTGATGGCATATCTGTTAAAAAAAAAAGGAGAGCAACAGTTAAATCTCTGATACAAAAGGTATAGAGCAGGGAAGTACCTCACCTATATTAATCCTCTGTTCAAACATCAGACTTACTCAGATGAGTCATGTGCCCAGACAAACTCCTGCGCTGAGCCGAAGCTCTTGTTCCTCAAAGCCATTGCGGTGTAGATGATATACTCTCCATCTCCACACACCACGACAAACCTGGTGCACACAAATAAGAGACAGAGATCTTATTGTAAAATCACCTAAAATTTTTCTACTGAAAACATTTGTGGCGCTCATGTCTGCCAGTTTCTGACAAAATCAGAACCGGTCAAAGTGTCTGGGATGAGAGGACGAAGCATACCTTCCATTGGGGTTATGCTGGATGGTTTGGGGATAAATCTCACAGCTGCCCATGTCTTTGACAGCCAATGGCAGCCTCTCTCCGTCCTTAATCTCAGCATCACCCATGGCCTTCAGGTTGGCTTGCTGTATTTCACTGTGTTTGGCCCAGATGATTTTTCCGTTAGTGTCCATAGACATGGCTGGCTCCTCTCGGCCAACCTGCACAGCAGAGGGAGACAGAGCACAAAGATGAGAGGGAGAGATTTTAGTTTTGGATATTTCTTAAAATATTTCAGCTTCTTTTGTTTTACAGAGTTACAAATGTCATAACAGCAGTTTCTTTATAACTCAATTTCATTTTTCTTTCTTCCGCTCACCTTGATAATGATGCTGCCTTCGTCGTAGCCAAGTGCCACATTGTTGGAGCCCCTGAGGCCGCACACACACCACACTCTCTCCATGCCATAGTTCAGAGTGCTCTCCAGGCGGTAAGTGCTTGAGTGCCAGATGCGAACCGTACCTACAGAGAGGGGAGGTAATGTTGCATTAAGCAATGATCGATGAGGCCACGAGATGAAGTTTTGGTTTGTTGAGGCAAGGATGAGTTGGATTCCTGCCATCCTCACCATCCTCTGATCCAGTGATGATAATTGGCAGCTCTGGGTGGAAACTGACACAAGAGACGTTCTGGGCGTGGCCCTCCAGAGTCTGAACGCAGGTCTTGTTCTACAACACGCAAAGGAAGACGACTGAAGCACTTCTCTACACAATGCTGATGCTGGTGAACAGATGTTCACATAAAATATAACAAAAGAGTATCTTTTGGCAGGATTAGCCTGCTTTAGCGTTTGTTAGCTCCATGATCAATGTCCTGCAGCTTATTTTCACCTTCCTACAAAGATGACAAAGTGAATGGTTGGCTTTCTAACCTGGTAGTCCCAGATCTTGACTTGGCGATCATCAGCCCCTGAGATGAGGTAGGGCTTGTCTCCTCCACTGTAGTAGTCAATGCAATTGACTCCTTTCTCGTGACCCTCCAAAGTGAAATTGGGAGACGAAGAGCCAAGCTGCCAGACCTAAAACACCCCAGAGGACATAACAGGGAATCACTGAATGCGCTGCAGAGACCTTTTTTATAGCAGCCAATGACAAGATAAAATTAGCAGCAGTAAAAGTGACAACGGCAACAGCAAGCTGTCTCTACCTTAATCGTTCTGTCCAGGGAGGCACTGGCAAACTGGTTGTTGTCCTTGGGGTTGATGACAATCTGCATGACATAGTGAGTGTGACCCTCAAACACCTGGCTGCACGACCACTTCTTCTCCCAGTCCCACAGTTTGATCAACATGTCATCTGCGCAGAAACAGAAATGCACGTGTGAATGCAAAAAAAAATACATGCGCATTTGCGGACACTGGTTTTGAGACATGTGAGAAGTTTGTGATGAATAAATTATAAGAGTCTAGTATGCTACCAATCAAAACATCATGGGTTTATTAGCGTACCACTGCTGGTGAGGATGTAGGGCTGGGTCGGGTGGACTGCAATGCAACGGATGTAGTCAGAATGGGCCTCAAACATGTGGACCCGCTCCAAGGTGTTGTAGTTGAACACACGGATCTGCATGTCATCCTGTGCAGGGAGGAAGAAAGGAAGAAAATGATGAGCTGAACGTTCAATAGGTAAATAAACATACATACTTACATAACAATTAAACCACACCAAATTAAACACTGTTAAACTCTTTATACGACTAGTTTGCAAAGCTGCTAGTGTTATGGATGACAGACAACTGGAAGAGTCATGATCCCAACACAAACAACAGGATGTGACGTACCGCTCCTGTGATGACCCAGTTCTTCCTTGCCACAAACTTAGAAGCTCTGACAGGGAGGTCGCACACTTCAAAAGTCTTGACGAGAGTCTGGGAAAAAAAAGACCATTGTTGACTTGGTTGTGGTTTGCTGCATCATTACTGCTTACGTGTGTTTATCAATACATTATTTGGTTATAAAGGAGCATATTGAAGCACGGATGTTTACCTCTCTCACTGTTTCTATATTGTGTGGTATAACTTTGTATGTGTGGCCCATTGATTTGTGATCATACCTGTGTTTCGTGGTTCCACACACAGACGCTGCCATTGTACAGACTGGCCAGCATCCATGGCTCAGTTGGGTGAAGGTCCACACTCTTCACACGGTCTGACCTGGCTGTCAGCCTCCGCTTAATGTCCAGCCTCAGAGGCTGAAAGGACAGAGGACATCAGTGTCTTTTCCTGTGCTGTTCAAACCCTCATTATCAGTTACTTTACATGGACATTTAACGGCTTGTGAAACACTGTAGCGTCAATGTAAAAACCCGGAATAGTAACACAGGTAGCATGCTAACATTGAGCCTAATACATTTCAGCGGTTTCCATAATCACACACTCATTCTTCCTGTAATAACTCATTCGATAACTTACTCAAAGCAGCTGTAAGCACATACAAAGACTGTGAGCAGCCACGGTTAGAAATGTTTAAAGCCGTTAGCTCGCATGCTAACTCAAGCTAGCTCGCCGCTAAGCTATTCATAAGGATGATGCATTATTGACAGTGCTTAACTGTCCATTTAAAAGATGAATCGCCTGACATGTACGGGAACAAAACACACAGTGAACTATTTTAAATGTCTCTTACCATGTTTTATCCCTGTGTTGTCGCAATAAAATCAGATAAATGTGTTGTGGACAGTTGAAATCCGGGTGCTAATGCTGCGACTTCAGTGAACGGAGCACTGGTTACTGACGTGGAAGTTCCTGAAACGCAATCTCGCGAGAGCTGCGCTCAGGGAGTGGTGACGTGACATGAAGGTCGGTCGGTCAGCAGCGTGTCTGCCACGGTGACAGGAAAAGACAACCTGCCCAGTTTGTTGTCAACTGTGGTTAGAAGATAAGTTGAGATATCATTATAAGCAGATATTCACTAATTTGATATATTTCATACTTGTCTGGGATGTACTGAGCAGTGAATAAAACCTGTTCACCATTTTGTCATTATAGTTACCTGAAACTAAAGTTTTATGACACTATGGTGGCATCTGCTATATTCTATGCAGTCATGTGCTGGGGAGGGAGAAGCACACAGAGAGAGACTCAAACTGGTCTAAAGGTCAAGCTCTGTCCTGGACTGCTCCCTAGACTCCACAGAGGAAGTGGGGAAGATGAGGACATCCATCATGAACAACTCCTCTCACCTCCTGCATGAGACTGTGGAGATCTTAAGCAGCTCCTTCAGCAACAGACTGCTTGTCCCACCATGTAAGAAGGAGCACTACCACAGATCCTTCATTCCAACAGCTGTCAGACTCTTTTGTCTTTTGTAACTTAATGTGCCACTGTTAAATTACTTAATTACTTTTTCCTGTGTTAATTATATTTACTGTTATATAGAGATATATATGTGTAGAATACAAATGATTCAACGTGCATATCTGTATACTTGAAAGGTGTATATACTGTTTATAACTTTTTATTTATTATATTTATTTTATTTCTATTTTGAGCATATCCTTTATATATGAGTATGATTTGAGTATGAGTTTGATTTTCTTATACACCTTGTGTATGTGAGCTGCTGTAACAAGTGAATTCCTCCAGTGTGAGATCATTAAAGTCTATCTTATCTTATCTTATCTTATCTTATCTTATTAGGAAAATTACGTTCTAAGTCTGTTTAAATAGATCTAATCCAAGTCTTTAGATTGTGTTTTGTCCTTCTTATCTTATCTTATATTACCGGCATATCTTGCTGTGCTGAGTGAAGTTTAATGCCATTAATGTTATTGTGATATTATTAGATGTCATCTCATCTTATCTCCAACATACTGCCATATTTTTCCAGCAGATGGCGATGTTTATGTGTACCTGATAAAACAATGTGAAAATTAAAACTCTTCTAAAAATAAGTGCATTTTTCTTTTGTGCCACACAAGCATGCCGTTACACTCTCAAGAAGTATGTTCAATCATGTTAATTACAAGTTGTTTTAGAATGAATAATAATGATTCATAATATTAACAGGTTTGTCTCTCAACACAGTATGTTACAAAGCACCTTTATTCAGTTTGTTCATAAGTTTGAGAAAACATGTCATTGAGGAGCAAACAAATTAAATGAAAACAAAAACAGATATTTTGCTGTTTACTCTTTTTTCTTGAACACTTGAAGACAAACTACATCTTCACACGTCAGCTCCTGTGAGAGAAAATTAAATCTGTTAATATCGTTCAGCAGAGTGATGATTATTAAGAAATTAAGGGCAATATCTGTGTTAAAATTGTCCTTACCATACTTTACAATCACATCAGCACATCACGTTCACAAAAATCTAATTATCATGACAGATACTGTCAACCCACCAGGTACAGTTTATCTCCTTCGATCCAGTGTTTCCAGCCACGGTTGGCCTTCTCTCCTTTCTGAGTGCACACCAGCTTGTCGCCCTCCCAGATCACCAGACTCTATAATACAACATTTAGTGTGTTCATTAAACAAATTACATTGTGTTAAGGAATTTCCTCTACTGACATGCCTCCCACTAAAATTGCCTGCCTCTACCTCTTACATAACTACCCTTACCACTCACAGGCTCAAGTTTATAACCTGATGGTTACTGCTGCCATGAAGATGTCAATTTCCGTCATGTGGATGTGCAATTACACTTAATGAAACCAGCTTTTAGTGTGAGCTAATTGTATTTGCTCTTATTTTGGCATAAAAATTTAATAAATATATTAGTCAGTGTGACTATTGTCACTAATACATTATGATCTCTCAGAATTATACAGTAATTAAGCACTATAAATAAATAAAAAACACTTTGATATATTGTATGAGATTCCACAAAACTTAAAAAAGGCAATGCTTTAATTTTTTTCCCTCACCTCAAGTTATATCATAAATTCAATAAGAAATTAATCTAATTTACTCTCACATTTCCTATTTCCTATTTTCCCTGTGGCTTGTCATTTTGTGTAGCAAAAACTGGAAATCAGTGCTACTATGAGAGACTTATTTCACTCATTATTATTGTTGTAATTTTTATTTTTGCTATTATTATTATTATTATTATTATTGCTGTGATTATTGTATCTGTATCCCTTGACTTTTTTTTTTTTGTCTTTCTTTGTCTTTTTTTGTCTTCTTTCCATTGACATTCAAAGTAACAGTGCATCACTGCTTATCTCTCTCTCTCTCTCTGAACCACAGACGAATCTTTGCCCTGGACTCACTTAGATAACGCCAACCTCATTATCGTAAAAGCAATGAGGAAAATGGGAAATATCGACTCGTGTCACATCAAGGACTCCATATTTATATGTCAACCCACCTTGATATTTCTGTTGTCTAGTCCCTTGGTGTACTCATCAAACTCAACCCCTACAGTGAAGGAGTGCTCATAATTCCTTAACGTGCTCAGTGTTTTGAAGTTGAACTTGTCTCCATCTTGGGCTACCACTTTGGTTTGAGACAGGGAGATGGCAATTTTCCTTGTAGCAAAATCAATATCTAGGGCCAGAATAAAGAGATGATTATACACACATACAGCAACCAAACTACATTAATTATATTTTTACAGGAATAGATGAGGTTATGCTTAACTCAGTTCTTTGTGAAGTCTACTTTTTTCTGTCAAATATCAGGTCTTGATTTCTATCCATGACCCTCCAAAAATGTGCTTGATTTTTAAATAAGAATAACTTATTTGACATCAAATCTGTGGTGCATTGCATTACTTTTATCTTATAGTGAATGGTAGCACAAAGACAGAAACACTCAGAAAGATTGAGATAGCATAAAATTGGATGATTTTGTTACTTTACAACCTGTCACATCACCCTGTAACATGACTTTAACACATAAAACAAGACATCTCAGACAAAAAAGTAAACCCACCAAAATTAAAAGTTTCTTACTCAGCACTTTCAAATAATCTTCAAATTTCTCACTGGTTTCCAGTATCCATTTCCCATTGAAGTCTGCAGGCATGGTGGCAGCTGGTGATACTGTTGTGTGTAGACTTTAGACAGTGGAAGGAGGGGGAAGGTGCAGGGAGCTCACAACCTCCTGCTTTTATTTAAGTCAGGGGCCATGAGGGCAGAAAACTATTGATAAGTGAGTTTATAGCTTGAAGGCGATTGGCAGGGGCAGTTGTTTTGGACGGGGAGGGGGAAGATTCACCCTTTTCTTTCAGCCTTTAAACGGTCATTGGGGGAGGTTGTGAAGAACATATATTAGGGTGCACACACACACACACACATACATACATACCACTATGCTCTCCTATATGCACTTTTACATACATTCAGACACTACAGTGATGGTCAGTGTACAATGTACAGACAGGAGAAAGTATTTTGTAACATCTGCGAACAGTATGTGCTCTTTATCTTGTGCTGTGGCAAGTTCAAATACTAAAACAGAATACCTGAACTTTGAGCATGAGGGTTAATAAAGTTCAACTGGTCTAGCAGAAAAAAAAATAAAAAAAAATCAGCATTTATGACTAATTTCAAATTTCTTAAGTGTAAGTAATTTCTGTCTGCCTCAAAAAAATTCAATCAACTAGTTTAAAATGATCTTGAATTGAAAAAATTAAAAGTATAATGTTTTAATCCTCGTGTTTTTCATCATATCAATTCCATTTTTTTGATGCTATTTATGGCTGGCATTTATTCTGTTATTGCCAATAAATGTATTTACACTCAGTGCATTACATTTCTACATGGTAGTTTGCATTGTCAGTGGCAGAGTCCGCCACTTCCACATTCAGATGAAGTAGGCTGCATGGGAAACTATGCATGTAACTCCTCAAAGTGCTATTCCTGCTCCCAGTGATCAATAAACTGGTCATTTTTAATGGAAGTCTGGGACTTGCATTATAGAAATATTCTTAGCATTTCCAACCAGTAACCACAGGTGTTGCAAAATCAACCCAGACTAAATTTTTATAGATTACAACTTTAACTATCAGACACAAGATGTCACCTACTTTACTCAAAAGTCCATTCTTAGTGTACAGTATTTGAGCTGAAGGTTTCAAGTTTCCTTATCTTGCATATAAGTTGCATTTTGAACCCTGATTGGCTTGCAAACTAATTGTGATGTCACAAAATCATGCTCTTACTTATATGTCTTACACTCACATGTAAGGTGAGCAAAGAGAGTCTTTCCGCCTTCAGCAGATGAAAGTAAAAACAGTCTCCAAACTCTGCACATCCATCATTTTGCACAGTGAAGGTCAAACACCTGAGGTAAGTAACAATAACAGCAGGGGGGAGGGACTCGAAAATGAAGCCATGTATGAGAATCCTACCTTGTATTGAGCTGTCGTCTGTTGATCAAATGGGAGTTGAGTAACAGACTTTCAGTCAGACAACTCATGCATTTAGTAGAATCGTTTTTATTGAGAATAAATGCAAATTCAGAATTTACTCTGGCGCCAGACTCTGTTTCAACCCCTCCCTGGGAGCATATATTTTTTAACCAGCCAAAGCAAGAGCAGGGAAAGATCAATAACACCCCCCTGGGGAACCATAAATAAACAGTACCTGCAGGTAGACGCAGGGGTGATGGTGGGGTGTGAATGCACAAGAAACACCACGAGACAGAACAGCAGGGCGAGCAGCGACAGTAGCTTATATAGACTGCCCAATTGGTAACGGCACTGCACAAAGAGAGCTGACAGATGAGCTGATTCAGAGCACTGTGTGCCCCGAGTTGTCTAGCTGAAGCTCTGCAGGCGTCACTTCACTCACTGAAATTCTCAAGTAGAGGCTTTCACATCCCAGCGCTTTCAGATAAAAGAAGCTTCCAACACCTGATCTGTTGGCCTGTGAAGCTTCAGTAAATAAAAATAAATTCAAAGTTTGTCACTGAAATGCCTTTTCCAACAAGTCTAATTAAGAAGAAAAAGGACAAAACGACAGGTCAGTCACTCAGAAAAAGACAAATAACATTATTGAGCACTGTTTACTTTATTGATTCATTCATTTTACTATCAATTACTCAGTCCCAAAAGAACTGGGAGGGATAAATACGCACATCATAACTTATATCCATTATGGAGACTAACCATCAGTAGTTTACAGCCCTAAAACACTCTCAGATTTCCATCTTTTTCCATCCACAGCAATAATTCAGAGCACTAAAATGAGATTAAACATTTTAATTTCTTATATTACTGTTCTCTTCTCTTCACTGCATCCACTGTCTCACCCATCAGATCAGCTACACCTACATTAGCAGTATGCATGTGTCCATCACATCTAAACCTGTTAATCAAAAGGGTACCCACACTGAGACAGATATACAATATTACATTGTGTGATGTTACATGGTAAACACACTGACCTGAGCCTCACTGTACAGACTTATAATGTATATATATATATATAACTTGAATTTGCTTCAGCAAATGCCAAAATGTGATGGTTGGCAAAAAATAGTATTTGTAATAGATAAATACATAAAAGATTAGTAGATGGACCCAAATAGAGACGAATGCATGGACCAAAGGGAAGTTGGATGGCGTGTCAGAAGCATCGGATGTGTCTGATGTGTCTCTGTGAGCCAGTGTCAGCTGGAGGCACAATTTCATTCAATTAGAGCCATCTTAGGTCTTCTTGAAAACCTGCTGGCAAACAACTCCTCCAGCTCTCAGCTCCTGCAGAGGACAAAACACAATTTAAAGTCTTAGGTTGTCAGATTGATGTGAACAGACTAAGAATTTAATTTTGCCTAATATGAAGAGGAGGATGACATGATCATAAACCCTACTCTCTTCCCTAAATTGTACAACCACAGAAAAAAGTTGTCTGATTTAGCAACAACATATTCTTGTAGCGTCCACTTTGAAAACTATTTTCTGCCACCAGAGGCCACTGTTGCTTTACATTTAAACCCTCTTGCAGCTCTCTGGAACTGCCATCTAATAACTAATTTCATGGCTGCTGATTGAAAACATCTGCTGGCATCACTTAAACCAAATAATTTGGCAGATTATTTTTGCTTAGCTTTGATAGCAGTAATCATAGAGAGGGAAATCTGATAATGCTGAGCTAATGTAAATGGTAATGTGCTAGTCATTACTTTAAAGCCTTTTCAGATGCTAATGCTTTCATTACAGGCCACAGTGGGCCACACCGTGTATTTCACAGAGGAGATGTTAAAAAAAAAAAAGTTAATGAAGTCCTTCAAACAGACGTTAGATTGGAAAAGCCAAGATAATAAAAGGCAGAGGCTGGTGCTGATATGTGCTCGATCACCAGAAGATGAGATAAATGAGAATCTGTTTGGCTTTTAATTTCAAAATATATACAAGTTTAAATTTTCTGTTTGATCTGGAGGGAACACTTGAGAATCAAAATATGTAAGTCTTTATTTTTTCCCTTAAAACAGTAACTTTGCTTCCATACGCAGAAATAGTTTGATTTGTTTGGCAAAAGCCACACATTTAATAACCATAAAAACTCACAAGCTGTTTTCCCAGTGTGCATGCACCTCACACAGCATATATGTAAATGCAACTTCTGTTGGAGGTAGTGGACCAATTCACGAGTCACACATAAAAATATATGCACCACACATACAGCGCTGAGAGGCATTTGGGGTTTGGATTAAAGTGTCCAAATTGCATATATTAATATTTATGGCAGGAGTCGATGTTTTCTCACCAGATGAAGCTCATCTCCGTTCACCCAGTGGGTCCAGCCTCTTCCTTCAATCTCTCCCTTCTGCACACACACCAGCTTGTCTCCCTCCCAGGTGATAGTGGTCTGCATGAGGTCACAGGTCAGGGAAAAAATATGGTCGTAAATAAATAGAATTGATAGATTTAAACACATAAATGCTGAATAAGAGGCCCACTCTCCTCCCCCACCTTAAAAATAATTATTCTGATCATATCTGCACATAGAGACACACGTGGCACTTTCTCTGAGCCACCTTTCAAACAGCTTATAGCTTATCTATAATCAACACACATAAAAGGTTTTTCAAGGGGGACCACAGATAATCTCTGATCCTATTTAGTATTCACGGACGCAATCTGATTAAATAAATGTGAATCTTGACTCTTCCCTGTCTTTTTCCACAGTATCTGGTATCAGTCTTCATTACATCAGTTCATTGACAAGAGTGAAAAGTTTGAGAAAAGTTTTGGAAGTACGTGGAAAGTTTTGTATAAAATGGACAAGTCTCACTACTCCATATGCTTGTTATAATCTGGAGGGGTGCCACCAAGAAAAGTCAGTTTATACATTTCACAGGTTTTGCACCAATGGGAGATGTGTTAACGGCACAGCTCCCCTTACCTGCAGCAATGCACTTGTAAAAAGTGTTTTAGCAGTGGCTTCTCAAATGTTTAATGCAAAATGTATTAAATCTCCAAATACTCGCCATGCATTTCCTATCATCCACACCAGACAGATCCTCCTCGAACTCTTTGCCTACATAGAAGTCCATGTTGTAGTTTTTGAAGGTGCTGAGGGTTTTGATGATTATGTGGTCTCCGTCGTGGGTGATGTCCTTGTCAGGCTTCAACAAGGTGGCGATTTTCCTGATGGCAACATTTACATCTGCAACAGGTCGCCAGGGAAGGTGCAAATAAACAGGAGAGAAGGACCATGAGAAGCAGGGAATTGAAGTGGATTTATACAGTTTCAGACACATACATATATGTTATTATTGTACTGATACAGTGTTAGATCTGAATCAAAATACTAGATGGCTGCAATCTCACTTTATCACAGTTGAAACATTAGGATTTTTATGAATAATAGAGGATTATTTATGGTTAATAATGTCAACTGTAATATCAAAGCTCGATATTTGTGATCTAATGATGATATGTTTTCTCCCATGCCTTTACCAGGCCATTGTACCCTGCTACTCTCAACTCACCAAGGGCCTTTAGGTACTCCTCGAAGTTGTCGTTGGAAATCATTTTCCAATATCCATTCAAATCAGCTGGCATGTTGGCTCTTTCTCTGCTGGTTTCCTTACTTCCAGTGAACGAGGAGGTCTGCTGTGGACGGCTACTTGTGACAGAGTGCAGAACCTGCTGTCAAAAAGCCTCAATTTGAACCAAACACGCTTTAATCCGATTATCTGCGTGGGTTCTTTCTTTTTTTCTGGAAAATGTATGCACCTCCCACTTCCCTCCCCTCAATCCTCACCACACTTTGCTTACACGTTGTATGCTGTGAAAGTGCGGCATGCATACATAATGTAGGAAACACTTGTTTGCTTTATGTTGGAGTGCTTACTCCACCTAGGTGGGATTAGGATAAATACACTTCCTTTATTAATCGACACAGGCTCACCATGGCATTCCACGTGTAGCAGATTTGGCCTGGATGTGTTGTATAAGATGAAGCTGTTTTAATCATCAGGGTTCTAATCACAATGCAGGGCCATCAACAATCAGCTTAATGCAGTAAAATCACACAAATATCTATCAAAACACTGATCAGTCTGTGAATGTGGCTGAATGGAGCATGCAGTGTGGATAATATTCACAGTACAAAAGCAGAATCACCTGAGCTTCAAATTATCCAAATGGAACAATTAAACGTAGCACAATAGGACTGTCACATCTTTTGTCTCGCTTAAATAACTCAATTAATTTGATAATCTCTTCTTTTGGGCCAGCTGCAGCTAACCCGCTGTCTAAATCCTTTACTGACTGGAACACAGACAAAGACACACACACACACACATCATCTTTCAAAGGATGCCAGTTAGTATCATTCACAGTGGCGCTTTCAGCCATTGGCCTCAGTGAGAAAATACCTCCTGTAGCTGAGCAACTGTCAGGATTACTTTAAATCCTTTGGTGGAAAAAAATACAAGCCTTGCAGACACTGAGTGCGGATGATAAAGAGGAAAGTGAATAGATCCGCAATAAATTGCAGTTGGGACGCTGCTGCTGAGTAGAAACACCAAAATAATCTGAGAAGAAATTAAAAATACGATCCAGCTTATATTGTTACAATTAAAAACATACACATGGGGCGATCCTGGTAGCCTATAGAGGTTAAGTTGCACATTATCTAATATAAACAATATATGCATACATTAATAAAGGATTTAATATTTCTCCCTTTAAGACCTTTAAACATTGTTTAATAAATAAAATGTACAGGAAGTAACTGAGCAGGTTACTTTTTAAAAAAATATGAAAACATTTTAATGGTGATTTGCACCTGAAACTTTTTCACCGCTGTCTTTAATGACGTGATTTTGTTTGGGTGTCTTGTCTACTCTCTGAAAAGATTGTATCAATTTAATATGATTACATTTTCAATCTCTTTTGGTCTCATTTTTTAATGTATTTTAATGGCAGACGCCGAATGCCTGTTTCTGTTTTGATAAAGATGGGTAGACTATGAAAGGAGGAGGATAATGCAATAACAGTCTTTATAATTTTATCCCTGACAAAGTCTGATATGTTGTATTTTTATAAATATATTGGATCGTTGTCAATAAATTAAAGTCTATTGATGTAGCCTATTGAACAAACTTTCCTTTTGGTGTTTCTGTGGGTGGGAGTTGAGTTGCTGGGGGATCTTGGATCTTGTTAATTTATATGGCTAGATGGAAAAAAGACCAGGCAGATAAAAAATACTTTAAACATAAAGTTTTTTATTTCAATCTATCCATCTCTGCAAAACTACATAGGATGAAAACAAACAAATGTACATTCACACTATGGCACAAAGATGAGGCTCAGTATTTGCAACAGTTCATGTGTATGATTCAAAAGACAGTGCAGCACTGCGTACATGCTTCTGACTGAAAATAAGTGGAAACATTTTGGCCAAGTGGTGTTTCTTTGTAGACATCTGCAGGTTATGCAATCCTCTATCTCACTGCAGTCCAGTGAAAGCTAACAGAGCTTCCAGTCCCTGAAGAGAAGCACTGATCTGTGAGTGAATTCACACTTCAGGGGCTCCCATGTTCAGCTTAATGCTGCCGCCTTCCATCTATCAGTCATCCAGACTCTTCACAGGCTGTTGTGCCTGTTTGGCAAGCGGCCTCAGAACCGTGCCCTCGTTTCTCCTCTCGCTGTCCTCCGTGTAGAGGTTGTGCTGGTGAATATATTCTATCACAGAGTCTGGGATCAGGTATTTCACGCTCAGCCCCCGTCTCAGAGCCCGGCGGACCTCGGTGGCGCTCATCTCATTCTTTACCCATTCCCTCACCAGGAAAATGTTTTGACTGTGGCGGGAGAGTGTGTCAGACTCGTGCACGGCTCGCTCGGGCTCAAGCCCCCCTCGGCTGACGCAGATGAAGCCAAAACGCCCGGCCACTTCCTCCACGTGGTCGTCCCGCCACAGCCCAGGGACCTTGAAGGTGTTGAGGAAATCAGCACCACACAGGAGCTTCAGCTGGGGACTGGGACCTGAGGGGAGATAGTGAAGAGAAAGACTTTTACTTCTTTACTAACCAAACTATCTCTGAATATTTACCATAAAAACGATAAAACAATAAAATGTGGTATCACATTGGCTACATATAAACAGGTTGTGATGTCTGTCATTTTGAAGCTTCCTAAAGATGAGAGAAGAGTTGATATGCAGTGAGGAGGCAGATATGATTCACTCTGAGTCTAAAAAATATCCATGATTAATAATTCTGTGATGTGAAAAATGCCTCATAAAATGAGCTTGCCTCAACTCAGACCTCTGAAACCGTTTAATCTTCAAAATGTATTCACTCATCAGTCACTGGTACAATTTTGATTTTCTCCTGTCTCGGCTCTGGCATCAGCGGATTCCTTCAAATGATTTTACCCAGAAATAGATATTCAGTGATTCGTCTGTTCACTATATCAGTGATATTTCAGCTCAGTGTTGTTTTCTGAGCAATCCTGATGGAGATAGAGTAAGATAATCCTTAAGTGTTGCTAGTTTTGAATACATGGAAACAGTCCAGTGGGTGTTTGCCAGCTGGCTAGTCCAGAATCAAGCTAAAAAAACTGGCTAAGCGCCACAGAGTGCCCTTACTATTGAGAAGCAGGAATCAAAAACAGGAGGCATTGATGATTAGAACATCCAAGAACAAGTAAGTGAGTAACATTTTGAAACAAACAAACAAAAAAAAAAATCAGAACATGACTAAAACTGACTTACCACTTCTATAAATCACACAACTTATATATTTATAGGGCTAAAGGCTTAAGTAAATCAAAACAACACCAAAAACTCAAACTGAATTTGCGAGTGGTTTTGAGAAGACTAAATAAAGTTAAAGCAAAAAGGGGAAGCAACAGAGCAAACAAGTGTAAGACTTTTTTCCCAAAAAATATGCAAAGAAAATATGTAATTTATTGTTTTTGTGTAAAAATCAGTAGGGTCCAGAAAAATGTACTGATTGGCTAGCTTCTAGTTATACAACAACCATGATGTTCACATGTTATAGCTGTGTATTTGTGATTTAGTTTCTCCTTGCAACACACACACACACACACACACACACACACACACACACACACACACACACAAATCCCAAAAGTATTAAAACTATCCCTAATACTCTTCAACCATTAGGCTTCTACTTTACACATGTTAAGCACAGGCACATTATGTGGGATTGATCTAAATCCTTGGCCCCAGCTCTGTTAGAGGGCTTGTTAAAGATAATGAGATAAAGTAATTCGCTGAAAAAATATTGTATCAAGCACTGCATGCTTTGTTCAGGGGAAGAATACAGAACACATTTTTATGTAGGCTCTAATCCCAAAAAGAATATGTGAGGGTGTGCTTAGGCAGAGCGATGCTAATATTAGCATGCCAACATGGTCACAATCACACTGTTGAAGTTGAGCAGGTATATTTACCTTGTGCACCACCTAAATTAGCTAATTTTCAATAAATATTGGAATGTCATTAGTAGCAGTTATCTGGTCATAACCTCATGACCTGCTGGTAGTGCCAAGGTTCATTCTCTGGGGACCATGAAGATAGGAAAATTATATATTTAGCTTATTCAACATTTCTGTCTCAAAATGAGAAGAATTCACTGCCAATGCCAAGAATTACAGCCAATTATAAAGTGCCTAAAAACAGCTAGTGGTCAAGAGCTGATCCCAAGTTCACAACAATAAGAGGTTCTTACTTGAGAGGGGTGTGGTGGAGTCCACGTGTGTTCCCGTTCTCTGCTCAAACTCCTCCAGAATACGGCCATAATGATACCTGCCCAACAACCAAAGTCATGTTAGAACGACGTGACGTGTTTCATTACGTTTATATGCATACATTCATCATTTAACTTACTTTGCTTATGCAACATGTTTTTCAATCTAACGGCAATTATCAAACTGAACTGTGTTAGAAAAAAGACAAACGTCTATGAGTCACAGAGGAACTTGTAAAACTTTACTGTTTGCAAGTAAAGCCTCTTAAAGACTAGTACATTTGCGTGTGTGTGTTGGAGTGATGTGATGCATGACGTGGCCTGCTCTGGACAACAGGCCACTTCATTCCTTGATCAGCAGCCGTGTTGCGCAAACGCTGCTTAGAGACGACCAGCTTGGGGGTGGAGGGTGGTGTTAACTCATGAGGGGATTTGTGAGAAATGCAGAGTGCCGGAGATGGAGAGTGAATAAACCGGAGGAAGTTCAATGAAGCAAGTGTAAAAGACATTTTTAAAATCAGCCTAAATGCCATACATGACATACAGTAGGTGTGTGCACTAATTTAGTGCGAGGTACATTTTTTTTCATTAGATTATAAATTCCCTTTGGCCAAACTGCAGAAATAAATTTCATATTTGGGGCACAGTAAACTTCTGCGGCCCATTACACAGACATCCTTTATTCACATCACCTATGCTCGCCTCTCTTCACACATATTCATGTCCCAGACAGGCTTTTGGAACTACAGAGTTTCTCGACCAGTGAATTTAACAGCCCATGCCCCTTATTTCACCTCATGAAAAACCCAGAACTGACATGAGTCCAACCTAGTCTGGCAGCTCCCAAGAGACCAGAACCTGTAATTTAGGCTCAGGGAACCTGGTAACACTTTGTTACATAAGCAGTTGAAGCTGGCATGCAGCACGGCAGCCGGAGGAGTAGCAGAGGAGAGTACATCCCTGTAAACTCTGCTGCAGTAAAACTAGGACGTGTCAGAAAAGAGAAACTATTTCTCTTATATCCCATCAAGGATGAAGGAGGATGTAACAGGAGACAGTAAAAGCTAATGGAAACAGAGAGCACACTCTGGGACTAAGATGTGCTTGGCCCAAAAGATATTTTATTTTTTATCTCATTCAAAGGGAAAGTTCAGGATGTAATAATTAAAGTTTCAAGTGCTCTAAAACAGATATAAAACTGAAGAAATGTTGATATTAACATTCCACATTCTTTGACTAGCTGCACACAAAATATACTTTTACAATGTCTGGTCACACAAAGCCGTAGCCTTTTTTCTGTACTCTGCACAAATGACATTTTGTGAAGTAAATCTCCTCTCTGATAAACCACTGGAGCGACGATGGATGGACAGGGAATTACTTACTGTACTATAAATATCTATCCATGTCACCATGGATGTAATAAGTGATGTACTTTGACAACAGGTGACAGGCAGCACAGAGGGACATTATCCTACTTGGACCATCTCTCCTTTAAACTCTGCTGTTGCTGTGAACGTGTTTTATACCTCATGGTGACCACAGTCTCTGTCCAGTCTGGCTGCTGGCTCTCCCATTCATCAACCGTGACCCAGTCAGAGCTCTGGAGCGCCAGCTTTGCCATAGCAATGCGGTGCTTTGCCAGTACGAGGCCTTGCTTTCCATAGCCGTCACTCACTGGAGACACGATGCCACCCACCACCTGGTACTGGCCTGAAGGGAGACAAGATTAATACAGTTTTTCTGGGTCATGACAGCCGATACAGAAATGGAATATAAATGAGCAGTAATCTCTACGAGATACTGACGCTAATATTATTACTGCTTTGTCAGATCGCACAGTTGAGAACAAATGCTTCAACTGATCTTTTTAAAACAGGGTGAAGACGTTTGATCATGACATTAAGTATCAAACTATGTCATAATTTATGATGAGTAATTAATTTGAAGGGTTTAAATCTGCCTTACAATCATTTTGATAGAAGAATACAGAAGCAAATTCTGCTAATTCTATTTAAAAAAAACATGTATTTGCACAAACATTCAGCAAAAACAGCTCATGTGTCCTGCTTTAAGTAATTTTCTGGTTACCCTCAAATTAGTCACCTGATGTCTTTTCAAACGGAAACTATAAGAGCATTATTTGTCCCTGCCCGCTTACATGCTGCACATAAAGCATCTTAGAGAGCGCTGACTCAGGACCAGTATAACTTTAAGTATAATGATGTCGTTATGACCATGTGACCAGGCCAATATTCTTATTAAGAGCAGCTTTAGGGGTAAATGGGCCTGGGTTTACATAAGGAGACTGTGTCTGCTGACACGGCTGTTACACAGGGCGGTGTGGCAGCACATGTTAAGACACACAACCTAAGGTTTTCATTCACACATTAAGAGGACGACAAGGAGTGCAACTTAGGTCTCTGCAGCCTCAGAAATACTTACTGATGTAACTGTTCATCTTTGTTGGTTCTTCCTGTTGTCTATAGTTCAACAAATACACAAGAAAGTGGGGATGTTTTCAGCAGCATTAATCGATATTTGGGCCACTTGGGGGGCTAGGACTCTACAACAAGCTGAAAACAAAGCCCTGTTATTGTCGTATAAAGTTTTTACAGATAATGTATTAGCAAAGAGCCTGTTTTCACATCAGGAAGACAGAAGCGGCAGCATTAGCATTCATTCGGAGTTGTGTTTATAGCAACCTGATATATGAGTCCAATATTCATTCTCCTTTGAACTCTTGGATTCAACCAACTCCTGAGACAAATATCTGCATGTTTAGCTTGCTAGTTGTTAAACTTTGTATGTCTGCTGTTTGGTGCTGGATAGATAAGAGATAGACAGTAGGTTTATCAGGGTTTGTCTGCTGGAAACAGCGGCCTGCTGCTGCTACTGCTGCTGGAAATGAGGCTGATGAGAGCGGTGGAAGCAAACTGTAAATTCTGTAGACCATAAAAGAAAAACAATGACCTAAAGTTTAAAAAGTGCCGCAGAGCTGGGTCATAATTCTCTATAGGTTAATCACTGTGAGCAACCTCTCTCTCGATATACACATAGTCAGTTGATTCATCTTACTGAATAAAAAAAAAGAATATTAATTGGTGGCCATTATCTAGGAGCTTTTACAGCGACTGCCTTGACCCTGAGGGTTATCCATAAAGTCGAATAAAAGACACAAATGATTAGCAGACACAGTGTCTGTGATGAGGTTCTGACCTGTGCTGTGCATGTGGTCTCTGGCCAGCTCAAATAGCCTCATGTGCTGGTTGGTGATGGGATTAAAGGAACCGCAAGCGAGCAAAACTAGTGGAACACGGCAGGTAGCCATCTTGGTTTACCCCCTCACACCGCTGTCAAACGAACCTTGGAGGAAAGCAGAGGAAAGAGTTATTAACACTGTGGGATTCACATGACGGGTGTCAGAAGAGTGAGAATCCTCTTCTAGAACATTACAAGATGCTGTGCAGAAAGATTAAGATTGTATATATCTAAAAGTCAGCACCTGTCATGTTCTAACATTATGCAGAGGTTCGCCTTAGTTGCATTAACCTTAACAAACAATTTATAATTTACTGGGAGTTTGTACTTGCAATGTATGAGTACAGTGTTAGTGTAGGTGGCCCCACTGAGAGGTAACCCGTACAAATAGAAACTCTCTGTCCATTTATCACTGGGACACCCAAAGCAGTTAGAAACACCAGCAAGAATAGATGTGGCGGCATTTTGCCGGAGTCAGACACCGGAGGAGGGGGTGAACAACTGCAGTGGCATTTTGTTTTAATGTGTACATGCGTGTGTAGAGTGCCTAGAGGGAAATTAACAGCAGCCTCTGTACATTATTTGGAACGACGGTTTCTTTCAAGCATCCTCTCTGGCAGGAATCCAACATTATTTGAGCTTATTTCACTTTAAACATGTCATTTCTTTTCTTACTTAATGTACACTGTGTAATACCTGAATTATGCCGTTAAGACAATATTTTAAAGTGTCGGCTTCCTGTTTGACTTGTTATTTGTTCACGTAATAAAGCTGCCACCTGAATGTGTTTTCTCTGCCTCTCTCTTAATAAACACACACATATAGCTCCAATGTGATCCAATACAACAACTTTGTCATAAATTCTACGTTTACACACCCTGTACACACACACACACACACACACACACACACATATATATATATATATATATATACACATATATATATATATATATATATATATATATATATATATATATATATATATACACACACACACACACACATATATATATATATATATATATATATATATATATATACATATATAAATCTCATCGTACATTCTTCCCTCTCTTCAGATGAAATAAATTTCATCTTACGCTATTATGTTTACTATTGAGGTTGTACTTTGCAGTCATGTTAAACTGGACTGTATTATATTGAGAGGTGTTTCTAATATTTTGACTAGCCCATTTACTTACAAGAGAGGGGCAAAATATTAAAAACACCTCTCAATATAATGGACTCCTGTACAACAACAGCACCCACTAAGAAAGAAAGAAAGAAAGAAAGCATAAATTAAAATGAACCTGTAACACAGTAAACACAGATTAAAGTTAACATATAAAATCAATCTGGACTTACATTAAACCTGTGTAGAGAAATTGTGACCGTGTCAACAAAAACTGAAAAACTGTAAAAGTAGAATTTATGCCAGAGTTCTTGTATCAGATCACACTGGATTGTACAAGTATAAATATATAACAAATACATTTCATTATTATTATTTCGGTTGCATTTTACTTCTCAATTACTGCTCTTTGCTTAACAATTTCTAATGCATTTTACATTAGGAGCATTGTTTATTTTTTATATGCAACTCAGAAAAAAATCAGGCAATAAACAAACCGTAAGGAGTTCACGACTATAAAATCCTAAACAACTTCCTGAAGGAAATATTTGATCCAGTACTGTTCACACTTGAGACAGGTTCAACAGACCAGAGACTGTGGACTTCCTCACTTCAGCTATAAGCTAATATGATTATTAGACATAGAAACTATGAGCTACAGTTCAGTGACAGTATTATTTAATTCAAGAGGACAGCACATATTTTGCAACAACGATCAGTCAACGCAGCTTTGACTTTGAACAAGCGGCTAACATTAATTAGCTTAGGGGACAAAACTACACACAAAGCGACAAACACACATTAGAGGGGATGTACGAGTGAACAGCAGTACATTCAAGCTGTCCTGTTATAAAATTCACAGCATACAAGAGTAAAAATAATAATCTGATTACCTTCGTTTCACATTGTTGCTATGCGGTAACTGTGTCACACTCTTTCCACTCCTCCATTCTGAGCAGCCCTTCGCTCGATGGTTCCGCACAGGAAAAACAGGCTCAACAGCGACCCCTGCTGGAAGAAGCAGTGACAGAGCTCTCCATGGTACTGAAATACACCGGCCAAGGGGTTGGTAAGTTTTTGTAATTACACACAGTTAAGATGGCCAACAGTGTTATAATAGCTACTTGTGTGAGACCAGTGTTAGACTGACTTTAAGTTTAACACGTTCTGGATCCTCCGTTGCTGAAGACAACACCCTCCCAGAAAAAAACCTGCTATAATAATCAGCTGACCTTTACAGCAGCGCAGCATCAAATATCTACGTGCTCCTGGTAACCTTTCATTGTTGTTAACTGCTTGTCAGATAAAAAGGAGAAGCTTTGTCGGACACTAATTGAATGTCTGTAGTGCAACCTACAACTGATTATAAAATGGCTGTACAGCAAATGGCTTTTCCAATAACTGTGCTTTGTCGCAGAGGGACAAGAATAACTTAATGTGAAAATAATGTGAAGGTTCATATAAGTGCCATGGCATTTCACAGACCACTGGCGTATACAGCAAGAAAATTGAGTAAAAGCCCAATGAGGACAGTTATGCCTCCGGGAATTGAACATGCTTGTGTACTGTATGTGCATGAACAAAGATGTAGCTAATTTCATGAACTGTGGGTTACACAGGCCTTTTGTGTTTCAAGTCTAAGTTCATTAGTGGCCTCTTTTTTTGCCACTGCTTAGTGTGTATTCATTAAAGTGCCTGCACACCAGCAGAGAGGAGTTTGTTTTACCCAATAATCCACATGAGGGTTAGTGCAGATAGACAGAAAAAGAGCTCCCTGGGTTATTTTCTGTGTGGAGGAACATTTTTTGGTCTGATTGTTTTGGCGGTAATACTATTGTAACATGAAGATAAATTAGATGATAATTTTGAGTTGTTGTCAGATATGGCAACCAGGCCTAGATAGTGTGTCCTGATAGCTCACATATACTGATCATAGAGTTAACATTTGTGCTTCTTCAGGAAGGCAAATTCTTAATAAAAGTAAAGCTTTTTATCACAGTGAGGATTCAATACCTTAATGAATGAATCTCTTTATTAATAAGATTAATAATTTAGCAGTCATAAACTGTTGAATAATATATTAGTCCTAAACTGTTTGGGCTTGCAAGAGATGCTGGAAAAAGTTGATAGTAAAAAAAACAAAAAAACGATCAGCCTTCCAGCAATACTTTCAGTGATATCACATAAATTGCTCCTTCTGTCCCCGATCTTGAGTGATTTCTGAGCTGATGGTTTGACCACAAGTAGAAGGGCAATCTGTTCATTGCACCATCTTTCCCATGCCACTGCTCTGCTGTAACTTAGCTGCCACTACCCATGGAAACAGCCAACTGGGAGCATGTGTGTGTGTAAGTGACTCTGTGCATGTAAATGTGGTCCTCAGTGTGTGTGTGTGTGTCTGTTCTATCTTTGTTATCCTCTTAACTCACTTGAGGTTTGCCCTCTCTCTCTCTCTAATCCCCCAGAACACACACCCACACCCAACAGAAGACCAAACATGGGGGAATAATTGAAGAACATACGGCCGTTAGAGAAAACCAGTGATTCTGCCACAGGGTGAAAACTGAAAGACTCAAATCTGTGAGGGGGAGTATAGCTATGCTGTTTGGGCTCTTGTTAGGAGGATACAGCTGGAAAAACATCACATATAGCAGCTGCTTCATTTGATTATGAAAGGAGTACTGCTGTAAAAAAAAAAACCCACAGTTCATGCTACTTCTTAATTAAAGTGATATATTGTGTTTTACATTTCCCAAATGTAACGTACACGGGCAATGCATGGAGGGCAACAGCTACTATGCTGGCTTGAGGATGCACATGGGTTACCAACTAATCTGCAAACCAAAACATCCAGCAGGTGGGCATCAGCGATGTCTGGCCCCTCATCTAAGATTAAATCTGATCTTGTATGCTAATTTTTTTTTTTTGGTGGGGGTTAATGGGTAATTTTTCGGGCCTTTAAAATGTAAAACAAAAACAAACTTTTTGGTTGAACAATTAGTAGATAGACGTTACTTTGTTAGCAAGCACTGATTTAGAAGTTTCATCATGTTGTGATCCTCTAGCTCCCATATTAAACTGGTCATTGCTCCATTTTCAGGGATGTGGTATAAGCTTCTACCTTGCCATAGCTTGGGGTTTATTGAATTGATTGAATGACCGTACCTGTACTCCTGTAGGGGAATGCAATCACTGTCAGTCAACTCACTGTTACAGCAGCCCTTTCCTGGAGTGTCAAAATCAATCCTTTCACTATACCAACACACTCACTCCTTCCCTTCATCGCCTCCTCTCCATCCGTTGCTCCTTCTCTGTTATTAACAGCTTTATCAAACTTGCCAGATAAAGCAAGATTTTGCCCCAAAAAGAGACTTTTATTCTTCAACATAAAAGTGGACAATGTGTCATGTACGTCATTTTGGAGCACCCACAATCAATAGAGTGTGAAATACGTTTTTAAAATGATTTACTGTTCACCTCGTACAAACGCAGCCTTGTTTTAGGAACCTTTATTTGACATTATTCAACATTAAAGAGTCGATTATGTTTTATTTTGAAAACTATTAACCGGAAATGTTGTTTTATTGACGCTATCTAAACGTCAGTCTCTCGCTCTCTCTCTTTGCTCACAGTACACGGTGACTGTCTCTCTACCCACCGACTGTCCCCCCCGCGTGCCAGACCAGTTGAAAACATCCTCGCGCTTGGGAGGTGAGCCAGGATTTGAGAAGAGGAGAGGACGAGGAGACATCACCTACACACCCGGACACACCATGCAGATACTCGGGGTCCCTTTTTTGCTCTTTTGGCTCATGTGGGGCCACTCCTGCGCACTCGGCGGAAAAGGTAGGAACATGAAAAAGAAAAGGAAAAAGAAAAAGGAGGAGGAAATGGTTTCGAAATGTTTGACTGGCTTTTTCGCGTTTGAGTTGCGCAAGTTGGCAAGGAGAGCGACAATTGTCCGTCCAACAACTTCCTCGCCATTGAGGTTATCTTTTTGGCTCTGTGTCTTTAAGTTAATTAGCTTAATGTGCGTTTTTTTTTCCTGAGGATTTATTGACTTTTAAGTTAAAGTTCACTGAATGTCAGACAAGGCAATTAGCTGTTCACAGTGGTGGGGAATTACAGCTTTGTTGTTACCTGTCTTACTGTGAGACGTTGGTGGGATAAATGAGAAAAGATATCCGCAATTATTAAGGGTACATTATCGATTCAGTTTTATTTGATAGATATAAAATTACAGATAAAGAGTAAAAAATCATTTAAATTGCAATATTTCGAAATCTAAAAATGTGTATTTTACATAAAACAACAAAAAGCAGCAGCTCCTCACAAACAAGAAACGGTTGGTCTTGAAAAATGACTTAAATGATTAGTTCATCATCAGATATCAGCTAATCAGTTGACATTAATTGACTAACTGTCTCAGCTGTGATCACTATTCCACTTCACATATTGGCACACAAGCATTTATGTCACCCTTAAAGGTTAAAGGAAACTCTTTTTCCACACGATGTCATGTCTTGAGGCGTCCCCTGCATGCTCCAGTTGCTTTTGAAATGATTAAGACCATAAACACAACATTTATTGGGGAAATCAGCGGTTACGTTGTTGGTCATGACTGGCTGGTTGTCCAGTGATCTGGAGATGATTTCTGCCCCACGGTAATCGATTATTGCTCGGGGAGGGCAGCCACGGTCAGGGCGTTGTATTCAATCACATCCTCAGCCTGTGATACTCTCTATCTCTCTCTCACTCACTCACTAACACACACACACACGCACACACACACAGAGCGTCGACTGGTGTTGCTTGTGAAGGGCAGCGTCGGTTTACAGTGGTATTAATTGGGTCTCTGGAGTGAGACTGCTGGGCTGACTGGCTGTCTGCGCTCAACCAAACATTATCATTATATTCCCTGTTTATAAAAGATCTCCATGTGGCCGAGAGCCATAGGGAAGGCTAACTAGGTTTAGGCTAAGTTTAGAGAAGAGCTTGTTTTCTGTAGAGTCTTCAGTGACTCATATATACTCATATTCACAGTTGACATTGGCTGTGTAATGCACTGGAGGACAAACATCATAATGTTACCAAACACTTCATGAAATGGCTGAATTTGCTTTGACTCAGTCCGATTTTTACCCCTGTCTGCACGATGTGCGAGAGGGACGCACAGAGTGAGTTTTCAAGTATGTGTGTAGGTTTGGTGTTTACAAGCTCAGCAGAATATAGTGCATACATGAGACAATGCTGCTGAATACCTGGACATGTCAGGAAGTAGACCACAGCAGATGAATGCCAAAGAACACAGACAGAGAGGATTAGATGGGCGCTGAAAGAGAAAGAAAGGAAGAAATCGAAAACAAGATCAGATTTATGAGTGTCTTTTCAACAGAGCCGTCGAGCTGCATTATCCTCGCCCAAACATAAATCGCGAAAGCGACGTGGAACGCAGGAGCATAACTCAGGTTTTCCTCTTCTGTGCAATGACTGGTGAAACAATGTCTGGCGGGAACTGCTCTGCCCGGCCTGTCGCTCTTTTCCTCTTTACTGTCATTCATGCCCTTTGTTTTTTCTTTTTTTCCTCACTTGCTTCTCTCTGTCCCCCCCACCCTCTCTCTCTCTCTCCCTCCCCTTTTGACTTCGCATCACTGTTTGGTTGCTCCGCTCCGTTGAGCTGATGCCATTCAGAGGGCAAATGTCACAGAGAGAGAGAAGTGTTTCGTCATTCTCCTCCTCGCTTCTTTTTCCAAGCCCCCAACAGTCTTCGTTCTGATTTCCAAAGCTGCTTCGCTCTCTCTTTCTCTCTTTCTCTCTTTCTCTCCCTCTCTCTCTACAGCCATGGATTCGATTTCAAAGTTTTATGGGCTTAAGTGAGATGTATAAATGGCGAGGCAGTCTTCTTTCTGTCTTACGTTACCTTCTCTCATCTGGAGAGCGTCACATTCTCACTCTATTCCAGGTACCTCTATTACCGACCCCCCTCCTCAGTCCCATTTGTATGCTCTCCCTTTCCTAGCCTGTCCAGATTTTCTCTGTCTTTTACTCCGTTTGTACTTTCCCTTAGCCTCCCTCCAACTCAAACCTTCTGTCTTCTTTACTGTCCGCCGTTATGATTTTTTTTGGATTCCTAATTATTCGCAAAGGAGAAAAAAAAAAAAAAAGTTCGCTATGCATAAAAAGGTCCGTGCACGACAGGCAACCGTGTTAAAAAAGAATGAGTACCCTTGTGCTTTGTACTGGCATTCATAAGTGTGTGGAGGATCATCAGGTCTGTGCTGCTGCTGGAAGTATATTCAAATTAAGGCAGATATGTAAATGAATGTCCTAATTTGGATGTTAATTACTCAGCACGGCTAATTATAATATGTCTGATGAGGCGTAAGGTGGAGGAGAGGAGCAAAATGGAAGGTCTGCCATAGGATGATGTATGTGTGGTGATGTGTGTGTGTGTGTGTGTGTGTGTACATAGAGAGAGAAACAGAGAGAGGTGTTTGTGTTTAGGGCTGTGTGTATACGGCAGTATTACACCAGCTGGTCCAATGGCCCCGGTGGGGCTTTCTGGTCAGCACTGCTCAATATGTGGTGGATAAACATTGCATGCGGTGCTGACTTCTGAGAGACACCCTCACACACTGTTCCCCCATTCTGTCACTAATGCATAGACACACACTCCCGAACTGTGAAACTATCTGAGCAAAGACTTTTTTTTTTTATTTCTTAATAAAGACACACCTATTTTCCACTTGAAGCTTCACCAGGTGGCTGATTGTCAGTAAATGACTGTAGAGTGTGGTGCTGTAGAGGAGACGGAGACAGTGAGTCAGGAGGACACAGTAATGGGAGAAGAAGTAGAAACATGCTTTTTTAATCCTGTATTTATTGATTTAAACCTAATATAATGTGCATGACGATTAATTATTTCATCATAACCTCTTTTCATTTTTATTTAATAACTTTCCTCTGTATACTTTGGGAACACAAATGTAGGAGACATCAAGAGATTTAGACGCACAGAGAAAGAAAGCATTGGATAGATACCAACTATGACCCTACCACAGGAAAAGACTGGGTACAGGTGTTAGCTGCTTGATTCCACCGGGAACGGTTGCAATGTGAGAGGTGATGGCGTCCATTTTAGACAATGCTTGTCAATTTTTAAGGGAAGCCGCGACAGCCACATCAAGCAGCAAAGGACAGATTGAGCAGGCCAGAGAATCTGATCAATTTTCAAAATAAAACACCCTGTACAGCCGATCGTAAAACCAGACACAGGAAACAATATAAGGTTGTAGCCTACTTACTCACGAACCAAGGAAAAAGAACCAAATCTGAGCCAGTTAACCAAGTCTTGCAGGCTTCATTTGCTTCTGAAACGCTCCTGATGGGGTTTGAAGCCGTGTGGAGAATGGACCAAAACAGCGTCGAGGCTGCAAGATCACCGTACTGCGCCCAATGAAATCAAGACATGAGATGGGGACACATTAGACCTGTTTATGAAATTGATTTGGGTGTCTTGATCGATCAGACCAAGTTGGTCAAGCTGATCAGACCTGGATTGAAACCTTTATGGGACTGCCTACCAGTTGTTCAGTGTGTTGTCTAGTTTACTCACTTACTCCAGCTCATCTTCAATTTTGCCCCAAGCTTTAGTCAGTCCCACTTAAGAATATATTAGGGTGTCAGTGGGAGGCATGAATTAATTCGGTGTAATGTAAGGGCTCAAGAAAGAAACCGTCATATCAACTGGATGCAGTTGCGCATCCAGTTCACATTGTGTTTGCCCTGCAGCTCAATCATGTCTCTGTTGCAATTAAAATAAGGTTTCACAAGTGGAGCGTCTTCAAGCAGTGCTTTCTTCAGAAGCCATGCGTTGTAGTGCTGTGCACATTTGAAGCTCATTTGTGATTGATGTGGTCACAGAAACTTTGATTGTGCTTTCCTTTTTACTCACTTTAGATGTTGCTTACTTATTATAGATTAGTATAAGTCCATAACAAATGAACTGTATAGTTAATTATTTAAATTTCATGCTAATTGACACTAAGTATAGGCATTTATACACATTTCCAAGTGAATCTCGTGCTTCAGAGACGCTAGCTGCTTCTTCAAAAATAGAGCTGTGTGTGAGCCTGTGTGTGACACACTCATAGAGCTGGGGGACAGGATGAAAACTGTGAAAAGTAGTTATTTGACACAAATTATTTGGCTGGATTGGGTTTAAAGACATGTCTGCATGGTTATTCTCCTTAACGCAGACGTGAGTTTTGCAGTTTTTAAATTCTTCAGAGCTGGATTAAAAATGATCTGTATCTGTTGAGTGAGCAAGTCCTTAAACTTGCAAAAATGTATGTTTATTAACACTTGACTGAGGCGTTTTAGGGTGAACCTCTTACATGAAGTTATTTTCAGATATAAACTGACTGCTTTTTCGTAGATAATTATGTATATATTGATTATGATATTATTTCTATAGATTATTTCTAGCTGATCAGACCTGGATTGATTCTATTAGATCTATATTATAGATTATTTCTATATTATTTCTTTACAATGAGTTAAATACATATATGATAAAATATACAACTAAATAGAAAAGTACCCTTAAAAAGAGCCATCACATGACATTTACCTGTGACAGTATGATGGGTTTTGTCATTTGACCCATAAAATTTATCATTTGTGCTTGTATCATAAATGCAGACTGTATTAATATGGATGAAAGCAATCCATTATTCTAACTACATTTTAGCTACATGTAAATTATCGCTCGTGATCATTCACTTATTATAAATTATATAACTACTGAAGTGTGCAAATGGTGGAAACGATGTGGAGCACAAAATAACACCAGTAACACAAGTATGTACATGTATATGACTGTATTGCCCTAGTGCATGCTGGGAGGCTTCTCAACACACTCGCTTTGTGTAACTGCGATCGCATGATCAGCACAGCCCGTCAAATGAAATTTTGAACATATTTCAAAAATATGGGCGAATAAGAAGACCTCTGGACATTGTGGTTTTGTCTTAATGAAAATATGCTCTCAAAGGTCCAGTATGTAAGATTTAAGGAGCTCTATTTATTGAATGGGATTTAATATGCAGCATTATGTTTTCATTAGTGTACAATCAACTGAAAATAAGAATTATGTTTCTTTTATATGTACAGATGTCAGGGGTCCTCTTCTATGGAGTCTGCCATGTTGAACTGCCATGTTTCTACAGTAACCCAGAACGGACAAACTAAACACTTAGTCTATATAGAGCCTCTCATGTTTTTCGTATGTTACAGCGTAGTTTCTCCTTCACGCTAGGAAGGAGAAGGTGCCGTTTCAGGTGGTTTGCAATCAGCAACTATACCAATCCTACACATTGGTCCTATATGGTGAAATATTTTTTTGGTTTTGTGTAACCTAAGCATGCAAAACTACCAATTGTGAGAAATGGCTGGTCCTCAGAGTGTGGCTGAAAAGCAGCAACTTACAGACTGCACAGTGCTTCGACTGTGTCCCATGAGCTGGTGTCATTGAAATGTTTTCTATTGTCTCTATGTACACAGGCGTAGCAATCCTTTATTAAACAATAGACCGTGGTCTGTTGTGGCTCATGATAAAGCCTGAAGTTATGAAGACATGCACCACTGCACACTGTTTTAATTATAATCCCAATACAAACTTATTAGCCCGCTCTGTGTTTGTACACCTAATAAAACGTGTTAACATTGTAGTGTGTGTCCAACCAAATATACGAACCACGCGCAGAAACACACACAAACGCACCCACTCACACATCGATTGAGTCATCTTCTTCATCTCCCTTTCAAGTTGTCCTGTGTATGTGTGGGTGCCTTGTATAGTCAGCCCAAACCCTCATTTTACGCTTTGAAATGGCTTTACATCTGATTTTTTTTTTTTTTTATTGCTTTTGATTTCCCTCTGTAGTAATCATGAAAGAGCCATGTATTTTCCATCATGAAATATGATTCTAGAGATGTTTTTACAACCACAGGTTTTTGTGAGTGTTGGAGAAGAAGTAGGCTACAAAGTGAAACTACATAGTGTAACATCACAGGTGCTACTGCAAGTCATGCCAAAGGGAATTCTTTTAAGTTTTCTAATACTTTACCTACAAGGCGACTCAGTGTGTGACTGAAAAACAAATCATTTTTAAACAACAAAGGAATATTTTGAGAGGACATCGAACATTACTCTGTGTGTGTGTGTGTGAAAACATTCAAAAAACAGAGGGTTTGTGTGGTTTTGCTCACGCCTTCAGTCACGCCTGCATGCGTGCACACACTCGTGCACCTGGTGTACCTGAAGCCACGGTCGCTGCTTAGGAAGAAAGGAATCACAGCAGGGAGGGAAAATGGAAAGCATGTCCTCAAGAAGAAAGGTTTTAATTTTCATGAGTCATCAGTCAGATGTGTTATCTGTTTCTCTCTGTCTGTCTTCCTGTTTTTTTTCTCTAGGACTTTCTCTCTCTCTCAACCACCACACCTGTCTCTGTCTCTGTGTCGTTGCCTCTCTTTTCCTCTCCCTCCCGACACCAGGGTTTTTGTGTGCAAATATTCCTGTTTCTCCTCTCAGATCACTTTTTATATTTTCATCTTCTCCTTCCTTTGTAAGGCTGCCAGTCTCGAGGCTCACCTCACAGCATTGAGTACGTCCTCACCTCTGCCATTGCCCTTCATGTCTCCTTTTTTGTACTCTTCCTCGTCTGGACTCCATCCCCTCGCCTTCGTTATTCAGTCTCTTCTAGTAAGAAGAGCTTTGCATCTATAAATCATTTAGACAACGTAGTTATGAAGTGTAACTGTGTTTTCCGGTGACACTGCTGCGTCCAAATCTGTGTTTGTATGAGCGTAACACATTCGTATATCATGTCTCTTGTGTGTATAATGGATTGTTTGTGCAAAATCCATCATAGGGACTTATCATGTACCAATATGAGTACCTGAGACACCTGCTAATTAGATGCTTCATGCCCCTCTGGTTAAGATTACTTTTATAATGTGATGTTATGTTGCAGGGAAAGGAATGAAAATGTGTATTACAGGCAGTTTGAAAATTGTTGTTTTGCTTGACTGAGAACAGAACATATACTTCTGTATATCATCTTGTCATACAACTTAGTATTTCATTCTGTTTTCCTAATTATTTTTTTTCTTGAAAAATGATTGATGGAAAAGTGAAAAAAAAAAATTACTGATTCAAGTTTTACTTTCCTTAATTAATCCACACTGAAGAGGGAAAAGTTTTGATGTTATAAAATAAATATTCATATACTGTAATGCAAAATGGGCAGTTCATTTCTTTTGAAATATTCTTATGTGGAGATGTTTGTTGTTTAATTAAAAAAATATGCTCAGAGACAAGTGGGAATAAGAGAATCTCCTTCATTTTCTGTTCTGTCTAGGTTCTTTAAAAAAAAAAAGAGAAAGTATTTTTAAGGACAAAGCCTACTTTTTCTTCTTCTTTTTTATTTTTTGTTGTGCGTTATCTCGCATACTCAGTTACAGAAGTTATTATGTGTTTTTGGCAGGAAATAAATATATTAAATATAAAAGAGACATAAAAAGACACTTTCTACTTTTGTAAAATATAAAGTTTATTTCGTTTTGCTGTTGCAGAAATCTAAATACAAATTAAAATAATCTGAATACAGTAATTGGCATGTCCTCCTCAGATGTTAGCTGCAATGGTTTAGTACCTGCTCAAATATTGACTTTTGTGAGTCACTGCTCCTGTAACAGGAAGTGTTCTCCATGGAGTTAATGACCTTATTTGTGGTCATAATCTTTTGTTGTGTGTATTTGTGTGTGTGTGTCCACATGAAAGATGAACTGTGTGCATAGGGCTTATGAGACCATTTACACAATATTCCCATGAAACAAGAAGTGTGATTGTGTGTCACCTACTGCATGTTTCCCTGATCCATAAATTTGGACGTGTCAGAACACAGCCTCAATTTCCGATTTGTAATTTACTCTCCGTCTTTGCCTTTGGTTTTTCCATTTGCAGTGTTTTTGATGTATAGTCTGTCATTGCCCTCTGAGTCATTTGGTCCTCCTCTTCCGGGCACGCTTCCTATATGATCACCTGACCTTTCAACCAGATTGCTAAGTTCGTCCTGTTGTTGATTCACACATCCTCAATGCTTTCCACCTCTCTCTTTCTCTCTCTACGTCTCTTTCTCTGTTTTCCCCTAAGAAACAAGCAGTATTTCACCACCCACCACTCTTGTGTCAGCATAGCAACATTTCCCATCAAGTCCATGTCACAACAGATGAGTTTTAATTTTTACTTACTCTGTTGTAACGACATTTTCTGTTTATTTTATTCACGGTCCACAGCTTTTGCTATTACAACTCTGTTCTCTGTCAGCAAAAAATCCTATTAATCTTTCTGCAATTTCAGCATTGTTTTTGCACAGTCTGATAATGGTGCTTACCCAGGTTTTTTCGAACTCATTATTGTTAATCGATTGACATTCGTAATCACAGATGCAAAATGAAACATCCCTTTTATCAGCGAGAGCTTTGCCGGGCCTTTGGGCACTCTTATGTATAAAAACTCACATCAGCTTACACTCATATACGACAATGATCTCTTTGTCTGAGGTAATATTTCCGTGTGTTGTAATTGATTTGATTGAAACTATTCGTCATTCATCACTGACTTTGTTGTTCATCACTGACTTTGTTGTTCTGTCTTGTCCTGTCCAGTCCTGTCCTGTAATGTTACTTCACATGGCTCACGTGTGATTTGTCTCTCATTCTGTGAAATGTCACAGGTAAAATACATGGGACACGGAGGCCCTCTCTATTTTTGCAGGGCTGGTCTACTTCTTTTTTTCTGTGTGCTAGTTAGTCCTCAAACAGGTAAAAACTACATAGAGCTGTGTAAAAATATGTTTAATTGTATATGCGCCACTGTACCAGAGGAAATGCAATGTAGCAGAGAAACCTTGTGGGTGTACATTTCACACAAATATAAATCAATAAAATCAATCACGTAGTTAAAATGATCCATTTAATTCAATTTAATTAAATTCTGTACCCGTTAATATGGCCGATTCCTTTAAATCACTTGGCATAACTCTGTATGCTCACAGTGAAGCTGGTACACAACCACGTGCTACAATGTGTATGTGGAAGCAGGTAAAGCTGTGTTCGATCAACTTCTGATTGTCATCAGACAATACTCAGTAAAAATATGTGATCGGAAGATCTGGAAAGCGATAGATGACTCACATTGTATTATTTACCAGCTGATACGGTGATGGAGCAGACGGTGACCTCTCCAATATTGCATAACATCGACATGTAGCAGGCTCCCTTTTAGTCAAGATGGCTATTGTCAAGGTATCGCAGCACTTGATATTTCACTGCTATGTCAGCTGCTATAACAAAACAAAACATGATTGTTGAACGTGATCAGGGTATCCTCACTCTCTGTTATGGTTGCAATAGTCTGAGACATTCAACAGTACAGTAACTGTCTATATAATATTATACACAGCTATCATCAGTTACAATGACCCTTAAAGGAATGAAAAAGGGAAGTGTTGCTTTTTGGTTGATCAGACGCTTTATTTTAATTGTACAAAATATTATGTCTCAAAAATATCAAGCATATTTCTTTAATAACATCGATACAGCAGAATTCAATACTGTGGATAAGCTAACGTACATGGTACAATAACCAGGTCAATAATGTCAATACCACGGTGTACCTTTGCAACCCTGCTCATATTTCTTCCCATGAATTTAATGTTTTTGTACATTTCTGCTTCTGTTTTTAGACTTTTGTTTTCTGTGGATGTAGTTAAGCTAGATGACCTATTATGATTTATTCCATAAATTCCTTGATAGTTCTGTTGAAAGAAAAGTTCAAAAAACCAACAACAATAAATAAATTCAAAAAAATCCTCCCTCTTTTATCTCGGTCTGTGCTGTCTGATTAGTCAGATACAGCCGACAAAAAACATTTGTATTATGTTTTTTGCGAGACAATAGACTCCTTCTCTGTTTTAAATAAACTTTAATGCATTGTTTTTTCGAGAGACAAAGGCAGTCAGATCAAAGAAATGACGGTCTTCCAAACAAAAAGCCTCGCAAGAAGAAGTAAGAACGTCCTCTTTAGACTACCTGTCATGATTAACCCACGGCTGAACTGTTAAATTTCTATTAAAATGCCAAGGCTTTGTATGTGGATTGCTCACCCCCATATCTCTGTGGCACTTTTCCTCTGTAATTATAGTCAATTTTCCTCACAAGCAGACAATAACTTTATTGTATTGAGTTGAAAAGACAGCGCCACCATACTGGCACATCAGAGTGGAGTGCAAAAATTACTTTTGATAGTTCAAAGCAAGGAAATACTCGAAACAGTCAGCCTCTTCGCTATGGCAACTTGCACTTAATGTCCTCCAGAGACTAAATATTTTACTTTTCACCAGAACACTGTTGTCAGAAATATGCTTTTCTCTTCCAGATTATTGGATGAGTAAATTCAACCCTACAAGCAATAAACATTTTACAGCTTTCATTTTACCATTTATGCGATCCACTGGCAGCATTGACTATGTCACTGAAATATGTTGTACATTTATAAAGCAGTGGGTCGAAGTGGAGCACATTGCCATGATAAATGTGTCATTAACAAGCCAGTTACATTGTGTTGAATATCTGTTATCGCTCACCTTTAAAGCTTGGTAGTGTTTTGAACCTGTGATTACACTTTATTACATGTCACAGGCGACAGATATTTAGTGAGAGAAAACGGAGTGTTTTTGTGAAGGAAATCCAGTGCCCCAGAGGCGTTTCTGTGTGGAGAGAGGAGGAGTAGAGGGTTGGAGAGGGTCACAGATGAAATAACCAGAATGAAAGTGAATGGACTGATCACACCGCTGATGTATTGGTTTGGGACGTATTAGCATTAAAGCACATCAATCCTCCCTCCTCCTTTCCTCTCCTTTCTGTCCGTCTGACCACTCACCCATTTTTAAAAGTAATTGACCAAAAAATGGTCCCGACTTGTCATGAGTAAAGAAAGTACTCCTTTTAGCAGCTGTGGTAGCTCCATGCGACTTACAGATATAATGACTGTTTGTCCGTATTGGCCATAACCATGTTGTTTTTCTGCCTACCTCCTTCGTACTTTCTCTCCCAGAGCTTCCCTTTTCCCCAAAGGCCCCTGCTCTGACATCCTCCCTCCTTCCCTCATGCACAATTAGACGCACACACACACACACACACACACACGTACACGTTCACTTAGCAGCTCTTCAGCCTCTGTAATAAGGCTCCTGTCCTCTCCAGTAATAGGGATCAGCTGTGAGTGGAGTGGTCCAAGATGGCAGCTCCACAAAGGATCAGACAGATGCTTGTGGATGAGACAAATCAGGGAGAAGATGGCCAGCTTACTCCTCTTGTTAACCCCGTGACCTTTGTCACTCTTCCTTCTTGCTCCCTTGGATGACCGATATTGTAAGATTGCTCACATTGGTAGAAGCAAGGCTGACACGTCATATAATATTAAAGAGCTACTCTGTTTACCTCTCAAGGTGCTGTTTGCCTCTCAAGCATCATTTCTTTATTTAGACAGTAGCCCGGAGAAGCAAAGTGAAGGGAAACACTGGTAATTGCTTTGGGAGTCATGACAGAAATTCACCATTTTAGATTTTACCGGCTCTTACAGGCATTCTACCGACTAGTATCATTATAATCAGAAGACTCTCTTCTCTTAGTTGTGTGTTATTTCGACTGCCTTTGAGAAATGAGGACGATTTTGTAGTCACGGTGCGATGTGAAAAAAATATGAGGCTGTGGTGCTACCCTCTTTGTTATTGCAGAATATGTAATTCATCCCTGTTGTCAAGATATTGATTTTGGGAGAAAAGTGATGATAAACAGTGTTTTCTCTCCCATCCTGATGCTCGTGGTAGATTAAAACAAACTGCAGAGAGTAATGTGGCTTGGCTTATTATTAAATTCAGAAAATGCCCTCCACAGTCTTCTTATGGCGCAATGGGAGTAAAATACTTCAAATATATCACATTTCCCCCCCGTAGCGACCTCGCCACCCATATTTCTTTTGCTGAGAGATGACATAGAAAACAAATGCCATGGAGAAAATATTGGCAGCACTATGAATTTTCACATAAATGTCTTTCCTGAATTACAGTTCATTCGGCAAACCACTGAAATCTGAAGCATTGAGTTGTGTCTTATTACCGGATACACAGAGCAGAATAAGGATGGTTTGACGTATGTTGACATGGCTTTCACATTGCAGCAGACTGACATCATGCATCATCCACTTTTTTGAGAGCTCATTAACTATCCCCATACACTGCCAACGTCTTCAGTTTCTTCAATATCATTAAGTTAACTGTTAACTGTCTTTGCAAATGCAGGTGCTAGTCACCTCCAGTGTCCTTCTGGGTATTGAACCTTCAGCTTTCTTGTTGAAATTTTAAAAAAACTGATGGCGGATGGTGGTGCATTAGAAAATACAAAGAAAGAAACGGCAAAAAGGGAGAGGGCTTAAAAAGAGTGTGGAGAGGGTACAGAAGCCAAGGACAGAAGAGAAGCGATATGTTAGAGAGGAAGAGAGAGGCAGAGATAAGGAAAAGAACGGGGGGAAAAAAATGACAAAAAAGGGAAGATAAAGGGAGAGAGGCTGCACGGTGTGGCGATGTTTGCCATTGCCACTCATTGTTTGGCGGTGTGAGCGGTCGGTGGCAAGCCCCAGAGCGATTCATCATGATTATGTGGTGGTAGGCAGGTAATGTCACAGCAGGCAGGGCTGGGCACACTAGAGGCGGAGGCTGCCGCTATTTCTGGGCATCTGTTTTTGCCAGCCAGGATCTAGATGGTCACATCAGCCTGCGTTGTTTCTCTTCTTTGCCCTTTGGATTTCTCCTTTGCTTTTTTCTGTTTGACTCTTGAATATATCTGGTATGTGGATATTGTTATTTGCTGTGCAGGCCCACACGATGCGTTGCATTCACATTTACAAATTTATGGCATGTTTTAGCTTACTATGTCTGTGCTTTTGGTTATTTTTACTTCCAGCTCCTGTCTGTTGTGTCACATCTTCAGTAACTCATTAAAGATGTTTTAAATGTCAAATGTCACTTTCTGTTTCCGTCTGTTTGGCTCTCACCTCCTTCTCTCTCCTCTCTCTCACCCTTTTTTCTGTGATTTCCTATCTTTACCCTTCTCGTGTCTCTGACTTCTTCTGTGGCATTTGCTGTCATTTCTTACCTTGATCAGTTACATCTCTTTCATGTTTCCCTCTTTACCTAACCCCCGTCAGCCACCTTTTGCGTCTTTCAAAAAAACACAGCTCACAGTGCAGCGATGAACCCTTGTGCTTGTTTGTCCAAATGTCAGCAGTTTTGTACATAAACCTGATGTTGTTGTGTGTGTGTGTGGAAACAAAAAAAAATCTCTGGTACTTGTAACTTTTTGTGTGTATGCTTGCAGCTTTTCGTGTCCATCACATAGTTGTAGGTGGGTGTTTTTTGGAGCAGTCAAACAGAAAACACACACACACACACACACACACACACGTATACACAGAGTAATGTCATATGCACTTCCTGTATACTAAGTCTCTAATGCACAGTGTGGTGGTAGGGAAGTCTGAATGATTAATGATCGCCTCTGTGGTGTGCCTGCCAAGGCTGCAGCTAAAACCAGTGTCATTCTCTCTTACTGCTGTCACTCCATGAATATTGTATAGGTTATGGACTTCCTTGCCTCAAAAATAAGTCTAGTTCTTGTATGTCTACCACATCTCATGTTTTAATCCATCTCATTGTCCAGCCAATTATTTACTTATCTAATGTAGAGTATATGGAATAAAAGTATCTAAAACATTCCCCTGTTGCCAATTTATGTACTGCAACATGAGCTCAAGCTATAGCCAGTTCATGAAAGCATTTCAGATTTGCTGCTTTTAAAAATCTTTTCTGAGAAAAATGCTTCAGTGGACAGGAAGCGTTGCATTTTAGATTTCTAGCAGCAGCAGCAACAACAACAACAACAACAACAACAACAACAACAACAACAACAACAACAACAACAACAACAACAACAACAACAAGAATAACTGTTTGGAAAATGGGAAGTGCACAGTAAGCACAAGCAGTGAAAACCATCATGGCCCAACAGACAAAGTTAAAGCATGAGGCTGGTGATATTCAGTATTTTTCTTACGGTCAACAGATCCAATGAAAAGCCCTACTAACAAGTAAAGATACAGGCTGGAGGTGTACTTTGTGGACTGGTCTGAGTGTCTGCTTGGTGACTTGCTGCGCTTTTCCAAAAGTCCGGCTCCGGATCTTCTCCGCTGCAGGTCATTAGGTTTTTTTTGGCTGACACCCCTGCGGCTTGCACTGCTGCAGCCAAAAAGCACTACCACCACTCAAATGAATGCGAAAACCTGCGTTTTTTGCCACAGTGCCGGGTCCTGTCTGAATGCGGCCTAACAGCTGCACTCTATCTATTTTGACTTTGGGTAGCATTTGCATAAACTTATAGTGGTCAGTTATTTCAGAAAAAAAATATTAGCCATTTTAAAACACAAGGCAGTAATAGTTTGAAAATGTACATCTTCAGTATGAACAAATGGGCTTGGGGCTCAGTGTCACAGACAAAGGAGGAGAGCTGGATGGTATTAAAAGACACATTGTTGGTTTTGGTGGATGTATGGGATTGGTGTACATTGGAAAAACAAAGAATCACAAGGAAAAACAAAAGCCTAATCCCTTTAAAAGGATACTCCAACTGCTCCATAAAGTTCCCATTATGTAACTGGACTGGTGCTTTCATTAGACTTTGTCTGCCTACTTCTTTCAAAACCCACACCTCCAGTTTCTAATGTAGGTTTCAAGCCTAAACTGAAATATTGATATTAATGTTTTTTTCAAACATTGAAAAGCTTCTCAGAATACATTTTAAAAGTGTTCTCCCAGCCTTGAGTTGTACTCCGCGTGATGACTAAACTGAGCTTCATGTGCCAAAAAAGATGGAATGCCCCTTTTTAGGCGGAGTTACATATAAAGATGTCACAGTACTGGACGTATTGTTAATACATAAAGCTGCAGTGCACAAAAATCCCAGCAGTGCGCATTTGGCACCAAATATGCCAAAGATAAAAAAGAGATGCAAATTACTGGTTCATGTTGACAGTATCTATTAAACTGTGCGCTTAAACTGTGGAGGTATTGTCAAAGTCATCATCTACTATAATCACTTAGTTGACAGTCTATATTACTGAAAAGTATTAGCGTGTTAGTGTGCTGCTATGTGCCCTTTGGTGCTCTGGAATATGATTACCCGTCTGCAGTGTTGCACTGTCAGCACAATCTTGGAGGCAAACAGAGCAGAACGTCATTTAGATTTTTTTTTATCCTGACATTGTTTGCTTGGACAGCTGTTTAGGAGAATGTGTGCCGCCCATTGTGTGTGTCTCTGTTGTGTGCTTATATGCGTTCTGTGTTTTGCCAAATTTTCTCCTCCTTGTTTTTCTTCCTCTTTCAAGCTAATGTTGTTCACTTTTATATGATTTTGTTACTCGCATTACTTACATAAGCAACCGCAATCAACACCTTCTCACCCAGCACTATGCTGTCATCAACACTTACAGTGAGCTCACATGCATACAACTCTGGATAACACTTGAGATAACGATTAACTCTGGACAGCAACCGCATTTAAACAAGTCAACATTGAACTGAGAGCGATCGGTGACAAATTGTTCACTTGAACACTGATGCAGCTGGGGTTTAGGTTGTTTCCTTAAATTTTCTTTTGAAAATGATTAAATGGCCTAGTTACAGCCTACATTATATGCAGCTTGTGAAAACTTTTATTTATTTCTGTAACTAGGTTGTCTGTGATGTTATTTATACAATCTAAATTTCCACAGAGAGCGTTTCCTACAGTGTTTCTAGTGTCTCTCAGTTCTGAATAGGATTCGTCCTTGTGTGTGGGTAGTGTTTTGTAGTTTCGTGGACGGCCAGAGCAGTACTGTATTAATGAGAATGATAATGAGCTGTATTTGAGAGTTATTATTCTTTTTTTTTTAAACATTACATTACCAATCAAAAGTTTGGAATCCCCTGCTATAAAAGCTTGAATTGGTGCAGTTAGATGACTTAGAGCAGGGGTGTCAAACTCATTTTCACCGAGGGCCACATCAGCATAATGGTTGCCCTCGATGGGCCACATTAACAGTATGAATGTAACAAAATGCAATGTAATTTAAAATAAATTAAACTACACCTTATTATATTGTTAAATAACTGTTTCTATATTTATTATGTATTCAATTTACAAATATTACATATGCATTTGCATAGATGTAAAAAAAAAAAAAAAAATGTACAAAACCCACATTACTTGAATCAGTGTTCAAACTATTTAAGCAAATAAAGAAAAATATGTGAGCTTCAGTCTGATTGGAGAACCGAGGACCCTCTGCCAATCAGATTGATGCTCACAGCGTCATATATCGCCGTGATCGGGTTATTATAGGAGTGAATGGAGTGAATCACCAGTCATTGGTTAAAGTCGTAAGCTTCGCATAAACATCCATGCAGATTTAAATAAGAACAGGTTTCTGTTTAAGTGTCAAAACACAATAATGCCTCTAACAAGCAGGAATTAACAGTTATGTTGCTTTGGAAACTTCAAAATAGAAATAGAAGTCAAGGGTTAGAACTATTGGAGTTGAATCACAGATAGTCAGCTGAACATACTATGGACTGACAAATCAGTTAAATTGAAGCACTGAGTAGACTGCAGAGTGTCTGTTATACTGTATAAAAATATATTTAGAGCCCAAATGCCACTGTTGCATTTTAGTTATGATCTGGATTCACTGAGGCTTTTCTGGACTGGAAAAAAATCAAAATCAAAAAGCTCTTTGGTGAGAAAAATATTAAGAACCCTCCCCTGTCATCCAACACAGTAGGGCCATCGACTAAATCTTCAGATGTAAATAATACATTTAGTATTTGAGTATTTGGTCAGTTATACTGTTCATATCTATATTTTGCACTTGAAACTTTCTGGACAAACTATGTTATGGCACAGTTTTTTTTTGTTTTTTTTTTAAGTTTTTAAATATTGATTTTGGTAGAGTAATGAGCTAATGTAAATGCTCTAGTTTAAAACAGCATTTCTGACTTGATGTGCTGGGCACTGCAGTAAGGCCAAAGCTTATAGATAGTGTTTTAAAAAAACCCTACATTTCCAATTCACCACTCTAGTATTTAGAAATCTGTCTAAAGTGTCTAAAAACTGATTAGCCATTCATCGCACTTAACCCCTGTTTAGGCTTCATACACCAAGCTGCATTTCAATGATGCAAAACAGTGTGAGAGAAAGCAAGTGCAGCTGTGGCAAAAAACGGAAACCATTTTCAAGTCTTAATTTGAGCAGATGCTGAATTAAAAAGTGTCACTCCAAATGCTATTATTTCTATAAACATGGTTAAAAAAAAACTCTGAAACCTTTCTTTCTTTCTTTCACTGATAATGGCATAATTTCATCTCAAATGGGTAATGGGCTGTTTGGACATGGGTGTTGTTGTGGAGCATTAAAAGGAAGGCACTATGATTATCTTGATCACAGTCATTTGACTGAACAATATCAGTTTGTTTTTCCAAAGAGTGTCAGGTCAATGAAAGACATTAATGGAACCTGTTTCCACTAATGGCCAGGTGAAGGGGTGGCAGGTTTTAGATAAATAGCTCTTAATCACTTCAATATTGTTCTCTTTTGTGCCTCTCTCTTCAAATGCTGCTGTTCTGTTCAAGTTATGACCTGGGTGATCCACAAAGTGACTGTGTATTTCAACCATAACTGCTCACCAACAAAAATAAAGTCACAAATGATTTACTTTGTCCTCTGTCATCGACTACTGGCCAAAGGAGGATGTACTGTTTTTTTTTTCCGTGTCAGATTATTAAGAAGATGATAAGAAAAGATGCTACTGCACTCAACAAAAATATAAATGCAACACTCTGATTTGCCCTATTTTTCATGAGTTGACAATACATGACTTTTTCTATGCATGCAAAAGGTTAATTTCTCTCAAATTTTGATCACAAATTCATTAAAATCTGTCTTAGTGAGCACTTCTCCTTTGCCAAGATGATCCATCTGCCTGACAGGTGTAGCAAATCAAGATGCTGATTGAACAGCATGACTCTACCCCTGATTGACAAGTACTTGTTGCCTTCGCTGGAATATCAGGGTAAGCCAATCTATGGCAGAAAAGGACGGGTCATGACTTTTCCCTCCTGGGAAAAAGAAATTGGTATCTGTAGCTGTAGCTTCATATGAAGTAACCATAGCTCAGTGCCTAATAAATCTCTTTTTTCAAGTTAAAACTGCAAATTTTAGAGTAGGCTTTTGTTGTGGCCAGCCTGAGGCAACTATTAAAGTTTAAACAACAAGTATGTCCGACCGAGCAATCTTTAAGAATAGAATGTGCTCAAATCAGCATGACGGCACACCTGACTAATTACCAAAAATATTACTCCGCCATCTCCACATTGTCACGTCCTGAAAATACAGAACATCAAAACAAATACGAACTCTGGAAGTCAACTTTAATAAAGTAATACATCTGAATTTACAATTTCAGCTTTCTTTAATGAATATTCTGTGTTACGGAGCTGTTAGTCCGCCTCGTTAATACAGGTGTGTACCTCGTTTGTGTGCAGCACGTCAGAGATCAAACAGTTCAGTGAGCGCAGAGAAAATATTTTTATAGACTAAAGGTGGACTAATATGGACTGAAGAGGAATATTCCGTTAGATAAAAACATGTTCATTTCGATGACATCGATGTTTGTTCAATACATTTTGACTTTTGGACTTTACAGCGCTGTGGAGTTACTGGAAATGTTTGGATCGTCCTCCATCAGCTGTACTGGTGAGTCGCTGATACGGCACTAGCTTCAAAATAAATGTGAAGTTAGGAGGCCAGTCTGTCCATGGAAAAATCTCTTTGTCAGCAGATATCTTAGTCACTACAAGACTGAACTAGCAAAGTAGTTTATATGTGCGGTATTTATTCAGTTTGGGCAAATTGGAGCAAATTGCCCCAAAACATGAATGTCTTTTGATTATATATTTTATTTACGCTGGCCGCATCACTGTTGTGCCAATAATGACGTTAAAGCACACCCTCTCGTGTAATATTGCTTAATTATACTTCTAACTTTCATACCAGAGCTGTTTGGTCCGCTTTAAATGGACCAGAGTTTTAGGTTTTGTCTCCTCCTGTCTTTACTATTGTAATGTCTTTTTTGGTATCTCTGCTCCAGTTGGTCCAAAATGTGGCTGCTAGGCTTTTAACCAACATATGTTGTTGGTCACACATCATACAGGTGTATAATCTACATTGGTTATCAGTTGAATGTAAAATTAATTTTAAAATTCTTTCAATTACCTTTATATTTCTAAATTATTATGTCATGTCCCCTGACTCTGACCAAGCTCTTCTCTGAATTCTAGGCTTAAAACCGAAGATTACGGGTCTTTGCAGTTGTGCTTCCCATCCTTTGGAACTGCATTCCCCAAACTATAATAAACACAGTTAGTTGAATTGGCCTTTGAGAAGCTGTTAAAAACGGTTTTATAAGCACATTGGCCTGTTATGTGTTTTTGCATCCTGTGTAGTTTTTACATTTTTCTGGTTTTGAAATATTTATAGATACAGTTTGATTACTTACTACTTACAAATAATAACAAAAGAGAATTGGCCTCATGATTGAGAGTTTTTTAATATATGGATGAGCATAAGAATAACTGACAAGTAATACAAGGACAAGGAGATAGAGAGAGAGAGAGGTTTTAATCTGGTTGTATTTTGCATCCTGTAAGAGAAAAATTACAGTTATTCTCTTCCTGTCCCCCCCCCCCCCCGATACTCGTCTGTCTCTTTCAAACTCTCATTCAGTCTTGCAAGGCCATTTGTAGATTGATACTTTCCAGAAGGCTGCACATCATATTAATCTGAAAGGTAAAACATAAACTCATAAACTCAAGAACAATATGTTCCATCAGTCAACACGCTGCTTTATAAATATGATCTACAGCAGAGAGAGAGAACGCTCTTACATTTTGAAATGAAAGCCAGCCTTCACAGTCAAAAAGCTTATCTTTAAGACATTACAGTCTCTCTGTAATCAATTGTTTGTAAGTAGAGTGAAAAGTAATCACTGAGAACCATATTGTTATTTGTTTTTTTGTTAGTGTTGTCCAGAGCTTGTTCTTAATGTCAGATTTAATAACCTGAACAATTTCCAGCACAATTTACCAAACCTTATGGTTCATTTTTCCAGCCTTCCTGTGGGATTTCACTGCTGTCCTGTAGTATTAAACTAAATGTCGATAGGTAGCAGCAGAGGAATGGGGAGAAACTGACATTGAGCTTTCAGAAATCCTCCCTTGAGCGATTCTGTTCGGTGACAACATTGGATGAGTTTGAAGGTTTCACACTCCGTATCACCATAAACCACGCACACCGCACACATGTGCATGTACGCTTGGGGTACGCACAAAACCAGCCAACAATTACCGTAGTGTGACGACAGACTGACAGACTGAGTGAGACTCAGGCGGGCCAGCAGGTGGTGGGAAGACAGAAAGCACAAACTCTGAGGGAGGGAAGGGCAGCCAATGTTTGACTTTCAAACTGGTAAGGACGGAGGAACAAGCAGATGAAAAATTGCTCACAAGCTCAAGCACACAAACAGACTGGCAATCTTCAAGGATAAGTATTCCCATTAGAGTTACTTTTGGGCAGTAATTGCTCTCCTTATTGGATCCAATACCAAATCTTTGATTTTAAACATATTTTCAGTAAATAAAACTTTCCAGGATGTTTATGCAATTTCTATACCCAACATAACAGGCTATATATATATATATATATATATATATATATATATATATATATATATATATATATATATATATATATACACACACATTGTCTTATAAACCATCATTTTTTATAGATTTTTGGTCCTCCAGCCAAACTGGATGTGGTCTTGGCTTGCCGCCTGGTTTGGGGTTGCCCTTGTCAGCTACGATATCATCGTTGATGAATGGGACCGCTGGTTTTTCTGGGGCTCGTGTTGTCGTTTCATCGAAAATAAGAATTTCTGTCTCGCTCGCCTAGGGCTCATCACTCCCTGTACTTCTGTTTCACACATATGCAGGTTCACTTTGTGTGCTGGAGAACGCTGACTGTAGGACTAGCTAACAAGCCTAAACCTGTTAGTCTGGCAATCATCACTTTGCATTGAAGACTTTCTTAATTGAAAACACAGGTAGTTAATTTGGTGCAGTATTCTAGCAAACGTGATCAGAGTGGATTTATAATAGGTTAGGTTAATTTTCGGGTACAGGTACCTCTGATTGGGGAAACACTGATTGGTATTCTCTTGTGTGATATGTGCAACTGGGCTATCTCAACAATACACAGAAATATCTGATTTGTACATGATCATACTAAAATAAAATGTGACGACAAAAAGTCTGACTCATTTTGTGTGTCTGTTCTCGGAGTGTTTGTAACCTCTCTCCGTCTTTGTCTTTTTCTGCCATGTGTTCTTTCTCTGCTCTGACACAAGATAAGAGCAAAATACATTATTGGACAACCGGATGATTTCTGATTTGATTTCACTTCCTGGAAGAATGGATCAGCCAGACCAAAACAGCCTGGGAGAGAAAAATAAATAATCCTTCACTTCCTCTCTATATTTTGCTCTTTTTTTCCCCCTGAACTTCCCTTTTTCTCCCCTTTGTCTCTCTTTGTTCCTTCACCCTGAATAACTTTGTGGCTGTGTGGTGCAGTGGGGTGGGTTGTCAGATTTAGTATTTCTGTGATGAATGTCTTTCTGTTGTAGAATTTGCAGATGCTCTGTTTTATTCCATTCATCATTCAAGTTAAATGTTCTGAAAAGTAAAACAGAAAGCTTCCTTTTCTTGTCTCAGCAGGCTTCTACTGCCAATGTGCTATGTAAACTTAGCCTTTAACTAGTGTATTATTAGTCTCTTTTATCATATTTTGTAATGAGCTGTCTTCTATGTTTGTTTTTTTTAAACTTTTGGGGAACTCGAAAGAAACGTTTGTGTAAGCCGTGAATTAATTATTATTTTATGTCATGCTAACTTTAAATAAGCCTCATGACATTAGAGTTCTGCTGAACTTGAATCAGTAGATGAATATATAAATTCCCTGTTACTGTACTTATCCATGCTGCATGACAGCATGTTTCTGTTCTTGGTCAAGAGGTGATTTGCGAATTGCTTTTGTGGTTTCAACCCACTACCATATCTACATATTTAACTTCATGGTAGTTTTTTGGCATTTGTTTAGCTTTTTTCCAGACATATGAAAGTTTGGAAAGGCAGGAATATTGTACCTGAAAGAGGTCCAGCCCAAAGATTTAACCAAGAATTATATCTTTTAAACCACTAAGCCATCACTATATTTCGTACTAACACTTATGTTGCAATGTCAGCGCACCCGTTGAGAGAAATTTGAGTAGTTATCACATTTGTCTGGAAAAGGACAAAGACTTTTTGAGACTATTTTTCTTCTGTCATCCCTCCCTCTCACCTTCCCATCCATCCTCTTTCTTTCCCTTACCCATTTAAAACACTATGGTTTAACTCCTCTTACTTGCACTCCTCTTTCACAGACTTAAAGCTTGGATTTCTGCTACATTTCTTGTCTGTTTTGTGTCTCCAATATACATTTTCTTCTCATTAGTCTGGAAATTCTTGCGAATGACATGCAGTTTAGATGTAGCATGTGTGTGAACATCTGTGAGTGACGGTCTGTGCCCTTGTTAAAATGGTTGGTTGGAAATGTGAAAGGCTGAAATTGAAAAATCTGTGCCTCTTTGTGTGTGAAAGTGGACATAGCTGTCCAAACAGTCACACTCAGCTACCATTGTATTGTGTTGATGCACTGTCGCAGTCCACTTACCGAAGACACATTTCAATATGACGAAACATGAAGGAGCATGGAGAGAATTTCATTAGGTCCTTCTGTGGACACATTTTTAGTCTGTCATTGTTTCATAGTTCTAGTTAATTGAATAAATCCAACCACGAAAGTGCACCTGCACAAGTCGAACTGCATCTTTATTACAGTATTTAGTTTAAATTTGAATGTCATAATTCAGTTTGAGGATTGCTGTTAAGATTGCATTACAGAATTCATTGCTGCCTCTAATATCACGTTTTTCTTACTCAAATGAATCGTTTTTTTTTTAATACTAAAAGGTCTTTCTGGAAATATGCACAAAAAGCTTGAGCAGTGCTTGCAGCAGAAATTTTGCACTTATGCTCTACCTATTCGTTCACAATGCTCATTTCCTTTCTCTGAATTGATCTTATCGATTGGGAGATAATGACTGCGTCAATACAGCTTTGTGCTGAAGTGGTTTAAGTGTTCCACAAGGCTTTGAACTATTACTGTAAAAGGAAAAAAAAAAAAAAAGACTGACAAAATGAACAATGCAGAAGTCTCTGCATCTTCTCTTCAGGCTGCATGAAAGTAGCTGCTGACTCTTCATCACCGTTGTCAGACACTGGAATCAAAAAATACCTATAAAAAATCCCTCAGTTTTACATCTGGATGGCGTTAAGGACAGAGCAGATTCCAGCACTGCTAAATGACCTCTATTTTCTTAAAAAACATTCGAAATGATTTTTGCCCAATGTGCTGCTATAACTGTTACCACACGCAGTATAGCATGTTATTTTTTGTTTGTGTCGCTTCATACCCTTAATTCAGGCTTTGACTGTCTAATATGACACTCACATTTTCTACATATCTTATCCACAGCTCAAAGTAAACAACATTACATTTACATTTAGTCATTTAGCTGCCGCTTTTATCCAAAGGGACTTACAAAAAAGGGAAACAATCAAGGTACAGTGCGACAAGGACATGTTAGTACTGTGACAGTTCTAAAGGGAGATAGATTTAGCATGTCCAGTTTTGGTAGTGCTAGGAGAGGAGGTATTCTCTGAAGAGCTGGGCCTTCAGGAGTTTTTTAAAGGTAGAGAGGGACGCCTCTGCTCTGGTAGGAATTGGTAGTACTGTAGATAATACATGATGCTGCAAATCATTTAATAATACGTAGGTCTCTATGGACAATTGTATTGGTGTTTTTCTGTGACATTAGTATGCAAGTGTTAGATCCAATTATTTAATGAAATCCATTTATTCATTTTGGCTTCAAATGGGCAGGGGTTGCACATCAGACAATTATTGATAGTCAGTTTGATCCTTTCATCTAATCTATTTAGCATTCTGATTCACCCCAGGTGTTTGAATGATCCTGATAAAATCTGGAGGACAATCCATACACCTCTTCAGCTCAGATTTCATGTTTAAAGTGCCAGGATTGTCTAATTGAGATCCTTCCAAAATCAGATGAAGAGAGAACTTGAGGAGAGACGGGGAAGTGGAAAAACACAATCTGCAAAAGTGTTCAGCAGGGCCATTGATCATTTCAGACAGTTTACAGAAACACCAGTCGCCTTATGCATGAATAAATGATCGTCGATGAAAAATACAACATTTACAAAGATAATGCAATTACCTACCTTGAGATATGGATAGAGCTTCTCTTGTTTGAGTGATTGCAGATTATCTCATGTTGACTCGCTTTCTTTATTTTCGCTTTCTTTTATCCCACTCTGTCAATCACCTCTCTCTCTCTCTCTCTCTCTCTCTCTCTCTCTCTCTCTCTCTCTCTCTCTCTCTCTCTCACACAGACATGCACACACACACACTGTGTCACACCGTGTCCCTGTTGAGTTCGAAAAGGTCTTTTACTGTTCTTTCAATGTTATGATTATATTTTCCTTGTTAAAGAAAGTTACAAGGCCTTCTGTTATACTACCCATCATCTAAAACTAAGTTTTGACAGATTCACTGATATATCAAAATGAATAGCTTTCTTCGTTACACATGATTTGACACGTTAATGCAGCATTTCTGAATTCCTCCCACTCCAATTCTTCGCTCCTTTACTTCCTTCTCACTATCAATTCTTACCCAGATAATAATTTGGAGCATGAAAGCAGTTCTGGCATGGAGCTAGGGTATCTCAAGTACTTTATCTGTAATTGTAATAAGTACTTTTATTACTACAATCTGAAATCAGTTTGAAGGTCCTCAACTACTTTTAGAAAGGCACAACAAGGAGGAGTTGCTTTGAAAATCTTTTGTCTCATAATGCACAAGCCTCGCTGAATGAAGAGGCACTGGTTTGCAGGGTATAATGTTTCAGAATAATCACAGTCAGGAAGCCACCTTTCACTGTAGGCACTCTGCAGCTCTAACCGTCTGTTATCTTCAAAAGATCCTATTGCACCTTACCTGTGCTGGTGAAGAATATAACCTTGCAGTAACTTCAGTACTATTTCTTCAATGTTCTGGTTCCTTTTCCACTCCTGCGAGTAGATTAGATGCAATGCAACCCATAGACATGTGGCTCTGATACCCGTGAATGCAAGTGAACCTTGACTGAACTTAAGGGGTATTATGGACTTAAGACATGAGTGTCCCTGGAAGCCCTGGAGGACTATCTGACAATCTGTCAGCATTACCTTACGTCACCCCTTCACCTCTCCTCTCTTTGCCTCTGTCCTTACCTCTTCATCGTTATCTGTAGTGATAATACTGTTGCCCAGCACATTACTAGTCTCATAGCTTTGTGCCAATCACAGTGACACGTGACCAAAATGGTCCATCAGATAGAAAGCAGGTAGCAGTAACGGTATTCGGATAATACGGTTGTGGAGGAGTGGCAACATGCATGTTGCATCACAAATACACCACCAGAGCTTAAGTTCATGTACAAGAAACATCTGTTTGTTGTTTTTCTCCTCCCACTACTGCACCAAAATACCAAAGGGACGGATCAGCTTACTACAACGTACTGTTAGATTAATGTCATCCATGCCTGTCACTACTTTTCACTGATATAGTCATTCTTTGGCTTTACTACAAAGATCCACATGGTTAATGTTTCTCCAATAAAGAAAAACAAGCTATAAACTTGACACATTTTCTGTTTTTTTTTTTTTCTTTTGTTCTTCAGGACATTGCATTTAAAATAATGATTCAGAGTTCCACAGTTAATTTGAGTGTGTTTGCATCTGCATCAAACAATCAGTGTAGGAATTTTAACCCTTATTATGCATAAATCTGTCTTTTTATTCATTATTAAGCAGTACCAGCAGAGAGATGACATGAAGAAAGGAAGAAAGATGTAACAAAGTCCCCAGTCGGACTTGAACTGGGGATGTTGCATTTCATGGTTGGCATTTTAACATGTAAGCCACAGGGGGACATCCCATTTATTCGGAGTCTCATAATTGTCTACTTTATTGACATCGACACCTCTGCACTGTAATATCAACAACCTTTAATTTGCATACCTTCATGCCTGCTCTTCATACTTTCTCTTCCAAAAATAATGAGACAATCCCTGGTGCTGCTCCACAGACACCTTATAATAGATGCAGATGAATGTTTATTTGAACCTTCCCACCAAAATCATGTCTTCGCTTCAAAAATAAGCCTGCATGCGCCCCAACTAATAATGTATCTGATTTTCCTTTTAAAAAAAGCATTTTTATGCACAGTAGTATCATTAAGCTCAAAGATATATTTTCCAAAGAATTTTATGTTTTTTTAGAGCATGTACAGCAACTTAACTGATGCGAGGGCTTTGCTTTTTTTTTTTTTTTTTTTCCAAATGTAGATAACAGCAATGAATATTCCCTCAAACTAAACTGGGGCACATGGAAAAGATTTCATTTGCTTTACTACTTCCCTTTTATCTTGCTCTTAAACCTTCCTCTTTACATCCAGGTTCATTAAAACTCTGTTACTCCTCCTATGTTGGAAACCAGTACCATAATTCTGTGACTGGGCTGAGTATTGAAGAGGTAGGTTGAACATGTTTTGCAAGTGCATGGAGTCACTGCTCATTAGAGTGTTACGTTTCTGTCTTCATTAAAATTTAAATTATTTCCCCCTAGAAACCAGTGCTCCATTTTTACTTTTCACTGAGCTATGCATCTTAGGCTGCACACACCTTCACTATCTAGGACAGTGCACCCCCCGGCCATGGAGTTACTGTAGGTGCCATATAACAAGGAAACAAAAACTCAAATACATACATAGATACCCACGTGTGTGCACAGAAGTACAGGTATGTGCTATATTTGTGAGATCCCTCATTCACTCATTGCATTTCCTAGCCTTTAATTCTTAATTTGATCAAAACATAACTCTAACCTTAATCCTAAAATCAAGTCTCAAGCCTCAAGGAAACTTTTGAAGAAATGAGGGCTAAAGGAAACTTCTTGGATGGGTATCTGATTTCCCCCAGGCGGGCTGTTGCATCATGATCCTTATGCAAGATTCTCACAATATTTTTGGGTTGAAAGCTGCATTTGGACTATATTTTGCTCATGTTAGAGAGGCTGTTTGAATCTAGTCCAAAGCTTCCTTCCACAACAGATCAATAGGCCTACATCCAAGACAGGACATTATACAAAATATTATAGGCAACCATCTGGAAAGAAACACTCAAGAAAATTAAAACAAAACATATTGTGGGTGACAAGGAGTGTGAGAAATGGGATATAATATGACAGAAAACAGACGCCAAAAAAAAAATAAAGCACACCTGGAACTAGTGCCCCCCTCCCCTTGGCAACGAGCCCATTCATTTTCCAAAACCGCCTTCACTCTCAAGGCCTAAAACTCAAACTGGTCCTCACAGATATAGACATATAAGAACACACGCACAGATAGACAACCTGCAGTGTCAGCTGGTAGTGCCAGTGCCAGCCAGACACGACCAATCCCTCTGTCTGGCTGTGTGTCCAGGAATAGTTTATGTGTGTGTGTGTGTGTGTGTGTGTGTGTGTGTGTGTGTGTGCGTGTGTGTTTTTGTAAAGGTGTGTGCATTGTCCTAGCAGAAATTGAGTGTGTTCCTATCCAGGAATAGATCTCTGCTGGATACAGGAGCTTTATCATCTGCAGGATGTTTACTCAGAGTCGCCCATACACTCCATTAGTCTACCCAAACCCCCAATACATTACACTGGACTATAACAACACGCAGGGTAGTCCAATAAAAATGAATATAGTGCAGCTTGTATGACACACCAATATTTTAATACCAAGGCACAGGCTGTGTGATATAATCCTGTGTACTCTGTACTTTATTGAGATAGTTTTATTTACTCTTATAATGCTGTTCCACTAATACTGGACTATTTTGCCAATCTCAGCCATGTCCATATAACAACATGTTTATATACTCATGACACAAACCGGTTCACCGAACCTTTACCAAAACTGTGACTTTGAAACCTGGACATGCTGTTGGTTAGCTCTTTGCTTGAGTGGTAATCTGGATGAATCAGAGGAATCCTGATGGGCCAGTATCATTTCAGACTGTTCAGACTGGTAACTGTGGGTTAACTAATAACACCGTGCCATGTTGTAACCTAATTTACAGGACGATGCACATATTGTGAATAAAAATAGGAGTTACAGGACTCACAATGAATATGTTTAGAATGTTAAATTTAAAATGGACATTGTATGCTATGTATCTGACGATCAATTTTTTGTCAAGTGAGCAGGGCATGAAGTGCAGCCAAGTGTGCTGAGGAAGTGAAAGTGTGTGAGGGACAGTGCCAAAAGGGTGTCAATCTTTGACATGTGCAAATGATGAGAGACAGATTTTAGCTAATGTCTATAAACAGGTATTTGCATATGAAAGCTAAAAAAACGACGGACGATCGGTTAAGAAATTTCATCTTGACCAATACATGTTGCCTCTTCTGCTCTGCACATGGACCTGCATGCAACCAAAGCCCCTCAAATGTGTTTGACGGACTACAAATGGAAACCAGAGCACTTCAAATAGATTTTGCATTCATATATGGAAACTGTTTATAATTCAAAATACCAAACAGATGCAGGTTAGTGGAAAAACTTTGTTAAAGTTGAGATGTTTTTGTTGGATTGGATATGAGGTGACATTGTTCAGTGGCTTCATCTCACCAGTTTGTCAGCTCATGACTGACTGGTTGCAGACTTACATTATTTATTGCAATCTTCAAGCTTTTTTTTTGAATGTGCTCTGCGCTGCTGTGTCATTGCCAGAACGGGTTCTTAAACAAAGATTCAGTGCATTACATGTCACACACAAGCAATGATTTGGCTTGTTTGAATCCATTTTCTCTAGTTCAAAGATTGGAAAAATTTGAAAAGAAGAAAATATGTTGTGCTGATAGTGTATGTGAAGGATGAAACTGAAAAGTAAACAGAAATACGTCAAAGCAGCTGAACAGCAGATTGTACCAATGAAAGTAAACAACTAAATGTAATGTTTATACACTTTATTCAAACTCAGCTTCATTCAACACAACGTTTTATTTGGCAAATAACTGCAGTTGGCTTTCCAGAGTATACATTGTAGATATTTATGCATGGAGGTGCACAAAAGTTTTTCCTCCCACAGCTGTTACAGTTACTGAACTGCTATTTCATAATGAAAGTGTCCAGTGTCCTACTGATAGTGACATTAAATGTACTCTAGATAGTTGGAGATTTCTTTCTGCCTTCAGGAATACAGGTGTACTCACAAGCAAACACACACACTCTCATTGCAGTACATGACGCATTATTTCCTCACCCCGTCCCTCCAATGTATTTTATCTATAACACTGTCACATTCTATTAAATTTTGCCCTGACAATAGCATGTATGCTGTTTGACAAGACGTACTGAGTCAGGCGGCAGTGCAAGGATGATAAAGACTATCAGCATGTACAGTATACACACAGGATGTTTACTAATGTAGAAGCGTGTGGTTAATCCTGCTTGGTGTGTGTGTAAGTCTTTGTTTGCTTTTATGGTACATGCCTGCACATACAGTACCAGTTCTCATTCATTGTTTTTTCTTTATTTTTATTACTTTCTACTTTGTAGATTAACACTGGAGACATCACCAGCTATGAAATGATAGATATGGAATTAAGTGGTTAACAAAAAAAAAAAGTGTAAACAAACCATGTTTTATATTTTATATTCTTAGAAGTAGATATCTTTTGCTTTGATGACAGCTTCACACTGGCATTTTCTCAATCAGCTTCATGTATGATGAGTAATTGTTGGCTGCTTTTCCTTCACTTTGCGGTCCAGCTCATCTCAGTTGAGTTTAGGTCAGGTGATTGTGGAGGCTAGATTATCTGTTATATACAGCACTCCACTCCATTTGTTGAAATAGTCCTTACATAGCCCTCCTCCATGCTTCACAGTGGGAACCACACATGCGGATGCCATACGTTCACCTTCGCTGTGTCTCACAAAGACATGCTGTTTGGAACCAAACTTCTCAAATTTGGACTCAGATTTCTTTTGTTTCTTGGCCCAAGCAATTCTCTTCTTCTTGTTAGTCTCTCTCAGTAGTGGTTTCTTTGCAGCAATATGACCGTGAAGGCCTGCTTCATGGTCAACAGTTGATGTTGAGATGCATCTGCTACTTAGGCTGTAATCTGAGGTGCCATTAATTGCTGTTTTGTGGGGCTGGTAACTATAATGAACTTATCCTCTGCAGCAGACGTAGCTCTTGGTCTTCCTTTTCATGGGTGGTCGACTTGAAAGCCAGTTTCATCATAGTGTTTGATGGTTTTTGTGACTGCACCTAAAGACACATTCAAAGTTCTTGATATTTTCTGGATTGACTAAAGTTACGATGGAATGGTTTCTCTTTATTTAGTTGGGTAGTTCTTGCCACAATATGGATTGCTACAGTTGTCAAATGAGACTAATTACCGTATGCCAACACAACCTCTTAACAGAACGCAACTGATGGTCTCAAACACATTAAGAAGACAAGCAATTCCACTAATTAACTTTTGAAAAGGCACAACTGTTAATTGAAAACCATTCCATGAAGCCGTTTGAGAGAAAGCCAAGAGTGTGCAAAGCTGTCATCAAAATGTAAATGTAAAAGCAAAATGTGGCTATACTTTGAAGAATTAAAAATATAAAGCATGTTTTGCTTTGTTTACACCTTCTGTTAATTACATCATTCCAAATGTGTTATTTCATTTTTCACTTTTGATGTCTCCAGTCTTAATCTACAATGTACAAAATAATAAAAAGAGAGAAAAAAAAAACATTGAATGAGAAGGTGTGTCTAAACTTTAGACGTATGGTACGGTACATATAGGAAAGGGTTGGCAGAAAACGCAAATGCCAACATGTGCACCTGTGTCATGTTTCAGGTTTAACTGTGTGTATTTGTGTGTGTGTGTGTTTATATATATATATATATATATATATATATATATATATATATATATATATATATATATATGTATATATGTATGTATGTATGTATATATATATATATATATATATATATATATATATATATATATATATATATATATATATATATATGTATATATATATATGTGTGTGTGTATATATATATATATATATATATATATATATATATATATATATATATATATATATATATGCTATTATAGTCAGTGTTACATTAGTCACTGTGTTGTCTGTCTTTAACTGTATGTCTGGTTTAGCTAGTATGCACCTGGAGCTGTTTATTTTTACATTATCTTGATGTCATCATTATTGATGGGGTGCAGCAGAGGAAAGGCATGTACACCAATGGAAATTTGCATTCTTGCTATGGGGGGTTGTTCTCCCCTGTCAGGGTAGCATTTATTATAAGTGCTGTTTGATTACAGGTTTACAGGATTACAAGAGTTTTTCAAAGATTGCCAATATCATGACACAGTGCAGCTATTTTGGACTATCTTTTGCACAGTGTTTTATTGAAAACACATCATTGACTGTGAAATGGCCTGCCCTCTCCCATGCAGTGTTCTTTATGTACTATGCCTTGCTGGAAAACCAAAATAAAGTTGAAAGTTAAAGCTGAAAAGAAGACAAAGTTAACCAGCTTCAGTCTGTCAAGTTGGAAGTCTTGAAATTTTGTCAAAGTTAATAACCAAGTTCTTAAACGTTAAATATTCTGTTAACTCAAACATCTGCACAGCTTTGTCTAAATAAAGTAGTTTGAAATTGGCAGAAATTTAATTTTAAATGATAAAATATGAAAGCTGAATTATGAATTTGACCAGACAGCTTTTCAGTTCTTGACAGTTTTCTGCTCATCGGCGCTATGAACACATTGGTAAAGTGTTGAGGGTAAAAAAGTTGAAAAAAACAAGAGGCAGTAAATCATTTTCATCATCACATATATTATATTCATCTCAACCCATGAAGTGAAGTTCTTTTTTATCCTTAAATAAATCTGAAAACTTAAGCGCTAAAAACATTTGGAAATACATGTTTTTTCTTGGACAGCAATGGTTCACATGTGTTTTTACGATGACAAAACCTGAATCAACCCCCACACAACCCCATGTGCACAGACATGCACATGCACACACACAGCATTGGCCACAGTTAGCCCCTCAGGCAGCTATAGACTATAATTTGATATGGCAGCTTTTAAGATAATGTCTTGCAATATTAGCCTTTTATAAGTAACATCACTGCATGAAAGAAGAGCTACAACAGGTAGAGAGATACAGCACGAGAATCATCGTATTCCATGAAAACTGTGCTGCTGGAGTTTAATAACATTTTCTTTTCTCCAGTTTTTATGCCAACAGGGAATTGGAGAAACTCCACCGCTCTGCAGCATAAAATGTAAATTAAGCACGATATCATCTTGATACTCTTCCTACTACTTTATCCACAAATAATGTAACTAAAATGGAAGAAGTATCTGTCTGTCTGTCTGTTTTTTGATTTTCTAGACAACTGTTCTGATTGCTGTCACACTTGGTGGGTGTATTGCCGATGACCCAATGAATCACAGTGTCGAGTGTGAAGTTGTTTGATTGAGAGATTCTTAAGAAAGCTGTAAGCAGCAATACCAGAGGCCAAACAACTGGCCTATTCCGGACAGTCACGTTCTGAATGGATACTGCACTAGAAATAATAATGAGAAAAAAGAACATCAAGGCATATTAATTAACCCTGTTATACCACTTGTAAATCCTAGATAACTCTTGGTGCTGCAGTTTTATCTTTACTGCACTTTTAACAGTATACTGACAGCCCAAGCAGATTGTTTGAAATATTTTGTGCTATTATTAGTATTAAATTCTGTTTTTTATATGATAATCCAAGTCCAGCTAGTCAGTACAAACTTTAACTCGATGCAACCAAGTGGTGATTATCATTAGCCAAAGAGATCTGTAAATCAGTCGAGGAGGGATGCCTACACTATAAAACGCTGCAGGAATCTGTGATCCATCCATCTATTACTATTATCTGGGTCCACATAGCTGTGGCAGCAAGTTAAGCAAGGTAGCACTTTTTGGGGGAACCCTTTGAGACCCACCTTGTTGTGGTTTGGGGGTTTAGATGTCCTTGATGTAGGGAGCAACACCTCCCGTATGATCTCCCAAGGCATATTGGTCTCAGGAGGGGGTCAGACTAAGAGGAATTTTAAGACCCCTAATAGCTTTATAACAATCAATCTCACTTTTATAAAGGAGAATGGGGCCCTTTGCTGGAATCCAATTCAAAAAGGGAGCTTGAATGAGCATGAGTGCATGGGACTGTATCACAACCGAAAGTGCTGCATGGAGCTACTGCCATATGGGCACACCACCTGCATGGCAAGGTGCTGGGATCTGTTACATTGCCAATCAGGCCACAGTGAAGTCTTGCAAGCTGACCCATATCTCTGTTTGAATACAAACAGACGTATCATGCTGAAAATTGCTGCTTGACATGCAGACACTCACCACAGCTAACTTCCAACATCGATGACTTGAATTAAGATAGAGTCGGGGTCCAAATGTCATACAACGAACTGAGGATAAGTTGGTCTGAAGATGTGTAATGAAATAAAATGCCTGAAATGAATAATGATCAACAAAAGAGGTGAATCTTATTTAAATTTGTATGTCTAGCTGTGCAAGAATCCACCTGCTTAACTGCACCCAAGAGCTTGCCATTATGTTTGAAATGGAGAGTTTAAGGTGGTTTGTCTTCTTTTGATCTTGCATCATTGCTTTCTCCCTGTGGCCGTTGAAGTCTACGAGGGACAGCGGCAGCCTTAGCGCATCAATAATGCCTGAACTCTGCTGAAGCGTGACTCACCACCAGCTACAAAACTTTAAAGCAACTTTAAACTGTTGATGAGAGGAAAGAAAGCATGAGCATAATATTCTTTTGACAAATAGCACATTTGAAATGCTTTGGTTATATTTGGCATTTAAGGCGGTCCTGCTGGATGACTTTATTCATTTAAACAAACCAAACTAAGTTAATGCAAAATTAGGGTGAGAGCTAAAGCTTAAAAAACAAAATAAAAATAAAAAATAATATTTTTTTTTATGCATGCATGATTCCCTGCTCGTTATCTTTTTTTTTTTTCTTTTGGCTAAGAAGATGTAGTTTCATAATTAAGCCTGGATGAAACCATACAGAGCATCAGTGTCTGTCTGCAGCTATAAAAAACATGTCTGCTGATTTAAATGTCACTGCGATGAAAAGAATGAGTTTGATGAAGCAAAACATTGTGAGACTTGTGAGAATGTTGTTTCTTTTTTAGCTACGACTGAGATTACTAAAACAAATTTACATATAGAGACGAAGGAACAGATCCAACATCTGTCCTTTTTACCCAGTGTGGACAATCTGGGAGAACCATGTGAGCTGGTGATAAGACTGTGCATGAATTTTCAGCCGTGTGGCAGATCTGCTCATAGTCACACGCCAAACACAGCCTTGAAAAAAAAATAAAACAAAATGCAATGTAAAAAAAACAAAAACAAAAAAACAACAAAAAAACAACAGATACTGTAAAGAACAGGCAATTGGACGAATTTCAGTTTTTAGTGAATGCACCAAGGCTACTGTCAAACTCTTTATTGCTGCATTTATTTTTTGTACAAAATCGAAAGAACACCACTTGACATTGTGATGTAATATTCAGTGCCAAAACGTCTGAAAAGTAAACACTAAGCTTTTCACCAAGATTCTTTTAAGCTGATTTGAAATGTCTTATTGAAGGAAGGAGCCAGTGGCGTGCCGCCAGGATGTAAGGGGATTTTAATTTGCTTTTATTGGTGAAAAGTGGATGAACATTTCTGTTCTACTCAGCGTAGTGAAATACCACCTACAAAATCTGTCCAGTTGAATTGATGCATGTGTTGGTTGTGGTTGCTGATATGTGTGTATTGTAAGCAACGATTACAGTTACAGTTACAGTAAAGGGAAATCATTTAGTCATTTAGCCATGTATGTTTATTTAACAGGGACAGTACAGAATAGATAAACAGTGTTACACAGGAAGATGTAATGCACAGATCTAATGTAAAGAGGTTAAGGCTAACGTACAGCCTCTGTCTCTGGTTAGGCTTTAATACAGGTTGAAACTACGACACAGACAAATATATTAAACAGATGCAGGATAAAAACTGCAGACTGCGTGCATGTGCATCTAGGTTTATATGTAATGATAATTACTGTGTATGCATTCACATACATATACATTCAACTGGCAAATGCCAAGGGCATTTGTGCACTTGAATAAGTTCTTATGATTGAGAACTTAATGAAACTGTGAAAACATTTTTATGCAAGATGACAGTAGTGCTATTTAAATGGTCTCATTGGTCAAATACATTACTATTTTCTTTAGTCATAACATCTTTAAATAACATCTTTATTTTGTACCATATCATACTGCCATGAGTTTTTTTGGGGATATTTATGTCTTTTGTACTGCTTTGTGATTTAACATCTCACCATGAAGTATGCATTTATTTGCATGTAAATGCATACAATCAGAACATTTGTATTAAAAACTGAACCATATCATCACCATATTATTATCTTAATCAACTATACTGTACCTACCTAAATAATTTAGGTATTATATGAGTGTGGAGGTCTTTCCACATAGTAAATTTATGTGGCTTGCTCATGAAGGAGCCAGATGTATCTGAGGTTGTCCTAATTATACGCACTGGTCAGTAGAGGAAATAGACAAAACTGTTGTCACTCATGAATCCAGATTTTATTTACTAAATTAATTTGCCAGTATTAAAGTCCTTTTATTTAAAACTTTTGTTTTTATTTTGAAATCACATTAACTCTCTATCCATGTATGACGACATGATCTACCATTTCTCTGTAAGCAAACTGTCTGCTTATGTGTTCACTGAGGACCTCTCTGCTTGGCTTTTATAAAAATACAAAAGTCTATATATGTGACTGAGGGTGGGACAATAATTTATCCCACAAGGGAACATTTCCTCACATACAATGAGATCCTCTTTCTCTCTGTATCTGAAAGGTCAGACGATGGGAGTCATCTTTTTCAGAGCAATGAGCTTTGCAGCTCTATGCTTCTTGCTATTTCCATCCAGACTTATGAATCCATTCTTTATCATCTCTAATAAAATTTGCCCACTCTCCCTATTGCATTACTTTCCATCCCTGTTCACTCTGTAAGACGACTCCAGGCTGATAGGGTGTTATCAGACCACAGCTAAGCCTGGGACAATTATTCAGCCATTAGACCAAGCAGGAAGTCTGATTAGCTCCATCGTCAGACATCTGCCATCCCACCTGCAACCCAAGGTCTAAATAACCTCAGCTACAGCACAGAAATGTTCCTGCTTTGTGGTTTGTATTCTTACAACAGGACTTTGAAAGACTGTTTATTTATTTAGCATTAAAATAGCATTACTGGTATCTTTTAGTTTGTTTGAATAGGTGAATTTCTAGTTATTGCATTGCCAAATCTTCAAATGCAGTTACATTTTGGTTCTGGGTGCTATAGTTTTGCCTGTTTGACAGAATTTATATGATTTTGTTGACCAAAATATTAGTGCAGGCAATAAATTGCGGGATTCCCCCCAAGTGTAATTTGAGTCAGTAAATAATTTTACGTCTTTTTCATTTAACACATGACAAAATTAGAAATCCTTATTTAGTCTAACTTGATTGAATGATTTATTCTGGCAGCTGGCATTGTCAGCCAGTTGGGCAAAATTGCAACTCATCCACTGACTTGATTAGTGAAACGTTTGATTAAAATAATTTTTTTACACAGCACACTTTGATGAAAAACATTCAAAAGTATCACTAAATTTAAAGTTGGTATGGAGCAGGAAGCAGAGCATAGAGACCTGCTGCTGCTACTGCTGCTGTTGAATTAAAGAATATGGTGATGAGGAATGTAAGACAGAAACCCCAAAGAGAATGCTGTCACTTTATTAACTATGAATCTCATTGTCATTGAGTAGTGGTCCAAACCGGTTCAGTTCAGCTTATAAAGCAAGACTTTATTAAGAATTTGAAGCATTGAGTCCTTGCTGAGAGTGGGCTGATACAGATATACAAGATATGTAATAAACCTTCAAATTCAGAGAGCATACTTTGCAAAAGAGTACATACACACTGTATTACTACAGTACATGTTTTGGGGCCATCTGTAGGACTTTGCAGATGAGCTAACTAGCTGCACAAGACCAATTTGGAATTCAGCTGCCCCAGCAATTTCACCGAAGCTACTCATCTTCTCCTGAAATGGCCCGCATGGCTGAGAGTAAAGAATTTGCACTGTAGGTACTTATGAATGTGTATGTCCTTATGTATATATTCCCTGACTATCTGGCTGACTGGCTGGCTTAAAAGCCAAATGTTTGATAAGTTCATTAGAATCAGCTTTTTACCAAAGACAATAAACAGCCTATTTTATGAATACACTGCACTGGTCCCCTGCATTTCTATAATTAACCAGCAAATTAGCAAGCAGCAAACAGGGAAGGAGGGTGAAGAGGGCAGATGGTGGGGTTGCCACCCATGCTGATGCCATGCGAGTGTGTGAGTGAGCAAAAAACTGAAAATAGACAGATCAGTAAACAGACTGAAGGAGGCAGAGGACTAAAACACATGATAGGAGAATGAAAGGAAACTAATGCCGTGGACAGACCAGATGTGCAGTGTGAACTAGAAGAGTCTGTATGGGACATTATCAGAGCAGTGCAGACACACTGGTGGTGTACTGCAAAGTAAACACAAGTATGCACTTCACTTAATTTTTAATTAAATTTATATGATACAATTACTATACCACCCTCCAAAAGAAATGAAGTAACAGCAGTGTCTGTCACATGATACATCAAATCAGTACTCATGTATTAATCAACAGCAACTGTTTTCACTCATGTCGGTTAACGTGAGCGCCAAAGTGGAGCATTCCTGGAGTGTCCCATGTCCGGTCTGTTTCAGGCCTGGAGGAGTGTAACGTGACAAAGATGGACTGCTAATGGTCCTACCACTCAGCAACATCCTTCCTCGTGTTTCAGAACAGCTTGGATTAGATCACTTTATCTGGGCGCTGCTGACAGCCAAAAGAATAATGCTTTAGTTGAGGAATTAATTTGTAAATGATGTAGAGAGCAACGCAGGTGTGTAAATTAACCTTTATATTGGAAAGCTACATCATGCATCCCGTTTAAATATAGATATTAATGTGTCCACATTTTAACATTAACACTAAAACACAGACACACACACTCACACACATTAGCATTATCGCTGTGACCTTTGCTGATAATGGTTTGATGACTATCTGCTGACCTTGCTGTGTTAACAGTTTGTCCGCTAGCCGCTTTTTCTCTCCCGTTAGTTCTCACCTAATGGATCCTCTAATGTGAACGTTTTTTAAGTGAGTGAGAGAGGGAGAAATAAAACAAGAGTGGATATACACAGAGAGACAGAGAGAAAGTGAAGGGAAGGAGGGAGGGAGAAAATATGCAGAATGAGAGGAGCTCTGACTGAGAGATGACACTTTTGACTGCATCTTGAAAGTTAATGCTATTTTAAAGTATGCTTAAAAAACAACCCTAAAAATAAAACATGAAGCTGTCTCCAATCCACCAGCTGATATAACAACACAAATAACAGAACCAGCTCTGCAGTTGTCACTAATGTAAGGTCATGACTCAAGTCCTTTGTCCCATAGCTTATCTTAAGTGCCTAATAAGAGTCAAGGCCTTGCATGCCTACACACACACACACACACACACACACACACACACACACACAAACACACACACACACACACTAGGTTGCAACCTTGCAGCTGTATTATAAAGCTTATGACCTCAGTGACCCGTTATCACTCAGCTATACAAACAATATGGTAAGATCCTAAGCCCTGATTGGATGAGATTTAATTAATGTCAGGACCTATTGATGGTGAAGGACAAAGAAAATATGAAAGGAGAGCAGGGGGAAATTGGTAGGTACATTTGTGGCTTTGTAGTCAGGTTTTTGTCGTCATGTAAACCTTGAAAATAAAGAAATAAAAAGAAGCTAATGTACGTATCAAACCAAACTATTAACTACACTTTGGTGTATCACAGCACTTAACTTTAAATCATTTCTACACCCAACAGCCCACAGTCTGAGTCCTCCAAAAATACTGCTACTGTTTTTGGAGTCTGTCAGGGGCCGACAAGGAGAGGATGATGAAAAAATAAGAAAGATAGGAAGTATGTAAAAAAAAAAAAAAAAAAAAAAAAAGCAGCCACAAGAGGTGGGTAGCATTTTTAGGCAGCCACCTCAAGGGAAATCTAAGAGTTTAGTTTTCTACCTTGGGAAATTACCTGCAGATGATTAGTGTCTATTGTATTCATAAACGCTCATGCTGCAAAAGCATTTGAATCTAAAAAATAAAAATGTCAGAAGAAACAAAAAAGCTTTGGGCTTCTCAGTATGGGCTGATGGAAATGTCGGACTGCCCGAACTGATGCCTTGTAATATCAAAGCAAACACAGCAGCGGACGGAGGTTTGTGTACAAGTGGATGAAGGAAAAAGGCAACTTGGGAGACAGGGAGTAGGAAATTCAATTTGATTGTAATCTGATGTACACATTCTACTGTTTGTGAGTTAAATTAGATTTTAGATTTGTTTTCTCCGTCCCTCCCATCTACCCCTTACAGTATTAAAGAGGGGGATTTATCTGGAAAGATCTATGGTTGTGTCTGATTGAAGAATCATGCTGTGGGAATAGTGGGCAGATGGTAATCTATCAAACAGACAACAAAATGTTTTATTTCTTTTCTGTCGCCAAGGCACTGAAGAACAAACATCTTATTTTACCCTCAATTATAAAACCTTTCGCTGATGGACAGACTGTTCTCCCTAAGACTGGCTTAAGATGCCTAAGCAACTGTTACTTCCAAGCTCAGTTTTTTTATTTTCCTCAGTGCGGTTTCTTGTGGTTGGTTTCAGTATTTCTGCCTGCCTAATGTTTTCTTCTCTTCTTATCTCGACCAAAACAGTATTCTAAACCCACATTTCCCCAATGTCATTTTTATTTGCACAATATACAGTTTCTTTTTTCTGGTAAGGTAAGTAAAAGTAAAAGTAGAAATAAAAAGTCTAGTTATTCCAATTAACTTTTGAAGCATAGTCCATACTTTGTGCTGTGGGGTCACTATCACACTTGTTCTGCCACTGTCCAGTACTAAGCAATAGTGTAATATTCAGCTGTCTTTCCAAACACTGTAAAATAAATGTTCAGCCAGATTGTAACTTGGCAATTTTTGGCTGCTCTGACAGTACAGGCTCCATCCCTTCCCATCAGAAGCAGATTCTTAAAGCTTAAATTGGAAGTCTCCACTGTTCCCATGTTTCAAGAGGTGGCTCAATGACTGAGTTCTTTCTATAGCTAGGATTGGACAGATTCATTTTAACAAGGGGAATTCACAACTACTTTCAGGAAATGTGGAAATCATTTTTTGCGTTGTTTGATCAGACTGACTGTGTGTTTTGCTGTTATGCCATGTCCTACATCTGAACATTCTCTGATCTTGTACTCCAGCTGGGCTGTTTCTGGTGTGCAACTCGAAGCGATGATGTTATGATTACATGGTTAGTCTTAAACATCTAGGCCAGCGCTTCATGGGTTACATATAGCCCAATTTAAGTGGGACCAGCGAAGTATTGCAATAACATCATCTCCAAATTGTCCCTTGATTTTAATGTAAAGAAGTAAAAGTATGTTGTGAAAACACTCAAAATTAATGATCCCTCAAAGCAGATGATGAGCAGCCAGAGATGTACTAAGAAAAAACATGTATACTACATGTATTTACTTATTTCTTTGTTCAGTGGACAGATCAGGAATAGCAGTGCATTTTACTGAAAAATTGGAATTAATGGCTTCTCTGCATTTTTCACACTTTCACACAACGTCATTCAGTGAGCCGGACTGGACTCTCTTGGTGGACTGGTTTTGGCCTGCAGGCTGTATCTATGAGACCCCTGCTCTGGGCCACTAGACTAAACCTCTACATTACTTTCTGTTTCTGGTCTGCTTGCTGCTGAAAAAAAAACTGAATTCTGTCCCTCCAACGGACTCCAAGGGTAGCGAGGACAAATCACCCGCTGTAAACCTCAGCCGTGCACTCTGCTCACTGTTCCCTGTCTAAATTCAAATCAAGAGCCAAAAGCCAGGGAAAATGTGATGGGGAGGAGTGCAGGTGGAGAAGGGAGGAGGATGGCAGTAAGAGTAGGGCGAGAGGAATTTTGTGTGGAAAAATGAAAATTACCTGTTTCATCTTTTCACACACTGCCTTTCTTCTTCCCCTATTCCTCGTGTCTTCCTATTTTTATTTGTGTTTCTGCCTCTCTCTCTTTGACAAACACACACACACATTTTACTGCCTAAATGGTTAGTCTATTAAGCAGTTTCCTCCTGTTCTCCAACCTTGGCTGGTCGAATTCTCCCTTCCCTCTCTACCTCAAGTTTTCTCTGCCCCTTCTCATATGTGTCAGATGGTTTCGTCACACTGTTGGACTCATTTTTATCCACCATGGTTGAAGGCTTCATTTCAGAGGAAATTCTTGTGTGTTTTTTGCCCCGGAGTCACACTGCCACACATTCAGCTTTCATGGCATAGCAATCATTTTTTAATCACTGAAACAGCTTTTCTTTTACCAAAAGGGAAATTGCCACCCTGTTAATAGCCACGAATTAGGTGTTTTTGGCAATGACAGCTCGATACCAAAAGCTTTTATTGTTTTATTGCTTTTTAATAAAAACATGTCTACTTACTTGTAAAGGTGGAGCGATGGAGTGCCTCTGAATCTTTTTTTTTCCCCTTTAAAATTCTTTTCCAAAGTGAAGTCAAACACAAATGCAGATTTATCTGTTTTATCTGACTTTAGCCCTTCAGTTAGTATAAATTGAAGCCAGTCAGAGATGGATTTAAAGACCTCTGTGCTGTGAGACTAAAACAAACACAGATGTCAGACTTCAAAGCTTGATGCGCAGGCACAGTATTGGAATAAGTGAGCAGGTTTTGAATGACTACATTTCTGTTTGAGATGCGGTTCCCCAATGAGGGAATCATCTTATTTAAAAGACCTGAACTGACCTCATATCTCTGCAGCAGACACCATCCACATAGTCATGCTCTGCAACTTTCAAACCATAGTTATGGCTATAAAACAGGCTGGCCTCCCCTCATTAGACTTTGTGAGTCATCTGTTCAGTTTTGCAGCTTGAGTGGACTACGGGTACATACAGAATTAGTATCTACAGCTCCACATAAAATTTAGTTCAAGAAAATTCCAGCTCTGTTTATAGCAATTTTGCATTCTGGCCCTGATGTCTTCATCAAGTGGCTGTGAAGCGGTTGCGGTGCAGCGATGCTGTGTAGTTTATAGCAGCACAAAGACCTAATGACTACAGCACAACCACTGTGTCACTGTGTCATGAGTACAGATTGTACCAAGCATAATCCTAAACTAATTTATCTTGACAATATTTTTTAACACTGAAGTTGGTTATTGAGTAAACCTGTCTATTTTTCTGTCGAAACAACAAACCAGTTGAGCCCACAGTTATTTGATTATTGCATTAGCTGTGTAATTATTACACTATTAAATAATTCAGCTATAATCATTTAAACATCTGCTTCAAAATTCCATCGTTGAGGACAGCCATCAACTTGTTCACTGACGACCATCATCAATTTTACCATCCTGCTCTGGTCCACTAAAATGACATGCGATTCGACATCTACCATCTGCCTGACTCCATGTGAACACGGCATTATGCTATTTGTGTGCCCCGCAGTTTAAACAGTAACATTAAATGTTAGCCCCACAGCCTGACAGAATAAGTGGTTTCACAGCTCTGAATTGTGGAGGAACAGCAAAGAGACAATCCACTCCTTAGATTTGTTTGACTTCTTCCACAAAACTGTGAACTTGTGTAAATGTATAGCCAATGGCATGCGAGAGCAGATAACAGCCAAAATTTTGTTTTCGTTGTTTTGCCAGCTTACAAAATGGCATTAATTAGCTACAGCCCAGTAAATAGCCACAGTCGTCATTATAGCTGGTGAAATCAACAGTTGCTGCTTTAAACTTTCACTTACTACTGCATGTTAAAGCACTATTATGTGTATAAACTATAATTATCACGCCCCCCGCAATTTGAAAATTGCACTCTTCCAGTGGTTGTTTGATGAAAATCTAAGTTTACATTCCCCCCTGACAGACCAGTCACACATCTGTAAGTGTAATGCCAGTTCTGCGAGTCATTTGTGAGAGGTGTGAAAGGTGGATCTGGGTTCAGCGAATCTAAAACTATAAGCCTGATTGATTCTCTTCTGGGGCGTCTGGAGAGGAATTGAATAGAATTTAATAGGAAAGATTTGGAGAGAGATTCAGTGACTAGCAGCTGCGAGCTGGCTGATGCCACATTGTGAGCATAGTGTCTGCTGTGCCAAAGAGAAATACAATGACTTCAAAACACTTCTGTTCCCCTCATTGCTGAAGCTCCTCTGGATAAAGCACTCTGTGGTGATGAGCAGCTCCTCTGTGTGACCAGCTCACTCGTCACTGACTTTGTCTCATCTGTCCTTCTGCTTATCGGATTATTGACTGGTCTTCACACTGTGCCGTGGCCCCTTTTTGCTCTCATATATTGTACCAAGGCTGAAACTACCACTAAGGACATCAAGGTCATATCCATGGACTTTTATTGCATGTGCATTTCCATTTTTCAGTCAATAATGAAATCCTTTTTAAAGGAAAATGTAAGTCTTATCTTGTATAAAGAAATCCGGTTTCCCAGCTTAACCCCTCTGTATTTTTAATGTCTGAGTTACACCCCTCTACTACAGAACTGCCACCTGACACCTGCAGGCCAGCTCATTTTATTTTATTTTAAAGTCAAAGCCTATTACAAACCTTTTTTGCTAGAGGACACACAGCCAGATGGAAACTGAATGTCTTTTTTGGTTTGTTTGTTTAATGGGACAGGAAAGAAAGCGAGATCACAGAGGGGAGACATGTGGGAGGAGGTCTTGGCCAAAACTGCAACTGGACCATTTCCAAGAGTTAAACCAAACACATAATCAAAAATCTATCAGCAAATTAGCAAGCCTTTGTTTTTATATGGATAACTTCATTTGCAGTTTCAACCAGTTTTGATTCAAAGATAAACAGTAATGTTTAATTAGTATCTGTTTCTTTTATTTATCGCACAGTTGAAGAATATCTCAGTAAGCTGATCTTTCAGCAGCGATGGTTGCCTCAGTAAACCAGAATGTAACATTTTTAGTAAAGGGTGCAGCAGTCACTGTTTGTTAACCAGCTGTCTTGCACTTAATTAATGATCATATTCTGAAGACAGAAAGTTTAGACATTCTCCGCGAGGGATGTTGAAAGTCTGAGAAATGTAGTAAAGTAAAGCTGAGGTAGTCAAGGCATCGATCAGTGTACTGTAACTGTATCTGATAGATTGTTCCTTTAAACATGACAGTGTCTCCAGGCACAGTTGTGCTGAGAGCTTCTGTGGAGACAGAGACGAGGGGGACAAAGAATGGAGGAGCATGATTGAAGGGTGTGGAGTTGTTAGAAAAGTAGGTGAGAGGGATAGAACAGGCCAGGGTGTTGATTGAGAAGAGGGGGAGAGATGAGGGAGAAAAGATTTAGTGTGGTGCAACCGCATAACCATGAAATTGAATGTGTGATTTGTAAGGATTTGTTATTTTCTGAATGTGACAGTTTTGTGGTTAGGTGTGAGGCCTAAAGCAGATAAAAGAATACACAATGTATGCAGAACTGAGCAAGTGAAGTGCTTAAACCGGTACAAGCTTTTGGTGATGTCTGCAGTGTTAAGCATTTTTTGCTGTGGTGTTTTGCCCTGTTCCGTTTGTGCACTGTGATTTATTGGCAGTCACTTACACTGGGATTGGGTTTTTTTTTCTGTTTACGTTATTTAAGTTTGAAGAATAAGTTAGAAATAAACAGTGCTGCCCGGTTCTTTTTCTATTTACTTGTTTTTGTTGTTCTGCTGCAGGAAATACATATCAAAAGGATTATTACCATTAAGGAACTATTTAATGGACCAAATGTTAACGTGAAATAACTGTCGCTGTGGTGGAAAGTAAAAACAGCAGCCCTCATTTTTAGGCTCTTTAAGCCCATTGTTTTGTTTATTTATTCAAGAAATATCTTCTTACAGCCCACTTATGCAGTTTTCACAAAAATTCTGACATTCACGAATATTTTCTTATTTGGGATTATCCTATTTGTTCTAGTAAGAACAGAATCTGTGCACACTCAAGAATGCACCTATGCACATTTGAGTGCTATGTATTTGTGCAAAATAATTGGTTATTTTTTTCAATTCTATAGTTTTAGAAATCACAGGATTTCAATAACAATAATATTTTTAGCATTTAAAATATTTTTAATAATTATTGAATTATTTCACAAAGCATTATGTCTTTTAAATAAATGTTTTTTTTTGTTAACAATATAAAAACTTTGACATGCAGCAAAGGGCTGCAGTTGGGAAAATAAATCCCGGCCACTGAAATAAGGACTTTGCTTCGGTACATGTGATGCACGGTCTATTAGGTGAGCTACTCAGGTACGACAAATTGCATTAATTCTAAAACACCAGGTTACCTTCTGATTTGTTTTTTTTAAATTTTTTTTGTGTTTGTGTGTGTGTGCATGTCCTTTAACTTAAGAAGACAGTGGGACACATCATTAGTAGGACACAGATGTGCACAATTCTTCGGTTGAAGAAAACTTTGATGAATCTGACTTTTCTTGAGACCTTTCTCAAGAACAAATAAAAACACGGCAATATATTGGTGAATAAGGTCCATTGTTAATTGGTAGAGAACAAACCTGAGCTAAAAAGAGTGAATATCGGATATTCATTCGTAATGTGGACAGAAACACGACTCAAACTCAGATGCTAATGTTGCGTCACCCCTGCTGGATGTACAAGAAAGCGATTATTAAAAACTAGTTTTGACATTTTACTGCAAAAAAAAAATTATCTGATGTAGCTTTAACAACACCAAAGGCTTTCATGAATTTGGTGTATGAAATAATTCAACCATTAACCAAACACACATTTTCATAATAACAGGAGTATTTAACAGGACTTGAAACAAGGTCATAGCAGACTCCGATCAATGAAGTCAAATAAATAATTTGACCTTTAAGACAGGCGTCTCTTATCTTATCGTGAAAAACATCTTTGGAGCTTCTTTGTGGTAAATGTCAAGGTCTCGCAGTTATACCTTGTCTACTGCTGATAAATTGATGTTCTTTATCTGGCTGTAATGTAATTGGCTGGCTGGAGCACAGCTACAGGTGCATCCAGATCAGTCAGCTTTATGTCAAAACACAATGAAACACAATGTTTTTTTTAATTTCTTCCAGGAAAACATCACGTTCCCCGCCTTTTGAGAACACATAGTTGCGTAAAACAAGGCTGTTTGTTCCTGAGGGGAGGAGTTTGAAAAAGCTTCTCTTACTAAAATTTTTATAGGAGCATGGATGTGTGTGTTTGTGTCTGTGTTGACATGAGAATGAGAGAGACAAAGATACTTTACAAAGCCATGTTGTGTGTATTTGTGTTGTTTTTTTGTGTGTTTAATTTTGCAAATGTCCCACTGTTTCTCACTTGGAGTGAGTGCTGTTGGATTTGCCATTTTTGCAGTAACTCATCAGTATTTTGATCTGTTTGATGTAGTGCTGCCAGGAATGGGGAACAATAAAACATTGTCTGTGTGAAAGGAACCTAGATGAACACATTTAATTTAAATTTAGTATTAATCAATATTGTATCTTGTTGTGGACAATACAAAAATATATCACCTCAGTCTTCTGACTCTGCTCCTGTCCTGTCTCCTCTATACTGCATTTGGACTGTAACACTCAAACATGACATAAAAAGACAGTAAAAAAGACATTTATTTTTAGATTTGCTCCCTTGCTCACATGCAGCCGTCTTTAGGCCTACCTTAAGCAGTAGCGGTACAGAGCAAAGCCAGGAAAGCATTTTTATACATATGACAATTTTCACATAGTAATGCTTTGAAGCCAGCAAAATAATTTCATGGCCAGAGTTTAATTTCCAATTCTGACCCAGGCGTTGCTGTGGCACGATGGAAACCTTCGCGTTCAAGCCTAGAGGGAAACATGATGTAACATTGCATAAATGTTTCTCACTGTTACTGCAGGTTGTTTTCAGTATATGACATTAGTGCAGTTGAGTGTTATTCAGAATTTCAATACTTATTATGTGAACCTCATGCTTTCTCCAAGTAGAGGCTCCCTAATTAACGCTCCCTATTTATCCCCTTTCTCTTTGTATTTTCTTTTGACTTTTTCACCTCCCCCTCTTTCTGTTGTTTCTCAAAGTTTCTTGCTGTTGCCAATTGTTACCTCTCTCCCCGACTCCCACAGCTCTTTGAGCAGCTAAACAACTTCCGAAATACGCCAGGAGAGTGAAATCACACTGGGCGGTGTCTGCCCATGTCAAAAGGAGCTGCTGCTTATAACCACTGTTATACAAGCCATGACAAATAATGTACGTCAGTAATGGTCTTTGGCACAGCATGCTCATGAGAGTTAAAAACAAATCACTGTAATTATTAATTATGCTTAACAGACCTGTGAGGACTATTAGTTAGGGTTAGTGAATGTTTATCTATGTCTTTAAAGGACAATGGTGTGTGATTTAGGGGTAACTATTGGCAGAATATGGCAGAAATGGAAGTCATAATTTTTCATTAGTGTATAATCAACTGAAAATAAGAATCGTCATGTTTTCATTATGTTACAGCTCACAGCAATTTCACCGGGCACAGATGCATCATGTTCCTGGTGCGCCACGGCCGCTTGAGCTGATTGCACCTGTTCTAGACAATGTTTGTAACTCCACCAGAGGCGCAGTGGTGTGTTTAAGACGTGGCTCTCTGCATTGCTCTGCCAAGAACATACGGCTATTTTTGACAGACGTCAATCAGCACAGGGCGGATTGAGCTGGCTGTAAGTCAGACACACAAACAGCATATAGAATCCGGCTCATCTTCAGAATCAAACACCCTATGCTTCTCCTGATTGTAAAAACAGCCAAAAGGGAAATAATTTAACTATGTAGCATGTTTACCAATGGTAGAAGCACATAAATCAGGGAAAAATAACATAGGCTTTAGAATTAGCTTTTTATATCTACAGATGCCATGGGGTCCTCTTCCACAGAGTCCGACATGTTTCTGCAGTAGCCCAGAACTGACAAACCAAAATTCCTTTAAGGAATAGTACCCTCAACATTTACAATTTTCAAACTGGTTTTCATGTCAGTAGAACAACAGGACTGTCCTGTGCAAGCTGTTTGGAGCAACATCATGATCTTGATTTAGCTGTGAGTCCAGGACTCTTTCTGTTGTTTTGGAAGGAGCTGAAATAAAGCTGCACATAACTTACAGTGTGTCATAACTACCTTGTTGCTTTAGTTGTGCATTTGAACAAACATATTGTGACAGAGCTGTCACAACAGGCTGCTTTTCACTCTCTGATATGATATTTCTTCAATACATAACTGTTCCTGTGGAGTGGAAGCCTCGAGGCAGTGAAGTGTGTTGTCGTTCCCCTATTCTTCTCCCTCAGTTGGTCAACTTCCCCCACACTCCTATGCTGATGTGCTGCCTAGCCTTAGATGCTGTGGCATGTAGCCTGAGGCAGAGATAACTGGCATCTGTAAAGTCACCACAGTTGTTGAAGGAGGCAGTGTCTCGCCTGCTGTTGTTCATCTTCGCTTTTAGTTTTTTACAGAAAACCCTTTTGTTCCCTTTCTGTGTCTGCAAATTTGCCTTTACTGTATTGGTGCTACTAGCCTCATCTTGACAAGCAAAATGCTGTGAACACCTACAGTAAATGGCACATGGCACAATATCAAAGTGTGAGGCAAGTACTGGAATGTAGGCATGTTCACAACAGAGTCACTGTCAATGTATGTGACCTTGGTCGAGCCATAGGCTGCTGTCGTTGGCTTACGGTGCTTTTGTTTCACACTTCTTTTATAACATGTTTTCATATGAGCTCCCAATGTTTAAAGATTGTTTGAAACAATGGTAAGATGGTAAGCAGGATAAAGGTTTTTCTCTTCCTTTCCGCCTAACTGGATCCAGTATTAGAGGGCTGCCATTGGATTGCAGTCATTTATCTTTCCTATGTGTATATGGCATTATGAGTAATGGTACTTTCACGCTTTTCAGCTCCCTTGATTACTTTGGCCCCCACTCCTCCTCCCACTTGCCTTTTTATTCCAATGACATATTCTTTCAAATGTAATGTAGACAACTTTGACAAAGTCAGATGCAATCTGCAGAGGATTGAAAGTGAACATAAGGCTGGCAGTGAGAGGCAGCAGTTTTGGAAATGGCACAACAGTAGAGCAGCAAGAATGAAAAGATGCTATTAGCTTGGAAATGCTGAGAGAGTGTTGACTGCATTCTCTTGATTTTTCTTTTTTTTTTCTCCTCCCTTGAAGTCGATCAGCAGACACATTTCACATAGCTTACATGGTGTTCTGTCTAGACTGAACGAGTGAGAGTGGAGTTGCAAGTTTTCCACAACGCTTTTCTGCAAATATTTCACAATAACTTGATGTGCAAGACTTGAAGAAAGAAAAGGGGTTCTGTCCACTGAAATACCGGAGGGCTTGAAATTTGAAACTGATACAGGACTTGTTTAGTTAAGTATATTTGCAGTAATTTTAACAGGGCAAACAGGAGTGTGTCAGAACCTATTACAGTATAAAGAATGGACATCATATGTGTGACGTCACCCATAGTTTTCTGAAAAGCCGCTTTGAATCTCAGAATATGTGGCTCTTTTATGCCTCTTCCGTCTCCCAGCTAATCTAAAATTTGTGATTTGTCAGTAGAACTTAGGTGGGCCAACACTTAAAGAAGCCTAAAGGGAGACAAAACTATTTTTTTTTTTTTAAAGATATTTTTTTTTTGGCCTTTTTCAAGCTTTATTTTTGACAGAGACAGCTGAAGAGTGACAGGAATGTGGGGGGAGAGAGAGAGATGGGGAACGACATGCAGCAAAGGGCCGCAGGTCAGATTCGAACCCCGAGCCGCTGCTGAGCCAACTGAGCTAACATACCACTAACTGTACCACCATCTGCTCAGCTGTGATGCGTAATGTGACGCTACATGTGCTGCAGACAGAGCTGAGAGCATTGCAGTGACCACCCACTAACTAAAGTGCTGACATCGCTAAGAGCTGCCTTTTGTTTGTTTTTAATTTGCCAGAATATCTCATAGTTTGCTGGTTCAGTCAGTTTGCAGAAAATCAAACTGGTTTTAGCTTGTATTGACTGGACTGGCAAAACCAACCCAACCTTAGTTCTATCACATTCTCACAATATTGTCTCATTCTCCATTTATCATGTTATTGTCGAAAATATATGGTACACCCTCACACTCTTGCTCACACTGCTCTTATTTCTCATAGTCTTTTTAGCAAATAATTCACCGGGCAGCTTGTCAGTAGAAGGCAAGAAGCCTCCTCAGGCAGACAATGAAGAAAGCATAACAGAGCAGCTAACAGAGATAACAACCAAAGTTCAAGCCGTTGCTACTCAATATGACAGGTCATTCTTTTAAAAGAATCTGCCTTCCCATCATTATCGCTAGACAGTTGAAGCAATGCTGCAGCCGTGGCAGCCCGTGGTTAGTTGGCTGGCCGGCTGCTGGTCAGTGCCCAGTTCATGGTGCTGCCTCCAGAGATGAATGCTGTTGGGGAAAGCCTGATTAGTGTTACTGACAGCCCATAGATCTCAGCTGGCTCGTCCTGAACCCAGCCTCCCTTCCTCTCCTTTGTCTCTCTAACTATGCACATGCACACAGTGGGCTGCTGTATCTAAAGTCTCTTCAAGAATTTTGATTCACATCAATAAATATTAGGCATTTAAAGTCATTCATCTGTGTTGCATTTAAATTCATGAGGTATTTTAACAAATCTTAACTGGAGTTCCAGCTCTGCCAGCTTTCTCTGGAGCTTTTCGACACATCTCATGGCGTTCCTCTGTGGACAGAATTTGAAGTGGCGAATGATACAGAGCGATAAAGTTTGAAGCCAAAACAAATAGTGGAAGTTAAATAAAAGGTAAAATGATCTTTCATGCTCCACCATCAGGTGTTGTTTTGAACATTTCACACATAATATGTTGGGTGTGGTTCATTCAAACTCGAAGATTTGGGGAGGGCCTTGATCTGATTGTGTCAGTGACAGATATTTCCTGATACATCCAGGGGATGAAGGGGCAGGAATGCTCCCTTGATTTGTATTTTGAATATTTAACCAACAATATAATCTATTAATGTATATAGTTATATTTTTGACTTGTCTGATAACCTTTTATTTCATTGTGTGAGTGTCTGGGTTCCGTAGGCATCTTCAAATTACTTATTTTGTCCGATGAGCAGTGTAAAAACCCTAAAACTCTCCATAAAACCCTTTAGGATTACACAGGATCTTAGGGTTCCCCATCTTAACCCCTGTGTGCACCTGTCTACTCTCACATTTCAAAAACATGCAGCTAGGTTGGACTTAAACTTTCATTAATCAAACTAATTATTGTTATAATTTTAAACGAATTATTTTTATTTTTTGGAGAATGGGACTTTGTAAAAGAAGTTTTGCCTCAGTTGGAACACACACTTGTGCTGGGACCTGCCTCACTGGGATTCGCTCTATGAGAAAACCTTGTGTTAAAAGATGAAGCACAGACACAGATACAAGACACTCAGGATCTGAGAAAGCACCTCCTTTGACTCACTGTGATTTGTGAGATCCAACATAGGGTTCTGCACCAGGGAGGCTATAAATAACTTAGCTAACTTGAACTAATAATATAACAACGGCAGTGACATATTCTTCTTTTACAATGCTTCCATTTGCAGAATATGACATACTCAATAAGAAAAAGCTTGATATTACAGACAGTATGAACTGGTATGAACTATTAAATTTGCTAGTAGACTTGGTTCGATCGCCTCAGGGGCTAATTGAGCCATCAGTTCACAAGATTAACCAGACATCAAGGGCCAAACCTGTAGCGAGAGGAAAAACTGAACATGTACGTCTCACACAAAAACATATACCACACACAGACACACACATATACACACACACTGCACTCTTTCACTACTGACAAAGCTTGGTGCATTCATCAATCAGGATTGTCTTCTGGTTGTGCGTGTGAGTGTGTTGTACTCTGTTGCAGGAAAGGCCCTAATGGTTTCTGCTCTTATCTGTGTAGGTACTTAAGGGTAAAGGAAGACGTGGCAGAGGAGCAGCATGCGGTAGTATGGATTAAATGTATCAGTGTGTCTACTTAAGATAGTGTAAAAGATGAAAGTCTCTTACCACCATGGCACTTCACACACAGCTTAAGGCGAGGCAGCCTTTTTTATAATCCTACCCTTTCCTCTTCTTCCATGCAGCAATGTGACATTGAATGATAACCGGATGAGTTGCAGTTTCAGGTTACGATGTCAGTTGTGTCAGTATAATCTAGATGTCTGTTGTTTTGACACTGGGATGTTTCCCATGTCCGTTTCACACTGGGAATTTAATTTAACAATTTCTTCTGGACCAAATCTAAAAAACATGAAGGATACCTTTAGCACTCCACCCCTCCTGCTGCCCTGAGGTGGTGGTGATTTATCTACTGCTCTATCTCTTGGTCTGTAACTAAGCCCTGATATATTCCCCCATCTTTCTGTCTCATTGCAATTACATTCACTTTCATTTTTCTCCCTCTTTCCTTCTTCGTCTTTCTTGCACTCCCTGAGCTCCCATCTAGTCACATTTACACTTGAACACACACACACACACACGTGCGTGCGTGTGCACGTGCACAGATAGAGACTTTTCTAACCTATACACACCTCTACAGCCTCTCTGTGTTTTGTCAACCCCATCACAGACAAAAAAAAAATGCAGCATCCTACCCTCCTAAATCCAAAACAACTTTTATGCAGAGTAGACAATGTGTTTTGTCTGGCATGTTGTTCTTATATTCTCAGTGTTGTTCTGTTGGCTGTTGGTCCAGTTTATCTTCACCTGTCAGACATCCTCCCAGTCACTCTCATGGGCTTCTGGGAATTCCATGAGTTCACAGCAAAAACACAAACACACAAATCCTGATACACACGCACAGACACAAGTACACAAAGTGAATAGTAGAAGGTTGCCCAAGGCTGTTGCTGAAATGACTGGCTAACCACCAAGAGTTACATGGACTGCTTGAACTCTGTCAGTCAATAGTCCATCACCCCAGGTCGTCTCTACCACGGTGGTTTGGATATAGCCTCGGGCTGTGTGTGTGTGTGTGTGTGTGTGTGTGTGTGTGTGTGTGTCTGTGTTTGTGATTCCGGAGGCAGAGAATGAACAGGTATAAAAGAGAGACAGACAAACACACACACACACACACATAGGGATGCAGAGTGATGGAAATCCTTAAATATTTATTAACAGATTAAGAAAATAGTTTTCCAATAGTGAAAGCCTCATTTCAGTCCTAATGGCTCCACATAGGCCAAGTATCAACAATGTTTATCTTCGGACCATAATGAAATGGGCCATTTGAAAACCAAGTGGAATTGGAGTGACTATGAAACATGTTGATACATAACAGGCTCTCTCTTGGTTACTGATTATTGGACTAAAAATAACATCATGGAATATGATTAATGTCTTTTGCTCTACAGAGACCTTTGAATGAAAAATGCGTAGCCGCGCCAGCACAAAGGAATGACCGACCATCTGTACATACAATACCAAATGATGCCTGTTTGTTTTCCAACACAGACACTCCCTGCTCAGTGAGGCCAGGCGAGCCAGGCAAATGAGTGTTGTGATGCAAAAATTGAAACAAAAAAATGTCGCACATATATATAAATATTTATCAATCAGGTCATTTATGAGGACATAAATTTGTGTAGTATTGGTGCGTTACATGGACTGCACCAGTTGGGTTTTCTATGTACTGCAAGTGGACAATACTGACTAATGCACAACAGTCGAATGAGAATTTCAATGAAATTCAATATCATACTGTGAGCCTACAAAGAGACCCTCTGCCATCCACAAACTCAAAGCACTTTCTCTTGCCCCCCACCTTCTGTTACTGCTTCACAAAAGTATAGTCCAACCTACTATCCTCTATTGCTCTTCTGTTTTTCAACATTTTAACTGCCTCCAATAAGAACAAACTCACACGCATTACACACCATGCCTCCAAAATCATTGGTCTCCAGATCCCCAACCTCTCAGACCCGAACAGTAAAGCCATTACATGCAAAGCACACGGTATAGCACATAACCCGAGCTCCTGCCTCAACTCACCCTTTACACTGTTCCCATCCGGTCGCAGATATAGGTCCCTGGCCTGGAAACGGACATGTTATGGCAGGGGCTTTTTTTTCCCCTCTGCCAAAGCATCTCTTAACAAAACACCTCAGTAACTGCTATGTGTTGGGAGCTATATGTATGAGATATGGGTGAAAAAAAGTGCTGTATTGGTGTCTAATGTATTTATGTCTATTTATGTGAGGCTTTCTATAGACTGTGGCAACAAATTTCCTCACAAGGACAATAAAGTATCTATCTAAAAAAAAAATGTTACAACATATAACAAACATGCTTGTTTGTGTGTTTATGGTGGGAAAAAAAATAAGGGAAAGACAAATTCTCAATTTATTAGTGGGATAGGGTAATTATGAACATGAATTGTAGACATAAAGATTACCGTAAGATGTACTGACTTTCCACACTGCACCGATTGTGTTGAGGAAAAGGTAAAAGTATTGTTAATCAGTGAGCTGCAGTCTCATTTTAGTGTTATGGCAGGGCTTCAGTTTGTGGGCTAATTAAGAGCTAAATAATTAGTGCGTTCACACATAAAATAGGTTGCTGAAGTGAAGTGAATTCTACATTATACTGTAGAGACACACACGCATATACATAAAGCTAGTTACTTTTGGCTGCATCTTTTTCAACACTGACTTCTTAACTCAAGAATCAGAGAGTGGGATTTTCCATTTTTACACTCATTCAGTTTCTTTTTACCTTTTTCAGTCCTGGAGCTCAAATATGACACACACCACTATGGACATCACTATGACCAAAAGAGCACTAATATAGCACTTAAAACCTCTCAACCCTCATTACCAATGGTGCAGCGCTTACTAATTCTGTCGGGTTACAGTGTGTTGGTGTGTTTGCATATATTTTTGTGTGCAATGGAAAGTAACTATTCTCATACTTTTCTAGAGGGGCTTATAGGCCCCTTCAGCCATGACTAAAGCTTTTCTCCTGCTTTAAAAAATGCCTCTGCCAGCAACTTTAACGTCCCTGGAGTGATTTCTCTCTCTTTATCCACAGTATCATACATGGATTTGCAACTATTTTACAGTCGTATGGTATACCTTTCTATTCCAAGTTCTTTAAGGCTTTGGATTAAATCCATGGAACATTTTTATACATCAGATTAATCAGAATATATACTTCTCATGATAGATAAATGTCACATAAAAGCTGATAATTGGAATTGTGAAACAGCACTTTCTCAGCGACTGTTTCTCAAGTTCAGCTGAAGAACTTGTGAACAGAATTGAGTTTGTTGTTAAGGGCACAGAAGTAGTTCTAATATAGTGATAACAGCACCCATATGACCTGTGACAGCATGTTTAATTGTGATTACGATGGTAAGTTAGTTAGAGGCGTAGTTGAGTACAGTCAGCAGCTCTGAACAAATATCCATATTTACACAGGAGGTTTAATGTATCTTGAAGACAGCAGTTTTTTTTAATTAAATGAAAATAGCTTGCAGTCCATGTGCATTATATTGATATCCTTAAAATGATGTCACAAAGAGGGAAAGTGGTGGCTTCAGGATGTATTTTCGTGACATTTTCTTCACGTAGGTTACAGACTAGCCATTTTTAGACCTTACTGTCTCGCTGTGCTACAAGCTGTGTGTTTTGAGGACACAGCAGTGGAAGTAATTTCCTGCTCCTTTCTTGTTAGGGCAGTATTGGAACAGATTTCGTGTTGTAATTGAATCAGGCGTCTTGCAGTTTGGATAGATATAGCAGACTTCATTCTCCTTTCAATCAGTTATTGCTCTGGTGGATTTGTAGATGCTGTCCATAGGAAACTGAACTGAGGGAAGGACAGCAGCAATCTGAATGCTAATTTAGTAGAGGATTACAATATTATTTTAAACTACAGTGCAAAGTGAACAGCAATTCACCTTTTTATATCTGCTAATCCTCATGAGAAAACCCACATCTTTGTCATTATTATCATCCATATCTGTCCAATATGTTTTAAATACCCTTTGTGACTGTGTTACTGACACTGAACTGTCACTCTAAATTCTTTCCAGCTTGCTTGTTCAAGGGACATTTAATATAAGTCTTCACCGGGAACCCAGGGAAAAGTCTCAGGAAATTATCAGACTGACAGCGAACACCTGTTACCTGATACCACTGACAGGTAGAAAGAGAGGAAAAGAAAGACATGGTTAAGTGGGTTTAGATGACAGATTTACCGTGGCAGACAGTGACAGACAGAGGATCTGAGAAGAAAAGTTAGAGATAGTCAGACTCACAGCTGACACAGCTGAGATATAAGTCAGCAAGAAAAAGGATAAGAAGTGGAGCAACCAAACAGATGTCTGCCCAAGTACAACTTTCACGTCTGGAGTGGATCTAGTGATGTGTCTCTCACCCAGTGTGGTTTCTGGAATGTCAAACTAACCAACCTGGTAGAGCAGCCACACATGTGAGCTGATGTAACAAAATAGAAACAGGGAAGACAAACAGTGAAGAATTAAGTTAATCAGTTAGTTAGTTATGTAGTGTCGCTCATTATACCGATGTTTAGGCACCTTTTAGATGATAATGAAAAACATTTGGGTATTAGCAATTCCCAATGTTCGGTACTTTGTGTAGGTCAATAATGATGTGTTCACATAGAAGATCAAGCACATTTTTGGCTTGTATGTATGCACAAGTTTGACCGCCTGGCATCATTTGTATTTATTTGCACAAAACCAGAGTATAGCCAGTGCACAGTGGCAGGCACGGAGCTTGTGTGTGCCTTTGTTAGCACCTCCGCTGCTTGCTGCAGACAGTTTAAAAAGTGAGAGTGAAGTTAAATCCACTTTTCAATCCCAAAAGCTAAAAAAACAAACAAACTCTGAGCTCCCCTCCCGCCAGATCAGAGCAAACTCTGACATGACTCTGTGACTCTATTCATCCAGAAGCTCCAACTCTGCCCTCAGCTTTCTCCCCGGCGTTCAGCAGCTATCTATTGGTGAGCAGTGGCTCTGTACCTGAGCTCTGCCTGGTCCCCCTCCCCACACAACACTCTGCAAAGCCCTTCGATAGATGCAATTCTTTCAACTAGCACATGTCACAAGTGACATTGTATTAAGTTACAGCTATTTGGGGGTCTCATTTTGGTGCACAAAAATGGCTCTATAGTGTCATACACAACAGCCAGTAAAAAAGGCACACTCTGAACATTTAGCAAATATAACCCAACATAATGCTCTTGGCTAGAAAAATGTAATTGGTTTGCTGGAGTAACATTTAAGTAGAAACAGCCTGTTGGTAGAATCAGGGTTTGTTGTTTTGAAACTACAAATACATGGAGGACAACTCTATAGTATAATAACATTTGATCCAATAAAACAAGAGTTAACCTTTTGAGATGTTCTGCTTCTGATCTTTGCTTCGTATTGTTTTGGTATTGAGTATTGTGATACTAAACTTGGTACTGATTTCAAATTGATTTCATATTGTGACAATAATATTTCCAAATTCTTGAAGTTAAAATTAAAGTTGAAATATTGATATATGAGTTTCCTAAAATTGATCTGATGATAAGATAGATCATTTTTAGTGATGCTACAGTTATGTTACTGTTCCTTCACAATAGATCTCTGGCTGATCACACTAGCTTTCAGGCACCACATTAGCCAGACAATGTTATTAACTTACCATTGTTTATCTGATATTATTTTCTGCCGCGATGATCAGCTGCTGTGATAATAATTGTTTTAACCAAAGCGAGTTGTCCGTGCTGCCTAACATTAATGTTTTGTTCATTACTCTTTGCTAATGACAGAGAGAAAAGAGAGATAAAAGGTTTGATGAGAGAGTATTTTGCCAACTGGTACCCTGATCCAAAACTGAACTGCTTATTGAAACTCATCCCCAGCCACAAAGAGGATTGTGTGTGACAGCTCAGTTTATTCATAATACTGATAGAAATGAGTGTACACTCATAGGGTACATAAGTAAAAAGTAAATTGAATTTCCATTAATTCTGCAATCCGGTCACATTCATATATATATATATATATATATATATATATATATATATATATATATATATATATATATATATATTTGTATAACAGTATTTTCAGAAAACACATTAATTTGCATTTTATTTTTTCAGCTCTTTAGATATTCTTCTTTTAGCAGCACAGCATTTGGATAAAAAAATAAGTACTGACAGTTGGAAAATTAACAAGGATAGTCCAGATCCCTGCTAGTGTCAATGCACATTCAGTATACTTGGAGATATCAGGGGCTTCTTTCACCACCTCGGAAAAACAATCTGGTACAAATCAATCTTTTTTTTCTTTTCATAAAAACAACTTTACTATTTCACAAAAGTCCGTGTAAAGTAAGAATAAATATGTGTTCTGTGTTTGTGAGACCAAAGAAGAGTCAAAATTGAGCCAAAATTGAATGATCAACAAGTTTATGAAATTAGGTGTCAAAATCGGGTAAAAATGAGCAGTCAGATGAGTTTAGAAAATGTCATGACTAACTTTGAAACACTCTGAGTGAGATGAATTAATCTCTGTCTCTTTGTTAGGGGTGCAGAGGTCTGCTCAGGGTGGCCTCAGCGTGTCATCGAGCCACCGTTTAGGACCGCCCACAAAATCCTGGACTGAGAACTAGTGAAAAACAGTTTCAACCTCTAACTCCACATTTCAGTAATATATCATTCAAAGTCTTTTCACATGTTTTCAGCAACTATTTTCCAACATATTTAATGTATTTTGAAAGAAATCTCAGAATTGCCTTTAGACTTTAAAGTAGTAATTACAAGGTAATGTGAAAACGGTGCAAAGTACATGCATGCATTAATAATAATTATTTTGGTAATGTAAGCAAGATATAGACAGCAGTAAATAGATTTATGCTTGTAGGTTGCTGGCATCACCTTCAGCTGTTCATGTTGATTTGCACTATTGTCACATATGTTTTCCTTATTGAGGAATGTCCACACCATATAAATGTGTTCCAACTGTTAAAACTTGTTATCACTTATCACACTCTTTAAAGTCAGCTTTGCACTGAGGGTATAGAAAAGCGTCAGTGAATATGTGATGCAAAACTAGACATAAACAGATGGAGGAATCGCTCACTTCTGCCAGTCAGGGTGTGGAATTTCCATTTAAAGTTTTTCGACATGTAGCAGATTGTTGTATTTAAAGTGGGTTGAAATAAGTGCAAATAGTAGAGTGTTTACGTTGCTTGATCATCACGAGGCCCAAGTCTGCAGAGTGGAACTCTTTTTCTTATTCAATCCAGTCAGTCACACTGCCATCCATTTCTCTGCGCCATAGCTCCTCTCGCTGCCTGCTGCTTTCTGTTAATGGAGATATCACCTCCTCCCTCCTCCTTCCTCCCATCCCTTTCTCTGTTCTCTCTTTGTTGTCCTTCTCCCTCCACTCCACATTCACTTCACTCCGTTCAAATCCTTCTGTTGTGCCTCTTCATTGGCCCACTCAGTGAAACTAATCGACAGCAAGCCATCACTCAGTGCACTCTGCATCTCTTTTCCTGCAGAAACTAATCAGAGCCATTGTTAGTTATCTAAGACATGCTCCCTCCCCCTCTCATTGTGCTATGAATCAACAAATGATTCATAACAAGTAGAAGAGACAGACAGGGGAGAAAAACAAATATGGTTTATTACTGAGTGACTTTCTATAAGGCAGGCAGACTGAGTTTCTTTTAGCAGGGGTCAATATTTCCTTATAGTGAATGCCAAGTGTTTTAATTGCAAACAATTGACATTTTGAGTCTCCCCGGGTATCTCTTTAGCTGTGGCATCAGGAAATGCCACATTGTAATCACAGAGTTAAACAAATTGGAATGTTTGCCTAAAAGTGTAATGACACTAATTGTTTCTTCAGAGAATTTGTGCAAATGCAAATAGTGTTTCTGATGAGTTACACAAAGAAGCAGACGTGTCATCTGCATTAAAAGATGTCGAAGCTCCCGTACTGCTTTCATTAGAAGGAAGTTACTCATGCTGATGTTTGAATGATGGTAATATCTAGTCTGTTATGCGTTGCGGCTGTTTATGATTATTTTATGCCTTGTGTCTTGGGCCTCAAGGTTAAACATCAGTCTGTGATGTACTGTTTCTTCGGTTTAGTCCAATAAATTCTGTGTATCATATCATCATATGAGTAGACATACAACCATACGACAGTATAAAGAATGGACGTCAGATCTGTGATGTCACCCACGGGTTTCTGAGGAGCCATTTTGAAGCTCAGAGTGTGGCGACTTTGGCTGACACTATGTTGGCAGTCCTGCCTTTTCCGCCTCCCGACTAATCTAAAAATCGGCAAAGACGTGGAACATCAGTGAACCTGAGGCGGGCTGAATGAAGCCTGGATTCTTGAACAAAACATCTGTGACAGCATCTAACTGTCAGTCAAAGCAGCCATGCTGTTAATTATGCATAAATTTAAACCTTGATATAAGGGTTAAAAAAAATTCATACTCATGTACAGTTGTCATGAACGGGGAAATTAGCTATAGAGACCAAAACTGTTTTTTGTACCAGGCTGTAAACATGTTTCTGCTGTGAAGTTTGACATTTTAATATGGGGGCTTATGGAGACTGGCTTTTTCTGTGGTCATCAAAGGAACTGCAGTTTTTGGCACTTCCTCATAGGCTTCACTTCAGTCACAGCCACCAAGATTGCATACAATAGACAACAGATTTTTTTTTTTTCAGATCATAATTGTTGTCATTTTATGTAACTACTCCATTCATTCACCCTCCACAGTCTCTATAGGATTCTGCTGATCATCACATCCACTAGAATTACAAAACCTGCTGAGCCTCATCTCACGCTCATGAGGAGATACAATACCAGCACAGACCATTAACTCCCTACCCTACATCCTTTATTTCTACTTTCCTCTCTCTGTGATTATATGTATTTCTTTCTCTTTTTTTTCAGCAGTAGGTAAATATTTTTTTTTTCCACCTCTGACTCTCAATTAACCATCTGTATTTTTATTTGTTCTAAATAGGTTTCCACAGCCACCTATTCTGCAAACGCACTCGCACACGTGCACACTCAGACATACCCAAATAGCTCTGCAGTTGTTTTTCTTACATGCAAATAGACATTGCACTGCCACGTGCAAAATGTGTGATGCCAATTAAACACAGTGGCTTTGTTTCCCTCCTTAGTTTGTTTAGATGCAGTCAGCACCAGGCTGGGGAAAGGAAAAGGAGGGAGCTGTGTGTCGCAGAGCAATTATGGCACATCTGTATCTCACGTGTTGTTTGGATGGGAAAGCAACCTCCGAATTGTCTTGATGGGATTGTGGGCAAAGCCAAATTAAATCAAGATCTCCACAAACTAATTGTATTCACAACTGGGGGGAGGGGGTGTTTATGTCTCGTAGTTGGTGGAGATCAGAGTTTATGGCCCCTATAATGAGTTGTTAAGAAAGAGAGAAAAAAAAACATTATGAAACAACAGTGCTGACTTCAAATCTAACTGTAGGACTAGGACTAGGACTAAGGATCCTGAGAGAGTGAGTGGGAAGAACTAATGTTCTGAAAATGACCCACTGGCCAGCTCCAACCTAGTTCTGCATAAAGTGCAGGACTTATATGCAGCAGTCAATATGCCTAATTACCCTGTTCTTGCTAACTGTGTCTTACACTTAAGCAGTGGGGCTGTTAAAGTCAGAGTGGATGCTCATAGTACTTATGGACATAATGTAATGATTTTGTCCCCCTCCTCTCTTGGACGTAGGAGTTTCTAATGCATAATCTACTGCTGTTGCAGTTGGTTCCCTTATTGGCCATTTCTTTAAATGTATTTTTTAACTGTTGTGTTACCGTATACACGAGTGTTTCTCAGTGCTGGTCACTGAAACCCATTTATGAGTGGTGTCTGAATTGTTTAATGTACATATGGACTAATGACTGTATTTAGTAAGCAGGTCGCCCCCCCTTGGTAGGAATATTTTGTAGTCCCTGAAACAAAAGAAAAATTAATGACGGTGTCCTGGAGGAATACTTGTTGGGAAAAGGAAAATAAAGTTAAAGTAAAGAAGTGAGAAAACTTTTCTGAACACTGACCCAAGATGACCCTATAAAGTTGCTATGCCATGTGCCTATTAATACATCAATCAGACACAGAGCAACATTAGCATTCATTAAGAGTCATGTTTATCGCCATCTGATGAACGTGAGACAAATATCTAGCTCTTTAGCTGCTAAATGGCCCTCTGTTCCTTAGGTAGTTGCTAACTTTTTTGTTTATCGGAGGTTTTTTTTTGCTGAAAACATCTTCCTACTGTGGTGGAAACAGAGTTAAAGAGTGTGGTTAAAGTGAAGTTCAGAACAACAATTTGGCTAAAACGTTCACTAGAGCTGAGAGGAACTGCAGATTTGGCAGATTTGGGTGATGATTTTTTGTGGCTTTGTCATGACAAGCAAGCCCTATCATACATAGCCATTTGGTCATAAATTATTGATCCGTACGGCTTTAAAGATAGTAACTAACTCCCCTCCAGTGTCCCCTAAATGCCATCCTTGATTGGCAAGTTATTCCATTGTTCTTTTCATTAATAACGTTAAATCAGAAACATTAGCATTATTGCATGTTGTTTTCTTTATCATTAATAACGTACAGCTGTGTAATTGCTACGAAAGATCGCTAATATTGACATGTTAGGTTAGTTGTGTAATGATCTGTGCCCTCATGCCGTAAAACGTCTTGTCATCTGCATAGAGGCGTGTTCATATACTTGCCTCTCCAACAGCAGTGAGTTTTGCTGAGGATTTTGAAACACACTACTGACTTGGATTGAATTTGTCCATCATGTCTGCTTGTTATCTGTGTGTTATATGTCTGTGTGTTATAACCACTCTACATGATTAACACCTTCATAGCTTAGACATTAAGCCATCGATTAATAGTGGAGTTGTGATATAATGAGATTCACTGTTCATCACTGAAGCAATTATCACCTCCTAACTGAGCTAGATGGCTCTGAATCTGCAGTTTTAATTCTCTGACCGTGTTTACTGTTAAACTAACAGCATCATAAACACTTCCCCACACGGGCACGTCACTATAAGAGACACGTTATGGATGAGGTGATTTGCTTTAACTGCCTCCTATAGAGAAACCAAGAACAACCACAACAATATTGTGATGCCTGTCGTGTGAAAGGGTCTGAATGATGTATGTATGACGAATGTATGATCTAATTACATAAATATACAAAAATATTTTAAATGGTTTCCTATGCTCTATTCTTGTTCTGATAATGAAGCTAAAAACAAAGAGATCTTATTTGCGAGCTGCTTGTTTTGACACCAGTCTACTCTGGATGAAAATTAGATTGTGTGCAGATGACACCAAAAAGTGATTAACATGTAGTTATAATAATAATAATAAGTATCTCTCATAAGATATGTATTTGGACCTCTTGTACAGTTTTTTTAATTAATGGGTAGCATGTTTCCTGCAATTTGATTGTCAACACTAAAGAGTGTTAGAAGGAAAAGAAGAAAGGCTGATGACGTGACAAATGGCCTGCTACCTTGCCATTCTTCTTGATTTCTTTGTGACCTTTTGCACATACTGTATTGGATGATTTTGACAAAACAAGAGGAGAAAGTAATAGGAAACACATGGCGAATGAGAAAAATGACACATGACAAACATCCCCAGCCAGATTCCAATTAGGGACATCGCATTTACATGGTACTCATCAGTGGTATACACCAAGTCCTTACCCAAAGCTTGTACTGGAAAGTTAACGAGGACAGACTTTATTTATGTGGCGTTGATTGTGTATCAAAACCAGATCCTGAATCATCATTTTTTTGGATGCCTCTGTAAGATCTTGCATCAGCATTTGGTGACGTATGATCAGGCATGTAATGTATTCAATAGGAATTCAGTTTAAATATTTTAAGAGGACAATAAATGGAAGGATTTGTGTATTTTTCATACACAAAGTGCTAGCTTTGTGTAGCTGCTAGTTGTCTCTTCTACTCTCAATTGCCCCATTTTTTCATTGTTCCCCTCGCTTATTATCTCTCCTGATGCCACGCAGCCTACTCACCCCTTCGCCACCCTTTTTGTCTTTTATTCACTTCATGTTCTTTTGCATTTGGACATTATGTCCTCTATTTTCACATTCTAATAATACAGTATATCCATCTTTATGATCTACTTTTGTCCCTGGTGTTGAATAATGACAGCTTACGGGTCCACAGCTACACAAACTGTGTCAACAAGTCACTCATTAAGGCAGAGCTGTATCTTTCTGAGGACACAGCATAATAATAATGTGCATGTACTCTCAGTTTAATTATTGTTCATTCTACCAGGGCACTGGGAGGTCACTGTAGATCTGCACATGCTTAGTCCGCTCCCTCACCTTTCGATAGCACTGAGGTTTCATCATTATTCTTATTATTTATGTTACTGAAATGTTTATGCAGCCTTAGGGATCCTTTTCCCCTTATTTTCTATTCTTAGCTCCCTGATCCACTCCACTTCTTTCATCCTCCTCTCTAATATTGTGGTCATGTGTGTAAAGTACATTATCTCACTTTCTCCTCCTGGTGCCTAGTGGTGCTGTATTCCTGGTGGATGATATTTATGATTTACACAGCATTAAAGAACTTCTAAATTCTGTATAGATTTTCAAGTGCATCATGAAATTTGCATTAAAAGCAGAGATTTTCTACCACGATGTACAGGTTTCTCTGTGCAGGTTACCAAGCATTTTAGGCCAGCCTGGTGTACAGATGTAATATTCACAATTTGCTACTCATTGCCGGTTGTTCCAAAGTGTAGTCTTAAATATAGAAGAGGCCATTCTGCTAAGGCTGTCGTGATAACCTCAGTAACGAAACACTGCGTCATTGACACGCCAATCACAGCTGATGATAAGTAACCACACGCGATGTCACATCACATCACATCATGTTCAGTCTTTGTATTTTAAAACTGAAAAGTGCCCCAAGCTGAAAAAGAGACTGGGCTCAGCAGAAGGATTGTGTTTCTGCTTGTAAATATCCCTCAATTCACGATATCACAAAAGTGTCTGGTCTGCTAATAGGTAATTATTCCAATTCGCTACAGCTGTGCGCTCTGCACCATGCTGGGGTTTCAGTTTAATGGGTGACCCCATTAACTGGTGACTTTTAGCCAAATGCATTGCCACCATATTGTTATTAGACTGAACGTCACCAGTTAACAGGGTCACATGTCATACCGACAGACCCAGGAGGCAGGAGGAGAGAGAGTGCAGGTGATTAGAACAAGCAGGTACTGAAATGAAACAACATACTAAGATGAAACATTATTTCTCTGCATCCCTTCAATCAAAAGAACAAAACAATGGCACAAATACCATATACTACACTGTCACCACAAGGGAAATTCCATCACCCGACGTCTAAGTAAAGTCAGTCAGCCACTTTTCTTGTGAAATCTTTTGAATCTCTTCTCTCTATTATTATTATTATTATTATTATTATTATTATTATTATTATGTCTTTTTCTCTATCTCTTCTTCTTCTTCTTCTTCTATTCCACCACAGCATTATTATAATCAAATAAATGCTAACAAGAAATGGATTTGCCATGACTTAAATTGATCAATACATAGCACAGTAATGCTGTGTCTCTTAGAATATGAGCTTGGACCCAAATTAAATATAGATTATCAACCGGCTGTGTCCCTACATTAATATGTTTTCATGAGTCTCAGTCCTGGGGGAAGACACTAACAGTTATTTTTGATTTCGATACCAGGATGGACAAGTTGACAATCCCCTGCAGTAATGTTATTTACAGGGGGGCACTATCTTGTTTCTGGATTTCTGTCTTCATATTACTGTCATATCAGATTGTATCCAGTGCTGTATGAGATCCACTTTTAGACTGTTTCTCCTACTAAGTGAATTAGTCCTCCATAATGTGTAGTCTGATGCTGTAATGCTGTAATGGCTGCAGATGTTCCTTTGGAAATGGCCAAAGACGCCATCCATATTGCAATCAGTGACACTTGTAACCTTGTTAAAGAGGGAACCGCATTACCAACCACATGTCATAATATTTTTTATTAGCCATGCTAGTTTGTATATGACTGCCTGGCAGTAATACAGTCCACCACTCTGGTCAGGAATGGAATAATAAATATCACTTGGATTTCCATTAACTTTTGTTTAGACATTCATGGTCCCCAGAGGATGAATCCAAATGACTTTGGTGACCCTTGACTTTTTCTCGCGTGCCGGCAGCAGATTTTTTGTCTTTTGGTAAAACACCTCAACAAGTAATAGATGGGTTGCCATGACATTTGGTACAGATATTGGTTCCCTAGCGATTAATCCTGACAACTTTTCTCGTTACGCCACCAGCAATTCTGTTTTCACACATACTGCAAAGTATGTCACAATCTAATGGATGGATTGACACAACGTTTTGTACAGATATCCATGACTCACAACTGTCATCTTGAGTACTGTATTAATTAGTATGCTGACGTTAGCATTTAGCTCAAGGCACTGCAGTGCTTCAGAACAGCCTCACAGCATGGCTGTTGAGTCTTAGTTGAGTTTCAAGATGTTCTTATGGAAAAGTGCTGAATGGTATATTTTGCAGCAGTGCTTACTTTGTCTCGGCAGCTGCTCCTGGCACAGTTTTTTCTCTTCAAATGCAAGCTTGCCTCAATTTTTGTTTCAATGCTGTGGCTCAGTACAACAGTGTCATGGATGAATACCTTAAACGCATCACTAATGGCTTTACAGTACTACATGTCATGAAAGCCATTTTGGAAATAGCCCATTTCCATGGTCTGATGTGTGCTCTTTCTACAAAACAGCTGACATATTAGACCCCCTTTTAAGAGTCACAGCTCTGCTGCCTCAACCACCACCCAATTTGTTTGGGATAAATGTAAGACCTTGAGCTAGAAATTGAACCTGCCATCCATGAGTAAACGGCACTAGCTGTGGGCTGCTAATAGACTTAGTGAAGACATCTTTAAATGCAAATGAAATGCTATGCAAGCATGATAGATTAATATGTATTTACAGGTGCAAGACTCACTTGAATAATGCCCATTTTTATAGTCTGTTTTATAGTCACCTCAGTGCCTCAGTGTAATGTGGTCTTTGTTTTGAGGAGTCTCCATGCAAGATTGTTTCAGCTCATTTCTCATTGCTTTTATAGCAAGTGGAAATTTTAGTAACACAGAAGAATAAATCCAAAGAAAGCTGTAAGTACAGTATAAGTATACTTTAAAGGACCAGTGTGTAGTGCTTAATGACATCTAGAGGTGTAGTCGCCTCACCCTCTCCTATCTAGTGTGAAGGAGGAAACTTGGTGGTGAAGAAAACACACGAACACACGAGTACTTGCGGTGTTTCTAGATATAAAAGGCTCATTCTGACAACATTCTTTTTTCAGGTAATTATACACTAATGAAAACATAGTTATGCACATTATATTCCATTTCCACCACATTCTGTAAATAGAGCCCCCTAAATCGTACACACTGGACCCTTTAATGCCCTTATTTTCCACCATTACAAGTAAAATATTCCAGGTGCAAAGATGCCTAAACAGCATCCAAAGACAGGCCTCCACTCTCTTCTCTCCACTATCCAGCAGAGCAGAGTCATGCTGTTTGCTGCAGTGCTTTCTGTCTCCTGCATGAGCATGAGATGAGACTCCTAGTATGAATAATGTCCTCCCTCGTGGTTCTCTTTCACTCTCTATAATCCACTTTCAACTTTAGTCTCAGCAGGATGAGTGTCCTCAGTGAATTGAAGGAGGAGAAGGCGAGTGTGATTGAGAAGTAATACACAGGGGCTATAATTGCATTTTGTTAATGATATTTCATCTCATCAATATATTGTGTTTTATGTCATAAAAGGCCAATAGAAACGATGTGTGGTCTAAGACAGCACAGATAACCTGTTTTCCCCTTAATAATAAGCTGCCATGTTTTATTTATTTTTTTATTTTTTTATTAAACAAACATGTTTCCTTTGTGAAGAGATAACATGTGTTTCATACTTTTTTTTTTTTTTTTTTTTTTTTACTCTGACCCTGTTCTCTAAATTCACGAACTCAGTGGGGTAGAAAATGGAAGAGTAGGACAAAACTACTGAAATTGATCCAAACAGATGAAAAGCTGCAAGAAGGTTTTAGGAACAGTTTGATGCATTTTAAATCACTGCCAGCTGGACATGTCATCTGCTCATTGGCATGAGACAAAGCATTCCTCTTCAGTGGATTGAAAGGTCAAGTTGACATCCGGGCTCCCTGCAAAGAGTGACACTCGCACACCAGAGATATTTGCGTAAATGTGTGTATGTGTGTGTACACAGAAGTGGATTTGCACATATGGTTGTTCTTGTGGCTTGTACACTGATGGTCTGCCGACTTGTGAGATCCCACTGCGAGGGAGTGGGAGGAAGTTTAATTTACACTGTCAGTAACTATGTGTGATGGTGATCTGCGTTAATCTCCAGCTCATCCCTCTGACCTTTCAATCATGTTTGCGGCATGGTGATTGAGTTCTCCATTTTGTACAACACTGGCCGAGAGTCAGAAACAGAGAGACGGGTATAAAAAGAAACGATCACAAATGCATAGAAAACGGTGATGGTGTTGGAGGAAAGCTAAAGCTGTAGAGGTCAAATCACTGAGCTTAGCATAGACTCAACTATGTCAAGATATCAGAAATTTAAATGCTACAAAGACCTGGTTCAGTCCTTGACTGCAGTACTTGGTCTGCAGAGCCCTGTTGAGCACAGTTGGCAGTGTAGCCATTGGTGAGGAGGCATACTGCTGTCCACAACCTCCCTAGGCAAGAGAGAGTTACTAAAGACAAGGAGTGTATCTAGTGTATACAAACTGGGAGAGAAATGGAAAACAGTTGTTTACGTCTCTTCTCTTGTAAAAGTGAGGAATTGTGTTGTTTGTGGCTCTCAGTTGTGCTTTGTTGGAGAACATAGAGCCCTTATCAAAGCAAGACAATCACAGGTATAAAGCTGTACAACAACCGTCAGTTTTTTTATTTATTTGTTTTCCACAATGTTCACCCTTGGACTTCTAATAGTTCTCCTGTCATCTGTAAAAAACTTAAATCACAAACCACAGACATGATCACAACAGTGTTTTTAAAAAGTGGAGGTTTCCTTGATTTCTGGTGAGTCATTCTCAGTCCACATGAAATGACTCAGGACAGTTATGTACAGTAGAAACAGAGCATCCCAATTACAGCAATGATCCTTTCTGTAATGCTATAAACGGAAAGGTGTAAAAGGAATTACACAATTATAAAAAAGAAAGACTGTCACATTTATGCTATTTTTTTTTTCTCTTTTTCTCTTCCACAGTCAACAAGCACAAGCCGTGGATAGAGACATCTTACCATGGTGTGATCACAGAGAACATGGACACGGTGCTGCTGGACCCTCCGCTGGTAGCTCTAGACAAGGATGCCCCTGTCCCCTATGCTGGTAGGAAAAACAAAGGCACACACAGACTCACACAGAAAAACATCTGCTACTGCACTGTGCACACTCGAGTATCCACACTCATTTATAAAGTATAACACACATACAGTATACACATCCCCCCTACGCGCACATTGTCTCACACACGCACATTGTCTCACACGCACACACAGAGGGGTCGAGATGCTACAGTGCTGTGTGTGCAGGCAACTGTGGCAATTCACACCACAAGACAAAAACAGATGATCCAACAGTTTTCTGTACTCACTGTTTGTTACGGAGACTGAGTTCCATTTATCGCCCTCAGCAGATGGTTTTCTTTTTTTTTTAAGTGCACTTGCTTTTCATTGTTGTTTAAAATTGTTCAAAAAGACAGAGTTTACAAACAATATTTTTGATTGTTTTTGCTGTAAACAGATATACTAAACTTTGTTAATCTACAGAGCTGCTGCAGCACTGGTGTATGATCACCCTGTTAAAACTGTTTGTTTGTCAGGTTTGATGTGGTTTAAAATCACAATAGTGAAATTTTGATTTGGATGGAGAAAAGCAACTTACTGAGCTTTATGAAAATGCATTCATTTTCATCTTGTCAGGTTTCAGGTCTGGAGATACATCTTCACTCCTCCCTGACAGGAATCTATTCATGGCTTCTGTTAATTGAAGCCATGCGTCATCCTTTTTCTTGCTGCAGAACTGCTTCATTTAACTTGACCGAAAGATTATTCTCAAAAGTGCAAGAACATAAGATCTTTTTCTGAGCCATGTCAGCTTTCTGTAATGACAGTGTTAATTTTCTAGCTGTCAGTTAAAAAGCACAGTTTTAATTTACAAAATGACATCTCTCTAGAAGTAAGACTATTTTGTTTTTATATATATTTTCAGCCTGAATATTATATATTTCTGTGATGTGGCAGTTGGTTCTTCTTTTGGTCCTAACCACAATGCCATTCATTTATTAATGTTCTGATTTCATAAAGTCTTTATCACTCTTTAGAAATGTATTGTAGGTTGCCATGCATAACAACAGTGGGCCTTCACCCGGAGAAGTCCTCTTTCACAGCATTCAATGGTAGTGCTAGATTTATAGATGCTCTGCATTCCTTGAATGGTTTGTTACTGTAGCTGGAGTTGGAGAAAAGGTTTCCACAGCCTTGTAGGCCAGTAAAAACTCCTCACAAGTCCATGAAAAACAACTCCAAAACAACTTGCTCTTTTCAATTTTTGATTGCTTCTCATGTTTGAGACAAATATGCCACACAGACCGCAATTCTGTTAAACACGGTACTGGGGGTGCAGTGCTTACCGAAACCTGTCTGTCACAGAACAGGATACATGTGTAATAATGACAGTACAACATCATAATAAACCTCATCTCCGGATGATTGTTTCAGGTGCTAATTGCGTTGTCTAACATGAACTGAAATCAGCCATCATGCGGGTACAGCAGTGCTGACAGTGACAGTAAGAAGAAAGACAGAGAGAGCTGTTATAATTGAACAAAGTATTCAGAGACTCAAAGGCAAACGAAGAGGCTTTTTGGCAGCTAACGCTTAACAGCTCATTATGGTGAAATGGCTCCTATTAATCCCAGGGCTGACAACCATGGAAAACTGATATTCAGCTATTTTTCTCCCTCTGTTTTCCTTTTTGTGTGTGTTTTTGTTCTAATGGCACAGCCATAATTTTGTATTTTCAATGTTACGTGTGAGCTGTTCTGTAAATAATGGGTAAATATAGCTGACCTTGAGGAGTGTGAAACAGCCTGGATCCATGTTAAAGGCTCTTCTGTTCTGCTTTTCCCCACAAAGCTTTTAACAGCCCAATATCATAACCCATATACTTTGGCATATGTAGATGTAGTTTATATGAAGATTTAATGATCTTTTGGACGGCTTTAGGTTTAGATTAAGCCAACCAAAATGTAAATCAAGATACAGGATATACAAGTATTATGCAAAACTGAATTAAACTTTAATTAAATTCTCAAAAGTGGAGATGCTGAAGATATTCCTCACAGACATTGTTCCACTCCCACCAAGCAGTACGGACTTAAAGAAATTTACAGTCCGTAGCTTTCCCTAGCAACCAAATAAGTGACACAGTGAAGGTTTAATGACACTGCATCGAGCAACCAGACAAAAGAGGAAATTAATTTTGATTGTTTTTCTCCATGATTAACACTTTGGTTTGTTGACTTGAGAAGGTCAAGCTGGGTGAAATATTGCTCGAGGGAATAAAGCAGAGCTGTGCACTGGCTGCTGACTGGTGATATTTCTCCCCTTGTTTTTCATTGCATGCGGTCTAATGAATGAAACGCACACAATCGCTACCAAGGAGACTCTGAAAAAAATGGCCATCAAAAGAGCAGCTCTGTCCCAATTTATCTTCCTTTGCAATTGTCCGCTGTTACAGATCTCCCTGTGTTTTGCACAAACTCACACATACTCCTCAAATCTTTACCTCGGTTCGTCCGTCCGTTTGTGCCTTTCTCTCCACCTAGTGCCACATTCCTCCCTTCTCAATCCAACTGTCCCTTCTCCTCTTCTCCATCTCGACACTTTGCTCCTAGTGAGCCCATTTACAGGCAGTCACTTATGCACTACAGACACTCTCATCAATCCCGGTTTTGTTTTACTGCAGAAAGGAGTAGGCTGTCCTTCTGGCTCCACATTAATTGCAGTGTGGGAACACAGACCAGGATTGTTAAGCACTTGCCTGTTTTCTTCTCTCTTGTATTTTTCTCTTGTCATCCTTTATTCCCTCTCCCTAATTCACTGGCCATCCATCACTAGTGCCCCTCTTCTGAATACCTCATACATCCCCCTCATCTTCACCTATTTCCCCTCCTCACTTTTTTTTAATCCAGATATTCTTTTCCTTCCTGTCTCTCCTTCTCTCCTGCGCTCTCCTGCGGTACCACATTTCACTTTGATGCAAACTACCCACAGTGGGCCTAACTTGAACATTATACGCTGAGACAGGCATCCTGGAGATAAATTGTTATTACTGCATGGCATGATGGCATCCTCTATCCTCTGCACCCCCCCCCTCCCCATTCCCCCAACACCTCCCTTGGAGCAAAGGTGTGTGGGTCGAGGAGTATGTGCTGATCGAGCGTTCTCAATCAAATTAGCATGAGGAACGGTGGCAGTGGACTCAAGGGTGCTGCGAGGCAGACATGCAGGCATGCAGGCAGGCAGGCAGGCAGGCAGGCAGTTTCATTTACTTATTCTTTATCTCAAGACCACAGTCAACAGGCACAGATTCTCCCCATTCATCATGGTACCAGAATAATGTGCTGTGGTACATTGTTTCCACTGCCGAACTCACACAGGGTAAAGGAGCAAAAGTAGTTGGAGAATTGGAGGGAAAGGGAGAATGGATAGCTGAGAGAAAAAATGGAGGAGACAGATGGACAATGAAAATGAGAGAGGGTCATTATGAGCAGCTGCGATGAAAAACATCTATGATTATTCCCATTGGTTGTGTGTATGTGTGCATACTGTTGTGTATGTGAATGTATTTGTGTAAATGATATTTCTCGTCATTCTCAGCATTTATTACAGTAAGTACAGAGTTACAGTCTGTAATGATTTTGTGTTTTGGGGGGTGAGCTCAAATGTTTTGTTGTACTTTCTGCCTCATCACCATGATCATAAACATCACTCATTTGATCTACTAATAATTCATGAATTCTCTTTCTGCAGTAGCTGTGTTGTGTATAAAGTCCACCTCAAGTCTGTTGTTTGCACTGGCTGAAAAGCTAAAGCAGCACTCCAGTCCTTAGTCAGTGTCTACGTTGGATACGTTCACCCTCAGCACTGCTGTGTGCTCAGACCTGTAGCCTAATAGTCACTGCAGATATACGCGCAAGACGCAAGAAAATAGATTTGTGTAGATTTATGTGGCAAGTGTAGACAGCTGTATCGATTTAGATTTACCCGTATCTGTTGTATCAGACACTCGTGAAATGGCTGAAATGCCAATGCTGAGACAGCTTGTAAGTTCATCACTCTGATGGACAGTTAAATCAGTCATACGGTGTCAGTAACCCTCTAAAACCAAAACATCCACTTAATTTTATTATAGCTTATATTTTTACAGTTTGAAATGAACCATTATTAACATGTACATATCATCCTGCACTGCCACTTTTAATATAAATCTTGCATGCTGTATATACCAGTGGCATGAATACATGCATTTAGCTGTTGTTCCTGTTCTTAGTCAAATTCCTTGCATGTGTACACTGATTCTGATGCTGTTCAATTTACATTTACAAACATTTATACATGTAATCACTTACATTTTGGGCTGTAGCTCTTCAGCTTTTTATCACTGTATATAACTAAGGAATAGTGTGGAAAATGTACCATACTGTTTATAAAGGGATGTATTTATCATGAATAAAACCTTCAGGCTGTCTTTATCATCCAGTCGCAGGATCATCTAACAAAAAAGTTGAATCAGGCTCTCAGACTTTTGCCACAACACGTCATCCAGCGAGGTGCTGTGTTGGTGCATGCCAGCACACATTCCTGGTGGATAAATTTGTGATCAAAGGTCTATTTCTGCTGTTTATTGTGACTGTCACAATGAATGATGAAATGCCTGCAGCCGTGATAACTTTGTAATAGTTGTAAAATAATGTCTCTGAGTGTTACAAACTACTGTGCAATGTTTTTTGTGTCTGATAGGCCAAATTCACGTATTTGTTACTCAAGCTGGATTGTGTTTCATATCCTGCCAGCACCTGAATTTTGATACAGCTCTCTAGCTGGACATATCTGGTGGCGAAAACACAAAAGTAGTAACAGATCCATTTGTGAACATTTCTTAGTAGCTACATTATTCCCCAAATTTCCTGTATCAAAAAAAGAAAAATCCAGTCCATTAGCCTAGCTAATGTCAGCATCAGGTCTATTTAGTGTTGAGATTTTGGTCTGATCAAGTAAGGTAAACCATTTTTTTTTTATTATTTGTCCACGAAAGTTGATCCGCTATGTCAAAAATGCTAACATACATAAAAAAATTCTACAGTTTTCCTCTGTGAAAAGTTTCTTTCAATTTCACAGTTACTTTGTTGAGAAAACAAAGAGAAAATAAAAATAATTCACATGTCATGTCATTGCCAGTCATCCTATTTTTACCACACACAGTCAAAATACATTTATTGCTTGTAGTATGACATGGAAAACAGACATATTATCATAACTTCAAAGCTGGTGGTGAGCATGATTTTTGTAATGAAAAGCTGTTTGAATGATGTGGGCATGCATTATTTACAATACCTGACTCGTAAATGAGCCAGAATGATGGATGGTTGAATAATTGTGCGTGAAAAGTTTTAATATTTCTGCTTTTTTGTCAGGAATGATCACGTCAATTTTTGTCAGTTACGCAAATGAAGACACAAACAGGAAGTGGTTCATAGCTTTCTCCAGCCATAATTAAAACTGCTAGGTGGGTCGACAAGTGCTCATCGCTGCCTAATGCTCTTTGACTTACAGCTGTATTGACTTTTTTCTCTCTGCAGAAGCAATTCTACCACAACGATAACAGCTAGCTTTTGATACACTGTACATGTGTACTTCCCAAAACATTTTCCATCTGCTCAGAAACAGCAGGATGGCATATTGTTACAATCTAAACACAGAGACAGATTATTATGAGGAGAATCGAAGTTGGGAGTAAACAAAGAAGAGAAGCTAACTGCATGATTGCACTAAAGTACACTTTTTGGATACAGTTCTGACTGTGTTGCTGCTAAGCATCTTCACATGATAACAATAGTTTGCCAGTCCCCATCTGACTACAGTGACTACCTGAAAGTGAAACTGCACCAAGGTGACAAAAGCAGAGGTGCTAATTAAACTGTAGACTCTGACAAAGCAGGAGCTATGACACACTTCAAAGGTGGTGAGGTGGTTAGGTGCTAAGCGTAAGCGGAACAAGGAGGAAGAGAGAGAGAGAGAGCTGGGGAGATGAAAGACAGCAACAAAGGTAGATCCAGGAAATAGGGATATGCAGTGTGTATATGTGTGTGTGTCTGTGAGAGAGAGACAGACAGGGGGAATAGAAAAAAATGATGTGATGGATCATCAAAGGATAAGTGAGAGTATTGAAGGGACAGTCTGATCAAACCATGCAGGTGTCTTTCTGTCTGCCCTGAGGAGAAAAGGAACACATCACTTTGGCCACCTCTCTCTTTCTTTCACTTTTTCTCTACCTCGCTCTGTCCTCTTTGCCTTTGTGTAACTGTTAAATTTCTGTAGCGGGTGCTTAGTCGTGAGGTAACAGCGAGGCAGGGCTGAAACATGAAACAGACGCAAAACATCAAAGATTCTGTGTGGTCGTTGGAGGGCTCACACCTACCTGCAGGCTGGATTTCTCTCTGCTGCAGCCAGCATTGGCAGACTTGCATGATAACATCTTACTTCATTCTGTCAGTATAAAGTTGACCCCTAAATAAAATAATAACATCACATTAATTGATGACTATGTGTAAAGTAATGTACAGAGAATCGCCTCCATGCCTCTGTAGGTTCCCTCAGCTCTTTAGACCCTTTTTAGCATCTTTCAGCTCCTTCTTTTGGTTTTCTGGCACACAAATTTATTGTTTTGGTTTAGTCAATTGTACTTTACCCGCCCTGCACCAAATGGCATACAGACAAATTTAATGTCTGGCTGATGAACAGAGCAGAGCATGGAGCAGCTGGAGGGCTTCTCAGAATGAAAGCTGCTGCATGTGTAAATGGGCAAGTATGCTGACATGCTTGCAGCAACAACTTTATGGTGATATTATATCAATGGTGTGCTTAAAGTTAAAGGGCTGCTGTAAAAACATGGTGATTCAACTCTGAGAAAGAGGGCCCATTCCTTCTGTGAATATAAAGATTTCATTCTAAGGTAGTGAAAACACAATTATTTTCAGGTGGTTATACACCAAAAAAAAAAAAAAAAAAAAAAAAAAATGTGAATATTATATTCAATTTCTGCTAAAGTATCCTGCTAAATCATATAAACTTGACCTTTAAGTCAAGGTTTACCATTAATAAAGCAGTACCAGTTTGTACAGCATTTGGTTTGCTCAGTATTAGTAATACACCTCTTACACAGACTGGAATAATACTACATTATGGTATAATATGCTTTATTATACTACATGCCTTTACTCTGTGTGTTTACATGATGTGGACACAAAAAGTGGATATGTTTAGAAAAAGGGATACAAATTTTATGTCAGTCCACTGTGGTTTTAGAGTTGTAGTGCAGTTTTGTCTATGCAAGCTTTTCTCCTCGTACTGTATCTGCATCTTTTTTTTTTTTTTTTTTTTTCAGAGCAGGAGTCTCTCAGTGAGCTGTCAGAATGTGTGTATTGATATCTCCACCTTGCCTTAGGATATGAGGTTCAGTGCTACGCCTCCACGCCCATCTCTCTGTGTTTGCTCCCAGCTGGAGCTACATTCCCCTTTTTTCTCCCTCTCAGTCCTCTCAATCCTTTTTTTGTTTCCCCTCGCTGCCTCTCCTGCTCTTTTTCTTGCTCCCCTGTTGTCACAGTAGATCTTCATTTGAACTAACCCACAGTCATATTTTGAGTGAGAGCCTGAGACGGTGTCATCCTATTATGAGCATGACAGATATCATGTTTGTCACATTTTATCCGTTCTCACTTGACCTCATATCTGACCTGCACATTTCCCCCTTGATGGTTGGCTTGCCAGTCACTCTCCCTGCAGGGTCCGTTGTTTGTCCACAAAGAGATTTGAAAGTTTTCAAATTTTTATTTTGCTCAGATCATTGTAGAGATGGCGAGACAGTAACATTTTACTTTTAAAATGTTAATTCTATTAAAATATTCAATTTCCTAAAATTAAATGTCAAAGTAAAATATCAAGGATTCTCAGAACTGAATATAATTAAAGGAAGAAGTTGCTCTTCATCAATGATTTTTGCTTCATTAGTTTTTCCTGTGGATTAGCATTTGGTCTTGATATTCATTCAGTGTTTTAAGGTTGATGTTGACAAAAATGATCCAGTTATAAGAGATGAAGTTTAAACATTTAATCAAGATGGTATAGTGCACTAAAAATCAAGAAAGACGGGGGAGCATGCGTTGAGTAATACCCAGTTTCTGTTGGTTGCTGAGATTTACTCTTGTCTGACGCCTTCTTGCTTGGTCACTTTCTTGTCTTGTTTTCTTGCTGGCTTCCTCATCATCCTTTAAAGTTTCTTCAGGCTGGTTAGCGCATTTACATTTTCTTCCTGTGCTCACGGTGTAAACACAAACATTCCCACAACTGCTAACTGCAGCAGTCAGCAGCAAGCTGTTAACTTACTTTAGCAAAAAGTAAAGCTTCTTTGAGCTGAAGCAGCGTGAGGACATCAGAAGGAAAACAAGGAATAGTTTTCTTGCCATAAAACATGATCCCATTTCACCTAAATCACTGAAATAGTTTGTGGTGTGGGACTTATAGCTATAGCAAAGCGCTATGACCGGAGAGATATAAATATGTCGGACTGGTAAAACCAACTAATGATTGCCTTTATTTTAGCGCTGCAGTTGTTGATTAATATAATGACTTCAGGTAAATGGAAGTCCATTTAGGATGTGGTTGACAATGTTCGACTGGAGCCAGGGTTAACAGTTAATTGTTTATGCTTTTTGCTAAGGACAGCTATAGTTGGAATGGAAACAAGGGATATTATAGCTGTAACTAAAAGCAGAATAATACATGTTGGAAACATCCAATCTTTAAAATCATAAAAATAAAGTAAAAATGTCAAGTCCTATTAAATCTAATCTGAAATAACATTAAAAACATCTGAATTTAATTGTATTGACCAAGCTCTGAGTTTATCTGAGTTTACACTTCATCTTTGCAGATTTATCTTAATTTTTGTACTGGATCATGGACCACTGTATCCAGATATGTATCTAATTATCGGAAGAGATACACACCCCTAGAAAGATATGCAGCAACCAAGTTCATTATGCCTTCATTGGCTCAGTTTGTTTTCACTCAATATTTTCAAGAGCGGTTACATCATGTTATGAAAAGTCCTAATTAAAAAGCCACTTCATTGAGAGATAAAGGAACTTGAAAGACACTTTTTTATTACTGATTAAGCAATTTGTGGTCTCCACAACACACTTGTCACTTGGCCTGCAGGTGATGTGTGTTCGCGTTTGAGTATGTAGACTGCTTCTATAAATGTTCACAGCCTTCTGTTGTCAACATAATATAACGGATTACACTTACTCCATCCGCTTCAGAACCCATCTGTGTTTGACTATACTATTAGTCTCACACAGGGTTATTTAAGGTTTTGTTCCTTTGTATTAAATGTATAAGACAGATAGAGTGTATGACCCTAACTGAATATTGTTACTGTGCTATCTTGTATTATGCATTTTTGAGTTGAGCTACTCTCGAGTAAGGTCGATTGCATCCCCGTCTTGTTTCAATGAATCCACAGTGCAAGTAACAAGGTAATATAAATACAGGATGGATTTTCACGCTATCACATACTTCTTTACTGTGATGATTAAAGGTATTCTATTAAACATATTGTTTCAGCATCAAACAATCTGTACTGACCTAAAAAATGTCACGTTTTAGTTTTTGAAAAGATACGCTAACAGTATGATGTGCCGTGTATTCTGGAACACGCTGACAAATGGGGGTAATGCTGGGGATCACTATGCCTCTCTACTGTTTAGGCGAGCTAATTGGATCCACATAAGATGTTCATAGTAATTACATGTCCAGTAATGCTCCACTGGAGCTCTGTCGTCAATGCATTGTCAAGTTTCTCACAGCATCAAACAACCTCTTAGCCTCTGATTGATTTTCTGGAGGACCCAGTCTCTTCCCTTATTACCCTTTTGCACCCTTTTTTCCATTCTGCACTGGCTCTGTCTCTCAATTTTTTTTGACACCATGTGATTATTTTCCAATTTCTCAAATGCTCTCTATTTCATTTTTGTATGTCTTCACTTGTAATAAGTTTAGGCTTTGCATATTTATGTGTGTTTGTGTTTCTGTCTATGAGGTTATGGTTATTTATTAAATGAAAAAGTATCTTTTCATGCACATAAAGCACATTTTGCAACTGGTGCTCCTACTTTTATACTTGTATATTGCAGAACAGAACAATAGATCAGTGCATAAAGATCATTTTAATTTCAATTTCACATCTGTTTTGTTAGCTACAGTTATCGCCATCAAAAAAGACACATTAACTAACACATTAGTTTGTGAGATTGCTCATAAAAAGTTGTCCCGTGCATTATTTCACCTGTATGTACACAAAACATTCAAACGGTTATTTTAGGATGAAAACAGTCTGAAAACAACTGAACTTACATTTTTCCTTAGATAATACCATAAGTAACTAGTTCTACACTGCATTACAAAAATAAAGTGTGTGTTTTCTACTATGCATGGATCACCAACTGGGTAACATGCTGACTTTTTGCTGGGTAATGCAGCTTTAGTCACTATTTTGCACAACCCACCCTGTCAAGGGTTATTTTGAAAATATGACCCACTTGCTATACATTATCCCACTTTTTATACAGCAAATTACAAAAAAATCAATAATTTCACACAAGATATTAATTAAATAATGATTTTATTGATTTTTTTTTTTTTTTTGATTTTTATTGTTGAATCCACTGTGGTCCTCCAGAGTCTATGATCAAAACTGTGTCCATAGCAACGCTCTTCTGTTCAGAAGTAGAATTCAACAAAACCGTGTAATAAAGCCTGATATCACATATGTAGCCATCAAGTTTTACGTGATCCTCTGTCTGTCGCTGAGCAGCAGCTCTCACTCGTTCTTTGGAGATAGTCCGTTAGCAAAATAAAGTGACAATATCGGCCAATACATTTTGCCGCCAAAAAACAACCGGCTGATATATTTGTCCTGTCGCCCAACCCTAATATAATAATATAATATACACATGATATAAAAGTCTGAAAATAGTTCTGCTAACTTTATCTAGTAGTGTTATTACATGTAATATAAAAGACGCTAGTTAAAATCTAAAGAGAAGACGACTGTTTGACTGACTGATATTTGTAAGCAGAATTATTTCAGTTTCAGTTTTTTGGTTCATAGTAGTTTCTTGTAACCTCCTCTGCAGTCAAATCTGTCTTCATTGTGCCATCTGCAGAGGAGGGGAGCCAGTAAGAACTTGTTTACTGGCATCGCCTGTGTTTTTGGTTGTGGGAGACAGACGGGATGTGGAAGGTAGAGCGGTGATGAGAAGTGCTGCATCTCTTTTCTCGAAATGACGGCTGAAAGAACCTGCTCTTCAAGGATAGAGTACTGACCCATGGTTGCGATGTGAGCTGAAATTACTTAATGAAATGTGCAGTGAATGGCAGCTGAAACAAATCCAGTAATTCTCTATATTCTCTCGCTCTTGCTCTCTCCCTCTCTGACAGTGGTTTGACAGGGCTTCACTATCCTGACAGGCCAATTAGACAGCAATTTGCATATCTTCCTCGCTCCATTTGCCTTGTTCATGTGAGCATAAAATAGGATAATCTGGCTTTTGGACCTGTGTACGACATCAGAGTCACACAGACTAACTTTATCTTCCATCATCCATGACCCCTCCACCCTCGTAACTCCACCCCATCTCTCTTTTATTGTAACTGACTGGAACTGCTGTTGTTCTATCACCATTGTCTCATCCTTTCCCATTCCTGTTTATCTCCACCCCTACTCTACCCTTTCAACTCCCTCTCCTCTCTCATCATTGTCATCATCCTAATTAAAAAGTAAACAGGAGGGCAGCGCTCCTTGATTGACATTAATTGAATATGTTGATGGCTTTTTTTTTCTTGGAACAATTCAGTTACAATTGCCCACAGTACAATATATGCTAAACTAACTAAGATCATACAAACATTCTCTAGGACCGGGATTTTGAAAACAGACATCATCATTTTAAACATTTTTCCCAAAAATTGCTGTACACTAGAGAAATATATAATTAATAAAACACAACAAATCCTCTTGTCTCAGTTGATCTCCATTAGTATTATAATTATGAGTTATAGAGCTAGAGTCTGTATATTGTGTTAATGTGTCATGTGGCTAGAGTTTCTTTCACTTTATGTTGGCTGATGCTAGCTGGCTCAGTCTTTAAAAGTCCATGCATTAGGCTAATATGAGTCATTTTTTGGCAACATATCTGGATCTTGTTAAAATTACACAATCCTAATTGCGTATTATAATATAGTAATATGAAATTACAAAGTGAAAACTACAAAGTGCATACTGCTAAGTTAGGTGCAGCACTCAACATTCATCTCCTTAGAGAGAAAGAAATTAATGTTAAGGCCTATGATACAATCACTCAAAAAAAGATAGAAATATGTGTTTAATATCATGATTGATTAACATGAATCATGTCCTGGATCGTTTAAAAACTGCCTGCACGGCACAAAACTGTGCTGAATGTTGATTTGAGCTTTAATAAGTGAATTGCAAAAACATAAACACATCAACCTCGGTGTGATGCTTAAAGATTGCAGTGGGTCAAGAAGCACAAATACAGTGGTAACAACATTGTTTTCATCATCTTTGTTCATTACAAGTAAAAAGAAAATGCATTATTTCCTCTGCTGTGCCACAAAATTGCCCCAATCTATTATCCATTACAGCATACAGTAGCTCTGAATACAGAATTATTAATACTTACTGTAAGTTATGATAAATGCTTAGTATTTGTTATAATTTAATAAAACAATAAACTTAATGAAACAAATGCAAATGGATTCTTTTAAGATGTGATTTTTTTTTTTTTTTGTTGTGTTTTCTTACTGTATAAAACAGATTTGGTTTACCTTTTCATTGCTTATGATGGAAATTAAAACGCTGTAGACAGCTGATGAACCCTGGGCATCGAGTCGTAGACCAGATTTGAAAAAGGTGGTTTAAATCTGATGGATGTGTTGCGGTTTTCTGTCAAGGTGAAAGACACAAGCAGCCTTTTTATTCAGTGATACTTTAGCCTGAGAAACCTTGAGTTTAACATCAGTGTTGTATAAGAGAGAAAGAGACACAGACAGATAGAGAGAGAGGATAAATAAGGACTAATAGTACACTACTAAAAGAACAAAAGAGACAAAGTGATTTGATCTCTGTTATTATATTCTTTCTCACGATTCATATTGTCAATATTTCCAAAGCAACACTTTTATTTCTGAGAACACCACAGTAAAATTTAACCCGAACAAGCCCTGTCAAATCATGCTGCTGTCACAGCCACATTTGAATTTGAATTAGTACATTAATTAATTAATTAAAGAGTAACTGCACCCCCAAATTCTGCTAGCGCCCTCTCTGCTGTATTTAAAAACATCTGCACAGGACAAGCACTGCAGGGGGCATGGCCTTGACGCTGTGCGGTACCTGTGTTGTAGCTAAGCTAACAGCAGAAAGAGGCTAACTCTCCCTGTGTGTGTCTGTGGGGGGAGTGTCCGTGTGTGGGACCATCATTAAGGGAAAGGATGGTGTCCAGTGGTGGTTTTACGGCCGTCAAAAGCACAAATCCAACCAACCAAAATACTAAGTAGAGGTTTTAGTGTAAACTCCCGTAAATGACGCATCACGATCAGTTTGCATTTGCAAACCAGTGAAGTTTCAGGTTTTCAAGGTTCAGGGCAATTAAGACAGCATTGATTGTTTCATCACAGTAGTCATATGATTTAGTTTATTGCCCAAAACACGTGTGCAGTACCACTTTCATTAATTATATTATTATAGTGTTTTGTATGGAGACCCTGGGGGAGGACTGGCAGGAAAGGACAGTCTGGCTGGAGTTTTAAGTGGCGAAAAAAAAGTTTTAATTGATCTGATTTTCCATGACATTCATGACATGTGTCAACAGTTTTCATCACATCTGCCTCCAATGCTGTTGACTTATATAACACTGTTCACTGCGCAAAGGTTTCTATGGTTATTAACAGCCTGTCTTTATGCATGAAATTCATCACTTCAATTAGAGACTGCAGTTGAAACAGATACCTGCTGCCTTCAGATGGTTATAAAGAAGTCGACCACCAAGGCTGTCAATATAGGCTACAAACTGTGGTGGATTACAGAGCTACGATCCCTCATTAATCTTTATTTTGTCTCACTGGCATTGATGCCATCATCGAAATACAATTTCTTCTATTTTTTTCCCCTGCATGCTCACATGTCAGTGGGTTGGAAAATGTAGACTGAAGATGGAAAACAAGCAGAGCATAAAACAAAGTGTTTGTATGATTTCTGAGAGGTTTGTATTGTGCCTTCACCAAATAAAGTGACCGAAAAACGGAACAAAAAAAATCTCATTATTTTAATCCGGACAAAAATTGAAGTGTTATTATATTGTATTTTATTGCAGAGATAAAATGATCTACTGAGACTCTAACTGCTTGTGAACTACTGTAACATTATTCAGTTAATATTTAATGAGATCATTTTGGAAGCTGACATCCATTGGCCTTGCTCTTCCTTGAGAAATAGTGACCCATTTTTGTTTTTTGCTTACTTTTTTTATCTTTCCTTTCCCTTGTGGATAAAACATTCCTCCCCTCCCACATCATCATCTTTTCCTCCTGCTATTCATTTTTCTATTGTTTTTTCTTTCTTTTTTTGTCTCTTCTACTCTCTGTTATAAGCATCTCATCTATTCACCTCTCGAAAATGCTCCCTGTTTACTGGCAGTCAACTGTTAGATTGCCGCTGTTCAATAAATTAGATTTCATCCTCATGGTCCAATCTACTTCTAATTAAGTGCCTCAAACACACAAACACACACATAACCTTAAGGCAGAGTGTGTACTGCTGGACATGGGTCTCCAGGGTCAATTATGGCAGTGTAATGATTGTAATTGGCTAATTTTCAGCCCATTACCCTATTTTATGTCTCATGCAGCCGGCTGTAATTTAGTGAAGGAGTGATGACCGGTCTGGCTGTTGGTGATAGATGATAGTCAGTGTGAGAAAAGGGGAGCCTCATCATTAATAGTGTCTAGAAATGAGCTGTCATGTCACACAGGGACAGAATGGAGGGCAAGAGACAGGAAAGACTGCCCTTGATGCAATGTGAGTTCAAGATCACAGATTACATGTATGCTAAAAAACATATTTAGGTGCTAAATGTCCACATGGATGGATTCAAAAGTCACTCAGATACAACCAGAATTTCATAAATATAGTTCTCTGGGTCCATCCATTTCTCAGTGTCTGCTTGCCCCATGTCAGTGTCATTCTGACATTCAAAAAGAGCAAGTATAATGAGTCCTTGCCGTGTGTACACATTTCTCTCTGACGTGTCTGCATTTATTCTTTCCACTGTCCTTACTAATTCACATTTTGGCACACCAATCACAGCGCAGGGCTAGATCACCTCTGAAATGGTCCCACAGGATCTGACGGCTGCGCGAGCAAAATAAAGATTTTTTTTTTGTACATATTCACCTGCCACCGTGCCTTTTATTTTTTTCAGCTACCCGGACAAAAAGGAGTGCTCACTTTTTACAGAAGTGTCAGAATGTGTGAAAGGCAATTCCAAACGAGTGACATAGTAATGGATGAGGGCAGCAAGGGCCATCAGTCAAGCGCTTAACAGAACTAACTCAGAGTTCTAGCTAACGTATACTTACAACCACTCTCATGCGTCTGCACTATAGCTACAAATGACTCACTTTCGCTCACAGGCAACACTGTAGCAGGAAATTACTTTGAAAAGTTCACAATACAAATGTATTGGATGAAGAAGATGTCCATTTATGTACTGCGATGTTGAACTAGTTTGAGAAACGTTTCTCAAAGGTGACTGTCTATGACGTTTCTGGTCATTTCAAGAGAAATCTGGCAGAATGAAGAGAGCCAGTACCCAGTCAAGTTAAAATTCTAAAGAGCCATTTTCCCTCTGTTCACCACCCAGAGTGGGCGCTGAAAACAACGGTAATGATATTAGGTCAAAGTAAATATAGATCGAATGCCCTCTGAGTGCTTTGCTTCCAGTAAGCAAACAGACCAACAGGTATTGAATGCACAAAAGACAGATTTGTCAGATTTATGGTAATCTTATTTGATAATTAGAGAGAATGGTTCAATGCAGTCTTGCAAATGTCCATAAATGGTTTATAAACAAAAATAAATGATCAAGATCTATTGGTAAAGCCGTTGTGAGCTCTACAGTGCTGCGGCTGCATAACTAATTTATGATTTCCTGTAGTGTTATTAGTATTCTGTCACTGTTTTTTTTTAATCTAGTGTCACTCCACTGAGGATTTCTTTGTCTCTGCTAATTGTGAGAGAGTAAGTGAGAATAAAGGCAAAGTCAAAAAAACAAAAAAAAAAAAAGGGGGGGGGATGGGGATGATGATGAGGAAAACTCCATTATCTATGTTATCTCCTACCTCCCATGGCTCAAACAGATGAAGACAGTCTAATACCAACCCCGTCCTGCCCTTCTAAGACCTTTTGTTGACCTTTTTGTGTCATTTAACTCTATCACAAGCGTGTCTGTCAGAACGAAGTGAGGATTTTGTCAGCTCACAGTTCATATGGGGGCGGTATTATGTGGTGACAGATTCTGATGTGGTGGATAACATGAAAAAAACAAAAACTAATCCATTCCTTTCTAAGGAATTAGTCTGTCTTGTACCATTATTTGATGGTTGAAATAGCCTCTGACCTTTTTGCTGTTTCAGTCTGGCACATTTTAATTGAATTGCAAATCATTGATGCTCAGTTTTTGCACTTCTTTTAAACAGATTCTTATTTTAAGACGACAGATTTAGTGCTACTCTACCTGGTAAATGTTGTTATGGTACAAAGAAACAGGAAGTAGATATGACAGCTTAATGTGTTCCAGGACTGAAATTCATTGGTACAAACAAAATCTGGCTGTTCTTCTCTAGTCTCACACTGCGATTCATGCTAGCAAATCTGTATAATGAATGGAGCTGTTCTCTCTGGAAAAAAAAAAGACACCTTCACGTTTACCTCAGCTGACAATTATCAAACATGACAGTGATGCATGCATGAGCTATTGCCTGCTGTATGTTATGACAAACATAACTAGCATGCAGTGATCAATGAAAGATGACAGATTAGGTTATCTTAACCTCCACAGCATATCAAAACTACACTGCTCATTACCTCCTCTCAAGATGTTTTTTCCTGAATTTACCTTCCTGATGAATGCTGCACACGGTCTCACAGCCCACACCCCTGCCGGCCCGCCTGACTGACGGTTTAGTTTTGTCATTTTAATAAGCGTACATTAGCATGCAAAAGGCCTCCTGGGGTTCTCAAATGCCACCTGTCAGATTTCATTGATGTTGTGTTTGCTTTAACTAATGCTATAGTTAAACATATATAAGAGATAATGTGGCAATTATTCTGTACCCAAGTGTTCATAACAAGTGTAGGGAAAAACAGAGGACCTGGTGGGTGAGAGAGAGGAGGCACAGAGAGCGACACAAAAGAGACAAATTCATTTATTTATGCTGAATTTCTATTGGTGCTGTCTGTTCACTCATTTAAAGAGGAGATAAGTGATGCCTCTTTCTGTTCGTATAAGTGTTGTTATGGTGTTGACCCCATTGAAACATGCTAGCCTTCATAGTGATTGGGTTGCCAGACCCAGGTGAACCATAGAGTCCCTGGCAGACTTTTTCAACAAACAAGTACATGTCTAATGTAAAGATGTAACTAAATGTCAAATATCTAACAAGCTAAATAGGTAAAAGGCCAGTTAATATTGGACTTGAAAATGACAGGTTAAAAAAAAAATTGCAAACAGAAGGCAAATGTTTGCCAACAATTGATGATGTGATGTAGTATTAATATGAACGCTGCTTGCTGTGTGTTTGTAATGAAGTCTTACTGCAAATGGCAATGCTCTGTCACATTTAGGACTTTATATTGTTATGGGCCTATTAGATAGCTGTTTAGCTAGTTAGACTTGATCACTTGCCTATGGAGCTGTAGTCTGGCATCCATTGGATATGTACGCTATTTACAGTTACCAGTTTATTATGGGAATCGTTGAGTCTCTGGGAATAATTTTGTAAAGAGTACATTCTGGATGTTCTATGAAAAATGTGATATGAGATAACTTTTACATCACTTCACTTCTATCATATCAGCAATCTACCTAAATTGCTGTAGCCTCGCAGAACTGTCCTGAAAAAAAAAAAACATGAGACATAAACCTTTTAGAGACGTGTTCATATAGATACAGTAATTTTGGAGGTTGTAGGCTTGAATTGTGTCATACCAACAATTTCTATTACTCTGTATATTCCATTTATATAATCAAAGGTAAGTAACAGAATACCTCTCTACAGTTTAATAACACCACAAACTGCATATTCCAAAATGCTCATGAAGTTGAATCATCACCTCTCTCAAACTAAACATCATAATCTTCACGAAAGGAGGATTTATAGCAGAACTGTATTATACTACTAGCTAGGCTTACTTAATAAACTGACAACTGAGTGTATATTTACATGCACTGCGCATAACTTAATACAAAACCACAGCCCGGGTACATTATGCTGTGGTTTTACATTGAGTCCTGATCTTTTTAATACATCATGTGGTTTCATGATTAAAGTCTTGCAAACTACAAAGGTCTCACCTCAGGGACAGTGATGACTTAAGCATAGCCTTTGCTTTTGTGTGACCTCTTCAGGTTGTTTGTATTGCCAACATGGTTTCGTCAAAAGTGCTCACATCAGAAAACCATTCTATAGAAACTATTCTGAATAGTTATACAGTTAGATTTGGCTGATTTGGCTGTTTAAGGAAGCTCTCAATGGATCCTAACAGTGGGGAGGATTCTGCTGAGGCTGGGCTAATCCCCTGAATAAATACGAACATGAACGTTAAATGTTAGTCAAAGCAACAGCACAAAATACTGTACAACACAATCAGGATGCTACGGTGGTGGAGGGAGCTGCAGTAGCAAACAGCATTGGTATGAGCAAGTGAATTTCCCTGATGTGGGATCAATAGTCTATCTTATGCTATCTTATAAGTGTATTTAGTGGAGTAATAGTGGTGGTGCCAGGTTACAATGTCTGCTTTAAAATGATGCGCATGATTATGATTGGTCATTACTAGTCACACAGCTGTAAATGAGCCAGTTATTGAAAAGCATATATTGCAAACAGCTGATGATAATAAGCCAATAAAAGTGCACTTCAAGTCAAGTTTTGTGACCTGTGCACACAGTGAATACCCGCTTTATCACTGCTTTATCCTGTTAGTGTACAAGTGTGTGTGTTAGTGAGTGTACATTTGTGTGCAGCGAAGCATATACATGAGGGAGAAAATGTGTGTGTGTGCATGTGAGTGTGTGTCTTCTATAAACCACTGGGCCATGTCCTTCTCTTCTCAGTGAGCTGCTGAGCTGACAGAGGTCGTAGTCAGAGACGCTGTGACATTTACAGCTCAGAGGCTTATGGAGACTCCCTGCTGTACCTGGCAGTCTGTGATTATCTACATTTGCAGCCTGCTGCAAATTTAGAAAGAAAAGAATCACAATGATATGAATGTCTCTTTGGAGAGGAGTAATTTGGTTTGAAAAGACAGTGGACAGATGATGTTAGCTATGAAAAGGTTTACGAGGAGAGCAGATTGACTTTAGAGAATGGTCAAAGTGAGGTTAATGATAATGAGATGTAGAGCGATTTTCTGTCTCCTGTGGAGTTTCAAAAATGATTGTTACAAATTACAAAAAGTTGCTGCTGGCAAAAAGACCTAACTCAGACAAAATCTTGGTTTTATTTCTCATGAAATATTGTCCAAATGTTCACTGCATGCAGGGAGACAAAGATAAAGTAGCTAATGTTTAGCCAGGAACAGTGAAAAAAATCAGCATCTTGTGAAAGACATCAGTAAAGAAAAGCAAATTGTTGCAGACAGCATACATTTGATGGCCATGATGCTCATGCATTAGTGCGATATATAAGGAAATACAGGAAAGCAACTTTTCCTCAGGTGGTCAGTGCAGGATGTGATCGGACTGTCAGCAAGAACAGTCTGTCGACAGTTACAGAGAGGATATTCTAGTCGCGCTGCAGTGCATAAACACCTCATTATAAAGATGGATGCACTTTTGAGAGTTCAGTGGTGCAAAAAGCATCGGCACTGGTCCACAGAGATGTGGACAAAAGTGATATGGTCAGGTGAGTCATCATATTCTCAACAAACGGGCGTCATCCACCAAGAGAATGATACTGGGCTGAAGAGGTAAGGGTCACTGCATATCAATACAAAGTTGTTCTGAGTGATCACCTTCATCCAATGATGAGATATTTCTATGCTGATGGGAGTGGTCTCTTCCAGGATGACAATACCCCCATCCATAGGGCACGCAGGGTGACTGAATGGTTTGATGAGTATGAAAATGATGTGAATCATGTGCTATGGCCTTCACAGTCACTACGTCTCAACCCCAGTTGAACATTTATGGGCGGCGCGCGGAGGTCCAAAACCTTACTAAGACACTTAATGTTGGTTTTGCCTTTAATTTGTCACCAGATATGTTTGTATATGAGTGTGCGTGTTTGTTAGAGAGTACCTAAACACACAGGCATCCTGAAACCATAAAATTCTCCTTGTTCAAGAAGCCATTTAACTGTCAACTGGTGACCCTCGGAGAGCAGTGAACTGTCAGCCATGGCGAACCGCAGGCGACTGAGGGAAAGAAGAGGAGGAGAGGAAGGTGAGGGTGAGGCGTGTCCGAGTTAGAGGAGGCCAGTGCATCTTAGTGCTGATGTTAAGAGCTGAATAATTGCTTACCGCTGTGAAATCTGCTGCAGAGGAAGGGGGAAGGAACATGGGGAGGAGAAGAGGAGGAGGAGGGGTGGGGAAGCACACTGAGATACTCAAGAGGTTGATAGCGCTATTTATACCTGAATTAGTTATCTCACACACTGAAGTTATCGCTCTATATCCTTCCTCCTCCTCCTTTCTATCTCCCCCGCAGCTTCTCCTCTTCTCTCAGTCACCTTTAATCCTCTGTGTATCTCTTTGACCTCCTCTGTACTACAGTTGTACATGTCACTGGTATCCTCCTCAGGGCTTGCGTGCTTCGTGTTCTTTTTCAGTTTTTTGCTTGTTTTTTTGTTTTTTTTACTGTTGTCGTACTCATGCCATGGCTCTGAATTTTATTGAACACTGTGAACCCACTGATGTGAAAAACCACCTTTGTGGTCCAGCTTTTGATGCACTCTGCCAGACCCATGCAGGCAAATTTCACAGTTTCCTGCTTAACTTGATCAACATGAACCGCCTGCTTCATTTACCTTTTTTCTGTTTACATACTTTCACTGGAGTAGAAATCGGCGGTGAAGCACCTAACTCAAAGTAAGTTATTTCCCAGTCTATCATGGCACTCAAACCCATGATCCTGAAGTCACAAGTAGCCTCTCTAAAAGTCGCAACTGTTCATAGCTGTGTCTGACTTCAGTGGTTAACACTCACACACTCACTTCGTATCGGCTTGGAACACTTTAGCCAAAATGCTCCAGAGCTCTCCTCGTCAGGATTTAAGTCACACAACCGCATCTTCATGCTGTTCAATTAACAGGCAACACCGACAGTCACAGTTCATCTGATGAATTCTAATCCCACAACTTCAGAGGTTGCAATTAACACTAATTGCATTTCAGACCACCAAAGCCCCCAGCAGAATGAATGTGTATTGTCTGCAATATTGAATTCTTCCCATTCCTATATTGTGTTGTCCAAGGCATCGGAGGTCCTGGGTGAATAGATAACCTGAAAGTGTTTGTTTGTGCATGTGGAGGTGTTCGCGTGTGTGTATGTGCTTCTCCTTCGTGTGAGCTGTTGATTTGTCACCCTGAGGTCAAGTGGATGGTGTGACAATCTCCCAAATGCAATTAGGAAGTGGCCGGCTATCTGAAAGAGTCCAGCGAGACTCTGATGAATTGCTTCAGCATGTTTCTCTTAAACTGACTGAGAGCCCTCCGTGTCTGCATAGGTCACCAAATGCATGCACATTGTATTACACACTGTTAGCGTGGCACAAAATTTGCACCGTCCACCAGCATGTGCAAGTGCCTCGTAGATTTGTTTCACTCACCAGCCAAAAAAACTAATGCTGAGTGCTGAGTGGTTGGTAAAATTTGAACATTCATTAGCCATTTGGCCAGGAGACAAAAAAGACGGCCTACTACGCTTTGTGCCAAGCAGACTCAAAAAGAAGTTAATGTAGATTATTGTTTCTTTACAGCGAGACATTTCACTGCAGAATTTTCTGGAGGAAAAAAAGCTGACGGTCTTTTTGCATCAGAAGACATTTCAGTAGCTTGATTTTGAAGAACTCTATGAATTACTTGAATGCGTGGGGTGTGTGCGTGGGGTGCTATATTAGAGGTGGAAATCTTCACTGGCCTCATGACTTTATTGTGATTCACCTGTCAACGATTAAAATGAACAACAATTCTCAATCCATCTCAATGCATTGCATCCTTCATGTTCCTATACATGATAAATCTGACTGCTTGGTTGATCCCTTTTTTTTTCAGAATATGACCACTAACTGACCACTTTCCACATACGCTATTTTTTTTTTTTTTTGTGCCACAGATTGGGTGATTTTCTTCCCTCTCAGAATTGGAGGCAAAATTGCACAGTCTTGGCTGATTAGTCTGGCTCGATGTTAGCTCAGGGTGAAAACGGCTAAAAAAAAGTTCCTCAAATTTGTTGTGTTACCAAATTATTTCATTTTTGTGAGGCATAATTTACACACAGCATGTATCTTTTCTAGTTCATGCTTCCCAAAAAATCCAATATGTGCTCAGATGTTTGCTTTCAAAATGCTATTACCAACATATAAAAGTTGGGCCCATCATTCAGTGTAGGAGTCGGCTATTATTTTTTCCCGACGCCTCATAGATTTGAGAAATTTTCACACCTCGACAGTATAAAGACATGTTTTCAATCAGTACTGTATTTGTTAGTATTAGAGTAAGATGGAATGACTATGAAGGTGCACGTACAGAACCTTAAAGAGATCATCCTATGAAGTCATGTAACAAATGAATACTTCTCAGTGTGACTGGATATTAACTTCTAATTCTTATGTCATTCTTTCTAAGCGATGAACTTTGCTTTTTGCATTGTGCCTTCTTCATAAGCTCCTCTTGTGTAAAGTAGTGGAGTAAGGCTTTGAGTGTAGATTTAAAAAGCAATATGTCAGACAGTGACAAATCTACCATTGATATTTGACAACTTATCCTCCAGTTAACTGCCTGCTGCTCAGTGTCCTCATAGTGTCCTCGCTAAAAACCTTGAGACAGTACAGAGAAAATCCCATTAAAGCCAACAAGATGAAAGCTTACTTGAAGGCTCTGAACCCTCATTTGTTTTCAGCCTTATCCTCCTGTTCAGTCCTCTCGCTAACAAAGCTATAACTATAAAAGTAAAGAGAATGGTGTTCATTCATTAGAACATTTAAAACTATCGAGATAAATTTAATAAATCAAATACTTGAAATGTCCAACCTTGATACAAAAAAGGACTCATACATAATATATATAGAGCAAGACATGCACAACTGAGATTGAAAAGACTAGAACCTTATGAACAAATCATTGATCTTTATTGAGGTAATTTAAACTAAAACCTATGGGTAAAACCTGAATAATCTAAGAGTGCAATACCATGTATGTTTTTGATTTATTTAAAAAGATGACTATTTAAATAAAAAAAACAAAATCACAATTACCTAAAATTGCTCCATTGCTGAAAGATTAAAACATGTCTTCACAAAAATAACATTCTAAAATCACAGTATAAATGCACAAAAGAGTCTTTGTTTAGATGGAGCTAAATCAAAATAAGAAGGTGAGATAATCAACACGACTAAAACATTTAAAACCTCTTTTCTGTTTTTCTGAAAGACGGAAAAGGTCCCAGTGCCACTTTATCACAGCACACAACCAACGTAATTGTAATCACCTACGCGGCTGGATAACCCCAACAACAACGGTACACTGAGTTCTACAGCAGGCAAGGTAGTTTTCTTCAGTATCGGAGCAATCCAGTGATAGTTATCTGTATGTCCATGGGTACTTTGCACACACGATGCATACTTTTAATGGTAAAAATAAATAATAAAAGACACAAGAGAACATTAGACAAACAGATTAGCAGACAGTGACACGGCCCTCCAACTGACAAGAGAAGAGAGACACTGACAGAGTCGAAAATGGGATTTCTGATATCTTGACAGATGTTTTGTTTTTTTTCTATTTTAACAATAAAAAAAACTATTAATGATAATTTTGACACATTGGTTTTGACTGCAAAAATAATGATTGAATATGATTTCAGTGTATGTAAGTATGGATTATGCAGGTGTACATTATAAAACTGGTAACTCAACATCAGCAGGGGTCTAACATATTTTCCATAATAGCGCAGTCTGAGGCTGCCAGACAGTGAAACATGCTGGAGAAAAAAAATGTTGGTTCACCAGTCTAAATTTCCTCCTAAGAAGTAAGCGGGGACAGATGGAGTGATTGAAGCTCCAGAGCGTGAAAGGACTTAAAACACACACCCTTGTTTGCTTAGTCACACACAGCCATGTGCTCCATATGCCAGTAAAGTATTTAGGGCAAGGTGTTTGCTTGTGGTGGAAATCTCTGAAAAACACAAATCTCACCTATGATCTGGTGATAATTTAGACAGCAAATTTCTGAATACAGTTTTGAAAAATAAAGACTACTTTTATATACTACTTGCAACCTCAGATAAAAAGAGCTACAGTCTTTCTTTCATTCATTTTTGTATGCAAGACACAGAGCAAAGCAAAATCTGAGTCAATACAGTCTTATTAAAATCTGAGGCATTGTAATGAAGCTCTTTACCCTCAAAATATTTCTCATTTTTATCATTTTTTGTGTTTTTGGAGCTCGCTGCATAATGTACAGTGTGCGTTTGTATTGTGTACATGTGCGAGTGCTGTTAGGGTGTGTGTCTGTAGGTCACTAGTAGGATGAAGTGTAATCCAGTCCTTAATGAAACGAGAGGAACGGGGGTGACGGCCGGCTCAGTATTGAAGGCAGCAGAGTGAAGGAATCAGCGCTTAAAACCGCCTGACACACTGTCTGCTTAGAAACTCACTTTAATCAAGGTCTTACTGTACAGCCATCCCAACCCTCATCCCTCACCCACCCCACAACACCACCACACACAGCAGTCAGATCTTGATACTGAATCTTTTATGTCTAATGCTCTATGCCGAGACAGACAAGCAGGCACAGACAGACCAGATGGAGTCACAACAGTATTTGATTAAGAAGAGGAATTAACATGATTGAATTTTCTGCTTCTCTGTTGAGGCTTGACTGAGAAACAGAAACTGGGTTCACTTGAGGCTTTCAGCACGTTGGAAGTCACTCCTTGAATTTTACTGTACATCACATTATTATCTGCTAGTATCTAAAAGAAGAGGGAGAAGAGGGATGTTCCCTTTTGTAGAGCACTAATTGCTAAAGTATTAGCTTGCCACTCCAGATATAAATTCAAGGCTTTATTCCTGAGCCTAATTTGTTTCCAGTCATTTTATCCTCGGGTCACATTATTGGACAGTGTGACGTATTCCTTCATTTTCATGCTGATGATACACAATTGTTCCTCTCCTTTAACCCAAGAACATAACCAGCTTGTCTGTTTTACATAATTGTTTTCTTGACATCAGGGGGCGAATCACCCAAAACCTCTAGTTGAAGGCTGATATTTAAATCGCAGGTCCTGACCCCGAGTTTGTCTTTTCATACTGTACTCTGATGCTTGCTTCCATGTTAACAAGCATGTATAGTGAGTACTTTATTTTTTATTTTTGTGTTGGTAAGGTCAGCCCTGTAATTTCAAGACCCAATTGTTATGCATTTGTCACATCCTGTTTGTTACAACATGCAGATTAGTCTTTTCTCAGTATCTCATCCACATCATGACCAAATAGTCTGCTGCCAGCTTTTTTCCCCACCAGTTCTTTTCTTTTGTACATTGGTTCACATTTTGGTACTGATTGTACAGTTCATTAAATTACTAATAAGGCCCACATGACAGAGCTCCAACATCTTAACTTGTCATAGTCACAGGTCTAAAAAAAAAATACCCATCTGTCTTTTTACCCAACAAAGTACTGGTTCGTGCATGCTGGTGCACTGAGGTGTTTTAATGGATCTTCATTAACACTTGTGCTTTTTCCTGTTGTTGTGTTTGAAAGCCTGCGAGCGTTGTTAAGTCACTTTTTCATCTTCTTAATCTGTATTTTATTATCCTGTTTAATTAGAATTATTTATAGTCCATTTCGATTTTTTCTTTCTGTTAAATTTGTTGGCACCTTTTTTAAATAAACGGAAACAAAGAAAAATCAGTGATAAGAAGACAATTTCTTTAATCTAATTTTGTACTTAAACTTAAACTTAAATGTGATTAAATGCTATGAACAATATAGTGCACAACAAACTAGTAATATACATTACTTAATTACAAAAAGGGAGAGAACAATTCAATCAGTATAGAAGTCCCTTTTCTATGTGGAGCAATATGTGGACTTTTAAGTCACAGATGCATATTATATTGAACTATTTTTTTTTAAAGAAACAACTGTCTGATTTGAATTCATATAGCACCTTTCTATGAAGTTTGTGAGAGTTCATTAGTCATGTGTTCTTTAGTATTATTGTTATAAATGAGTTTGGTTTTCATTTTGCACATTTTGGATGTATTATATTCATTTTTAATAACTTTAAAATGAGTTAAAGCGAACCAAATTGTAAGCAAAATGCAAATGTTTTGTGTGGCATAGATTACTTGCTGAAGTTTTTTTTTTTTTTTTAAATTTGCATCAATACAAAGAGGGAAACAAACTCGAAATGACAAACTTTTTAAAACCCACAAAGTGGAAAGAAAAGAGTAATCACAACAAGCAAGAAATACAAATTAAAATGTACCAAGAAGCACATAAAAATGTCTATAAAAATGGGCTGTAGGAAAATGTGTCAAACTGATTCAGCCAGTTGGACGTAGTTTTGAAATTAAATATTTTAAACACTATATTTGTCAGCAGTTTTTCTACACTTAAAAAAACAGCCAAGGATATTAAAAATGTAGTATAAGCAATTGTTAAATCCAACAAATAGAAAAAAAACTTGTGTGGAATTAAATGCTCTGTCAACTTCTGTTACTTACGGTAGAAATACACAAATTTGTTTCAGCTCCATGTGACAACGCGTGAGTTTGTGGAGAATCATTTTCTCATTAATGATATCCATCTTGTCTGTTCACATTATACTACCAATTTAACATCCCGTGAAATACATGTTCCCTGACAGCCTGACATTTTGTGTCGATGCAGTTTATGCCGCTCAAGCTTTCCGTGGAGTGCCATCTATTTTATATGAATGTTCTTATCGAAGCTTTTTTTTGCTGACTCTTCCACTTTACTCACAATTTGCCATGGCAACAGGCCAAGTCCCCAGAGCAAAAATCTATGATATTTACTTTGAAAAGCGACCCCTTTCCCTCATGACGTATAGGCCAAAAGATTAGACTTCATTTTATCCATACACCACAAAGCGGTGAAATTTTAGTGTTCCCTCTGGTGGGGCTGGTGTGAAGTAAAGTGACAGGAAAGGAAGTGTGTGTGTGTGTGTGTGTGTGTGTGTCCACATTTGCTGACACAGTAGGAATCTCTCTGAAATTTCTGTTATTACCATTTACATATACATTGGCACATCCCTCCTCATCCACATCTGTCTCTCTCTCTCTCTCTCTCTCTCTCCTCTTCTAATGCTCTATCTTTCCTTGACTCCATGACTCTGTTACGTTTTCCTTTAAAATGTAATCCAGAAAAAATGAATTTGCCACAACAGATGGAGCGGAAAATGAATTTGCACCCAACCCCAAACTGTTAAGTGGAAGTACCTTTTCCTGCTTTCCACCACTAAGTCATGGTTTTTGCATAAAAGTATATCATAATAACTCGTATTTTCAAACCTGATTCTTCTCTTTTTGGTCCCAGAACCAACATTTTATTTTCTCACTTGTGCATGAATGTGTATGTGCAGGCAGGATCAAGGCTGTGCTTATCGCTCTTTTTCCATACCACCTACAGTGTTTATTATTATTTTTCTATACATACAATACAAATCACATCCCACTGCCATACTTGGGAACCTTTTCATTTTGATAACACTTCAAAGGGGTAAATACGAGGGCCAGGCATCTTGGAAATTGGTTTGGGATCAAACCTTGAAGCCCACTGTGTTTGGCAGCATCATTATTTCACCAAGAAGGGGATTTGAAAAAGTTGAATCGGGTTAAAAGGAAAGTGGCTATACGACTGTGCACATGTCGGTGGGAAACGAAGGCGAGAGGAACAGAAGTGGAAAGAAGCCAGTGGCAAGAGGGAACTTTTGTCTTTGTGTTTGTCAGTGGGATTTGGGCATGCAAGCAGAATTCCCATAGCTAGGTAACATTTTTTCCGCTGCGTCCCATTATGTTCTTAGAGATATCAGCCAACAGGGTCAGAGCGCTGCAGCTTTTTGTTCCATGTGCAGGGAGATTTCCCAAATCCCTGAAATGAACACTTGTTCAGGGGATGAACTCCACAGATGATTCAAGACTCACAACCCGATCCACACACACACACACACACACACACACACACACACACACACACACACACACACACTTCAGGGAACACAATAAGCTGGAGTGTGAATGGTTCTCGCTCTGTGAGCACGACAAATTTCATCTTTTGTTGAGCTGACACATATCAGAAATAATTTTTTCTCTTAACTACACCCCAGGAGCTGTACACTGTGTTTCTTTTTGTGAGCTGCTCATACCGACAAAGATCACTGTGTCCAGAAATGGGACTCAGACTGAAATTTGAAGTGATAGCCGTGCTGAAAAGAAAATGTCAGCAGTGTGTATTGTTAGTTTTTACTTCATTACCCACACTTTGATTCATCCTCAACTATCTGAGCCATTTGGTAGCTGCTGCTGGGTTCGGGAAAATGACGAGGAGTGGAGGCTACAAAATAATAAGATTTTACCAGCAGTGTCATGAAAGAAAAATGAGCGAATGAAAAAAAAAGTCCAGTTATTGGAAATGTTTTCCCATGCCTGTGTTTTGTTTGTTCCCACTGTGTCGACCTGAAATTAAGTGCAGTGCCAGACTTTGTTTCTCACTCTAAGTCTGAAAGTAGTGTCGACTGCTTTCTTATTAGGCATCAAGAGTCCTCATTGTATGTCCATTCATTGATGAGCCACATGCTGAACCCTCTGTTGGGAAAGAGACACGTTGAAGCCCATTATATTTCTCTGGTTTCTCTTTTTCTAGTTTCTTTTTGTGACACAGTTTGCCAAGATGTCCAACTGATACACAAACTACTGTTCTCCTCAAAACTGTGTTCAAAAGTGCTGCTTCATTTAATTCTCGCTTGATGTGTGTCTCTATCCCACTGTCTCTGACCATCTTCAAACTGTTTTTGTTTGTCTGTCTTCGCTTTAAGTTGCTCCTGACTCACTAAATGAAATTGGCTTTTATAGTAGATTGAAACTTCTACCTTTATTTTTGGTACATAAAGGCAAACAAATGAGTTTTGATGTCACTGCAACAGCTTCATCTAATTGTTTACCTTATTGTAACTATAAAAGTAAAACACATCATTTACACCTTTCTTTGCTTCTCTTTTCAGGGGAGATTTGTGCTTTTAAGATCTACGGTCTGGATGCTCCATTCGAGGCTGTGGTGTTGAATCGCACATCAGGAGAAGGAGTCCTGAGGGCCAGTGGCCCTATGGACTGTGAGAACCAGAAAGAGTACACCTTTATAATCCAGGCATATGACTGTGGGGCTGGACCCAGTGGAGCTGACTGGAAGAAATCCCACAAGTAAGTCAACCAATGTCTGTTCATGTGTCTGTTTATGTGTTGTGAGTGTATTTAGTTTCAACAGACATGTTCAATCAAACATGGATTAGCTGACAGAGGCAGACATGAGACATCAGTTCTGTTTTTTTATATTTTGATTCTTTAAGAAGTAACTACTTGTCACACTGTGTGTTATTTCATCTATTTAATTAATGTATTTGTGTCCTAACATTAGAGGAATGTCATTGATATATGTCCTCATTCTCAATGTTTGTGGTGTAGAATACTGTGTGCAAATTTCATTCCACGTGTACTCGAGCAATAATTTTTCATTACCAAACCTGTGTTTTATTATTATTTTGAGAGGTTTGTAATTGTCTTCTTTTTTTCTTTTTCTTTCTTTCTTTCTTTCTTTTTTTTTTTTTTTGCAACAAACCATTTGGGATCTTGCCTTAGGGAAGTTAGACTGACAAGAAAATGAAGTCTGAAAAGAAAAAAATTAGCATGTTTTTGTGGGTTTATAAAATAACAGGAATATGTCATATAATTTAATACACTTGCCCTGCAGCAAATTCTTCTTTGTCTTTTCAAAATGTTCCATTTGTGTTGCAACAATATCTTCAAAGCAGTCTTTTAACTCTGTTATAACGTTGTAGTTTGCTGTAAGCATCATGTTTGTTTCATGATGAAGTTTTTCTGGGTTTGTGTATGTTCACACTTCCCCTACACTTCAGCCACCAACTATCTGACATGTTTTTATCTCTGAAACTTTTTTTTTATACTGCCTGGAAACTCAATTCTGAAAATTGTGATTGTCAGACCCTGAATTAATGCTGTCACATACTCATAATTATTATTTATCTTAGAATGACTCACTTGTTTAGCTGTCTGAGAAATTTTGATTTAAAGTGGGTGGATGACATGACATATAAACAAATATTAACATGAAAAGTATTTACATCACAGTCACTAAAGCAGCTGCAGAAATGAGTCATATTAAGTTCTCAAAAAATATATGAAAAACAGGAAAAAGCAAAGAGCAGTGGTTCTGCAATGAGCCTCAGACAGCACGATATATACTGAACAATATGAGAATATACAGCTTTAAAATGAGCAGAGTTGAATTAACACCTGTCTGACAGTGTTGGTCTAATCTAATTTACAAAAATGTGATGTGATGTTTGCTCATGTTTTTGTGTAATTTTCAAGTACGAGAGAAGAAGGTCACTTGTGTCTATTTGTGGTTTCAAGAACCTGCAAGATAAAAGACGGGGATGGAGCGTGCATTTGAAAATTGTATTGTGTTTGTTTGGTTTGTTTGTTTGTTTATACCTTTATGTATTCAAGGACGTTTCACTGAAAATGCTCCAGATGCCTGGATCACATTCACACAGTTACACAGTCTCAAATGGAAGCTGCCCAGTACAACCACAGTCTGATCTGCTGGTCACTGAGCTGCTCCACTGGAACAGTTGAGGTTAAGGGCATTACTTAAGGGCACCTCAGTGGTGTTAATGAGGGAAGGGCAAACGCTGCTTGTTTGTTTGTGTGTGATTCAGAATCCCTATTACTATTACCACTGAAGCACTTGAGCCACTTTCCTTGGTGCCTATAAAAAGAGAGAAAGACCAGTGCATGATAGGGAGACATACTGTAACTTATGCAAAGATTAGAGCTATAAGTGCTTACAACAAAAATAAAAAAACATATACACTTACAGCTCAAAGTTATATGGAAAAAAACAACTCTAAACTATAATTAGATCTTGCCTTTGCTGTTTCTATCATCTTTCTTTTTTTAAAATTTCTCTTTTCCCCAAGTTCTCTTCTCTCAGTACGGCAGCAGTGACAGCTGAGACTTGCAGTTCTGTTCTCAGGATATGTCCCCCTAATGGCCCATCAATATTATGTGTGTCCAGATGTGTAGGTGTGCATGTGTGTGTGTGTGTGTGTGGCAGTGCTATGTGAATAAGATTGACAGGCAAGGCAGACTGGCATGGACAGCGGCAAATCAAACCCTCTGGTCCTTCAGTCAGAGACAAGGAGCTGCTAGAATAAGATGCTGCAAGCTCGGGACTAAGAGAAAAAATTATCAGCTCAGGAATCTGTAATGAATTTCACCAGAATATGATGAATGACACACAGAGTGTGCGTGTGTGTGTGCGTATGTGTGTGTGACATTATCACTGCATGACATTCTAAATAGGCCTCATTAAGCTAATGTCATTAATTAGCCAGATGTGCTTCTTCAGATACACCGTGAGTTGTTGTCAGAGAAGGTCGCCGGTGAAGAAAACTTCATGATCTATCTGAATTTATTGCTTCATTTATACACTTTAGTGCACAAATGTTATCAGAGTACCTAGTTAAAATCTTCAGCAGTCCCCTTGCAGCAGATGAGATTGTGTTTTGATGTGTATCAGACTAAGAGGGACAGGGGTATTAAAAGAAAGGTGGAGGGATAAATTGGAACCTTGAAAAACACTCTTTGGCTTCGCAAAATCTGCTCTGGATGAGTCTGTGTCAGTACACAAACATGTTAAATAAAACTTTGATGGGCAGTGGATAGTAATGGGACCCCATTTTGCAAAGAAATACCAATAAACAAGACCTTACCTGTATGTGTGGTACCTTTTTAATCAACTCTTGATCAACCCTGTTTTTCAGGACTAAATCTATAAATGAATATATAAGCATTGGAACTGTTTTCTTCTTACTCTCCTCTGCCTTTAACTAACCACTGTACTTAAGATAAACAGTGGAATACTTCAGGTCTTAATTAATTTCAATCATCTCTAATGACTTAAAGCAATTTGTCTTTCCCTCCTTTCTCCCTTCCTCAATCCATCTCTTCTTTCCCTGCATCATTTCTTTTCCTCTTCTCCATCAATCATTTCCACTCCACTTTCTTTGCGTGCTTCTCTCTGTGCTCCCTCCCTCCCTGCTTTCTTTCTTTCTTTCTTTGTTTCATTCCTTCCCCCATTCAGGGCGGTAGTTCACATCCAGGTGGATGACGTCAATGAGTTCTGCCCTGTGTTTCGGGAGCCACTCTACAAGGCATCAGTAACAGAAGGCAAGATCTACGACAGCATTTTGCAGGTATTTTTAATATTATATATTTATTTTATATTGTTAATTGCTTAGTTTTTAGTTCAAATGAACCTGATAGATGAGTATGCTGGGCAAGATGGTAGATGATGAGTGTTGTTGCCAGTAGTTGTTAAATAACTGGGAGGAAACTGGTTTTTGTAATGTTGCAGGTGGAAGCTTGGGACCAAGACTGTTCACCTCAGTACAGCCAGATCTGCAACTATGAAATTGTCACTGCAGGGACGCCATTTGCCATAGACCGCAATGGTAAGTTTGTGTGTGCATTTTTGTGTGTTTGAATCTAGTTGAATGAGAGACAGGACCGTAGTTATAATTGCTGATGTGATTAGGAGTGATTTATGTGTCTGAGAGAGAAGGAGAAACTAGGATAGCACAGCGAGGGACAGTTTGCATGCCTGGAGGCTTTTTTCGTTGGAAATCTGAATTTCATTTAATCATTTGTTATAAGTGTGGCCAATTAGTGTGGAAATTGTACAGTAGGTCATAAACACATGACCAGAAAGTTACATACAGTAGACGGTGGTCTGGAGAAGCAAACAGGGATCCCGGCACAGAAACACAGCTATTCACTGCTGTGGACATCATTTGGGTTAAAACTCATTTGAACCTTAATGGCACATGGCAAATTTCGATTAAACTAATGGCAGTGTTGTTTGTTCTTGCCTCACTTGAACTGAAACAGCATGGTAAATGTCTTGATGAAAGCAAAAAAGCATTCTTTAGCTAGCGTATGTTCTTTCTGTGTTCTCTACCATCTGATCTATGTGTAAACATGAACAAGTCTCTACTAAAGACAGACATGAGAGAGCCAGCTCTGACAGCTTGACTGAACCTAGAGATGTATTGTGTGTGCAGAGTGAGCATAAACGTTGTGTAAAGAAATAATACGATTGAAGGTGATTTTGAAGCGATAAAAGTCACATTTGCTTGTTTGTAAGAGGTGGAAAAACAGCTTTACAACTTTAGTTTTTGTCTGTATGTACAGTAGATACTACACCAGTCATCTTTTTATGGATGCACACCAAACAGACTTCTGTGAATACACTTCGAGCAGACAACTGTGGCTTCCACTTTTTATTGCAATAATGTTGTAATCCATGAAGTAGCTTTTTCATTTGTGCATAGCTCAAAAGTTGCTTGACAAAGATTCACCTTTCTCTGACAGCCTGTTAGTTTTTCTTCTGTTTTCTTTTGTTCAGTTGTGGCTTTACACCAGTCCTAGTTCACCGGCGGAAAGTATTTTATTTCTGATATTTCCCTGAGCTTCCACATCCACACTGTGCAGCATAATCCAGACTGAAGGGAGATTTGAGGGCTCTCTCTCTCTCTCTCTCTCTCTCTCTCTCTCTCTCTCTCTGTCTCTCTCTCTCTCTCTCTCTAAAGAGCAAGGTAATTTTGTGCAATGAGGGAAGAGCAAATGTAGAAGTAAACGGACTGTACTGTGGTATGAATCGTCTTGGTATGGATCGTCTTAAAACAGACACCAAATTAAGAATAAATGAGTTCAGAAACACTTCTTTACATGTGGTCGTTTTGGAGTTTGCTATGATTTGAAAAGTGTTAACTTGCCCACACCTAATATAATTTAAAATCAACTCGGTGCAAAATGTCTTTATTTTCTGCGAGCAGGGCTGATCGTATTGGGTAAAAAAAAATTATCATTTAGCTTTCTATTCTCTTCGATTGCTGAGTGTAGACAGACCTGCAATTAAGGATGTGTGGGAGATTGTTTCTCACATATACTCTGCATATTTATCACAAGAAGGGTGCTGTGAGCAGTTCACAGACTTTATTAATGACACTTTTGTAAATATTTTCTGTTTTACCTGCTTGTGATTTGAGGGAATGTTTGTATCTCAAGTATAGAACTTCCTGAAGTAAACTGAACCTTATGAGTTAAACGTCTTGGTAAATTGATATATCACCTTGCCTGTTGTTGGAAAAAGTGGCACATGGTTGATATCCAGAGCCTTAGCAGTTGCTGTTGTTAGCACCAGCTGCGGATCAAATCGTCACTGTAGGAGACTTCTGTAGGAACTGTCTGACCTCCTCACATTTGTTCCTCTGACATTTCAAGCACAGCACTTTTCTTCTCTGTACTGCTGTGCTCTGAACTGATTTCTCCTGTGCTCACTGCGCCTCCTCTCCTCTGATCTCCCCTTTTTTTCTGTCTTCTCTTCCTCCCCTACTTCTCCTCATCTCCTCTCTCCTCGTCTCTTCAACAGCAATCACAGTGACAGCCTTTCATACAGCCAAGCCTCCCGGATGCAAACAACAAAAATAGCTTCAGTTGTCCTCATAGGTCTGGAGGCAGGCTGTGATGGCATTGACTGATGCAAAATGACAAAAAAGGAATATGACATTGTGTTGTTTATCTTGAGGAACATCTGTATTCAAGTCTTAAATATAAATAATGTGTTTAATCATCAACTGAAAAAGATTTCAGCCCTTCATCTTTCTGCTTTGATGTTCTTCAAGATGTACAGCAACCTCACTGCTGCATTGTTAACATCCAGCTCAGTCGGTGAAGCATACTGCAGGATTGTTGCACCACTCTTCCTGAGGTGTAATCCCTAGTGACTCAATGTAGCTCTAATATTTTTTTGTGCTTGCCGGCCTCCTATAAACTTGTGGATCTACACACTTCTACAGTTTTCTCAACCACTTCTATGCATTTACTGTAGTAATACTGCAATTTTCCATCACTGTACACTTCAAACCCACACACATCCAGCCAGCCCTCTGATTTGTAAAACAACATGAAGCACAATCTGAAATGATCCTTTATGTCAATCCATCTTCATCAACCTTTACCAACATAAAGTATACAGTAGATAAGTAAAGGAAAGACAGCCAGACCATACTGGTGAGAGAAATACAAAATATTGCCCTTAGTGTCGTCACAATATCAGATTTTTACTACACCATTATTGTAGCCAAAAGAATGTTCAGTTATTTTTCTTAACTTTTATTGTGTTTGGTCTCTTGAATATGAGGTACAGAGTGAGTCTGTAACTGTAACCATAACTGTACAAAAGTGCACAAAAACAACAAAGTGTAAACCACAAAGCAAGAATAGAAAGAAACAAAATAGAATTAAGAGGCACTGAATTATTTACACAATAATGTCATATGTATAAACATGATTTCAATATTTAATTTTCTTCTGACAACCTAACTGCACTACTATAAAATCAGTTACTCCAAGTGTTTGTCTTTAAAAACTTTAAAAACATTTGCAGCTTAAAGGTACAGTGTGTAGAATTTAGTTGCATTTAGTGGTCCAATCACTGCATTGTAATCTCCTCACATCACCCTCACCTTCCTAATGTAAAGGAGAAACAACACTTTAAGGACCCTGTTTAGAGTCAGTATTTAGTTTGTCTGTTCTGGACTACTGTATAAATAAGGTGTTTCAACATGGCGGCCTCCATGAAAGGGGACCCTCTCTCACTGTAGATATAAAAGGATATTTTTAAAGTAACAAACATAAAAAGATTCTTATTTTCTGGTGATTATACATGCATCAAAACACAGTTCTGAACATTATATTCCATGTTTGCCTTATTCTGAAAATAGAGGCCCCAAATCTTACACACTGTACCTTTAATACTAAAATAAGATAATGTCAATGAAATACACTCTATTTAGTCTAGTCTCTCTTTCTGTATGTGTATGTGTATATGATTCTTTGAGTATGTTGTCTACCAACCATAAGTTTGGAGCCTACAGTTGAGTAGACCTCCCCCTCCACCTGGGGCTGTACTCATGAAACACGATTAGAGGGTTACTGTACTTTATCTTAAACTCACACACCCACAGTATTCTGTGCTGCAAGCCTAACCTGCTCCAGCACGTTATTGTTTTAAATGAAACTACAAACTAACTGGTATATCCTGGTAAACCCCTCCAGGATCTCAATGTGGACAAAAGTTTGTGTTTTACAGTGGTCAAATGGTCAGACATACAACTATCAAGCCCTCTTTTCTTCTGGCCATTTATGTGTGAATTTATGTTATTTTGTAGTTGGTTTCAGCAGCAGAAATAGCATTTCTTTAACAGTTATATGCTCTATTGCTCATATTGACTCTATTCATTTTAAGAATGACTGTCTTTCACTGTGTGCTACTTAACATGACAAAAACTTTTTCAAAATAACACAGCCAGCCCATCGATATATAACACCTGCTCTCGACAGAGCCTTTAGCATTTCTTGGAGGAAAGTGAGGCGAAGCGTTTGCAATCAGCAGTTGCACCAATAGATGCCACTAAATCCCACACACTGGACCTTGACAATAACTAACAACATGAAGGATCATTATGTCAAAGAGGCACTTTATCGATGTTATCACAATAAACAATTCGACAGAAATTCAACACTATTAAACATCCATTGAAGATAGCCAACAGTGAGCTGCACTCTTGGACGACAATAACCTCAGTATATAACATTGTATAGTGGCTGTAACCAAGGCATGTTTATGGAAATCCACAGGCTTATAGCATCTCTTATATGTCACTCTGTTCTTACAGTGTTACCCTGGTGACAAGTGAAAATAACCCATCATTGTTGTTTACACTGACTGTTTACAGAAAGGTTTAGATATCCACATGCAATACAAGGTTATTGGACCTTGAGTTAGGCACAAAGAATTATTTTTGTTCTCAAGGAGCTGTTTCTTTAATGCAAAGTCAGTTTCAATTTTTGCGCAGTGGAAAGTGTTTATTGCTTTATTACTGTCAAATAGGCACAAATAAGCAACAGTTTATTTTTCTCTATCATTGAATAATCCTAATTATGTTTCCTGTCTATTTTTGTTTCCTTTAGGTAACATCAGAAACACAGAGCGGCTCAGCTATGACAAGCAGCAGAGCTACAAGATTATGGTGACGGCCTTTGATTGTGGTCAGAAGAAAGCAAAGGAGGATGTGGCTGTGCATATTGATGTCAAGCCTGTCTGCAAACCTGGATGGCAAGGTTAGAGATAAAAGAGCAGCCACTGAAATGCTTTCAAAACGCATTAATTTACCTTGCAATAGTTGACGTATTACTATGCTGGTATATAGTGCACTGACATTTTGTTAAAACATACTTAAATGTAAAGCAACACCATCAAAATTGAAGCAGGTAGTTCAGTGCAGTTTCTGAGAATATCCTTTCCCTTTTCGAGGAAATGCTATCTCATTTTAGAACGAACATCTCTCGAGGAAATCAGAAGACCTGACAAAACCTCCAGAGGGAAGTTGACTGGAGTGTGTGCAGGCTTTCTTTTTTTTCTCCTTTAACATGCTAGCAGCTTGGCATTCAAGCCAGCCCGTCTCCCCAGCTGCTTCACCTGTCAACACTGACAGCATCTCAGGAGTCAAACTCACACTGGAATGAAAGAGGAAGACAGAGGGAAGATAAGAGAGGAGAGGGGGAAAGGAGGAAGGGCGAAAGAGACCCGCAGCTCAAGGGAGGAAAGAGAAACAGTGAAGTTACACTGAAGGAAAGTGGTGATAGTTTTTCCTGCATCCTGTGTGGAGATAAATGACCTAACCAGGATATTACTATGTACGGTGTAGTTATTAAAACCCCCAAAAGCTCCTAGATGAACTGAGCCAAGGATGATAGAAAACAACTTGTTTCTTCATGAACCAAATTGTTCTTTGCCATTTTCTACATACACTGAAAACCATGTGGCTATTCGTACATTTTAAGCCTTTATTACAGGCAGAGATATCAGGAAACAAAAGAGAGAGAGATGCAACAGAGATTTCCGGCTGGAAATGGAAGACCTTGTGGTTTAACCTATAAAGCTACTAATGCGCCCCATGTGGAGGTACATAAAAGTCCTCTACAGAGTTAGTATATGTGATGAACTCAGACCTGGGAATAACCTCAGCTTCAACTGAATCTTACATGGACACATTTCCAAATTTCCAGGCTTTGTCACATCAATTTTAAGCAAGTATTTGCATGACCATGCTGTAAATGTCCCTGTTGGTTTGGTGGATATTTTTCTGCTTTTCTACTTGCTAACTCATGCTGGCTAGCTCCATGTCTAATGGTATCACATTATTCTGAGCTATGAAAAAAGGAGATCATTTTAAAATCACATGTGACCAAGCCTAATGTTTCTGACAAGATCCATTTGTGCAACGAGAGCACATACTGAGAATGACGTGAATGCCAAGATTTAGGATTTAGGGACCCTCGCTGAGGGAAATGTCAGTGCATATCACAGAGGGTTGGAGGTGCAGAGAGAGAAAATCAGTACAGTGTTGGGAAAAAAAGTCTGAAATGGCAAAATAACTTTATGTAAATGTCATCTTCATGTGCAGAAGAGCTCTACATTGATTTTAACACTGTAGGCCTAAAGAAAGAAATAATATAAGAAGAGAAGGGACATGTGTTATGTTTGATCCAAAACAAACATTACAGATCATAAAACCAACAAAATATCAGCTGGACCATTGATCATTTTTTGAGATCCTGTTGGGCACACAATATTACCGACACGCTACATTTGAATCACAAAGAAACACTTACTATCATACCCTGCTAACATCCTCATCAATGTTGCATGATTCTTTGGCTCATAAAAGAGGCTGTACTGCATAATCCTGATTTAAAACCATTAACCCATAGTAGCTTAAAATCCATGAATAAAGCATAATGCATTGGTGCCTTCAAACATCAAGTCATTTGTCCATGTCACCTTCTGTGTGTAAAGGTCAGCAGCAGTTCTTGCAGCTCGTTTTTGAAAAAGGCCCCTTGGCATAAACAGAGGCTAAATATGTCTTCCTCCACCTCACCTCTCACTCCTCCTCACTCCTACCTGATCACAGCCTGTTTCTTTCTTTGTGAATGTTTGTCTCCAGAGACTTGATATCATATTCTGTAAGCTTGGCAAGAGCTGCCAGGTGTCCACCTACACACACACACACACACACACACACACACACACACACATACACACACACATTTCTGCACACAAACATGCTTGTGAGTCCCTACTTCACCTCGATTCAGGGATTCTCGTACATGGAGGATAGTCATAACACGTGGGTAATGAAAATATAACACCTGGCAACAGGACTGACAGTTACAAGGAGTTCAGCACCCCTTTTCTACCAGGTCTGTCATGTTGCACAGCCATTTCAGTCTCATTTTGACTTAACGCAGGGCAAGATTCAAGAAAATTCTAAGCTCCGAAGTTGCCAACCTGTGTAATTTCCTGTCTTCCTTTCAAGACCCACATGTCCATTAGGAATCCACCTACATTTGAACATAAAATTTTATTTTCTACATTTCTGTGGATTGCTCTAATGATGCTTGAAATGTCAGGGAACAAGGTTTAAAGAAATAAGTATGCTAAAATAGATGTGTGCGTCACTTAAAATGCACACAAGAGGGGTGTCGATTAGTTCAGTTGGTAGAGCATCCGCCCCATGTACGAAGGCTCGGCAGCGGCCCAGGGTTGGAATCCGACCTGCGGCCCTTTGCTGCATGTCGTTCCCCATCTCTCTCTCTCCCCACATTCCTGTCACTCTTCAGCTGTCTCTGACAAAAATAAAGCTTGAAAAGGCTAAAAAAGAATGCCCACAAGAGCACATATACGTACTTACTAACTTAAGTAATTAACTGAATGATTGTACATTGTTTCAACAGTTTCCTTGTTCTCTCAATTTTAAGACCTTACAGATCTTGTGTGAAAAATCTAACTAATCCTAAACCTTTTCCAAAATTTAACTCACAATGAAGAATGAAACAAAGGCCAAAGACAGCGCCAGACAGTCTCTCAGAGCGGCTGATCTGAATTAAATTATTGTTATCATAAAGTGAGAGTTAGTGGTTAGTTCTCACCATTAAATATCTGGTGACTGCTGTTTCTTAAAATACATGAGGTGTTCAGAGTGTGGTGTACAGTTTGGCAGGACTGGTTAACCAGAACTTTCTCATGATGGGTAAAACTTGTGAGTTTTAATGTCACACCACAGTGAAACCACAACTAACATGGTACAGCTGCTTAGATTTCAGTGTGTGTGTGGACAATGAAGTTAGAGAGAGTACTACCCTGAAATAAGAAATGTTCAAGAGGACGAACAGGAATAGTGACAATAACATAATCCATTTTCTTTCTTATGCACCATCAAAAGATTACTCTAAAACTACTCACTCTATACAAACTACTAAACAAAGTTTGACCCTTAAAGGTTGGAACAAGCGGGTCGACTATGAGCCAGGGACTGGAAGCAGGCAGCTATTTCCCAAGATGCACTTGGAAACATGTGGTGGTCCCCTGTCTGGCGTGAAAGCCATGGTGGAGCTGCAGACCAATCACATCGGGAAGGGCTGTGACCGGGAAACATACTCTGAGAAGTCTCTGCAAAAACTGTGTGGTAAGTAGAGAGAAAGGAAAAAAGAGAGAAAAAGGCAGAAGTGAGGAGTGTGGGGAAAGTGATGGATTGAAATACCTTGTTGAAATAGTGAGGTGCCAGTTAACAGTCGAGGACTATGAGAGAGAGCAAAGGGTAGGAATAATAATGAGAGGCAAGGAAAAATTTAATTCAAAGAAGAAATTACCTCTTGACATCTTACCCTCTGCAGCTTATTAATATGGCAATTTTCATAGCATTTTAATCCTGCAGACTATTTTGAAATAAGGTTTATTTAAAATAAATTTCCAAATGTGACATCTAACGTGTTCATGGCTTTGCACTGTCATATACAGTACGTGTAAAACAGCAAAGAGAAAATTCATGTTTGCAATTTGGAATAAATTCATTTTTGAATAATTGTTTGGTTTCTTACACCTCCATCATTATTAAAACTTCTCTAAAAAAGCTGATGTCAAGTCGCATTTACAATGAGGAGATGGGTTTAAGTTATTATAAATTATATTTTGTGAATTAGCAGATCTCATAATGTGTATTAAAGTTGCCATATTACTTTCCATATGTTTCATGTAAGTAGATTGAGCCACAGCAAATGGGCACTTTTATCAGATTACAACAAAAATATTAACCATTTCTAATTATCATTCAGTTTTATATTTGGACAGACAACATTAGGGCATAAACTGATGTTTGCAAGCTTGTGGTACTCGGAGAGAAAATCACATAGAGATATAGAAAGTTGTGTAGAAGTGGTTTGTCTCCAGGTTGATCCCCTGTGCAGCCATCTTGACAGCCTCGTATCTTGTGATTGGCACATCCAGGTGCAGCATCAGGCAGCACCGACCTCCTTCCTGCCCCCAGCCCTTCAACAAACTGGACGGCGTCTCTGCTGACAGACAGTGGCCGAGACAGCGACCTCATCTACAGATTTGACGGGCGCCAGGCTGCTAATGTTCCAGATCACGTGGTACCCCAAAACCTGACAGACCAGTTCACCATCGCAACATGGATGAAACACGGGCCCAGTCCAGGACTCAGAGCTGAGAAGGAAACCTTACTGTGTAACTCTGATAAGACTGGTGAGGAAACAATTTTACACATGCGAGAGGGTGAAAATTTAACCAACTTGAACAAAATGTTGTCACTGAGTTTATATTTGACCTTTAAGTTTCTTACAGTTAGCAACATGCTCCTGCTTTAGGATACTGAAAAGTTGATTGACATTTTACGCAGTGCTTTCAGCGTTAGAAACATACTATGAAGATAACATGATCAAAAACATTCTTTCAAAGTAACAAGATAATTAAACCAAGACTGAAGCCTACCATAGCAAATGCCCTTTGAAACTTTTTTCCCGCTACATGTCTGAACTGAGCTGCCTGAACTGTGTAATTAAGCAAGCCATCTGCACATTTAATGCTCTCGCAATAGTCTCACAGATGGCTTATTAGCTTAGGAAATGTGTAGTCTGATCTTGTAATGCAAAATTGCAGAGTAGTTCGTGTTAGACCATCAGAGTCTTTTTCATTTGCAACTTTTTGCTTGAGCATGCGAATGGCTCAGTATGAGGGCCAGATTAGCAATACTGTGCAGAAAGATGGGCGTGTATTGTGTCCCATAATTTCTCTGGCTGAGCATGGTGATATCAAAGATGGGAGAAAAATCACAAAATATGATAATTATCACAATATTATCTTGATAGCAATATTTAAGAAGGATTCCTAATCGCATGTTCAAAACCAACTGTATACTGATGGGTGTCCTACTAATTCAAATGTTTTTTAGTATTTCACCAAAAAACAGTCCCTATTTTTTTTAAAGAAATTGTATATTAGATTTTGGTACAATTTAACATGTTATTATCATGAGTATTAACTCTGATATCCTGATATGGAAATTTTTGATAATAGAATGACACCTAATTATAATATTGTTACAGTAAGTAAACACTAAATGGGATTGCTTTTTTCACATTTTGAATTGCTTAGAAATTGATGAATCCACAATCAAATTATAAGTTTTTTTGTTTGTCAAGTTTTGATTTGCACCTACACAAGTGACAGGTGGACTTAACAAACAACTCTGTTTCCATTTCAGACATTTTAACACCAAATAACTCATAAAAGCAACTCAAGAATTGTTCATCACTGTGGAGTTGAGTGTTATTCAGAAAATCTGTTGCACACCCCACACCTCATCCCACCTCAAGCTTATTTAGTGTATTATAAAACCCCAGCAAGTGGGACTTTGCCTTGCTTTTCACTGCCATCTTATACAGACACCATCTATAATGAAAAAATAGACATACTTCCAGTGTGCACTCTGTGACCACACTTACTGGACCCTTTCTATCATGCTGACAGCTGTGTTTTGATGTGGAAAACCCATTTAACAGAGTTTCACACAGCAGTACTGTATGACATTTCCTAGATGGTCCCAGAAGAAAATCAAACTGCCTTCATAAGAAAACCCAAGGAGCAGGTGCATCGGTTATTGTCCTTGAAGTAGAGGGCATAATTTTGTTGATTGATACACTGTATACAGCAGAATTATGTTTAATTGTGTGCATGTGTTTGCGTGATCATGCCTCTCTGTGATCTTCCTATTGCAGAGATGAACCGCCACCATTATTCTCTGTATGTTCACAACTGCCGCCTGGTGTTCCTGCTCAGAAGAGATTTCACTCAGGTCGACACTTTCAGACCCGCCGAGTTCCACTGGAAACTGGAGCAGGTGAGGAGTGTGTGTGTGTGTGTGTGTGTGTGTGGGTGTGTGTGTATGTGTGTGCATACAGTATGTGTGTGTGTGTGCATACGTGTGTGAGCTTGTCTGTGCCCTATTTGAGTGCAAGCATAGATTCAGGGTGATTTTCTACAGCAGGTGAAGGGCTATCATTATTTGTGTAGTGAAAGGAGAGGCTCTCCATTCTAATTACCAGCGGCCCTCCATCACTTTCTTCTGCTCGCTGCAGGAGATAAGAGGGTAGAAGACACCGTTATCCTACATACACACACATACACACACACACACACACACACACACACACAAGCATAGACCCAAATTGGAAACTCTGTTTAGTTATGGATAATAGCCCACCTAGCAACAGATCTGTATTATCTGTCATGCTTCTGGAGAGTTGTCGAACTAATTTGCGATGAAGCTCACTGTTTCAGTCCTGCAGAAAGCCTTTGAAAAACAGAAAACATTGCACCATATAAAGTTGCTTCAGCTGGAAAAATGCATATAATAAGATTTTCTTTTTCTCGCTCAATGTTGCACAGTGCTTTTCGTGCTGGAATTATCCTGCAGATGTACACAATGACTCAGTATATAACCTCCAGATTACATTTTTATCAAAATATATAAAACAAAAATTTGAAGGTTTAGTCTAAGAAGTGACATCTTATTCCCCCCTGCTTTGAAGACATTACAATGCAGGATCGGACCAGTGACTGTGGACCAGGAAGGATTAAAGGTCTTGCTCAAGGACACCTCAGAAAGGTGGACGCATGAATGAGAATCATCCAGCTGAAGGCTGTCTAGTCACTCCAGCTCAGCAGGCAGTCAGTGAACAAGAAAATCCTACTGTAAAAATAAAATAAAATCCCTGGAGTAAAAATGATATTCATGATAAGCCAATGAACTCTCTTGCACAGGAATCTCCTCCTTTCGCAAATCCTCCCCAGCTCACTAATAATGGGTGGTAGATGTAAATCTAATCTTTTTTTTTGACCCTTGGGATGCAGCATATATCCACCTCATACCAAAATGATTAGAAAATGCTTCATAATTACAGCAAGCTCTCAGGAGTTTTTGCTCACTAAGCAGATTATCAAAGATTTGCATATGGGTCTTTCAGTGTGAGTGCGCTCATGGCTGTGTGACCAATTGTACAGGTTTGCACAGAAAATCACATACTTGGCCTATACAGTCATTTCTTGTGTGTGTGCAAACACCACAGCGTGTTGTCTTGACACTATCTCTGCTGATGCTGTGTATACCTTCCATCCAGGTGGTTGTTTGTTCTAGGTCAAAGGTAGATTGAAAAGTTTTTCTCAGCCGAATGTTCTTTTCTCCTGAGATCTACAGAGGTAGATGTGACAAAGAGAAGGGCAGCCAAGTAGAAGACTGCTGAGTTTTCTCAGCAAACAATCTCAAGATTCAGTTCTATTTCAGTCGCACTTCTTCTCACTCTCTTTCAGTCTCTTATTATCTTTCCCTTATATTCTCTCTCTCTCTATCTGTCATTCTCTCACCCACACAAATACAGTACATAGATAGCAGGGATCCCATTTGCTCCTCTGGTTGGATCTTGACAAGGAGCACTCAGGAAGTACGCAGTTCTATCAAAGAGAATATATGATGAGGTACTCACCAGTACAAATCACTTGTGCAGAGACATTCATTAAACATAAATGGAAACTGGTCTGAACTACCTGAGGTTAACAATAGAAATGACGTCACAGGAGCAGAAATGGACAAATAAAAAATAAAATAAGCTGTTATTTCATTGATCTGTCATGTACAGTGCAGTTTTGTGCACCTGCCTCGGCTTAACCTGGTGTATCTACATAGAGTATGTCTGCTTATGGTAGTAAATACATGCTTTTTTTTTTTTTTTTAAATAAAAATATGCACTTAACCATTGATTTTACATGCAGGTGAAAAGAGCACAAACACAAGTCTTGCAGCTGGGTTGCATTACTGACTTTGGCTTCTGCCAAAAGAGAGACTGGCATCTGTTTTCCCAGCTGATTTTAGGTCTGTGTTATTGTTGAATTTCGGTGTAAAATGGTGAGTCAAGAAAGAAACCACTGCTCTTTGAATGTGAAGAATTGACATCAAAACCTAATGTGTGCCCTGAGGCAGCACACGGTATTTTATGTCAAAGAGAAGTAAGCCTTCTGCAAATACAGTAGTCTATTTGGATTTTATTTGAAGATGTCAGAAGGTTTAGTGGACTGTATAACTTTTGAATCAATGACCATCAATAAACCAGCGATGTGGTTATGGTTTCTCAGTGCTAATTCATAAAATCCAAAAAGGATTGACAAAGAAAGACAAATGTACAATTGACGTTTTCTCTGCAGACATTTTGACATGGCGTAGCAGAAAAAGCAGGTGTAATCAGTAACATTAATTGCGACATGCAATAGTTACTCTTTAGTGAGCTGTAGTGTCACATGATTGTAACTTTGTGACTTTTACATCTATAAAGGGCATTGCATTGGGGAATTTGTAGTGCCATGGACTTCTTTTTTGTCCCATTGTGGCAATGTTTGATGGGACTGTATATTTACACTAAATATTCTGACAATCACATGAAAAGGTGGACAGTAAATATAGTGTACTGTACAATAAGAAAGATCTATATTCTGATGACGTGTGTTTGGCTATGTTTTTACCCTGTATTTCATTTTATTTAACTGCATTCATAAAAAGAAAATGACTAATTACAAAACAATAGATTTAATTACCCTATTGCATACAGCATAAATTCATATAATTTTGATTTAAAAACATATTGTAGCACATCAGACTTGCAGACACATAGTCAGATTATAATGCAATGTAATGTTGTTTATGTTTAATTAGTTTCAAGGTAAAAGACATCTTGACTTCCTGAATAAATAAAACTTAACTTATCAACTAAATTGCCAGAAAATAAGTGGGTGAATGTATCCAACCTCAGTGACATTCTATATCTTCCATGCATTTCTTACTTCCTCATCACTTTTTTAAACTTTTTTTTGTATACTTTTTTATGCACAGATGCTGCTACAGTCCTTTGAGGTGAACAATGAGGACAAGCTCAGAGGGTAGTAGAGAAAAAGAAGTATGGTGGATTGAGGCAAGAAGGAGAAGAGGTGACTATGGGGTGTCACAGCTGCTTCTTACTGTCCTTGTTCCTCCAGCACTTAGAAAGGACACTCAATGGCTTCCGCGGCAACTCCATTTAGCTCTATTGATTTTGCAATTCTCACCCCAAGAGAGGAGGGGCAGAGAGGGATGAAAGGAAGCTGGCAAAGAGAGAGTAAAGAGAGAAAGAGGCTTCCATTTTCCGTGTCGATCGAACACACTGAAGGAATGTCACATCTGACAGAAACCTTTACACACGCATCTACAAGCACTGACTTATTTGTGAGTGTGTATGTGAACACAACTACATGTGCACACAAATACACACACACACACACAAGATGCCTATTTTCCCTCCCCTTTTTCTGCCTTGGTAATGGACTAGAGGACGGATCACTCCTCTCTACACACATTATTCACTCTCCCTGAATGTAGAAGGCCTATCAGTTGAATCCAGGTGTTCAAAAGGTATTCACTCACAGTCAAAAGGTCCAAAATGAATCAAGATTCATTCTTCTGTAAGCCAAAGATGGTTGGGAATGTGTCAAACATACAAACAAAGCCACACAAAGCAGAGGTAAGAGGGAAACCTACAAAGTCACAAAACCTATAGAAGGAGATAAAGAAGTCATTTTTTCCTGTCTGGGTTTTTTTATGTTATACCTGCAGTCCAAGTTTGCCCAGCTTAGATAAAGAGCAAGTGTGTGTGTGTGTGTGATGTGGCATTGATTTAAATCCTTACAAATGAGGTGTTATTTACTCACAGCAGGATCCTTAGAGTAGGAAAAATCTATGTTGATAAGGAGAGGTGAGAGTTGACACAAATACACTGTATTTTTCCCAGCTGAGGCCTGAGATTCGAAAAAAAATCAAGTCAAGAGCCAAAGATTTATTTGTGTTGGCGGCTGTGTTACATTAATCCAAGATAACTGTACATCACAGATAAACTTTCCAATATCTCCAATTACACTACTTGAACTAGCTGCAGACCCCCTGCTATTCATCATTTATGTCTGAGTTCGATTTTCGCGGCGTGAATGCTGTTGAGGTGCAAAATCACACTCATTGCTTGTCTATGCAGCATCTGCAATTATCTGCCTTATCTGCCTGCTATTACCATGCTTCTTGTGCCATGGCTTGTTCCCTGTCCTGTGTTGATTAGAAGCCTCCCTTTGTTTCTGTGGAGATTAATTGGGTGTTGGTGGTGGTGGGGTTGTGCGTCAGAGTGTTGCCTCTCTGCATGTTTGTTGTAGATACCAGGAGATAACAGCAGTGATTTGGGTCCATCTCAAACACGAGCTACTGACTGAAAAGCGCTTCAGTGCAGTTGCTTGAATGATTGCAATGCTTATAATGTTGCAATGTAGAAATGTCAGGAATGAGAGTGCTAAAAGGATGAAGGTGAAAAGTGATCTTGTAGGAATAAAAAAAAAAAAAAAAAAATCCTTGAAGTAACATACTTTTTGTTGTATGAAAAACTTGCACAAATCTATACTTTCTAGCCAGCGTCATGTGTCCTCTGGCATTCCTCTGTTTATTCATATTAATATTGTTTGCTATGAATCACTCTGATTTCGCAAGTCATCCTATTACAAGGACTCAGTATGCAGCATACTTTAGTATAAAAGAACACAAGCTGCGAATGATGAAACCCACATTTTTCTCTTTTCCATTAGAACAAAACAAAAAAGACAGAAAGCAACAGAAAATATATTGAGCATTGCCTCTAGCATATACATTTTCTGTGTGTATGTGTGTGTGTTTATTTTATTTCTGGCTTCTATTTTGCAAATGAACTTATTTGAGAGCTCAGCTCTACTTTGTCTCCTTTAGGCATTTCCTGTGTTATTCCTACAGTCTGTGAAGCTGCTGCATCTCACTAAATACGTGTGTGCGTGTGCTAGATTAGAGTGTGAGGGATAGCAGGAGTGACTGCGTGTTTGTGGGTGTAAGAGGCGGGGTACTTAATTTCACTATCTGCTACTTATAGACCACTCATAAGACATGCTGAGTGCACTAAAAGCAGCACTACATAAGCATTCAGTCAGCACACTAATGTACTGACAGCTTGTTTCTTCCATCTCTCTGTTTTCTATTTTCTCTCACTCTATCTTGACCTCTCCTTCTCTCGCTTTCATCGCTTATCTGTTCTCTTCCTTCTCTAACTCCTTTAAGCAAAACAAGGCTTTTCAGACTGATCCTAAACGTACAACAAATAATTCACTGACATGATATCACTGCATTAACCAAGTAAGAGCTGGTGAGACTGCAGAATAGATAGACAGAGAGATTTTTTAAAAATCCTGCAGCATAACGTAATTTCAAAGCGGACTGTTGGCTTGAAGTGGCAGACATGTTTTGCATTCTTATTTAATCTTGTGCCTCACATCTTTCTTTGTTTGGCTTTTTCAGTTGTGTCACTGATATGAATGAGATTCTGTAGAAAGCTTTCCTTTATCAAGATACTTTAGTGAGACTTCTGAAAGTAGACCTTGATGCAATCTCTAAATAACTATATTTTTCTTTTCAACTAGGACAAAACTTTTTTCATTGGAACATTATTTATTACGCTTGTGTAGTTGTTGCACGATCTGCAGTGCGAAGCATCTTACATCAGAAATAAACTGCGTTTGTATCACAAGGTGTGTGTTATGCACACGCCTTTGAGCATGTTAGCAAAGCTCTTTTCCTTCCTCGATTTCTTTCACTGTTTTTTCTCTTATGTTTGTCTTTCTCTCACTATCCTTGTGATTCCCTACCGCCACACTGACACATAATAGGCTGGCATCAATAATGCAGTGCCACAACAGTGGCAGGAGAGAGGAGAGCAGGGGAATGTGAATAGGAACAAAGGAGATGAAAAGCGAAGGAGCAGAGGGGTGCGGGTTAGGAAGGAGTGATGAGGTGAAGAAAGTAGTTCAGACAAAGGAGTATGGAACAGGACATATGAGTAGAGAGGAGGAGGAGGAGGATAGTGGTGCCTAAAGGCGAAGTTTCAGATGTGAATGCTAAAGCAATCAATGTGTTTGGAGAGGACAAAAGCAAAAGAATATTGTAAGCACACAAGGCGAATTCATGCATTAGTCTTGGCCTGTGGTTCTAATGCCAAAGCAAAGATCAGTGGTCTAATGGGACATCTATTCCAGGCACTGTTTGTTACATAAAACAAATCTGAACACCATTATATATGGTTTGTAACCATATAAAGATGCCTCCTCCTCTCTCCAATGCATCAAAATAAACTTGACCCTATTAAAGGGCGTTTCAGCAGCCAGCAGAGTGTCCTCATTATTCTGTTTATGTCAGCAGATTTAAAATGTCCCTTACTATCTTTGAATAAGGGATTATGTTTGGTTTTCTCCCTAGCAAGATGCACAATAAGCCAATTTGGTTTATTACCTGAATCTTGTAACCTACAGTATATTTGGCACACACAAAAAAAAAGATCTGGGACTGTGCTCTCTTTGTTAGTAGTTGGTCTGATGCAGAGCAGACAGAGTCTAATTGTTTTGGCAGACAAGCTGATTTGAGCCTTCAGACTGTATAGTATTTTCAAGGTCCAATTGGCTCCTAAGAACCTCCTTCTTCTGTGCCCATGTATAAGATGTAATAGCTTCTCATAAATACGCCGTGGCAGATTTCTACAAGATAGACGGGCTTATCTCGAGTGTTTTATTCTCAGCAATAAAACACTGCCACTGCATGGTAATATACTCAACAAAGGGAATCTGGCTCAGTGAGGTATCTGCAAGCTGACTTGGACGGGAGATGGTTACAGTAATAGAGGAATGATCAGAGAGTGTCTGGATATCAGATGTGTGGTCCTTGATCCTGTCCAACACAGTTCTGAAAACAAGGAAGTAATCTATACCTGAAGAGAAGAAATGAGTTGTAGGATGAGTAAAACACCTCCCCTGGCCATCTCCTTCCTAACAGACCTTTTCATGGCACACATTAATATATCATAGGCAGGAAAAGTAATTAAATGAATAAAACAATTGTTAATAATGGCTCAGTTCCATTTAGTGTCCCATTGAGCCACTATGTATAATACAAGGACCCTGGAACTTGCTCAACTACATTGGTATGCAGTCATTTTTATTATCATCAGTTTACATCTGTGCCTTTCCTGATGTGACACGCCAAATTGTCTGCTGTGAAAGATTTCTATTTGAAAATCCAGCACGCTCACACCTGTTATTTCACATATATCTGCTGATCACACTTCTGCTCAGGTTAATGATGCGTGTCAACGGGACTTTTTCACAGAATACATTGACTATGACTGTGATTATGACGAATCAAAATGTCTGCTGTGAAAAACACCTAAAATGTGCAACAAAAGTGCAGTAAGAGCCCTAAGAGGAGGTTTAATCAGCCTAGATAATAGAAAGCACTTCTGTCGATGTGTCAAAAGGGTCCCAAATAGCCTTTCTTGATCCAGCACATTTATTTATTTGAAGCTTGACTGCTCATCTTCCCTCTGGACCTTCTTTATGTCCAATTTCTTGTATGATTCCTAGCTTTTTCTTTTACTGTCCTCACCTTGTTCAATTAAAGTTTTAATCTTTGAGTTCAGTGGTCCTGCACGCCAAAGTAGGTTGTATATTCACCGGCTAAAATAAGTCATTTCATTTCAGCAATCCTTTCGGTGCTGTCTGAAAAGCAACTGTTCATTCTGTCGAGAGTACTCAGTAGCCAGCCGAACCTCTGCCCCATTAGGGCAGAAGTCTTCACTGTACTTTCACATTTCGAGCAATAAAAGGGAGTAAAGCTAAAGCTTCTAATATGAGTAAATGTAGCTGTCGTTTTCCACACTTTTCTCCAAGCAGGCCAGGTTTACCATTCTTTTGAAAGGTAAGGTAAACATGGCCTTTCTCTGGAGAGTCTCATGAATTATTGTCTCCCTCCATTTTTCAAGTAAAGTGGTTTAATCCATCAAAAAGGTAGAAATGTCAACTTTGGAAGTGGAAGTGCAGAAATAATCACTATCCACTCACTGTGACCCCCATGGAAAGTACGTTTCTAAATATCACGTGTTTGGTGTTAGAAAACAGGTATTTCCAAAATGGTGCAAGAACCATGTATTTTAAAGTGCATCTACATTAGCAGGGACATGGCCTCAGTGTTTCTGTGCCTGTACCTCTCTGTGCTCTGCCACTGTCTGTCTGTCTGTCTGTCTGTCTCTCTCTCTCTCTCTCTCTCTCTCTGATGTGGGACTCCTCTGTTCATCCTAAGCAGGCCTGCAACCTGCTTGGGGACCAGCTCATTACAGTGATTCAGCATTCATTGTCTTGTTACACTGTTACAGAGCAGAAATACTTTCAAGCTTCTACTGACTAATGTGCCTTCAGACGAGCAATGTGTATACAAACCTCAGCGGCAAAAAGGGTACAGCTGATGGTATCTACTAATGATGTGTGTGTGCCAGCATTTGTGTACATTTATAAGTGTGGGGGTATGATTTCTCAAGTTAAGACAGTCAGCAACATAAACAAATTAAGTGCTGCATTGGATTCAGGGCTTTAACTTTTCTTAATTAGAGAAGTCACAAGCAGTGTGTGCACATAAATGATTGCACTACAAGAAACTCAGTTAATCTGTAACAAGATGACTTGTGTTCTTTCCAACAATCTTTTATTATTTACACATGTCACTGGCTATTAAATTAAAGTATACACTGTATTTCTTATCACTGTCTGGCCCTTTGTGCTTCAATATTAATGCACTTAAGTCTGATTACTCATGTACTGAGTGCTCTTGGGGGTTTTTCATACATGCAGTCACGGCGCATGCTTTTCTAACCAAGCACAGACATAGGGGACATTATTTGTTGCCCTCTATTTTGCTATTCAGTCCAGCATCAGTTATCCGTCATTACACTCAAAGACACAGACAAGACAGAGAGGAAGAATGAGGGAGCAAGAGATTAAGAGAGAAACTGTGTGAGACAAATAATGTAACATTAACTCCATATAGCCAAAACATTTCTTGTAGTTTATCTGGAAGTGAAGCTTTAAAGTTGTTGTTTTGTTTTGTTTTGTTTTTGTCATTTCCCAATGTTTTTTTTTTTTTATTTTTTTTTAGCCCAGCTTGCAGTGTGGTCTATGGCTAGCCTTGTCTGTTCATCGGTCAGTCCACTAATTTGGTCCAGACTGAAATACCTTAACAACTATTGGATGAAATCTGCTTCAGACATTCATGCTCCCAAGAGGATGAATCCTAATGAACTCTGATTATTTTAAGATTTTTGGTTAAGATTGAAATGTCTCATTGACATTGGAGTTCCATGATCTTTAGTACACAAGTTCATGCCCACCTCAGAAATATTTGTATATTTCTAATAACTAATAGCTTTCCCTTTGACACGGCTGTACTTTGTGTTCAGTGCTAGTTAGACAATATTATCATGCTAACACGCTTAATTAAATAAAATTGTCACTGTAAGCATGTTAGCATGCTAGTGTTAGTGTTTAGCCCCAAGTACAGCCCCACGGAGTGCCAACACAGTTGTCAGCTCTTGTCTTGTTTCACACATGATGGTGTGAATTTTTATCAGATTTTTTTTTTTTTTCTTAGCTCTGGCACCATTATTGTACCCCAAAAGATAGCAGGGGAGACATCACACTCAATCAAGAGCTCTGTAATGAATATTAAAAACATCAAATGCCTCTTGTAATTCTACTATTTTAGTGTATATCTTTTTCAGTGACCTCCACAGGCAGTCAGCCAGCCAGCAGCTAAATAAAAGTGGCAATTCATTCTGCCTGTCTCATTCAGTACAAATACAAATCCTGAATGTGAGCTGATGAAACTAAAACATGCTGTCATTGTTAATAACAGACGCTTGGGATCATGGGATATCTCAATCTGTGCATAGCAAAGGACTCTAAAAGACAGAGCGAGTTAAACTTGAACTTTCTTTACATTGTTTTTGTTTATCCTGCTCTTTGTTTTCAAACTAATCATCTTCAAGTTGAACCAGAACTGTAGCAAAAAAATGTGATTTTTAAAATTAACTGGTGTCACACATAGTGATAGTTTTGCTGAGCACCAAAGCATTACAGATACAGCCAGATGGTACTGTCCTCATGAATCATGAGGTTCAGATCTACTTGTGGTCATATAAGGAAGCAATCCATAGAAAAGCATATTAAGTAGTTATCCCGGTATCTGCAGAGAGATGTGATATTGTGTGGGAAGGGAGTCTGAGACATCCTGTGGGAATTTCTGTCTCTTCACACTGTAAAGAGTGAGACTACATTCTAAATCAAACATCTCTAGGGATTCCTGGTTGCTCCAACAAAGGTCTCAACCTCATTAGTTAATATTACAGCTTGAATAAACTACCAATATGTGTGTGTGTGTGTGTGTGTGTGTGTGTGTGTGTGTGTGTGTGTGTGTGTGTGTGTGTGTGTGTGTGTGTGTGTGTGTGTGTGGCCGCTGAGCCTTAGAAAAGAAACCTAACAAAATGAAAATCTATCTGAACGCTGTTCCTCTCTGCGCATCACAAATTAGCAGATATTCTCCTCTTCGGTGCAAATAAATTGTTGCTGTTAATTCAACTGGATCCTTCACACCAGACTGATTACAGAAAAACAGATGCTGTGGCCATGAGGGGAGGACCAATAACGTGAGGACTTTTAAATCCGCCACCAGGTTGCTAGAAACATTAACACTGTTAATATTACTCTAAAGGGAAGTAGACTTGCAGTTTAAATGGTTTACATTGCAGACCGGTTTAAATTTGCACATTTCCCTGTGACTCAGATAACAGGCACAAATGATGTAAATGTATGTGAGGCATTCACAACCTCATGCAGTGGTAAGGAGGTTTTTCCTCGCCACCATTGCCAAGTGCTTGCTCATGGTGGAATTGTTGGGTCTCTATAAATAATATTATAAAGAGTACGGTCTAGACCTGCTGGAAAGTGTCATGAGATAACTTTTGTTATGATTTGGCGCTATATAAATAAAATTGAATTTAATTGAATTGGTATGTCATTCATCCTTTGGATCAGTAAAACAGGAGCATTTCTTTCTGTTATCTCACAGCATACAGCATCTAAAATGTAATATGTCCACCCAGGCTGGACTAAAACAAAAGTTTATATATCAAAGTAATTAAAGTTTATATCTTAGTATCCTTATAGCTTATATCTTAATATCTTATATTCATCTATTTTCTAAAGCTAGCTCCTGTTCAGGATGTTAGTGGACTAGAGCCAAGCAAGTTACATCTCAGGCCGGTCACCAGTCAATCACAGGGCAAATGCTGCATTCATGTCATATCGAAGTCACCATTATTACTACTGTAGGTTTAGGCATTTACCGACTTGTAAATAACATTAATGTCAATAAAATTACATTTGAAATTTTTCTGAAAAGCTTCTGTGTGGAGTTTGCATGTTCTCCTTGTTTCTGCGTGGGTTCTCTCCGGGTACTCCAGCTCCCTCCCACAGTCCAAAGACATGCACTTAACGGGTTGATTGGTGACCGTAGGTGTGAATAGTTGTTTGTCCATATGTGCCTTGTGATGGACTTGCAACTTGTCCAGGGTGTACCCTGCCTCTTGCCCAAAGTCAGCTGGGATAGGCTTCAGCCCCACTGTGACCCTGATGAGGATAAGCGGTTACAGATAATGGATGGATGGATATTTGCCATGGTACTGATAATTATACAGACGTGCATGAAAAGGCAAACAGATAAGGTATATATAAAATCTCTCACCAATGACTAAAAGTCAGTCCTAGATTTACCCTTTGCAGCAGCTTCTTGCTCTCTTCTTCTCCAGTTTCACCAAAATAAGTTAAATAGTTGGTGGTGTGTGACTTAGTGCCGTAAAATAAACTTCTCGTGGGCGATCGTACCGGGAGTACAAAGTTACATAGTGCAATAGCAGGCATATGGAGCGCAGTGTGGCAATGAGAAAACACCATTCACCTGATGATTTAAAATCTGTTATTTTATGAGAAAAAAAGTTACACAATGGGGCTTTAAATCATAGATGTAGGAATCATTTGCATCTTTACCTTCCATCCCACACGAAAAGAGCACAGAGTGACACATCTAGAATATGCAAAGAAAACCCACACAGGCTCCAGCCAGACAGGTGAGGTTCACTGTAAGCTGACAGTCCAAATCACTGAACCCCAGTTTCTATAGTCTTCCTGTATTAACAGCCACTGGACTGAATGGTCTTGAATTCAAAACTCAAGTTATTGCTCAGTTATGCTATGTAAAGCTGAAACAATTTGTCAGTTAATCAATTAATGAATCCATTTCAATAATTATTTAATCATCTCAAAAGATTTAACTCGTTTGAGGCTTCAAATGTAGGGATTTGCTGCTTTTTGTCTTACATGATAGCAAACTTATAATCTTTGGGTTTTGGACTGTTGTCTGGACAACACAAATAATGTGTCATCTTGGGCTCTGGGTTTTTTTTCCCTGAAAAGTTATTGATTAAACAATTAATTATGAATATAATGTGCAGGTTAATCTATGATGAAAATAATCTGTAGTTGTAGCTCTAAAGCCCAGTAAGCCAAATAGCAAATCTGTTTATACATAATTTTTTGGCCTGTGTAGGAGGAAACTGTGTGTGTGTGTGTGTGTGTGTGTGTGTGTGTGTGTGTGTGTGTGTGTGTGTGTGTGTGTGTGTATGGGTGAGAAAGGGGGAGAGATAGAGAACAGGATGTGTCCTCCAAATAATCAAAGAAGCTGGGGTCTTCCACAGCTGTGTTTGTCACTCATCCTGTGCTTTTAATGAACAGCTCATTAGACGGAAACCTCATTAGCTATCTGACGGCAGCGAGCAAATGATCCAGAGATGAGGAGAGGAATTTGTTGCGTCGCTCTCATTGAAAGTAGAAAGGCAGGGAACGTGCAAGGATTCGCCTTCGGTCTCGGCTGCATGATTGGAGTAAACATCATCATCATCTTCATAACAGCATCCCTATAAACGTAATCCTCCACGGAAAAATGCTCCTAACCTAAATAAGACCCGAAAAAAGAGAAGTAGTTGCTGGAGTAATGTATTTTTAAAGCGGCCCCATTTTCAAGTATGTGCACACCAAGATTATTTTCTTATTTGCATGCATAATAAGTGGACACATAACAGAAAGTACCGCTGCTTAATAACATGATAACCTCTCTCTCCTCTTTACAGATCTGTGACAAGGAGTGGCATTATTATGTGATCAATGTGGAATTTCCTGCAGTGACACTATTTGTGGATGGTGTGACTTATGAACCCTACCTGGTGACGGATGACTGGCCAATCCACACCTCAAAGATTGATACACAGCTGTCTGTGGGCGCCTGCTGGCAAGGTCAGTGTGTGTATCTATCTAAAAATATACAGTAGCTTTAGAGCAATGCACACATTTGTCCATGGTATTAAAGAACCTGAAGTCAGACAGGAATGGGACACAACTGCTATTACACTGTGTTGCTGGGGTTGTTTACAGCTCTACTATAATCTGACAGTTGTTTTATATGCAGCAGCCTTTTCTGCTTGAGGTTATGGTTTTTATTTGCTCCACATAAAATGAAAAAATCTGTTATTTATAGGTCTATTTCTACAAAGAGGGGCCATTTCTGTACAGGGGAAACATCTTTATCACTCATTTGGAAGTAGGGTGGTTTGTTCTGTTATGTGATTGGTTTATGATCACATGTTGCTAGTTAGTACTGCTTTAGTACTGCCAGTGCTTTTTTGTGGAAACAAATAAATGAGGTGTTACTTTTTAGAAGAATGTTCCAGCAACTTAGAAAAACATTGAAGCTGTTCTGGTGGATTTATAAAGAGTAATTTGTCACCCTTATGTAATAATAATATACGCACACAGCAAGGCAATAAATCTACTTTTGTACAGAGGGACTAATTTGTTTCCCATGTATCTGTTTTTAAGTGTTTTTTTTTCTTACTCAGGAGTAATATTGTTTAAATGTAAAACAGTTCTATTGTATTGAATAATATCTAAATATGCTACATTTGTACCAGTACAGAACATTAAATTAAAGTTTTTTGATTGGAAACTCTGAAAATCATGTAAAATAATCACTTGGCACAGAAACAGAACTGAGAACAAATCAAGAAATTAATCAGTAGTTAAGTTAATAAAAGACTCATGAAATACTAATATAATTTTTTTCTAATTATGCAAAGAAAAAGGATGGCAACATGGCCATAATAGAGAAACTGCATCAGCAGCCAAAAGATGTTGAAAATTACATTAAAAGCACAAACAGAGAGGGAGAGAGAGAACACAGGAGTCTTCCTCTGAGGATAAATAAAGAGATTAGGTTTTATACCATGGGCCTGATAGCCGAGTGGGTATCAAACAGGAAATACTGCGTTTCAGTTCCAACACCACTGAACAAGAGCGGGTAGCAAACAGGCTGGAATGACTAGGAGATACCCTGCTGCCATGTTTATGACTTGAATAATTATACAAAAGTGCTTTACAGGAGGGCAGAATGAACCAGTAGTGATCCGTTATGCAGCTTGCCTAAATCACGCTCATAGCACTCGCCAGCATCATCCAAAGCTTCAATCCTGATGGCGTTTTGGTTGCCGTTTAAATTTCTTTTCATGCTGTGCCTGATTGCAATTTTCTTTTTGTCGTCATCATTTTCTTCTTTTCCTCGCTTCATACAGCCCTCTCTTTCTGCCTCTTTCCATGAATCTCTGATTGTGAGAGAAAGCCCTGAAGGAAGGATTAGCTAGAGTGAATGGAGGACAACTTTGCCAGCTATTACATCCCAATGAAGCCGCTTTAAGCTTCACTAAGCCGCAACTGATAACTTTGCAGGCCATTAGCGAGCAAGATTGCCTTTCAGCCTCTCATTTCTCCATCCCCTTTTCCCCACAATCAACAACATAATGATGAGACATGTGGAATGAAAGGCATCCAGACTGTACTTTTGCTGCCCTGAAAGCAAAAAGGAAGACGTGTGTTGTCGCCATGCAAGGTTAACAAGAGAATGGTTTGGTTGTTGTTGAGGGTTTTTAAGCAGTTTTCTGTAGCAATAAGCTGTTTTTGACTTTGGATGGGAAATATCTGTTTGCCGTCTCATTTCATGTGCAACAGGAAAGTGGGTGTGCAATTTCAAAGCAGCCCTCACAGTACAGTATACAAATACTTAACTAACAAAGCACAGTGTAGGCATCGAGAGCCTGGGGTGATTTTATGTTTCTAATGTAAGGCATCAGTCAACATATATTAGTGAGTTTTAAATCATTTTCAGCACAATGTGATACTTGTTAGACTTCCTTTAGGTTACAATGAAATGAAAATAACACACACGTTTAATATCCCAATGCAATGCTACAAGCATAAACAGAATTTGTTCTCAAACTGAACGTAATCCACTAAGGCCCCTCTCATTTTGTCGTGTTAAAGCAGGAAAAGCACAGGTGTAGCTAATAATGTTAATTAGGCTCTGTTCCATTAAACTAGCACGTACAACACCAGAGCCAATGAACTGGAATGAAATGCAGCGGTTATCAATGTCATTGATTACACCTGCGTATGACAAGTCAAGTCAAACCTGTAGAATATTGCTATACTGACTTTAAACACGCTGGTGTAAGATAGCTAAATGAAGCTCCTGGGATCAATTGCCCGAGATTTGAAGGAAAACACAAATCAAAATAACGATTACAACTGTTGTGTTTTAATTAAATACGTATTTATTTCATTTTAATGTAAATTAGCAGTGACCGCTTACTTACTAACGATTATAGTTAATGCTCCATAATGTTGATGTGTATGCAAGATCTGCTGCACAGCATGTTACATGTCCTCTTCCATCCTTTCATTCATTTCTCTCTTTTATGAATGTATAAAAACACATATTCAGGTCTAGACACAGGCAGAGAGTTTGCACTTACTATTTTAATCACAAACACACACAGCCTTGATCAAAACCTTGCAACAATGTATTTGTCAACAGGCCTAGTTTCAGGACAAAATCACTTAACGGCGCATCAAAAAAATGACACTGGCTGGTAGCTACAGCACATGCCAGCAACAGTAACAGAAAACAGTGGAGGTTTTACGGATCCTGAGCGTGGTCCCTGATGAACAGATTATGCTGGAACACAGCTGGAAAAAGTGAATACAGCGTGTCGTTCCTTTTCAGCAACAGTTCACTAAGGGTTAGAACTGCATGCGTATCCCAAATTTGTTTAACACAAACAGGAAGCAACTTATTTATATATGAATTATTTTGTTCAAAACATCCATGTGATTTTGTGAGCATCACATATTTGCTAAATACTTGCTGCAAACACGCTGCAACAACGGATTAATGCTTAAAATATAAAATAATTTATTTCAATCAAACACTCACGTGGTTTAAGCAGTTAAAGCATGAAAGTCAGGAAATCAGTCTGCATTGATCTATGAATGGAGATGAAAAGCTTTTCCTTCCGGTCATGAAATCCTGCAGCGTCTGAGAACGGTCATGTGACTGGCTAAAAGAGTAGCTAGTGATCACCACACCTGCTGAACTACATTAACCTTGACCCGGCCTTTTTCTGTGTTGCGCTCTGCACATACATGAACCAAAATAAAAGGTAGACGCCCACACAGTCCGTACACCTAAGACCTACCACCTTGAGCTTTATTATTCAAATTTCAACTCAGGGTGCAAAATATTCATAACACTGATGAGAAATATTTCTATATTTGGAGAGAGAGAGGGGTGATGGACCCTCATGAAGAAAATTACTCACTCTGCCTCTACTACCTAGCTTCTTAGCTCTGGCAGTTTGTGGTTGTTGTTGTTGTAAATAGAACCAAAGAGGTTTCAAAGCCACAGTCCTAACACAGAAATAGTCTCAGTCAATCAGGAAAAAGCACATATCATGGAACATTTTCTCACATCTTTCTTTTTTAAAGGTACAGTGTGTAGAATTTAGTTGCATTTAGTGGTCCAATCACTGCATTGTAATCTCCTCACATCACCCTCACCTTCCTAATGTAAAGGAGAAACAACACTTTAAGGACCCTGTTTAGAGTCAGTATTTAGTTTGTCTGTTCTGGACTACTGTATAAATAAGGTGTTTCAAGATGGCGGCCTCCATGAAAGGGGACCCTCTCCCACTGTAGATATAAAAGGATATTTTTTAAGTAACAAACATAAAAAGATTCTTATTTTCAGGTGATTATATATGCATCAAAACATAGTTATGAATATTATATTCCATGTTTGCCTTATTCTGAAAATAGAGGCCCCAAATCCTACACACTGTACCTTTAATTAAAGTATAGAGTTACTCTCTGGGGTTGCCACATCCCCTTATATGTATGTGATGTTGAACTATATTAAAGCAATATGTGAAATGTCAAGTTATTGACCTCAACATTACACTCTGTGAAATACATATAATGACAAACGCCAGGGTCACCTCTAGCTGTAAAATCAGAACAGACACTTATTTGATTATTTGAACTAATTCTAATTTCTGCTGTTTTTCTGTTTGTTGTAGTGTTGTTTTATCTGTTATTGCAAATGGTATGCTGTTGGTCCCTGTGGTTCTTGGAGAGCGTGGACTGCATCTTAAAATTACACCATTGTTCATCAGCATCATCAGTGTACACCGTCTGCACGTCAGAGAGGTGGAGTGGACTGATTAAAAGGAGGAGGAGGAGGATCTAAGACACAGACACACAAATACCAATAATCTGTATAATAGAAAAAAAAATACCAAAGTTAGTGAATAATTAACATGTTAAAATCGTGGCATAGACAGCCTTATTTTTTATTCTTTCAAGGGGTCCACAGACAACACATCATATAAAATAAGATATATACGCATTTGAAGTCTCAATAAAAACATCTTCATGATGAGTAAAAGTTAAAAAACTAAACTTTACAGTACATCAAATTGTATTCCATTTCCTTTAATTAGCATTTGGGTTATTGTTTATTTAAAATTTGCTTCACTGGGTGCTTCAGTGATGAACGAGTAACTTGTTCCTCATTGTGATGGCTCTATACATTACACATCTGCATAGTGCATCTGTTCTGGGTTTACCCCTTGTTTACCACCTGTTAGCGTGACTATGTTGGTATCACATAATTTATTTTGTTTCATTTTGGTTTCTGCCAACCTCTCCTCTGAGCCATAGGAGATTGGCATGCACGTGTAAAATGTGCAGTAAAAGTCTCCTGTCACCTAGCAGGCTGAAGGGAGTTGTTTGGTGTCTCTATGACAGGAAATTCTCTCTCAGCTCTACATGTATATACTCCTGTGTGATTCACATTGACAGAGCTGAGAGAGAAGATGCCTCCAGACCCATGCTGGCTGGCTGGTAGCTGCTGTTCAGAATAATATCTGCTGTTACTGTCTAGCATTCCCCTGAGCCTCGCTGTACAGAATGCTTCAGTACAATGGAGAAAAGCCAGCCTGTGTTACAGTAAGTGGGTTAGTAACCTCCAACAACAAATATTTAGTCAACATTCAGGCACTTTGAAGAATATATATTTAGTGTAACACCAGGGCTGGCGCAGGAAATAAGGTTAGCTCAGGAGTAAAACAATGGTGCTGATGGAAACAAAAGACCTGGAACAAACACATAATGAAATAAGCATGCCTGCTTACTAGTGATGAATGAGAAATATAAAAAGTGAATCAAAACTACAATATACTGATTGTTTCCTGCCTGATTTTAAAATGTTGTATTGCAGCAGTTAAAATTACCACTTTGTTCTTGTTTGTTTTAAGAAACTTAAGAAATGTATATATAAAGTCTGTTATTTATTTATTTATATTTGCTTGATTTGGTTTTGAATCAATACCAACAATTTTGTTTTTAAGAGTTTCTCAAAATCAGATATTGCAGTTAATAGAAAAGCACAACGCAGTATACTATTTAGATTTCAAAAATGAATCCTAAATCTGTCCAAACAACATGTATATGTGTGATAAGGAGCTCTTATCATACTTCTGTGACATATTTGTATTTTCCATTTACTAATCAGTATAAAGTATAAATATAGGCTGATATACAGTACATTCAGTTCTGGTGTTCTTTGTGTGAAGGAAGTTACTTTGTAAAAATGCACAAGCCATAGCTGACCTAAAAGACACACCGAAAGTTTATGTGTTGAGTGGACTAGACCTATATGATTTGGTTGAAATGACACGCTTCATCAGCAGTGGTGAACTTGCACCACAGGGCAGGGCTGGCCAGCTCTACAGGAAAAGTATACTTTTTCTACCGCACAAGATGTGAGGGCTCGACAGAATTTGTGATGGAGCTGACCCCACAGACAGCAGTGCTGCGATACCTCGCACACACAGGCTGTGCCAATGTGTTGGCTTGCACTAGAGGTTCCATTTATTTTGCATGAAAGGATGTATTCCCCACTCGCTCCACTCTCTGTGGCAGTTGCAGAACATTTCAGGTCAAGCACACATTACATCTGTCAAACTCAAACTCTACATCAAATTCAATGTAGAAACCTGACAGGAAATGTCAAAATATCTGCTGTTGTATCAGGTGTTGTCATCATGTTTGTTTTGAGTATTGCAGACTGTATATATTTGTGTCATGCAACCTATTCTCAGGTAGTTTCCTCAGTTGTTGCCCCAGCTCCTACAATATGTTTAGTGTGGATGAAGTTATACAAAATACAGAGAATTTAGAAGTTACACGTATTGTATGTAGATGTTCATTGTCATCTGTTTATTTAAAAATGTTTTGACATTTGTTCTAAGCAGTTTAACATCCCTAAACATCTAAACTGTTAAATAAACATTGCGTAGAATTTGTATTTAGTGCACCCAGATTGCAATACCACTGCTGTTCTACACATGTATGTGTTATGATTATATTTCTTATGATCAAAAACTAGCAAGTCGACAACTTTGCTAAACATCAAGCAAGTGCAACAACACACGACATGGCAGCCAGCTAATATTACTTACTAGTCGGCTCACATCAATGACTAAAGGTCAGTCCGAGATTTACTCTTGTCCGGCAGCTTCTTGTTTGGTCTCTCTTTTTCTCTTCTCAGCTTCCTCTGTCAACGTCTTTTCGCCTCTGCCATTATGTCCATAGAGGCTGCTGAGAGGTTATATTGCCCAGCTCTGGTTTTGGCACTCTGCTCCCTGTCAGAATTCCCCCATGTCTAGGGCCTGAAGACCTCCTCTTCCTGGTGGTCCAAAAGGCCTGTGGTACAAACTTTAAGACACCACCAGTGCTTTGAGATCACACTCCAGGCACCCCAGCTAACATGCTCAGCTAACATTCGCTAACAGCAGCTATAGTTTGTAGCAGTTTACTGTCCATCAAGAAACTCTGTAAATCACAGAGCGTTGATGTGCAGCAGCCAGAGGACATCAGAGGACAAACCTGAAAACATTTTCTCCATAAAATGTGATCCAGTTTCACCAAAATCAGTGAAATATTTGGTGCTGCATTACGTACTTCTCTCAGGAGATCATACCCAGAGCAAGTTAGAGACAGAGACACCATTCACCTGATTATACATCAGTGTAGCATCAAAATGATTTAAAATCTCTTATTTATGGTAGAAAAGTTGCACAATATTTGTTCCTGTTCCTTTAATGAAAACTCCCTTAGACATTAGAAAACTGCAAAAACACAATCAGTGTCAATGTGATTCACTTATATTTCTTTCTTGTGATTGTTTCCTGGAGTTCTTTGAGTTCTTTTGCGTGCTTCTTCTCTTCTTACCTTCACTGTAAACCTTGGGGAAAAGTAACATCTAAAATCTTCATGGCTTGCTATCCTCTGGGTCTTGTAAGCTTTTTCTGAAGCAGATTCACAGATGTTATTTTCGGCAAACTGTGTGTGTTTTTCCCTTGGAAACATACATAATACATGTCGTTGTCTCTTTTACCCTGCAAAAGCTCAGTAAAAACTGGTTTGAACCCAAACGCACGACTCTGAGACCAAGCCGGTAAAATAAAAAGTAAAAGTTTACTTGAGGTCAAAAACAGGCAGGCAGGGCAGATGAGGCGTTTGTATCCAATAGGAGATCAAACTAGAAAACATAAGTCCAAAAGACAAGCAGGGGGTCTAAACAAGCAAGGAAAATGACTGGACTGCTAAGGCTAAAGCACAATAGACTGTCTGGCGGGGAGTGAATAGAAGTGGGCCGGTATATATGGTACTGGGTTGATGGGAAAGTGCAGGTGGGCAGGAGAGGTCAGGTGATGGGTACTGGCAGAAACACAGGGGTGACTGCAGGGCAGGTGAGAGCGGCAGGGTTTGAAATGACAGGAGAGTTAGTACATTGCAGGAGAAAGGGCAGAAAAGGAAAATGTGAGTGTAGGAATTGGCTGACATTGTGACAATGGTCCTGTTTCAACCCATTTTCCACTTCTTTTTTCTACTTCTGCCCTTAACCCCTCTCATATCTCACTTGTTCACTTTTCCTGCCTGTGGTTTTCTTGTTTCCTCTCCTATTAGGTGGTGAAGTTGCGACCCCAAGGTTCACCCAGTATTTCCATGGCAGCCTATCAGGTCTGACAATCCGACCAGGCCGCATTGAAACCCAAAAGGTTATCTCCTGTTTGCAGGCCTGCAAAGAAGGCCTTGATATTAACTCCCTTGAAAGCCTCGCTAAGGACATCAAGGTGTGTGTGGGGAAAAAATAGAGGCAGTGTTCACAAAAACATACACAAAACACACACATATGGCACATTTTCAGACTTTGCTGGTAGTATAGCAACTGCAAACTACCTAGAGATAAGGACTGATGTTTTTCATCTAAAAGTATTGTTTGCTAAGATCTTATTCGAGAACTCATGTCCTGTGATATTAAAGATAGTGCAGTAAAACTGTAACAACATGAAGACAGTTGCTTGAATCTGGATTTCTGGAAGTTTCATGGAGGCCAAACAGTGTTTCTTTGTGTGTCCAGTTCCATTTTAACCCTGCCCAGTCTGTGCTGGTGGTGGAAGGAGAGGATGTGGACAGCATCAACACAGCCATGACCAAGGTCTCCTACATCAACTCTCGCCAGTTCCCTACGCCAGGCCTCCGCAGGCTACATATCACCACCACAGTACAGTAAGTGCACATACACCTGAATACATTTTCATTTTGCACTTTGGCTGTTTTAACATGCAGCTTTACATTCATTCAGTTTCACATCCACCGCTGAAGCTGCACAGTTCAGTTGAGGTCACTGAGCAGCTCTGCTGGATGTGTTTATGGCCTCTCAAATCTTTCTTTTAGATGTTTACCACCTCACCTTGGACATACATCTTGGTAATGATCACTTTTGCGGGTATTCTGTTTGAGGGAGCTATCTGGCCGTAGAATAAAGTGTGAGGTCTATAAGTATCCCTTGAACACCAAAGTGAAATGATGCATACATAATAGATAAAACAAGTTGGTCAACTTAAATCCAGTAGATGGTCACATAAGCTACAAGCAGCCAGAGGAGTGGTGGTTAAAGCATTAAAGGAAGGCTCTGTCAGATGTGTTGTCTGTCTTTGTCTTTAAGCCACAGAACTCCCAGTGAGATGGAGCAAGGGATAGATCATTAGTGTAAAAACTATTAAATCACTGAACAGACCAGCTGGCCATTAAGGACATTAAGCCTTCTGGTGAATTGCAAGGCCATCTTGCTAGTGTCTATTTTCCTTTCTTTTTGTTTATTTCCTTTTTATTCTTTCCTTTCTTTCATCTTCTGTCCATTTTTTCTCCGAATGCTCTTCTGTGTATCTATTTCTGGATGAAATTTGATTTGAATTGACTTTCTCCAGTTCGTCCAATAGCCACAGATCTCAAAGATGGTGATGTCAGTCAGTCTGTTTGTCCAGCATTTGTCCAAAGCAAATATAGCTTGACTGCTATTCTCATTGCTATTAAACAAATTACAAACACTTTAGTCCACACCAACAACATATCTTGACATTGACTGGATATTTGCTATGAATATTCCAAGGAATAATAATAATCTTTCTGATGACACTCCTCACATTTTCTTTGATGCCACCATCGGGCCAAACTCTCCATTTACACACAGGAAATATGACAGGTAATGAAGTATTAACATTTCAGCTGGCAAAGGTGGATTCTTTTTCCTCTCATTGCATAATCAGAAACATGTGGTTTAACCACGTATGTGGACTGGATTTTTATTGTAAACTTTAAATCATAAAACAACACAATACCTAGTGTACCTTTAAAGCAAATGTAGGAGGAGGAAATTGGTATTTTTGCGATTTGCCGCCCCCAGTTACAGAGTGCAATACCATGGTCTTAAATATGGACAGCTGTAAATGTGTTATGACTACATTACTTATGATCAAAAACTAGACAGTCGAAAACTATGCTAACACAGCCAATAGTGCTTTACTATCCATCAGGAAACTCAAACAAACAGCCAGAGGACATCAGAGAGAAAATATTTTCTCCATAAAATGTGATCCAGTTTCAACTAAATAGTTGGTGTTATGTGACTTAGTGCCATAAAGCATTGCACATTTCTTGCAGGAGTGCAAAGTTACATAGTGCAAGAATTCAGAGAGGGAATCTGTTATTCTGTTATTTTATGGTAGGAAAAGTTGGATGACACATGAGAAAAAGACTTCCGTATGTGTGTGTGTCTGTGTGTCTGCCTCTGCTTGTATTGTAGTATTTGTCCACCCTCACATAAGTTGTGTGTGACTTTGTGATGTGTGTACCGGAGTGTCTCGCAGCATATACTTTATGTGTCTGCCTCCGTCTCCACACCCATCCAGCGCCTGTTCATTTGTTGAGCAGCAAACGCAGGCAGGTCAAATCAGCTTAGACGTGTGCTGGTCGATAAAGTGAAGCGAGCTCGAGGAGCAGCAATAGGGGCTGTCTAACTCTGAACACTTCACAGCTCCCCTCGAGATAAAGACAGATATACACACAGCAGATATGTTGAATCTTCAGTGTGCAACTAAACAAAGGACAAATGGAGTCCTATTACACACTGATATTATTTTAATTCTTGTGTCTTGACTCTGTGTTAAAAGTCCTGACTAGGAGCATGACAAGTTCTTCATTGAATTTGCTAACATCCTTCTTTGTGTTTTATGATTATTTTAAAATGGATTATTTTTCCTTTTGGAGATTTATTCTTGGATGGCTGAAAGCAGAGGTCAGCGCTAATAGCTCTCACCTCAAACTTTTAAGTGATTTTTCAAGTGATATTTTAAGTCATTCTTATTTGTTTGTTGCTGTCTGTGATTGTTAATACTTGTCTCCAATGGTAGAGATGCTTATGATTAAATTGGACTTTTCTGACTTATAATAATATTGAAATAGCTCAGGACAATAAAACTGACTGCCAGGACATAGAAGGGACGATGAACAATCACTGTACATGCAATAGATTCTTAAGAATAAATTTAAAATAACTGTAAAAGAAGCAAGACAATCACCTATATAACTTTGAAAATGATATTGTCGAATTAAAGGATGATTTATCTCGTGTTTGCGGTACTATTTCTTGTTTGTAACTGATCCTCATCATAACATGGAGCGTAAAAAGGGGAACAATAGGGAATGTTTCAGTCCTGCCATTGTAAGCGTTTATCACCAGCTTGTTCTGGTATTATCAACAACCTGAGAAGTGGTCACTTATCACCCCTTACTGAAAAAAAAACAAAGTCTCCCCTCAATTGCATGCAACTTAAAAGCCCTGAAAACTTATTTTCTGTATCAGGTTCTTACTAAGCGAGTCCATCATGTTTCTACCAAACACCTAGACAAGATATTTTGTGCTTTTTGTAGTTCCTGTAGTTTCTTCTTCACACTTGGAACAAGAAGTCAAGTGGAGGGGAATGAAGTCTACAACTATACTGCTAGATGCTACTAAATCCCACGCAGTGGACCTTTAAAAGTTAAGACTCTTAAAAGTTAAAACTAACTTTTATTATTTTACACCAGAGATGTGTATGTTTGTATTTTTCTTCTTGCTCTTATTACAGGTTGGAAAATGGGCACCAACCAAAATTGAGCAACATTTGAATCAAAATATAATAACAGTGGGTGGTTGTTCACTAATGTTGCCAAGCCACTGTCAATAAAATCTGATCTGGTCAAACCACACCCACACAGTCCTGATGAAGCAGTTTAAAACTTTAACTTTGTTTGATGTTCATTTTGTCATGAATATTTAATCTCATAAAGAAATACTTACATTTGTTTTCAACACAATTTTTGTCGGTCCATGTTGTCTCGACAGCATTTCTCCATCCAGAGTAATAAAAAGCTGTTTCTGCCTAGCAAGAAGAGCATTTTTGTATTATTTTGATCGTTATTTGTGAAAACTACATCGAAAAACCAAAATGACACTAACACAATTACATCAAACGAATCCGCAGTGAATCAGTAACACTGGTGTTGTCCTGTCCTGTAACGTCTCACTCCTCTCTTCTTCTGTGTGTGTGTCAGGTGTTTCGGAGAGGACACGTGTCTCTCCATCCCAGACATCAAGGCTGTAGTGATGGTCCTGCCGCCCAGTGAACCGAGAATCACCATTACAGGATCTAATCGACTCGTCAGGCCTGCCAGTGACCTGCGGGGCCCGCTGGGTGTGGCACCCTTCAAAGAGCTTCACATCACCAGCACAGTAATGAAGGGAGACAGCTTCGGTGGATGTGAGTGGAAAGGCTGCCTGCATTGTTAGGATGTTCTCATGTCATGCCATCCTTGTAGTAATGTTTCAGTTAATGTGACAGAATTTTTTTTTTTTTTAGATCCCTGTTACGGCACACATTTTTCTGTAATTTGCTGTCCATGTTTACAGCCCGCAGACCAGGTGTGATGGAGGTGATGCATAACCTGGACTATTGTGATGTGCTGGTAATTGGAGAGGAGCTGAATCCTGAGAGAGAGAGTCTGGAGATTCATCACAGTGCTTTGTTAGGAAAACATCTGGATGCCACCAACTCCACCTCTGGAATATCAATATACGGTAGGCAGGGCTGATGTGAGGTAAGACATTATGAAATGCACCACCTGTCCGCCTTTAATATTTTAAAGAATATCTCTAAAATGTCTTGCCCTTTATACAGAAATAAGAAGAGCATTCACTCTCTATACAGTTCGACAGCTGTAAAGGTCCCTGTAATAGACTCCTGTCATAACATATTACAGTTACAAACTGAAACACAGCGCTAACATGCATTTTCTGTGTGTTACAAGGTGTGGACTCCATGGCCCACTACGAGCAGGCACTGAGACAGGTGCGTTACAGGAACTGGCGACCTGCCACTCTGAGTGAGAGAAGGTTCAGACTCACCTGCTCCGAACTCAACGGACGTTACACCAGCAATGAGTTCAATTTAGAGGTCAGTGTGATTCATCGTTTTTCAACTCTTTTGCACGCTGCCCTTCATGTGCTGCAGTTTATCTTGCTCTCTGCTTTTATCTTTTAATCTTTCTCATGCTCTTTTTACAGTCTTCATCATTCATACCACATCGCCTCGTGTTGTCTTTTTATTTTCTTGTAGTTGTGTGTTTCTGGTTGCAGAAATTATCTTCCTCTTTCTTTTTCCTGAGGATAATGGTGTTTGTCCCGCCTCTGTAGGTCAGTGTTCTTCACCACTCAGCACCTGTGGAACATGTCAATCATATGGCTGCCCAACCTCAGTACATGAGACCCGTCCATCACCCACTCATGATACACACTCTCAACTCACACATGTCAGGTAAGGCACAAATTCTGTAGATGTAGTCTGTGGTGAATATTTGGTGCTGTAAAGATCATGTACTTGACAGTGCTTTTGTTCATCAGACCATTATTTGGAAATGAAAACAAGGACATACATTCACTTCCTACAAGCTCAGTCTAGTCTGTTCTGTTCTTACGGTGCAGTAGTTGGACTCAGATCCACTTTCACACTACAATGGATGATTATAATGGACGTCTAGATTTGTGCTGCTTTGATTTCTGCTTGGTATACGCGGTTTAGACAAGATGATTAAACTGGAGATTACTCTGTTGTAAAGCTTTGTCTAACTGAGTTGCTGCATCCCCAGAACTCTGTAATCAAATTTAAGAGTATAATTTTGTCAGAACTGAAAAGAACGATGGGAAAGAATGACAAATAAGACAAGGGTCGTAAAGAGGGGATCTTTTATTTAAGATTGTAGATTAAACAGACACAGAGAGGAAACAGTGTATATCATAAAGATATTTATCTGAAGCTAGAGCTACAACAACAGTAAGGGATCTACATCAATACAATACAATACAATATTTTGCCTCTATACTTCTTCTTTAGGACCAGCCCCTCCAGCAGCCACAGTAGTTATTGTGGTTTGTATCGCCGCCCTGGTGGTGATTGTGGTGATTGGCGTGTACAGGATCCACGCCACACACCAGGAAGGGTCCAGAGAAGACGAGGATGAGGTCAAAGACCCTGAGGAAGAAGACTGGGACAACTCTGCACTCACCATCACTGTCAACCCCATGGAGGTTAAATGACATTTTCATTTAAATCTTCGGGTGTTTTATTCCTTCGGTGTGCTGGAAGTCTAGAAGCGCTGATTGGATGATAGAAGATGATTTATTGTACAAATAATTCTGTTGTATATGTTGCCTCTGGATCGGGGATCTGTGGTGACCTTTACTAAATCACGTTTTGTTTTCTAGAACATAAAAGGAGCTCAGGCGCTTGATGAAGCGTTAAAAGAAGAAGGACGTGAGGAGGAGGAGGAGGAAGAAGAAGAGGATGAGGAACAGGTGGGAGGAATGACAAGTGCTGAGTCAGACAACAGTGATGAAGATGAAGAGGAGGAAGATGAGGACGAGAGGGAAGAGGTGAAAGAGAGAAAGCAGAAGGGAAAACTCGAGTGGGACAGTTCCTCCATAACATACTGACCACATGTGTATACACACACTAACATAAACCTGCACAGACAAACACTCCTTACATGTTCATCTCTCTCTCTGTCAACACGCACACACATGCAAACATACACACACACTCACATCATCCTTCCTGCTCACTACATGCACACATGCGAACACAGAAACAAAATCTCTGATAAAATTATTTACAATCTGTTGCTGGAAAAAAACCCACTTTGAAGCGCCCCATGTTGTCATTTTTAATGAAACACTTCCCTCTGCTGGACAAAGTCAGAACTACAGAATCAGCTGCAGTCCCACAGTGCTGGAAAACATTTTATGTGCATTATTATTCACATCACAGTCAACAAAGAAGCAAAGTATATGATGAATATCAAACAGGCACAGTCTCCTCATTATAGAGTTTTGCTGATAAAATTGAATCCAAACTCTGCAACAAACATGAGTCAGATCTTAAGAATAGTGACACAAATTCTCACAAAGACAAAAAAAATGTGGGCTTTTATCCCAGCATTTAATATTTGCAATTACATGTGATTTTTGTGTTATTTTTTAAAAACTGATTGTCCGCAATATGATGGGTTGTTAACAGATTTAGCAGCAAGATGTATCCATATACATATCCATTATTTAATGTATCCATAAACCAACTCAATATAGTTCCTTTGGCCTATATAGTAGGTATAACATAGCTGTACTGTCACTCAGTGTATATCATCTGTTCTCATGTTTAACTCTGTTCTGTCCTTGAAGTCTGTGTGATCAGTGCTGGGTTTCTCTAAATACATCACAGTGCTGTGGTTCTGTGGCCTGGACACTAAAGAGAAACAAGATCCTGTTATCATGTTAAGTCTTACCATAAACATTCCACATTTTGTCCTGATTTATATACAAAGTAGAATTATGAACTGTTTAATATCTTACACCTTTGGTTTCTCAAACGTATTTTAAAGTTCTTCTGTGGCCTATTGTAGTGTTTGATGTTTGGGGTTAGATCAGTTATCTTTTTCAACAGATGATTCAAAGATGTTGCTGTAATCCCGTCTTTGTTTTTGCTTTTTTTTCCATAGTAATGGGAGCCCTCTATGCAATTATGGGCCCAGTATAAACAACCAGTACACAGAAACTGGGGTACTCCAGCAATTTACCTTTGCACAACTTATGAGAGACAGATTTGAAAATGGGTCAAAATGGCAACTTTGAGAGACTGTGACATCCTGATTGTAGTGCCTGATATGGGACAAACTGCAAAACACTGGACACTACACTTCCCATAATGCAACTCAGTAGCATCTCTTCTGCCTGGAGAATACTCATGGGCTGATTTCTGACACGTCAGACTTCAGATAGACGTCTAAATTCATCCTTTGTATTAAGCTGTCTAGTTCTTCTTCAGACCAGTTATTTTCAAACTAAAAACATGACTGACGGAGCACCAACAGTTCAGCTTTGTTCGCTCCAGATGAAAATGTTTTCCTTCGACAGTTACAATGACTTCATACTGGGAAAATTCAGCAAAAGGTGTAACAAAACAACAAAAACAAAAACCTCTGGTAGCATAAAATTTCCACACAGTACAGTACAGAGCTGCAGCTGAGAGCTGAACAGAAACGGCTGATGAAGTCCTCTCTGCTGTTTATCTCTATCTTCCCCTTCTCATTTCTCAGTCCACAACATTATTAGCAAACCAATAATTATGAGTCGCATTCTCATTGTGCTGCTGATTAGCCAAGTGACACTGATTGTTGCCATGGAAACATGGCTCTAGTTGTGAGTTTTTAGGATAAAACAATTGAAATTGAAATTGAATTGAAATTGTCATTATGCATTAAACTAATCTGAGAGCAAAGTTAAGACTGGTCTAACACTACAGACTAGTCTAAAATATCTTTGAGAAACTGCCCCAGGAGATGTTTAACTCCATACATCCGAGCTACAGACAGTACATAATTATATAACTGTTCTCTTAGAGTAAACTGAATGCAATGTTTAAAATTGGTGGAGTGCCCCTTTAAAGTCAGGTGAAGTCACAGAACTAAATGCTGGAGAAAAGGAACAGTGATTTTTTTTAAATTATTATTATTTTTTTAATTATTATTGCACAGTTTCACCAGAGCTACAAGCAGAAGTGGAAACATCACTGATCTTAATTCCATCTTGTACCATCGATTTAGCTGGTTAGGTAAACTTTCTGAGATGAAATTAATTCCATGAGTTTGTCTACATAAAATGATCAAACTCCAAATCTATTTAACATTCCCATTTCTCCTCAGAGAAATCACCTCTCATCTGTTCGTGTCCAGAGAGTATCAGCGACTATTACTCCCTCTGAGCTCTTTAACTGATGCGTCTCCTCTTCACCTCCCTTCCCTCTGTTGGCCTTTAAGCACCTGTGATTGTGATGTCATCATTGTGAAACAACTGCCTTGTTTCCCCGTCCCCCCTTTTTGTCATATTGTGCTTCTAAAAGGTTATTGAGAAAAAGATTCTTTTACATATAAAAACAAACCCTGTAAAAATGTTCAAGACAGTTATTTTATATATCCGTTTCTTTTTCTTTTTGTAAACAAAATGGTTGGGATTTCTCTCTCTTTAGTGGTCATCCCACTGCTTTCTGTATATTGACCAATAAAGACTTGTTTTAGACTCTACACAGCTCTCTTTGTTTGTGCACTCGACATCTGACGTGTGTGTGTGTGTGTGTGTGTGTGTGTGTGTGTGTGTGTGTGAGTGTGCGTAGGTGTGTGTGCTGGCACACTCAGAGACTTAATAATGAATAAACGGTCAATGCAGATGTCGGAAAGCTGCCTGAATCATGACATGTTGGAGCAAGCTGACTGGGTGTTTCTTTTGTTTACATAAGCTTACATGGAGAGAGAGGGTGATGATTAAACATCGTGAATTTGTTCACAGTATTTGTATTAATGAGCCAACAAAATCCCTGCTATGTAATTTGTGTACAAACTGTGTTTTAGTCTATTTTCAGAGCTCAGCATCAGTTTTTTTCCTAAACTACTGAAAAGGTTTTGAAGAAAATGCCATTTCTAATGTGTGTGCAGCTGAACACCTGCAATGCTGCATAATAGCATTTGGCCTTGATTCATAACCTTTATTAGAGCTACAAAACAGCACAACTAGACAGACAACATCTGCAACACAATATGTGCACGAAATGAGCAGTTTGAACACCAGGAGGTCGGGACATCCCAAGTAGGTTTTCACATACAAGTCATTTTCCTCGGTGTATTGGTGTGAGAAAATATAAATAAAGATAAACACAAGTGCTGCAAGTCAAGAGGCATAACATTAAAAAATATTAAAAATATTATCATGAAGAACAATATGAAATAAATGAAAGAGCTGCACAGTGCAGAAATATGCAAAGTGATTAAAGGTATAAGAAAAAAATATGTAATATCATTTCTTTAGGCTTTCTTTTAATTTCTTTCCTTTTGTGAGAAACTCCGGAGAGTTCCCGCCATTCAGTCCTCTAAAGGTCCTATTCCTGGAATCTGAAGGAAACAAATCATTTAGTAGAAATGCTCACAACTTAAATACACAGTAAGAACATAATCTGTATAAAACCAAAGTGTAAAAACAATTAGTGGTTTCATGGGGGATTATGTGCCGGATTATTTCTTGGCCAAGGCCTGGAGTCTTGTCATTGCTGTGAGGTTGCTAGGTGACCAGTGGGGACTCCAGGAAGTAACGGCTGGTCACATGACCCCACAAAGAATCATAAATGGATGTTTGTACACTTTATTTTTTGTACACATGAAACAAACAGATTTTGGATTTTGTTACCTTTACAAAGCCAAGCTAGCAGTTTCCAGTCTTTGTGCTAAGCTAAGCTAAGTTAACTACCTGCTGGCTTCATATTTTCCCGTCTGACTGCAAGCAGGAAAGCAAATAACCATGTTTACCAAAACTATTCCTTTAAAAAGCCAAAAAGATTAGGAATGGTTGCGTTAAAATATCTATTAATTGCCATCAAGTATACAGTAACAAACATATAAAATAAAAGGTAAAAAGTTATGAAAAACAAACTTAAAAAAAAAAACTTAATTTGTTTTATATATCAGTGCAGCCATGTGACCAGTGATAACTTTTGTTCTCAAGTTCTAGCCAAAACTTTAGAGATGGCAGTTTCTCTATTGAGTTTAGTCTCTGGGTAAGAATGTTGAACACAAGCCAAAAACCAAATGATGAAGATGACAGCAACAGACCCACAGTGAAGACCAACTGAAAAATATGTTAATAAAACCTCATGTAATATTGGCTTAGAGAGCATTGAATATGGTGGTGAGGATGCACACTGACACATTTCATGATGTAACATTTTGCAATCATGTGGTGAACGGGACCATAAAGAAAACAATTCATAATCCACAGTGGGTGTCTGGATCATTTAATAGGGTGATGTGGCTGCTGTGACGGGAAATAACAAATGTGGTGAGGGTGACAGAAACAAAAGCAATATTATGAATTTAATACAAAGGTTATTTGGGGGAGGATGACAAGAGAAAATGTTGGATAACAAGTCTCATTCTTAATTCATAAATGCTTAAAAACATGTAAATATGTATGTGTTGATTTTAACATGGGTAATAATTATACCATCCATATAATTTTAATCTCTGTGTGAGATACAGTAGATCCAACAGCACAGTAGAGTATTACTGTCCCCTGCTGGTGGAAGGATTAACAGTGAATCACCTACGTACAGCAGCACTATCAACACAATGTCACAATGTTTGAGCTCTTGTTTTGAAGGCAGAACGTGTTCAGGCACGTGTGAAGAAAAATCACAAATCAAACACGCTGACCTGACAACGCAGAACATGGATTTTATTTCAGAGAACATACAGTTCAACACTTCTCATTTTGACATGTTGTATTTGTTTTACATGGTACAAGAAACAGTACCTCATTCTTCTAATTGACACTTTTCTGACAAATGTTTTGTGTCTGCCAAACATCAAATGAAGAATACTTCAGTCAGAGAACCTTGATGATTTATAAACCTCTGTGTGTGAATTTTAAATCAATCCCACAAAGCTTTTAATTGGCTTGCTTTCATTTCAGTTCATAAATGTCCACAGCTTGTGTAGATGAAGTGTTGCAGCCCTGCTTTGGCTCTCTGCACACAGCAGTGTGTAGTGCTGACTATTCATTCTTCCCCCAGCAGATCCCCAAGGATGAAGAAATCCAATCGGCTAATTAGTAGTTTAATGTGCCCTTTTAACTGATGAGTACCACATGTTCAATAACCCTCTAATGGACCCATGCTACAGAAAACTACAGAGTGCCTTAGACTGGCAAGAATGTGATTAATTACTATTGAGTTTGTTCACATTTTTAGTTTGCAATAAGCAAATGTAAAGTAGTGTTTTTTAGGTTTCTTAGTTTTCTTTAACTTTCTTTCATTCTTTCCTTTCTGTTATAATCTCTTGATTGGATGTTTTACTCTTGTTTTCTTCTTCTTCACTGTCTTCTTCCTTTTCACTGCAAAGATGCACCATAATATGATTAATTTCTTCGCATAATCAATTTATACTTTTCATGTTATGTTCGTGCACCATATACAGATTTATGTCATATAGCTGTTTTTATGTTATGTGCAGAATAAAATATTCTGTCTTTTAACCATAAATTCACTGATGTTCTTTTTAATCCCACTTCACTGTGTGTCAATGTGGATTTTCCCCCTTTTGAATATTTTTTTCCCAGGTCTGACCTGATCCAGCTCCAGAATTCAGAAAATTATTACCTTAATTAAACCATAATTAAATATTATACATTATATACTGTATTTGATTTTATATTATATACAGTAAGCTGAAAGCATATAGGTCTATGTTTTGCCGAGGAGAAAGTAGAAATTGCAGAAATGTTGACATCTTTCTTCTTTGTGTTGCCATAGTTATAGGCTAATGATACACAAGCTCCACGATGTTATGACTGATGTCACAATGTTATGAATGTTTAACATCACTGCAAAGTTAACTGGTTTTATTGAATCTGCAAACTGTTTTTCTTTCAGTAGGTCACTCTTAAGAACATCTGCATCAACATCAGCTGGCTGGACCAGAAATTTTGGCTAGTTTCAAATGCCAACAGCCTACTATAGGCCAGAGAAGCAGACAACACACATTGCAAGAAGAAATATTGAAGAGTAATTTCCACTATAGTTTTTATTTTTTTGTAAATATTTTTTGGCTATATTCTGAAGAAGACATGTTGTAACTTTTTTAAGCTGTTGACAGCAAAATGACTCGTCAAATCTATCTCAAATACAGGTCATAGGATTGGAGTGGAGACAAAATAAAAATAGCTGTTGAGAGTGCAGAGATTACCGATTTGTGTAGAACAAGTTTGTATTGTCAGAAACTTAAAACACTGACACTTTTTAATATTAAAAATAACTTTTACTGATAATACTTGCACACAACTGAAGTAGAAAAGTAAAAATCAAGAGAGCAGAGGTCAAGATAATTATTTTAACTTAATACCATCTTTCATGACTCTGCCTGGCTGGTAAATGATAATTCTTTTTGTCCATGCAGCATCCAGTTTCCTCCAAAAAAATTATCACCAAAGAATAAAAGCCAAGCCCCTCTCCTTTTATATGATTGTAAATTGAATATCTAAAACACTGAAGAGATCACTTCTGGAGAATTATGCTGAGCAGTCCTCAATCATTCTATGGTTAATTAGAAAAATGTGAAATTAATCAACATATGAATGAAATAATTGTCAGTTGCAGCCTTGCTAAGAACAGATGTGTGTAAACATATACTGTATGTGTGTTGGCTCATGATAAGAGGACACAGAGTGTTTTCTAAAGCTATTTGTGGAGCACATTACACTTAAAAACGTGCACACACAACACACAATCATACATGTTTGCACTCACAAATACACACTAAATAGTGTGATGCAGTCGGCCATTACCAGTGACATTAACCCTGCTCTCAGGGCTCATGAAGTACTTTGTTTCCTTGTCATCTGGTTATTTCCCACTTGTTTCAACTCATCCCCTTTTTCTCTGGAAACCAGTCGTAAAGCTCCTCACTACTACAGGCGTGGGAGCTGTGTTTTGTCAGTGTGTTGATTAATTGTAGGAGTTGAGACAATGTAGATGTCGTATATGTGAGTGAGCGTGCGTGTAGGTTAAAAACGACTTAGTCTTGAACTCTGCATTGTGTGCTTTGCTTTGTGTTAGTACAGTACTGTACATGTGGCAGCAGAGCTTGAGCCATAGCAGCACATAAGAGTCCCAGATGGTTGCAATCATAACAGCTTCATCTGAGAAGTGCATTTGCTCACTCGACCACCTTTGTAACTCATAGTGTTTGTTTCTCTCAGCACATCACAACTCACACATCACACATTCACAACTGATGATGGAAAAGAAAACTATTGAACTACTATCCCTGCTGTTTATTCGGCTATTACTCTAAATCATTTCTTAATCAGAAATATCTGGAACGGCTCCTGGATTTTTATCGTCTTCACCCTCCACTCTGAAGGCAAACTGACCTCCCTGGGATTGAAATGTGTTGTGGACCCTTTTCACACCTAAGCTTCCCAGAAATCCCAGAATAGCACCTAAGTGCAGCTCTGTTGCCTTTTTCCTGCTTTAGAGCACCAGGGTTAAATGTCTGAAATGAATGCAGCGGCAGTGTGACATCTATTGCAGAGACACCGTAGATGGTGTTTTCATCAAAGTTTGTGTTCAAATTATCTATTCTTTTACTCTTTTTCTGATAGATTTTGCTCTTTCAAAGGTGCCTTTAGAGATTGAATAGTGTCTGATGACACGAGTACATTTACTCGGCTGTTGCACAATGGCACAGTTTGACCTTCTCTGCTACATTTCAGAGGGAAATATTGTTTTTACTCCACTATATTTATCTAACAGCTACAGCTACTAGAGTTACTTTATACTTGATTTTACATATAAAAATATGATATGATGTGAATGTGAAAATTAATAGGAGTACACAAAGTAGTTCAGATCATTTCCACCCCAACAAACATTAAAATGCTGCATATTAATGCATCTGTTATCATAATTCAATAATATTATAATACATAATAACACAACAGTCTAAAATGGGTTATTATCCATGATGAGTAATTGGTAAGTGTACAATAAATATATAACTCTGATGAAGTATCAATGTATGTATTTGGCTGATGATATAAAATACGATGGTTGTGATCGTTTTCTGCATAGACATGATCTATATTTGATTTAAGTGTTATGCTAAAGTACCAAATTTATTTCAGACTCTTGATCTTGATATAAACTGTTTTATATGAAAGCCTTAATGATTTTGGTCTTGTGTGTTTCAAATATGTGTTTTCTAAGCAATGTTCAATGGTGGCAATATAGTTTTACAGTTTTTGTAGTTATAGTTATAGTTGTTTTAGGATTGTTTCTGAGAGTAATTTTCCTATTAGTTTATAAGCGTTACATCATCTTATGTTAATACTCATTTGGCCAGAAATACACAAATGTATGCTTTTAGCTGCACTGCGCAAGACTTGGCAATGTAATTAATATGTTACTAACACTCAATGCTGTGACGCCATGCCTGTAAGATCGCAACCTATTTGTATTTTAGGCATTGAGCCATTATTTGATGTACAAGGTCATTTTGTTGGGATCTACTGTGAAAAATTTTGCAAACGTTGAATATTTTAAAACCGTTAGGGGCTCAGTGCTTTTGTTGGATGACCTGATTTGGCCCACTAGCCACTATTTGGCTACCACTGCTGTATATTTTACAACTTTGCGGACTGCTGATGTTAGGATCCTTCAGTTTTTGTTTACAACCCCGCCCACACTACTTCCCATCTGCTTTTTGCCAGGCTACATAAGTAAATTTCACCTGCCAGAATTTGGTCTGCCCACACCTTTAGAGTGAAGTGACAGATGGAAATGAACCTGCGTTGGTTCATTTCCATCTGTCGTCAGACCTTAAAATCACACAGTGCTCTGCTGTGCAGCCTCATTAAAGTCTAGCTCCTGGTGCCTGCACCACATACAGTATTCATGTCAGTGTTTGACTGAGAAAATAGATAAAACTGAAGTGTGTGTGTGTGTGTGTGTGTTTGGTAAGGAGACTCTCTGGTCCTGTTAAATTGTGAGTGTTAGATCCATCCCTGCCAGGATCGCGCATGACGCAGAAGGCATCATTACACTGTCTGTGTGCTATTGATTTCTCAAACATCAGTCTCCTGTGTGCTTAGATATGGTGAGCTGGACCTGATGAGACTGATCCCTCATTGTGCAGTGGAAATATAAAGCCTGTAACCACATCAAGCCTCACTAATGTCTTGCTTTTTCACTCTGTGGTGCCCTGCCATTTTTACGCATCGATATCTCCATGGCTGAATGTGAGCTGTATTTACAGCTGCAGGAGGTGATGAGCAGTGCATTAGCTGTTTACTTTCTAAAGTGGAAACTGTACACTTGACAATTGGGAGAACTTACAGCCAAATACTTTATGGCCCAATTTTCCTCGCCAAGGCCTCCCTCGACAGATTAAACGCTCCCTCACACACAATTAAAGACACTGAAAATGTGTCAGCCCCATCAGGCTCTTTTGTATCTTACTGCTGACTGATTCTTTGTGGTTTTTTCTACAGTAATTACCATGTTTATATTAGAAGGCATTCCTAAAAATCAAGAAAAGGGTGAAGGGACAGAAACACAAGGAATGTTTTACAGACATTTTTCAAATTCACTTGGCTTTTATTCACATTTCGTATCTGTTGACATCTGAACTGGACCGTCTGCCCATACATTCGACTACTTTTCTGAATGCTCCTTTTCTCCCCATCCTAACTGATGAAAACAAGAGTTAGAACACCACCATCACAAATAATAATAATAATAATAATAATAATAATAATAATAATAATAATAAAAGCAGCATTGAAAAAAACAACTTTTGATTTCTCTCTCCCTTCATCGCCAGCATCTTTGTATTAATTTACCTGAATGTAACCATCGATGATCAGTTTAAAAAACAAACAAACACTAGCTTGTGATAAATAATCATCATCTTCATCATCATCACCATTATCATCATTGCCCTACCATTGCCAGAATCAGACTCCACACTCACAATAATAATAATATTAATAATAATAATAATAATAATAATAATAATGATAATAATAATGTAGGATACAAACTCAGAAGTAAAAAAAAAAGTGACTCAAGCTTTTTTTAGGAAAGAAAACATGATTGGTCTACAGTGTGCGTGTGTGCGTGTGTGTGCGTGTGTGTGCGTGTGTGTGTGCGTGTGTGCATTGGTCATCTGCATCCTATTCTGAACCAGAAACACATCTGCCCTGCTGCTACAGTAGCAGTTCCTCCATCCCGCTCCAGCCTTTATAGATCCAGTGAGACGAGATCTGGTCCTGTTTGTTTGTTTGTTTGCTTGTTTGTGGTCATTAAGACAGTTGTGCGGAGAGCAGACAGATACTGTCTGGTACCAGTGAGCTACAGCAGGGTGCTACAACAGCAGGTGAGGCTCTTCTTACTGTCAACAGCATATTAGCACTAGTTACACTGCGACGGGCCGCGACCTACAGCTCCTGCAGACACACACTCCATGGCTTTGTATGAAATACTTTGGTCGTGATTGACATCATAATACATGATTTAGTGTCCTGTGAGGAATGACTCTCAGTGCAACTTAACACTTCTTTAAATAGTGAGCAGTTTCTTTAATAAAGCCCCTTTCAGACATGCAGCTCGTTACGTTAAAGTCTTGACGGCAATCTAAATAAGTCGGACCTTATAACATTTCCATAACACTTCCAACACAGCACAGTTTTAATTTAATATCATCGCATTAACATTAAGGCGGCAGCAGCACAAAGTGTGCACATTAAAGGATTAAATGCAAACACTGCAAATGTGTCAATTTGAAGTTGTTGATGAGACTGTTTTCATGTCAGATCAGACTACAAAAAAAGACATTAACAATAATCATGAGACCGTTAATGATAAAATTGATAACTGGTGGACCTGGTGGTGAGCTCCTCTCAAGCTGACAGTGGTCATTAATTAAGACTTGAACTAAAAACATTTTAAAATCCGTCCATCCTGATCTACTTTTCTTCTTTAATATCATTCATTTTCAGCTCCACCGCTCCTTCTCATGCACCAGCTGCTAAATACTGTACAAGCATTGTGAACCTAGCCATAACAAACTTTTACGTAACCAACTCCGAATGAGCCATCACTCTGATGACTGGTTGACATTACTTATTTCACGTCTGCAAAGGGCTCAACTCTCATCTGAATCAGGGGATACGTTTGCCATGCTTTATTTCCTTTACTGAACTTTGCATACTCTTTTCAGCCATGTTTTGATCTGCTCTGTATGCAATTTGAGCTTTTGGTCGGGCCCCGAGTCGGTCAGATAAAAACAACATTAGTGCTAAAATCCTATTGGACATCTGGGCTCTGCAGCCTGCCACCTGCGCTAGTGGAGACCATGAATACACACTGTGGTGTCCAACAGCAATATGGTCACTGTGTGTCAGAAAGGCCTCCAGGGATAGGATTAGTGTGCTTTCTCAGGCGCAGCTCCTTATTCTCATCACTAGGTGGCAGTGGTTGTCTTAACACTGTCACCTCTTAACCACGCCATCAGAGGATGGGTTTTCTTTCTGGATAAGAGAGACACTGATGGGATACCATCATTAATAATTTATTTCAAGTCAAAAAAACGAATGAAAAAGCAGCTGGAAATCCAAAAGAAGCTGGTGGTGTCCCGTTCTTTGTTTAAAAGTTAGTTCATCCACCATCTTTCTCTCCATCCTTTTAGAAATCCATCTTTAGTGGAGCTATGGCGCTCTCAGTGTGGAGACATTCTTCCATTCCATCTTTGCATTCTTCAATTAAATTATTTAATCCATCTTTTGGACTCTCTGGTGGTCTGGTTTGTGTCCTTGTACTCCCAGTTGGCTCTGCTGGTTTCAGTCACTGGTATTGGAGGTAACTTTTCAGGGACTGGGGCAGAGGGAGGCTATCAATCTCCTGAAGACGCTCCCGGCCCAACGCCAGGCGGGCCGCACGGCGACACAGATCCATCAGAGGAAGAGGTTCAGCTGAAAGAGAGGGAAAGAGAGACAGTAAGACAAAGTTAACGTAACGCACAAAAAAAATGACTTGCAATGCTTAAAAGTGTGATTCAAGAATCGGATTATGTTTTACACCTCGGCCTTTAATACATTCATAATACATCTAAATATTTGTTATGCATGAATGAATGAGAAACAGAAGAAGAGGGGTAGAGAGAGTGATGATGCACACCTTTTAAATATTTAAACCTCCTCCTCACACAAACACACACACACACACATCAGCAATGACACCTGTTTGTATTTTCACATTACTTTTAGATCATTTTAGCACAAACACCATCTGTCATGCTGACTTTGTGTCTACGCTCTAAAGAATATTTGGGGTCTGGAAAACTAGTATGAACATGTATATTTGCGTGACATGTTCATGATGCCCTATATACTGTGAATTCCTGGTCAGCCTTTTCTTTGACCTTCATCTTCACATCGGGGTTAAGGAGGAAACAGATACAAGAGGCTGCGGTCTGAGCTGCAGGACACACAGACTGCAGCAGAGAGGAGGTGGAAAGATGGCACTTAGGAGAAACCTGTCTGAATTGTTGTCTAATCGTCCATCCAATTGTTCATGTGACGTTATTCCGCTAATTATTCAGCTAATTTTAGATTTTAGATCCAGATATATTCCTGGTTCCATTTTGAATCTGGTTCCAGGTTGACAATCTATCCAGACTCGCTTAGCTCTTTAACATTAAAACATTTAGGTAGCTTCTTCTTATTTGTTGCTTTTGCCAGTAAAATTAATGTAATTGACGTTCATTCAAACTAAACTTTTGATTTCCATCAAACTCAATAGGCCAGTGTTTAAACTTATATTAGGGATGTATGTGAGGGAAAAGAAACCACCCTGTAACACCACCATATGTCTGTAGTTTGTAGCTCAAGAAAGACCAACAGGGTGGTGAGTCTTCCTAAGAGAAATGATCCTCTTGATTATTTCACGTCAATCTCAGTAAAATCTTTTATGATATCTGTGTTTTAAATTCATCAGCGTTACACTTCTGCACCAAGGCCTCCATCACTGGGAGCCAAAGGGAAATTTAAAGTGTCAAAGTTGCAAAAAGTGTGTACGCTACAGCTGTTATTTCAGTGTGTCATATTTAATTAACTTTTCATATCTTCTGCTGCTCATCTCATTTTCAGGTGAGATGAGTTGTGAACAGTAATTATGCTGCCACTCAAAGTTGTAGTTTCAGCCTTCTAAGACAACAGAAAGTGATTACTGATCAGTTACAAACATTGACAGCTAAGCCATTTCATACTGTAGTTTATCCGCCAGAGAACACTGACATGTTCATTTTTACACTCTAAAATGTCTCTGTACATCTTTTATGAGAGCAAGAAGTGATTGTGAAATGATGACGCTGACTATCACTGATTTCTTGGCTTGGTCTTTGTGAACATCTCCTCAGATTATTCCTGCTATCATTAATGTGTCATCTGGCAACAAAGTTAAGATATTAAGCTTTGCTTGCGGAGAAGTCGAGAAGATAGGAGGAGGATATGGCTGGAATCTGGTGGGAAAATGCCCTGAGGATTAGATAATTAAATTTTGGTGATGCTCTAGATAGATTGTGTGTATCTGGTGTGATTTGTTCATGCGTGTGCTGGAGGAAACAAACTGCAAACATAAACTTTGTCATTTAATGCCAATTATCTACTCTTTGTCCTTCTCCCTTCATTGAGTGCTAACAAATTGGCCTCACTTCCTCCACATGGGTTTTATGGTATCATCAGTTTCAATTAATAGTAATGACCATGTCTGATTGACCTAATTATGCAGCGCAGCAGTGTGGGAGAGAGGAGAGAGACATGTTACCAAAATGAACTCTGTGATCCAAAAACCCGCCCACCTGCCCTCCTCAAACTGTTCCACCTGAGGAAACAGCCACACGGTCAGGCACAAACTGCACAATATGCACACATGGCTTACTGCAATGTATATGGAAAAGCCTCAGAGTTGAGTGACCCACGCCAACACAATGGCACCCAATCATCAGTACACCAACTGAGAGGAAATGCAGGGAAATAGGGCAGAACAGCAACGAAGGTAGTCATTCAGATGGAAAAAGAGGGGAGAGAAAAAAAGTAAAAGGTAAAGAGGAAGAGATGGAAAAAACAAGGTCAAACTGGAGCAGAGATTTAGGTTACAATGGGGAAAATCTCCAGTCACTAGATGCGCAAATGTGTGAAGTTGCGGGAGATCGGCTCCTGTAAGTGGAGCTACCCTTCAAGGTAATGTCTTTATCTTGTAACAGGCTTTAATTAGTGGCACGGATCTTATTTTGGAGGTGTGAAGTGCTTTGCGAGGATTCTGAATGACATTAGAGCACAGCTAGTCTATCAGCCCGTCTCTCCCTGCTGTTCTTGTTTAGGAAAAACTACACATTGCCATCACCCGTTGTAATTCTGGACGTCCTCTACCACCTGCTTCTGTAGCTGCACTGCTGTGTGTCTGTGTGTTCAAGGTTAAACCACCGGGATAAAAGACAACCCAGCCTCTACACGTGCACACACAACCCCATACATCTACTTCAGCTCTACATGTGTGTGTCCTTGCTGTCCCATCACTCATCCACTCTCACAGAAACCAGTTCTTCACTTGTGCGCACTCATGATGATGCATCGGCAGCTTTGATTTTTAGTTTGACCTCTGTTTGACTCTCAATTACACTGTCATTAGGAGAGCTGCTCTCATCACATTAATATACAGTAGAGATACAGATACAGTGAGCTGCAGACAAGTGATTTAAACAAGCGCTCAAAAGATCATGCAACTAATGAATGTTTTTATAATAAATACATCTGTTGGAGATCTTTTGATAACTTCATTACTCGTTTAGTCTATTCGATTTCAGAAAACAGTGAAAATGTCAATTATAATTTCTCAGAGTGCGAGGTCGTGTTTTCAAATTGCCTGTTTTGTCAAAACAAAAGCAAAGATATTCAATTTACAATGACACGAAATTCTCAGAAACATCTGAGAAGCTGGAACTAGTGGCAAAGTCTAAATGAGAATTATACAGGCACAATACAGTTCAGGACCTCCCTGAATGGTTGGTTTACTCCATCAATTTTACTCAGTAGACGAGTTAAGACTGGTTGCATGGTATCATAAAATAAAACAAAGTGGCAGTAAAACCTTGGAAAAACATTGCATATTTTTCTTGACCACTGCACTATACATCCATCCATCCCAGCCAAGGTTTGAAACAGCATCCTTTTCTTTAATCCACATTTTTGATTCATGACTTCCACGATTAATCAGTTGTCAGAACTGCTGTTGTTCATTTTCCAGAGACTGGCTGATCAATTAATTTTGTTTATTGTTTCAGCTCTGATGTACATCATCATATACAAAATGTCTCATAAAGAGCAGCTCACAACAGTTTAGATTATTATTGGACTTAAATGCAGTTACAGTGTGAAACAACAGAGCAGCCACTTGTTCACAGCTCTAAATATAACACACCAATGCTAAGCTAGCTTTACTGCAACCCTGGCTGATGACCAGAGATACAGAAATTGTTTACTGACACCTGCTTTTGATTGGCCGAAGTCTTCTTTATGTTACGAGAATAGAATATTAACCAAAATCTGCTCTGGCCGAAAGTATTTGTTTATTTTGAATCAGTTGTACGCAGAATCAAAACTAACGTTGCACAGAGGTCATGAAAAAGTCATGACGTGATATATAACCGTTACACATGATTATCTACCCTGTGTGACAATACACAAACACATGATGTTTACACAGGCACACAAACCTAATAAGCCTCACTTTCCTACACACACACACACACACACACACACACACAGACACACAGACACACACACACGGATTTGGCTCATTAGCTACTCTGCAGAAAAATGCTCATTTGTTCTGCCAACTTCCAGAGAAAAGCAGCTATTTGAGTGGAAGGATCAGCTGAACCCACAGCAGACTGCATCTGGACATGTCAATTTGAGATTATTGTGGTTAAAAATGTTTTTTGAATCTCACCGAGTTTGCTCATTGTGTGTGTGTGTGGTTCTGTGTGCATGTACATATCAAGCAGGGCAATGTTACACCATATCAAATGAATCTGAGCACACTCAGAGGCTCTTTAGTGCTCAGTTATGTCCAGTTCTTTCTTTCTTTCTTTCTTTCTTAGAGAACTTAAAATAATAAAAGGAGAAAAGTAGACTGAAAAGTAACAATTCTGAAAAGTAATGCCAGGTCTTCAGCCAAAATAGAGACTTAATTAGCCTCCATGAGTTTAATAATAGAAAGAAATCAAAATACACTCCAGGAGAAGTCCTTTCTATCCAACACAAAGCTTTGTTTGCCAGATAATATCAGGAATACCTTCTATGGAGCCCATGTCTATAATGCATTATTAATACCTTCATGATGAACTACCTAATGCATTAGAAGATTCTTCTACAGGCTTTTATCATAATGTACAGCAGCTACAACAGCTACCAGCATGATGTTTAGAAGATTTTTGAAAGCTGCGTCAACTGATTTTTTGGGCAGCAGAAATGATTTGCATACAATGATATATAAAATTTTACATAGCTAATTAGTTAGCAAAGTGTTTCTGGCCACGTGATGAATGTGAATCCAATATTCTCGTTTTAACCTTTTCAGTTTTGGATTCAACCAGCACTTGAGGGAAATATCTGTCTCTTTTAGCTGCTGAATGATCCACTTTGTTCACCAGCTAGTCGCTAACTGTGCCTATCTGCCGGGCAGGGAGTGTTCAATGGGTTTTTCAAGCTTTTTTCGCCCAAAACAGCTGCCTGTGCTTTGACTTGATGCTGGAAATGATGCTAACAGGAATAATAAGACTCCTCCGTAAAATCAAAAACAATGAGCTGAAAGATGCTGAAATAGGAGAGCTGAGAGGAACAGCCGAGTCAAGTGAAAACATCTTGCGGGTTTGTCATAGAGAGACTCCTTTCACATACAACTAGTAATTTGATCCACAGTTTGATCCAGTGGATGCGAAACTACTGATCTTAATGTTTTAAAGCTTAAATTTCTAAAAATGGACAGATGGATTATGAACAATTTGAACTAAAATACTGTATTCATACTTTTAATACCTTTTTAAGTTTGTTTATATATATTATAACTTATACCATCTTTAATATGTATCAAACACGTTACAGTGTGTTATTATACTTCAGGTTACCTCAAGCTGGAATCATCTACCACATGTATCACGTGCTGCCCTCCAGATGTGTATAATGGCCTTGTATTGCATTATACAAGCAATTAGCTGGGCTTAATAACTTCTATTGCAATACACAGAGCATTAGTGATGAGATGTATTCTAAACGACACATTTTCTATCATGTTTAATCCTATCAGCATCTCCTCAAGTGGTGAGGCAGGCTAATGAGGAGAGAAACTGAGGGTGAACTGATCAGGTCATTTGCCCCTGCATCATTACACATTCAGTGCATTAAGAAGAATCACGCTTCAAAATGCTGCAAGACTGAATGTCATCACTGTGGATAAATCTCCTGACCTGTAGTTCACCACTGAGACGCAGAGGAACAGACTGAAGCTGTGATTATTTTGTTATTTCCATTAAAGCACCAGTCTTCTTAGGTCAGATAATATCTGTTTATAGAGCGCTGCCCTTTGGTGATCTCTGCTGAGCTGAATTAAAATTGTTTGCTAAAAAGCAAAATGAATCCTGAACGAGCTCTGCGGGGAATCTGGCCCATTAGTGCAAATCATGGTAAGTGCTTTCTTTCCTCTTTGCTTTGGAGCCCTTGTTGGCTGCACTGGGAATCAAACCAGCAACTAGCTGCTGTGTCAACAAACTGCTGCAGGTGATTTATTTATATAAAGGTGGCAGACCTCTATGAATTTTCTGAGGAGATTTTACTGATGAGGACTACTGGACAATATCAGATTGATACCACGTGTGATGTGATTCCAGCTAGTGGCGAACGTCTTACTTGATGAGACGTTTTATATGGATATGAATTGTGACCCCGGGTCTGCTGCGACAGGAACAAGAAGTAATAGGGGCACACAATGTGACATGGCGGCTGTAATGAGATGCAGTGCATGCCAGGGGAGAGTAGGATTTATTGTCTGTGGACAATGATAATGGAGGAGAGGGTGAAAATGGCAACGGCAGCATCACTTTTATGATAGATGTAAAAATTGACCTGAGAGGAGGTCCTGGAGCTAAAAAAAAAAAAAAAAAGAAGAAAGTCTGACGGATGATGAGTGAGTTTAAAAGAAATACTAGAGAAAAAGTCAGTGGATGAGAGAAAATGCTTAAAGTCAAACTGAAAACTGTAAGGAAATGACAGCAGCTCGTGTCCATTTTTCAAAATTTTTAGACATATTTGTGGAAACGGCGACTAAACTTTGGCTGACTGACATTCAAAAGCAAATACACCATCAACATCCATGGTGCGCTGCAGACTGAAGCACATCACAGCACGAACACTGACACATTGAGAACTTTTTCGCCCTTTTTCAATAAGCCCACTGTTAATGATTTTAAGACATCTGTTCAACATTTGGGAGGACCTGCCACACTGCTATGGCTTTAGTCTAGCTGCTAGCATCAACCGTTTGTATTCATGGTCCAGTTGCGGTGACGGAAAATGCAATCAGATAATCAAAACCAGACTGTAACAGCACTCTGTACGTTACTCTGTGTGACTGAGAATTCTGACCTGGAGTAACTAAATATACAGAGCACGGAAAAACATGGTGCGGAGGTCACAGGTGGGGGCTAAGCCACAGATAACAGTCGGCACCTCAGTTACCTCTCACCGGCTGGTGGGATATAACAAACTATTGTTAGCACTCGTCCACACAGATATTACAGTCCTAACTGTCATGGGGGCCGCTGTCACTGCAGAAAAATAAGTAAAACTTACAGTTCTTTGTTTAATTATCACATTGATCAAATGAGAAAGAGAGTTGTGAGTGCATTATCCAAAGAAGATAAACAAACAGGTTACATAGAGGAGATAGCTCAGGAAAACATGATCCTCTCATCTTTCTCTCTATCAAGTCTTCCTCCCTCCTTTGGCCACAGCTCCATCTCATCTGTAACAATACACCTCTCTCCTCTTTCCTCCTGCAACACCACTTCACCAACAAAGAAAAAAAACTCTCTCTGCCTACTTTCTTCTATACTCTCCATCACTTTTCTTCCCTGCCCTTCTTTCACACTCTTTTATTTCTTTTTTTTTTTTTTTTATCTTTTCCCCTCTTTATGCTCTCCAAGGTCAGAGTGTTTCATCTTGTCTGGGACAGCAGAAATGATTGCTGTTGGGGTGAAAGCTGTATTATCTTCGAAATGTCAACACGAGACAGAAAACAGGTGTGTGTTTAGCTTGATGACACAACAGTTTCTGTCATTATCCGTTTGGTTTTGGATGTGCTTCTATGCCCAAGAGGTTGAAGAATTTAGAGGAGCATGTAATCCTTTAATCCTTTAATTAAAGTCAATAAATATGAAAATGAACAAAACTATAATTACAAGGCTTTCACCCAACAACAGTGGTAAAATCTGGACTAATGTACAACCCCAGTGCACACATACACAGAGTAATCACTTAAAATTACCAACAGCTCAATAATGTGACCTCTGGCATGTTTCACAGCTAATGCTGAGCCTTTTCTCTTCAAGTTTTATGCCGTGCTATCGACCCACTGCAGTGTGTTTTCCTGTTAACATGAGGCTAACAAAAGAACAAACATTTACACAAAGGAAATCCACAAACCTGCCTCACAAACATGTTGACAGGTAAAAAAAAAAAACAACCAAAAAAAAAACACCAGAGGAAAAGAGCATGCACATGCAAGGTCACGAATACAGGAAATCAAACTGACAGACACACGCGTCTCTAAATCAAGAAAGATCAGAAAAAAAGCTCAAACAGTGTGAAGTAAACAACATACAGAGAGGCTTTGAGCTCAGTCAAGGACAAATAAGCCCAGTGGAATCACATGTAGGGCTGAGTATTGAACGTCACTGCTGACAGAAAGGTTGTTCTTTGTACTTAGACAACATTTAACAACTGGAGGAGTTCAAATTCCTTTGCTAGAAAAAAAAAACATGCTTACAATCTTCAAAGCACTGAAATTAAAAAAGTATCTAAAAATGTAAACTGATATTCAGCTGTAGTCACATGGATTTGGTATGATCAGTGTTTCTTACAGCAAACATTTGTTCCTACAGCTCACATCATGGCAGTCTCATGAAAACTAATGTTCACAGCTGTGTGGCAGATGTTGAAATAAGAGATTTAGAGGAGAGTCTCAGGATCTCCATGTTTTGCCTGAGTGTCACCATCAAAACAGCTCTGAGCTGTACACAGGCTACCAGTATTTTAGCTACTGTAGCATGCGAGAGTAAAGAAACAAGAGTTCATTGTAATTCAACAGTGTATTCTATAATTTCCACATTAGACAACAGATGTTTTATGGCTCTCTAATGGTGAGCCAAGTGTTTTTTTTTTTCTTCGTTAAGGCAACAGATGAAGTGAAGTAGACATTTAAACATCTTGTCCTTGGTTCTAGTTCTTGGTGGCCTGGGCTTGACATACAGTAAATAAAAAACCTTTCACGAGAAAGACAGATAAGTTGGCTAATTAGGCAGCAACGCTGCTTCAATTGTCATATCGACTTCAGAATTGGGCCTTTTAGCTTCCGCAGAGGCTGCTTGCTCACTTATGGCACGAAGTGGAAATGTGAGGAGCACAGAGGAGTGAATCTCCAAAGGCCTTTTTGTGCGGAGTAACACAAGGACAAAGAATGAGTTTGTGAAGCCTCAAATCTTTATTCCTATTAGAACGAAGGAGCTGGCAGATCAGAAACACATTTGTGCTAGTTAAACCTTATTTATTTTACACTACTTTAAGAGCTCTACTGCACTGCATGCTGACCAATGACTAATCTCAACTTCAGTTAACGGCTCTTACTGCAGCTCATCCTGTGTGACTCTAACATTGTATGTGGAACAACACAATGCAGTGTAATAAACATGAGAGGACAGCAGTGCAGCAGCTTCATATCTTTTCTAATGACAATAAAGTAAATTCTGAACATAAACAGATGTATTGAGAAAGTGATTCTTCATCAAGAGAGGAATTCAACAAAACAGCCGCATTTAAAGCTCGCTTAATGACAAAAACTGCACAACAAAAGGAAAAGATTAGCAGGAGGTGTAGCTTTACTCTTGCACACGGTGTCCTCCTTTTCAAACACACGAGACGCTGAACTCTGCCAAACACCAACGTCCTTCAAAGCCACCGAAGGAAGTTGGCGTTATCCATAACTAATGTACCTCCGGTGGTGTCCTGTATCCTCTTCCCCAGCACATTGTGTAACAACACCACTTTTTTAGCACAATCACACTTGAAGACATGTTGAAGCAGCATGTTGCGCAGAACTAATGCAGTAATGTTGCTGCAATCCACGGAGGATTTGTCAGAAAAACCCTTTTTGTACAGAAAAAGGATGCAGCCACAGGGTGGGAGGACTAATGGCTACAAACATAGTTGTACTAAGTCAGTCCCACACAGATTTAGGAGAGGAGGGTGTGAAAATCCTATTTTATGAAGTCCACCCCGAGCAAACTCTTGAGTCTTGAGATATTTGGCGAGAGCTAACTTCAGTGATTTGATTGTTTGTGCAGATCCTGTGGTATGAGTCATATCTTACCGGCCACATTAGTGTCATGCAGAAAGATGGGCACTGTGGGAAGAACTGGCTACTAGAGAGGAGTTGGTGGTAATACAAGCCATGCCGGTGTTTCTTTTTAAAGCCCTGTTCTCTCTTTACCATCCTGCATTACTGTAAATCCACTGTTCACTGTCTCCTCTGGGATGAGAGGCAAAGTGATAAGAGAAACAGGAGGAGGAAAGATGTGAAGGAGAGGTATGAAAATAAAGGGAGCGGCAGAGGAGGAGGAGGAGGACTGAGGAGAGGAAGAGGAGAAAAGAGCAAAGCAGATGAAGCAGAGTACGGTGGAAAGAGGTCATGAGATGAGAGAGGAGGATGAACCCAAAGAGAAGAGAGAATGATAAATAGAAAAAGGAGAGAGCACAGTCAGCCTGTCTGACCCTCAGTTATCCTTGACAGCGTCAAACTGCAGGGAGGAGGACCTTATTCATAAAAATGTCAATATTAGAGGAAATCTGTTGCTATAATTTACTAAGCACTCCTTCAATTAATATTCCTGCTGACGTGCGTTTTTTTCAACCATCCTTCACCCCTGTGTAATCTGCAGAGAAACTGCTGATGTTGATCCACTGTGGCATTTTGTTAGCGTGCATTTTCTTATAGAAACACCAACATGAGTAAACTTGTTTACAGTCTCACTACGTAAGCAGTCAACTGGCACATGATAAGGTGAGAAACACAAGCAAATGTAATTGCTTACAGCTGCGCTGATCAATATTTTTACACAAGCAACAGAGAAGATGACGATGTGAAATATCAAATGTGCTACTTGTATTGACAAACCCACAGAGAACTGTCACCGAGCGCTACAGTTCCCCTCAGCTCTATGTACCGTTTTAGCATCTTTCAGCTCAATGTTTTGGTTTTTACAGCTTTACTATTCTGGTTCACTCAACTCAGCTCAGCACTCACATACTTTATTTAACATTTAAAGGATAATGTACAGAAACTAATAATAAAAATGTAATTAGGGTAAGAAAACAGTGAATAATCTGTAAGAATTACTGGAGATGTGTATACTGTACGTGTAAAAATTCTCTTTTTATATTAAACATTATTTACCTCCTTTGTCCTTGTGTGTGTAGACAATACATACATTCTGTACATTAGACCAACATGTCGAGATGTGATGGGCAGCCTCATTAGACGAGGTCACTTCATTATATGGACAATTAGGAAAGCTTACAGTATATTTACGTGTGTGTCAGATAAGCCAGGATGTCAGAAATAAGATGGAGGTAAAGACAAAGCAGGTGTAGTTGTGACAGAGACAAGGTGGAAGAGATCAAATGAAAAATACGCAAAGGGAGGAAAGACAAGTTAAAGGTGAAAAAGAGGAGAAACCCAGGGGAAACTTTGCTGCTGCTGCTGTAGCTGCAGTTAGTTATGTGTAAATGAAAGTGAGAAAATCTCACACACACACACACACACACACACACACACACACACACACACACACACACACACACACACACACACACACACACACACACACACACACAAGCTCTCACGTGTGTGCACACGCACTCTCACACGTGCGCACACGGGATCTTCTCATCGCCAACCTGACTGAGGCCGACTGAGATTAAAAAAAACCTGGCTGATCTTTCGCCCGGCTTTACCTCTCAGGTCAGAGTGTGTGTTGATCTGAGTGCATGTTTGAGATCAGAGGAAAAAAAGACGTGAGAGAGGCAGGAGGGAGACGGAAAGGTGTAATACTTCACCTTCCAAAGTTTTAAATTAGAAATCAGCTGATTTACAGGAAGAGGAAGACCTTCATTTTAGAGTGGAATACAACTGTATATTATGTGTCATTATCACTAACACGCACCTCCACTTCCACCTGAACTACAACTTGAAGCTGAATGCAAGTTTATACCTGTTGTCCAGACGTTTCCCAAAGTCACTCTGAGTAATCACTAACTGAAGTAAGTTGATGAGGCAGGTGGATACAAAGAGGTAAATTACAGCATTTCATCACAAATTAATGTACTTTACTCTTAAATATGACTTTTCTTAAAGAGGTATTGCTGCAATTAAGACCACTCTTCCATGAAGTTACACTTGAAGACTGCCAAAAAAAAAAAAAGGTGACACATAGCACACGCACAAACACACACGTTCAGAGTAAGAGTAAACTATAATCTGTGAGGCACACAAGCTCAGGCGGACTAAACATGAGCACTGATAGTGAGAGAGAGAGAGAGAGAGAGAGAGAGAGAGAGAGAGAGAGAGAGAGAGAGAGACACCAGCAAATTCACACAAACAGATCATGTGGACGAGTCTTGAGACGTGTAAAATGTGAGAGGCCTACTGCCCAGAAGCTATGCTGTCGTGACAGTCATAAAAAAATGATGGTGGAAGTAATTAAGTAGCATGAGGCCACTGTGGACAACCAGGAATTCGACACGTAGACAAATTCGAGGAGAGAGATGATGAGTGTCTTTATATAGATCTCATAATTTGTGAATATTTTTTACAGAACTTGGATGACTTTGTTAAAATTCAGGTCAAACATTTCAGCCTTCCTGAAAGAGGGAGTTTAATGGTTTTATAGGAATCATAAAAGTGAAGCAATAAAAACTGGGAGGCGCCTCAGTCCATGTGTTTATAAGACGATGGTGCATCTCAAAGGTGACAGCCATCAAACGTTAAAGTAGGTGACAAAGGCAGTGCAGCTTGAGAGAAAATACTGCGTTAAAAAACGCTTTGTGTTTTGGGTTGTTGATCCTGCAGGCCTGGTATCCCTGATGTGGTGCCACCATTAATGTGGAGGGATATTACACCTACAACCTCGAGGACTCATCCACATCCCATGTCACAATGGGAAGCTGCAAACCACCAGGAAATGTCGGTATGTTCATTTTTAAACCAGAGATTCAAATATGTTGAAAGTTTTCTCAAATGTTGGATCCATGTAGGAGCAGGATTACTTTTTTGCCAAGCATATCTTGCTCCAGATTCATACTATGCATTTTGATCCATGCTGACGATCAGGAGCAGTAATGGATGTTTAGTGTCGGCTCCAGATCAACGACTCGTTCTGCAGTCTAATACAGCAGCAGAAATATGTTCAAATTCTCATTAAAGTATCTCTGCAAGATAATTGGATGGAAAGATGCAAAAATCTATAATGGACATACTAGACAACATTAAAAGCTGTCAGCTGCAGATTAAACGCGTCTTCTCTCTTGTCCTTCTCTTTCCAGCCTCACAAGAACTTAATATTTTGCTTGTTGGTCCCAGACGGACAGGCAAAAGCTCAACTGGTAACACCCTGCTTGGCCGAGGTCAGGTTTTTGCAACCAAAGGAGGCGGGGCCAGCACAGCTGCCAGCGCCATCACTGCAGGATGTCATGTGAGCGTGGTGGACGCACAGGGTTGGGGTTTATCTGAGGAGTTTGTCCCCCCGAAGGAGAAAATTGAACTGTTGAGAGCACTGTCTCTCTGTGGACCCGGAGGACCTCATGTTGTTCTGTTAGTGATCCCTCTGCTGGACTTCACAGAGCCTGAGGGGAGAGCGGTGGAGAGGAGGATGGAGGTCCTGACCTCTACAGTCTGGAGGCACACAATGGTGTTGTTCACATGTGGAGACCGGCTGAGGGCAAGAGGACGCAGTGTGGAGGAGCACATCCAAACGGGAGGCCACGCCTTGAATCGACTGATGAAGAAGTGTCGCTATCGATACCATGTGTTTGATAACAAGACAGTTGTCATTGGAAAGCGAGAGAGAGGAAAGCAGGAGGTGAAGGGAGGTGGGAAGAAACAGGAGACGACTTGGCACAAGAAAACTGATAAGGGGGTGGGAAGGAAGAGCACAGGAGGTGAGGCAGATGGGAGAAAGGAAGGAGAGCAGAAGCAGGTGACAGAGCTGCTGAGTAAAGTGGAAAACATGTTGCAGGAGAACGGGGGATGGCACTTCTCCCTTCACATGTACCAAAGACTGGAGGAGGAGTGGAGCCGCAGAGAGCAGGAACTGCGAGTGCGACTGGACGCAGAGACAAGTGTGGGAAGTGTGAGGAGAAAACAAAAGACTGCGGAGACGAAGATAAACATGAAGCCGGAGCAAGAGCAGAGGTTTGAAACAGAAGAAGAAGAAGAGCAGGAAGATAGCCTGAGGAAAGAGCTAGAGAACAAGGAGGACTGTGTGGAAAGGAAGATGAACAGAAGAAAAGATCAAGGGAGAGGAGCAAAGATAGAGCTTAAGAATCTGTGCAGTGAGAAGGACGGGTGGGAGACAAGCTCTGACTGTGGAGGAGAGCTGGAGGACAGCACTGGAGTGAACAGTGGAATGATGGCCCCATGTTGCCCTAATGGGGGTCAAAGCATAGCCCTTAGTTCAATCAGAGGGCTTGTCTAAAGTAACCACGCTCACAATGACTGTTTTTAGTCAAGCTGATTGTGCCACAGTGACTCCACCTGTGACATCTACAGTCATAAGTGACACACTTATTCTTTCACGCTGTGACACCGAATCCTTGAAAGCTCTCGTCATCTGATGACCCGCCAGCAATAAACCTAAGAATAACTGCAGATCCTCACACATTTTTTATGTTATGGCTGTTTCCTGCTCCACAGAGACAATTGCACTTTGTCTGAAAATGTGAAATGTTAAAGGAATAGTTTGACTTTGTACTGTAGATATGATTCTACAGCCAGCAGCTGGTTAGCTTAGCTTAGCATAAAGACAGGAGGAAACAGCTAGCCTGGCTCTATGTACTAAATGATAACTGCTATTAAGCACGATCTAATGAAGAAAATGTGCATCTACACTGCAAAATATTGTTAATCACATGTTCAAGACACACACATGTTTGTAATTATAAAACCTTTCATAGCAGAACTTCTTAAATTGTATTAGTTTTGCTTCCAAAATCACCAGGAATGTGAGACATTGTGTGATCCCAGACCTCAGCTCTCTCCTTAATTATGTTGAGCACATTCCCAAACACTGGGAATGCTTATTCTGTTATACTAGAGTAATTAAAATTAAATTTTGTCACTTGCAAAAAGCAGATGTTGAAGAATAAACTGTGATAAAGCAGTAGGGTTGCTGAACATTGAGGCTGTCATTCTTTTATATTTCAATTTGCAGAAATGAGACAATCACTGTCACGGCATGCAGGTTTTTTTCTGGCAGAACGTGTGGTCTACCACCCATTTCATTACATCTGAACAAACTGTCAATTGGCTTCAGGGAATTGCTGTCTCTTCTCGGCTGACGCAGACTGTTAATCCTCCTCTATGGCTCGCAGTCATGATGCCATGCAAGGTCAGCTGTGTTGTAACCAACCAGGTCAGTCCCGGCCCAGGACATCAGGCAGCGACAGAAAAGCCCAAAATGCACAAAATCAGATTAAAAAATACCTTTATCCCTCACACTGAGTTCAGTTTGTTCAAACTGCGAAGCAAATACGAAAAGCGAACAAAACTCCCATAGCTCGTGGGTCGGTAGTTTCTAACTTTTTGAAGCAACAAAAAGATTTTCACCACAGTATTAATTTGTGAGGTATAGTAGAGGATCAGAGTGAACAAAAAAAGTACAGATATATTTTTTTTCTCAGCAGCTTCCTTTAATTAGACATGGAAAGCCGCTGTGACACTAATTTGGTTCTGCTGTGTGTCTCCACGCACGAGCTGCTGAGAGATACAGTATGTTTGCAGGGTTTCATTGCAACCAAACACCACACCAGATGCTTTCAGCAGTCGGTTGGACTGCGTAAGCTATCAGTGAATTTATTTGTGTGTTTGGTTGGGATAAAAGCCTACATGCTCATCTCTGGATGACGCATGTAATTTAAAACAAGTATTTTTGTTGTTATGGAGCTGGACCCTGCTTAGATATTTTATGCTTCAGGCCCTAAAAACTTGTGTTCTCAGTGAACTTCATTATATGAGCAATTGAGCCTACATCACATAATTATCTGCCAAAGTGACGACAGTTTGTTATTTCAAGTGACAGATTTCTCTATCAGTACTCTGTGTGTACATATTTATCACCAATTTTAAGTGATGAAGCAGATTAGCTTTAGTTTTCGAAAATTAAAAAGAAACTCATACTACTACTAGGCTTTTTAATCATAGGATCTTTAATATTTCTGAGATTTATATTAAATATCATTTCTAACTAGACAAACTTAATGAGTTGACCTTGTATCTATAGCTTCGACTCAACAGAGCAACACTTTTTAGCATTTAACTACTGCCTTTAAATATATATTTATACAGCACAACAGAACAGTTCATTTTCTCCCTCAAGGCCTCCGTATTTACACCTCTGACATAACTATGAATCACCTTGATATGATATGATTTTTATTGGGCCAGGTAATACCATGGCTCATCTCATCACCTTTATGTCTACCAGGAAATACCTGTGCAAGCTCATGACACACACTGGGAACAGACGGTTTTATGCATTACACAATATCTGTAGCTGTCATCTAGGCTCATATGTTTATCATAAGTCTGTTATGTAACATCAAAGATCACAGTTGGCCAGGAATCCACTTCTCCCAATATGAGACAGAATCGTAAGGGAGTAACTTAAAATTAAATTATAAACAGGGAATACCCATCTTACACTGTGATGGATTTCCCCTTCAAATAGCGAGCTAATAGTTATAGAGTGCTCTCCAAAAAAATCATGACATGGAGCTAAAAACAACTTTGGCTCTTGGATCCAAGCACCTTTTATCTACCGTGCAATACAACAGCTGTCTGGGGGAAGCACTTGTCATAGTTACTGCTGTTGCTATGAGACAACAGAGCGCCGTTTTAATGTGCAGCAGACTTTAGTCAAAACCTGAAAGACTTTAACTTTCGGCGTCAAGCGTTTACTGAGTCCAAGAGACGTTTTGCTGCTCAGAGCAGCAACAGGAGGCACATCAGCATGTCTTTGCATCTGAAAGCACAAGATGAAGTCTCACGATCCAGTGAGTCCCACTTTAGGTAACCTAGCAACGAACATTCATCCGCAGGTTTCTGCATATCTGTACAATATCAACACTCATCTCAAGGTGAATTTAGACGCTGTGGTACAGCATGTAATGGTTGAAAAAAAAAAAAAAATGTTATTTCGCTGTAAAATCATCCAGTGTGTCAGTTCAAGGCTGGACTCTTGACACACATTACTTTATGATATTGCACAACATCAATACTTGTAGTTGCTGCCATCAGGCCAAAGGTTTGAGGAACCAACTTTTCAAACTGACAACAGACAATAAATCTTTACACATCACATGCACAATAAAAAAACGAAATGGTTTGATTATTGTACACTAATAGAGCACTTATTTGCAATATTACCTGTAACATTAATGTCTTCAAAATATTGTAATCATGTGATTCGTCTTTCTGAAAAGACGATAAAGCAAACTAACCAAACTACACTGAATTCTAATGATCACACAAACACTTTTAAACATGAAACTGCTCAGGTGATGACCCCGTACCATAATCATGTGACACACTCACCACAGTTATTGAGAATCACAGTTTTACATGACTTAGTGACCCAGTAAACCACATCTGTGGCCCAGCAACACAAACCTAACTAGATAAAACGAGATACAAAGATTGAACTCTCTCTGGTCTCTACACAAAACTGTGGCTAAAACAATCATTGATCATCAACAGGAGGCAAGGAAGAAAATTGTTTGTGTTGGACGATGAGATCGATTTCAATTTCTTCAGTGTTTGTGCAGAGCAAAGGTGGCTCCAGGGCATGCTTAGCCTAGCTTAGCACAAAGACTGGCAGCAGGAAAAACTGTGAGGTTAAACAAAATTGAAAAATAGAATCCTAAAAAATGCTCCTTAACATGTCCAAATCTGTCTTAATTAGACTTTATCTTATCTCATTTGTTCAACTGCTTTTTATTGATTCGTCTGAGAGGATGTTTAACATGCAAATTAAGCAATTAAAATGTTTTGGAAACTCGCTTATTATCGATACTAGCATGTAGTAAAAGTACACAGGATGCATATTATATCTGCGTGAATCAAATGTATGTACCAAACTCCTCTTTTTGAAAGAGGAGACGAGCCAATATTAGGATACTACTGCCTAGTGTGTTTTTTGTCAATTCAATTTCATTGCAGTGAAAAATAATTGTTGTTGTTTCTTTATGTGAGGCTAGAAAGACTTGCAACTCATTGGAAAAGAATTGCTGTGACATGCCTCCATATATTCACTCACCACTCTACCTTTAGGCTCATAAACAAGTCGCACACTATTCAACATTAAACCGTTGAGGTGAAACGACCTGCAATGCAGCTACAAACTCTGCCTATAATGAGTCACTGCAAGGTGACTTCCTCTACTCTTTTGAATCGGGCACACTTCACGATGGATGTCCTCACTACATAACCGTCATACATACGCACACATACGCTGCATTGAAGTGATTGATCAGGTTTTGTCACAATCAAGTCTTGAAAAGTGAGTTTTCCTGAAAAGTAAACATAAAGTTCAAGCCTCATCGTATCAATTCACAACCACATAAGGAAGTAGAAAGTACGACCTTCACTTGTAAAAAACCCAGTTACCATGTCTAAACTACACTGTAATAAAGATTAAACCAGGATTACAAATCTCGAACAGTCTAAACATTTCTTTTGCTCGTAGTAACTCCAGCAGTCAGTGTATGGCATGAGAACAGGGCAGCAGTGTGAGGTTGGACTGGATTGCTGCAGTACCGGCCAACAGAGCGAGCTACAGTAGCTGCCCGGGCACAGAGCCCATGATTGGGCTGAGGGGACGAAGGAGAAATCTGAATTAGACAGAGAGGGACTTGGAGATAAAGTGATGGATAACTAGGACCAGAATTAATTTTTTAAAAAGAGGATGTACAGAAGGAGGGAGGGACATAATGTATAGGCTGGGAGAGGGAGTGAAGGGACAAAGTGGAGAGAAAGAAAGATCGACTAATGACTAACTTCAGAGATAAAAAAAAACAGGCAAAGATGGATTCTGTTCTATTCATAAACAATACACTGAGGGAGGTACAAAAGGGACTGGTGCCAGACAGTAAAACAATGTCTTAAAAGAAGTGATTTACCTTCAGCCCTGTTCATTTTACTGTGTGGGGGGTTGAGAATCTCCTGTGTTAAATGTATTTTTATATTTGAGTCGATATAAAGAGTCACAGCTTTGAAATCATGAAAACAAGCAATTATTTCTGGTAGGCTCTAATCTATAAACTTTATTTATTTATCTTCTCCTTTTTCAAAAAGGTGTCCAGCAGCACGGCAATTTTTTGTGTCAACATTACTTTTCTGTCAAAAGATGCTCCACCAATGTGCCTGCTTTGGACCCGTAGGATTCCCACAACATTCCCGGGGAAAATCACACAAAACAGTGCGAGGTTATTACTGCAGATGTGCCAGTCTCATACAGCCACTTAGACACCACTCTCCTGTTTCAGTGGAAAGTCACGTCTAGCAAATAAAAAGTTGATCTTTGAGATGCTTCCAGATGTAGAGCACACACACATCTACTGTGTGATCAGTTGCAGGGCAGACAGGACTAACAGACTGAAATTATAATTATTTCTATTTCTAATCTGTGTGATCAGAATTAACAACATGCAGATTATACCACTATGATATCTGTAAAGTAAACTGTGGTTTAAACAGTCAGTCGACTTCAAAATGAGTTTTAAAATCCATCATTTGGTCAGCCACGGTACAAATTTTACAAATGTCATGTCACAAAGGAGCAGACGCCACATAAAGTGTCCAGCATAAAAGACTTGCAAGACGCCAGAAAGTACTAACTTAGATAGTTGAAGCCAGTTGTGCAGGTGTCAGTCAAGGAGAAAAAATATGCCCTCTGCTGTTCAATACTCACTTTAAGATCCTCAGAAAGTACAGATTTAATTTACAAAGTAATTAATTTAAATGTAATTTAAAAAGTAAGTAGGGATCACTTTAAATACTTCTTGTATGAATTTTAAATCCTCTTAAATGAGAAAAAGCAGTTTAGTTCAAGTCTGTGACCTTGGATATGTCCTTTACTTCTTGCTGAAGTAAATGAGATCAGTTTATTTATGTTTCATTTAACAAGAAATGAATCAAGTCTGAATTTAGACCGTGACCTTCAGGCTGTGCCTGACGTTCCAATATGCGTGGGTTGCGGACATATGTCAAAATGTGTGAAAGTTCAGACCTAAAAACACTCGATTACTCAATATTTCACATGTTGTGAAAGAGCTGAAAAAACAAAACAAAAACCAAACCGCGTGTCACGTCGTTTGCTGTTTGCTCGTCTTGTTTTGAAAAGAGCAATAGGCCAGAAAAGGCACTTTGTGCTCCTAAAGAGAAAATGTGACAGAGGCCAGATTCAGCCACTTTAAGGCTGCTGGTCTCCAAGGTTACGACGCACAAAACAGTTGCTAGAATATTCAAAGCAATACAGACACTAATTGTAGACATTAGTAAAGAGAATCCTGTGCACACAATGCATGTTCACTGAGCTTTGAAACATAGAAGAAAAAAAAAAAACAACGTCAGTGTAAAGTGGTGGCCAGCTGCACACTGAGTCACAGATGGTTTGCCTGTATTTACCTTTCGTGATTCACTTAAATATTACAAGCAAAGCACTGAAGTGAACACCGGCTTCATTAGGCTTACAACAACATGGCTACAACAAAATCTGTGAATCATCACAGGTCAAATAAACATGGTGTGGGCAGAAATAATAACGTACATAGTTTATGAGACTCAGGCTTACAGTCTGAACCCACTGTCACTGTGTTTACCTGCACTAACCAGCTTTCTGTAATTGTGGAAGGGATTGAGAAAACTGATTTCCCCAGCCCTGATTTCTTGGTCATGTATAGACGTAACCGCGTTTGTAATCAGCCTTTTGCTGTGCATGTGCGCATGTGCATACCAAACACTTGCTACGGGATGAAGAGAGAGTTTTTTTTCTATCGCTATAACTCTTAAAATAAATAAGGAATGCATTCAAAGTAAGGTCAAGTAGGGGAAAATCTGATTACTGGCCCGGTGCATATCAGGTTACAGTGCATGTTGACCTGCAAAACCTGATTTCTTTCAGCAACCTGGTGTCTTGTGTTTATATAAAGGTACTGGATGAGTGCACAAGTAATGCCACTTACTAAGGAGAGAAGAGAGTGTTAAGATGCCTTTGAGCAAGTCACTCAGCTGCTCAGTGGCAAACAGGTAGAGGACTACCCAAGTGTGAAGGCGAGAAACAGAGTGTGAATTAGGAAATAGCTGGAAAAGAGCAAGCGTGCTCCGTCAACTTTCCACAAAAGGTTCTCAAGGACATAAACAAAATCCATTACATCATGTCTCTGCTCTTCGTTACAAAGGACAGGATTCCTGAGCGCTAAGGCAAACCCCTTTCACCTGACTGAAGTCATGACATCATCCTCACAAGATGTGCAAACAGGAAACATTAAAGAAGCGTTGTCATGGAAACGTTGCAACTTGTCTTCAACAGCGACAGATGGATACAATTCAGACCGAGTTCACAGACCGACTTTAGTTCCTCCTTTATGTGTCGCAAGAGGGGAACAACAGTCGGGAGGCAGAGACATGATAACAGTCTACAGGCTCTGTGTCTTCTTGTAGTGCAGCAACACCGCGTTCATTGACGTAAACTGAAAACACGCATCTAATTCTGCAGAGCCACAAAAAGGGAAGAAGCGAAGCGAACAAAGCGACGGTTGAATAAATTGGAACAGTTTCATTCACCTGGCAGAAGAATGCCAAAGAGAGAGAGGGCCAAGAGACCTTTAAATAGAAGTGAATCCATGAGAGCACACAAAGGAGTCAAGGCTGTCAGTAAATTGGGAATGTCAAGAGGCCAAATTGAAGTGTTGATTAGAGGCCGAACCTACAGCTTCCCGAACAAAGAGCGAAGGAGATGAAGACTGGGGAGGATTATCTTGCTCTCATTCATTACAGAGGTGGAGAGAGATTGGATTGTCCCATTAATACTACTGGACCTGTGTGTGTGTGTGTCTGTCTGTCTGTGTGTGTGTGTGTGTGTGTTGGTTTAGGATTCAATAAATGAAAATGAATGACAAACGGGCGACAAACAAACAAATCAGCTGCACCAAACGCTCTGGTATTCACTCTGGTTTTAGCGTCTAATTCTACATTAAAAAAAACATTACGTGCCACCATGTTTTTATCACTGCACGTCCAAAGATAGAATGCAATAAGTCTTTTCCCTCTTCTGTCTTTATAAAAAAAAAAAAAAAAAAAAAGTGCACTTGTGTGTCTGGGAAAAGTGTGTCTCACAATCATAGTCTAGTCCGTGGCAGCGTTAAACGTGGGATTTATGGGTTTATAAAAAGCGACTGCTGAGCTTTCAAAACGGATTTCAGCTCCTCGGCATTCCTCGCTCGCATAAATTTCTTTGAAACTCAGTTGCTGGTGTTGTGGTGCATAACTGACTGCAAAGCAAAACTGGTCAGTCATAATGTTTCACTGCTGTTCAGAGTGTATTTTTGGAAAACTAATTACATTCTAACAGATGGACCAACTCCTAAAAATGACACGGTGGTAAAGTCCTAATACAGTAAATGCAATATATTTCCACTGGCACTTGTGTCTGGATAGATTCTCCCCTCCCTGTATGACACACATACACACACTTGGTGTGGTGGTGGAACAGATGAGGGGAAATGGATCAGTCCTGACAGAGAACAGGGATAAATGGGGAGATAATCAGGTGTGAAATCACTCTGAATTTCTTCCTGTAGTAATTCAGTCAGTCTCTCAGTGTGTCTCAACGCACAAGGCCATTTCTGTTTCGCACAAAACTAATGGTACTAAACGCAGAGCTGCTGCTGGTACGGAAGGGAGATGTTAACAAGTCAGCTCCCACAGGTTTGCAGCTACTCCCAGGGAAGCACCAGCATTCAGGATTTCGTGCTTTATCTCTCTTTTCCACAGAAGTCCATTTTTACACCTTCATCCTTTCCCCCTGAGCTTCATATTATTCCCTCCTCTTGTTGATCAGTCATTGTAGATCTGTCCTTCAGTCTGATTCCACCTCTCTTTCCTCCATCTCCATCCCTCCGTTTCAGCCTGTCTGTGGTTTTATCAGGTTTTAAATGTATTAAGTATGTTATCTGAATTATAATGTGCTCAAATAATTATGCAATAAATGGTAATGTCAGCTAAACACGATGCAATGTAGAACTACTTTTTTTTTTCTGTGGCTGAAGTTTTTTCTCAACAATCCAAAATTTTGGGTAAAAATATTCACTTGACAGTTGGTAACTAAGCTAGCGTGGCTGGTTGTTAGCTGGCAGCAGACTGGCAGGAAGCAAACAGTAGATCTGGTGTTGCACATGGACTCCTTGGAGAGTTACAGTGGGTTTGCATGGAGAAACAAATGCACATGCTACAGACACACAAAGTCCAACTTTTGAGCTCTGCTGAAAGAATACATTAATGTCGCCTAAAATTAATATGTTTAATATTCTGTATCCCACATTGCATATTGTTTAAGAGAAAGTGCTTATTTTAATGGGTAACAAAGACCAGAATTGTCTGTATAGTGCTCTTGCTAATTTTCAAATTAAGATGACCCAAACTACAAACTCTGACAAAAATAGAGATAATGACATACACTCGTTTAGTAAAGGTCAGTGGGATTGCAGAATTAATTGAATCACCTGCAAGTACAAGAAAAATACATTCAAATTTAAATTTTTTATAGCACTAAAAGAACCAAAGGTAACCAAAAAAATTATACATTTTTAAATATATTGTCCTACAAAAGCTTTCACCATCCAGCTTTTAATATCTGCGAGGGTCTTGGGTGAAGGTGTTTGCAGTCAGGTTGCTATAGAGACCGCTATATATGTGAAACAATGCCACTGGTTACTGGGTACGAATCAAACCAGGAGTTAATCTGTAGTGGTTTGAACATTTTCTTTTTCAAAATGTCACCCATTACTTGCGTTGAACAGGATAAATTGTCAAACACCTGTGTTAGTGCTCATTAGTGAGAGCAGGTGCACATGGCTCTGGCCTCAAGGTGCTCATAAAAACTGGAATGGATCAATAAAAGCCATAAATGTGATGGAATCAATGAGTAGAAACAGAAGCAAAAATTCAGAAAAAAAATAGTAGTGTCTAGCCACCAAATAATTGAGGATAAACAGCAGATTTTTGGAGTCCTGGAGTGACTCTAATCTTACTTTGGGAAATTGGTTTATTTAATCCAAGTCTGAATCAAAGATTAACAGAGAAAACCAATTTCAGTTAATCTGGTTTTACAAGCATACAAGTGGCCTGTGCTGCAGTTGATCTGGTTAAAAAAAGGCCTGTTTAGTCTAGAACTTAAGCTTAATCGGAGGCTGGGAATTAGTCTTAAAAGTTTGGGAACTAAATCAGGTCAGCGTCTGTACCTGTAGCACTGACCCAGGACTTTAGACGGGCAACTGAAGTTGTATGATCATGGTGGCAAAGGCAGGTCTAAAAGAAGAGAAGAACTGGTTGTCCTGGCTAAGTCATCAGCTACTTTAAGATGACTTTCTACAAGTCATCAAAATATCCAATTTTTCTCTGAAGCTATTAAATGAAAAAGCATCAAAATAAACAAATCCAACATGCACATCCACATAATTGAAAGGTATATATAGTTTTTATAACTTATTTAACTGTTTTCTCTTTTTTTGGGGTATATCTTAAATTTTTTTTCTACATATTTCTTATTTATGAGTAATCTAGATGTTGTAACTAGAGAATTTCCCTGGTGTGAGATCACTAAGGTCGATTTTATCTTATCTTATTGTTTTTCTGCTGGAGATGGTGGATTATTGCATTTGTAGCCATGCTAACAGCGTGGATGTTGACACAGATCGACAGAATACAGCACACACTGGCTGCTTATGGTGATTTCATATATGTCTGTATAATAAAAATGCTGCTTCTTCGCTTGGATCAAGTGTTTTCTAGAAGTTCCACAGTGTTACATTGTGGTGGGCATTACACTCCATAAGTGTGTGAATATTTGTCCAAAACACTAATTCATATTCTTGCACTCTTGACTTTACTGGAGTCCGTCAGAAACACTCGGTTATGCCTCCCACCTCTGTGAGCAGACCTTCATTCCTCCATTACTAATCAGTTTGTGTGTCCTCCATAGAAATTACACTAGTTAACATGACTTTCAATTTGCCCCTCGCTCACTCTTTACACCGCTCGTCCTCTTCATCTCTAATACCCCTCCTTTTTCTCTTTGTCTTTTATCATCTTGTCTCTTTCACTCTCCAGTCTGACTGCCACGCTTTGATCTGTGATCACTCGCACATTTTACTGCTGCCTTCATCTCGTTGTCTGTATGTTTTGGGCTTTTTTTGGGGGCTTTTCGCATTCTCCCCGTTTTGGGCCCTTTTCTCACTCACTCTTGTTTTCTTTATTCATACTCTCATTTTGTCTTTGTCACTACACAGCATACAAAAATCACTATCTTCTTCTTTTTAGGCTTCCTGTTTTATACATGTTTCTCTATTTGTTCCTTCACATGCCACCCAGTTTCCCAACCCCTGCTCTTTTCTTTCTCTGTCTTGTTGCATTTTTTATGTTTTTTTTTTTTCGTTGCCTCTTTCCCCCACCGCTCTCCCCTATTCATCGCTACTGTTAAATATTTGATTATGAGTGCACTGACATGACACCACTGTTCCCTGCTGGAGCTGAGGGTGTTTAGATCTCAAAGCGGAGGATGAAGAAGGAAACATGCAGCACTTTCAAACATACAACTGAGCCTTTTCTGTCACAGTGTTGTTGTAGTGCAGTTTTTTTAGAAGAGCCAATCATTGACATTTTTGTTAGATTATGTCAAGTAGAGTGAAGTCGCAAACCATAGTTGCAAAAACAGAAGCATCCCTCCAACAGGGACATTAAATTTGGGAAGATGTAGTTGATGCACCTTCCAGTCAGATGTTTTTTGCAGAAGATAATTAAGTACTGTGTAGGCAGTGTAAATTAGCCACTATAAAAATTAGCACAATTAGCATCTGTAATGTGTTTTGTGTTTATTTTGCAGGTGCAACCACAAACTGCTTTCTAAATTATAGGGAAAATTGGACAGAGTTTGAGATTAAGTTATTAATCAAACCTGAACTTAGCTGCATTATAAGCATGTTAACATAAACAACAAACAGAGGCACCGAGAGCCAACACTTCAGGGGAAAACCAGAGACAAGAATGCACGTGACCATAAAAAAACAGGAAAACAAATCAGGGAAGCGTCGAAAGCAGAGTGTAAGCCATCATGCCTGCAGCTAGCAGCTAAGTTAAGCTAAAGCACTAACCCACTGACCCACATATCACACACAGGCAGCCGTTAGTATGAAACTCCAGGGCTAGCTTGCTAACAACTGGGTTGCCACTAGAAATCGGAGTCACTGTGTTCAGCAGGAAGATTTATAATTCACAACATTGATGAACATACCTGTAATGGAACAGAGTGAAACTGAAGTGCACCAAACCGAGCAGAGCTGAGGTAAACCCAGGATCAGTTCGACCAAATCAAAACATTTTCTTACTTACTGTAAGTGGCGTCTAAACATTTAAATAGTTCAGATTTGTGCTGCAATGTGAGGCTTACTTGAATTTCACAAAATTACAACAGCAAAGTGGTTTTTCCAGAAGCGGTTTTCCCCACAGTTACACAGCATCATGTGCAGACCTCCCTGTGGATGGTTTTATTTGGGACTATTTCTTTAGCAGAATGTAGTAACACAGTTGTTTATGGAAGGACTCATTGCTGTTGAGTTCTCCTGATGTAAGTTTTCAGCGCTTTGAACAACGCAATTTGAACTTTTTTCATCTCCATTGTATCATGGCAGAAATCTGAGAGAAGAATATCTAAAAAAAAAAAAAAAAAAAAAAAAAAAAAAACCTCAGATAAAACCAAGACCATGTGTGTGACTTATACCACAAGGAGCAACTGAGATTTTTTGTTGTTTGGGTGAAGCAACATTTTAACTGGAGATTTCTATCTAAAACACAAGCTACAATCATCATTATAGAAATGACTGAAGAGATGAATATTTGGTCTGCAGCGGGAAGCTGAGTTATTGCAAGAGCAACAAACTGTGACAGAACTAATTAGTGAGTATTTAATTTCAGATAACTCAAGGAGATCGGTGTTTTTCCAACAATGAAGACATCAACTAACCCTTTAAGCTTTTGTACAGACAATTCTGTAAGAGAAATAAGCAACCAAAATCTGGGCAATTGATCCATTCAGAGTAGACAGATTCCTCTAATGTTACATTTGTACCTGACTGTACTTAGCTGACAAAATGGCCATAATTTTATCAGGTAAGTTCTGACAAAATGAGGACACCAGCATGGTACTGCTGGTCGCTGTGACCTTCATGTAAACTAAGTGGTCATGAATGGATGTCAGTTTTCTCTAGTTTTGATGCATGGAGCAGCAGCAGCAGCTGGTTTAGGTCTGACCTGGAGTTTATAGTCTCGTGTGTTGCAGACTAAATAGACGGGAAGAGGGAGGGAGGTCAGAGTGTCAGACTGGCTTACAGGGGAAAAAAAAAAAAAAGTGGGTCATTTCTCGTTGACAGATCTGCTGGAATGTGATGCCTGAATAAGCCTGCAATTGTGATTTTAACTATTAAGTATGAATTAATCCCGGCCAACAAAAACCTGGTGTTAGTATTTTTTGTCTGCGTGCTGCAAATGCCACATTTGGAAGTTCAGCACCTTTACTGTATGTGTGTTTGTCATTTTTCACACGGCACGGGAAAACATACAAAGTGTCAGTGCAGGGATGTGGGTATGGTGCAATGCAGTTATGAAACTTCAATGAAAATATGAAAATTTTCCATCTTAAGTCAGCTCAGGAAGCCGATCAGCTGAGAGTCAGCGTCACACTGCCTCATTCACTTTATCCCACACAACTGCACAGCTCTGCTAGCTCTCCATTTTCTGTCCTTATTGTTTACATCCTCCCTCTCCCCTCGGCCTTTGCATTTGCCATCCATCTTTGGCCTGACAGAACTTCAGTATGGTATATTGCTACTTTGAGATCTGATTTTACTTACTTCTCACTGATGTAACTCTCTCTGCCTCTCTGTCACCTTCTCCCTCATCTTCTTTCAACCCAACTTCCCTGTCCCTAATGTTTTCTCCTCTCTTTGCTTCTCTCACAGTTTCGAGACAGTAAAGAGTGTCTCAGGCTGAAACTGCTTTGTGCTGGTGAATCATATCACAGCCGCTGGGTAAAGAACCTTTAATGTCAAAAAAGACTATGCAATCCTTCGACTGAAGTTAAAACCAGTCTCCCTAAAATTGGATTTACAAGGTCTTCACCAGATAACGTATATGCACCCAACAGTGGCCCCTAATAGCTTAAAAACGGTCTGAAATTATATTCTGGGTGGTTTGTGTATTAGCTGATAAGGACGGCAACATAAAGCTGTCAGATTTTGCAGTGGAGTTCAGTGTGATGTGTGGTTCAGTACAAAGCGAAGAGAGGAAGGAAAAGAGAAAGAGGCACATATCAGGGCTGAAGCTAAGACAGCTCCCATTGTATTGAATCAAAGCACCTCTAATTGGTACAATTATAGAGACAGGACAAGAGAGACAGACATGCACACACACACATTAGACAGAAGCAGATGAGAGTGTGCTTTAAAGTAACAAAATAAATTAGTTGTACATGTTTATGTAATGTATGTAGCAACAATTAAATGAAATATATGCTATCTGGGAAAAAGATCTGTTCACTTCTCGATGGAAGAGGAGAAATTCTTTGAAGTCGGAGCGCTGGAAGGATGAATAATTTACATCACATTTACAGGATAATGCAGTTTGAACCTCGCTCACCATGTCTTTGCATTAGCGCTTATTACGCATACTTATCTGACCCGGACTGCCTCGTGTGATTGAGACTACCACGAGCCTGGGGTGCTGTTGGTTATATGTCTCACCGGTTATGTGCGGTGTGTTACTGCAGGAATGGGAGCAATGATCTAAAGGTGGAGCAAAGTGATGATCAAGTGCTCGTGGTGCAACGAGGCCTGAGCTGCTGATGAGAAAAACAAACAGTTTGTGGCGAGGAGACGGGGCGTCTATAAATCTCTTTTTAATACCCTGCGTCGTGTTGTTTCCCCCTCACGACAATAATTCACAAACAATCCAATCGTCACTTCTCATGGGAAGGCCTCTTAGATTAAGTCATTACTGAACTACCAAGAGGATTTTTCATGACCAGACACACACTCATAAAAACACAGAATAGATTTATCGTTACGCTTATTGGGGTTTAAACTGTCTCACACATACGCATCTCTCAAGTGATGCAATAAGCAATTAGGAAGGGAAGAAAGCAGCAAAAGACAGCTACGTAATACAACAGCCGTCGTCTAGCTGACCATGTACTGCTGCTTTGCCATTCACAAACACTCCTACACTCACAAACTGCAATTATGACTTCATTCTCACTATCCGAGTCATCCATGGGCCAGACAAGCTGATTCGATTTAAAACTGATACTGAACGAAGTTTCTACACAGATTGTAATCATACCCTGTTTGCCCCCTCTATTCTGCTACAAAGCGAGCACCCTGAGGCTGTTTACTTTACCTCTGAATGAAATCTTGAGATATTACACTCATCACAGTTTTTCTTTCAGATTCAGAGCGACGACTGGAGCGCTAATAATCCACAAAAAGACCTCTCAGCCATGAATGTGGTTAAGTGTGAATGGAATGAGAAACCAAAAGCATTTCAGATTCGGTGGTCAAAGTGGATTTCCCCTACCTGAGGCCCGTCTCTCAACTGAGCCTTTGTCCTTGTCTGTGCAGGCACACAAACACCCACACACACACAGACGATTTCATTTATTTTGTTTCTGTGTTTTGGAATGCATAGTTGAATAATTTAGTATATTTTAGATTTCCAACAGGAGACAACACTTTTATAGACTGGTCACACTGGTTATTAAACAAGAACAAAAAGTTCTGCGGTGAAATCATGCAAAGTTAGCTGAACTTTGATGTGCAAATTTGTACTGTTGACCAACAGCAAGCCATCTGGACAATACTGAACTTTTAGAGCCGGAAAATCCAAAACAGAGGAAGGAATTTAACAGACAGGAGTCGATAGTACAAATATGTCTTCTGAATAAACTGTGACCTGTATATCACACTTCAATATAAGTCTTTCATACAAATTTCATACAATCCCAAAAACTCTTCATGGGAGTCAGTGGCCCAGTACAGAGAAAGTAGAAATAAGATTGGGAAGCCCTGTCTACTGCTAGCTCGCATAGCAACCACGGACAGTATAAAGAATGGACGGCGTATGCGTGATGTCACCCATAGGTTTCAAAAGAGCATTTTTAAAGCCTGGGTGTTCAAACAAGCCATCTGTAACAGCTCCCACTGGTCAATTAAAGCAGCCACGCTGTTAGTATGCATCATTTTAAGCCTTAATATAATTTGAACAGGTGACTTAAATAAATATTCAGACTCAGTACCGCTGTCACGAATGGCGAAATTAGCTATAGAGACCAGAACTGTTTTTTGTGCCAGGTTGTAAATATGTTTATTTCTGCTGTGAGGTTGGGCATTTTAACACGGGGGCTCACGGAGATTGACTTGTTCTGTAGCCAGCATCAAGTGGATGTTTAAGGAACTGCAGTTTTGGGCACTTCCACACTGGCTTCACTCCACAGACGCGGAAGTTGCTGCTTGGTAGCAACCTGCAAGAATCAAATATTTAGTGAAGACACACTGATTCATTTCACTGTGCCTTTTTCTGGTGTGACCTTTAATCTTTTTAAATGTTTTGTACTCTGATCTGAAATGTGTATTTTTAAATTTCTTGCTGCCTGTGCCTCATTTTTCCTGCTTTCTCCACCTCCACCCTCATTTCCTATTCCTTAAGACACACCTATCAGGATGAGCCTTTCAGCCTTCACTCTGCTGTGCACATTTTCAACAGTCAAACCTCATTTCACAGCATGAAGTCTATTCGCTTGTAGAAGTGAAAGCTTTGAACAGACTCAATATTCTCCATATTCTCCAAGGTGGCCCATCACATAGACCCACCGTGAAATCCAGCAGATGGCTCCATAAATGGAAAATGGCTGAAGTGAGGTGCTTTAAACAGCCAAAGTGTGTACTTTGAACTAAGTCTGAGTGTAGGAGATTACCAGACATCACACAAACATTCAGGCAGGACTTAAACCAAAGGTTAAGAAATTCAAGTCTGAAGATTCAGCCAAGTGTTTTGTGTGTCATTCTGATTCATATTCTGGTTGGCCAGCTGCTGTTTTAGGACCAAAACATTCAATTTGAAGCTACGATGAGGCTCTTGGCCTCTTTTTAAGGGTAGGAAACAGGCTCTTGATGTGGTGGTGGCCCCTGAGAGCAGAGAACTTCTAAGAAAAAATCTGAGGAATTTGAGACGATTGGACAAAGACAAATCAGACGTAACAAACTACAGAGAGAGATGGGTTTCCTTTCAGCTTTCTACCAGTTAACAGACAAAAACACACCCTGTTGTGATATCAAATAAGACCCATGGGGTTCTGCAAACATGGGGGAAGGGAGGATGGCCAGAGTCAGATCATGAGCATGTTTTCATAAAACACTTTCCCTTCCTGGAAGGTGTGTGTCCCTGTGTGTGTGTGTGTAGGTGTCCATGATGTGTGTCTAAGAGCTCTTCTAACAAGCTGTTCAAAGAGTAACTCTGTTTAGACTGCAATGGGAGGAAAAGCCTGCCTCTTCTCTCATAACACACACACATGTGGACAGACAGTGGGAGTCAAACAGAATGCAGTCTCCTGAGAACAAAACACACCATATTTGAGCACCTAGACCCAAAGAAGACAGAATAACATCCAAACTGCTCTTTCTGAACTCGTCTACCTCTCATACCGCTGAAAAACCCAGCTGTTTTACACACAGACAGACAGTGCAGAACAAACATTTCTAACTGATAATGATAGTGACCCAAACACAGCCAGTGAAACAGCCAAACTAACAGTAATATGGTGCAGACATGCAGGTGCTATTTGTAAGGCGACATGTAAGTAATTTATCTGTTAGTGCTTCCTAGGCCTGTATATCTGAAGAAATGAGTCTGAGAAAAGCTCCAACGGGGACAGGAAAAAATTAACTTCACATCCAGGTCAGTTCCTGTAGGACTAAAACATATTAAAATGTACTTAACTCAAAAACAGAGGTCAGCCGTAAGGTAACAGTCATCCTATCCTCCTAATTGTCCACAACATGTGTGCAAATGTCCATCATCAATACTTGACTGTTCAGTAGAAAACAAATTCCTATGTCCGTCTTTAAAGACTGAACAGAAAACCCACATTCACAGGGACAAATAACTTCTGTCACATATTTGCAGTTCAGCTTGAAAGAAAGCAACGGCATAGAGAAGTTTTCTACAGAACAAAACAAGACACTGGAAGATGACGACACAAGATGAGCAGTTAAAATACCGCCGCAACTTTTCCTTTAAAGAAACTGCTGCAGCCCTTGAAAATTGCAGTACATGTGGATTTCCCACTATTGCCAAACTCACTTTCACCCTGTTTGCCACAAAAGAAATGTACAATCACTGAGTTTACAGAGTTACATTACAAATTGAAGTGTGGTGACATGTGGTGACATGTCACAACTCAACCATCATTGGTTTCTAATTCTTGTATTAACAGCCATCTAACTAGGACTTGTTGAAAGGGTCATTCAGCTGGGTTAAAAGGAGAAATTAATTCTTGTATATACAGATATCAGGAAATATCACCACTGAGTACTCTCCATGCTCGTAATATGTCATTAGTGTAGTATATGATACTTACGATCCAAGCCGTTGATGTACTTCATGGATATCTCACAATGTCCCCACACGGCGCTGACGACAGGATACAGCTTCTTGCCTTTCAGTCCTCTAAATGCGACTCCTAGATACTGTCCGTCCACCATGAAGCTCAGTGTCCCTTCGTCCATGTCTAGAATCACTAGCAGAGAGTCCGGCAGGGTGAATGACTCCTCCGGCTCCAGGAAACAAGGGTAAGTGGGCAGTGAGTTGTGGGCCCTGTTCTTACTGTCATGGTAGAGCCTGTTGCGTCCCAGATCCCAGCCCCAGGATTCACAGTCCGACCCCACTAATGCCGTGTACCCAACAGAATGTAAAGGAGCTTCTAAGGTCGCCACCCCAACCACAGCGTGGGTGCCACGCTGGCGGGAGGGCCAGTGGATCCTCCACACGTGGAGACCCCGTGTGTATCCAACCCGACCCCGGATGCAGTCCGTGCTCTGAGCAACCGGGTGGCGGTGAAATGTCAGTTTGTCCTCCTCTTTGATAAAGATGTTTAGCGAACGGTCGTCAGGGTTCCATGCGTGACGGAGCTGGGTCTCCAGTCCAGCACATGGCATGTCCAGCAGCAGATCCAACCTGGGAGGTTTGGAGAAATCTGGATCCCTCAGTTCTGGGTGCTGCCGACGGTGAGCCGAGGGCCGGTAGGACGGGGAGCCACCGCTTTCCCCGCGACCATCTACCGATTTAATGCCGCCAGAGATCTTCTGTCCCATGACTACGATGGAAGGGTTGACAGAAGGAAGGGGGGGGAGGGTGGTGTTTGTGCAGATGGGTGCTGCGCTGCGTTGAGCTTGACGTTACCTCATCAATGCGGTGGAGCTGAGGTGAGAGTTCCTAACAGGAGAGTGGTGGAGGGAGATGAAGGAGGTGGTGATGAATGAAAGACGTGTACGAACTGGTTTCATGCCACAAATGTCTCCAGAAAGACAGATCCGCTGCCACTCCTAAAGAGAGAAGAACAAGAGAAAAAAAAGAGATTTAAAAATAGGTCTTAACCCTTGAAATGATTAATTGTTCTTGGCAGACTATAGTCTCAGGACTGAGCTAGAAAAAGAGATACAAAGAGAGATGGTGACTGAAAGAGAAAAGAGTAACTGGAGGAGAAAGAGAATGCTGAGTGTTGGCAAAACTCCTTTCACAGATTTCATGTGGCTTTGTTTTGATCAGAATAAACAATGAAAAGGATGCACAAGTATATATGTACACACACACACACACACACACACACACACACACACACACACACACACACACACACACACACACACACACACACACACACACACACACACTTCCTCTGACTCATCCTGCATCCTCCCAACAAAGTCATATGCCAATACCAATACATGCATGCAACCCTGCAAACATTCCCCAGTTGTGCAACATTTCCCAGATTTGATGCCCGCGCACTTTCATTTAGGTAATGCAATTTTAATGAGCATTGCCTGAGTCTGCAAAACTATCAACACACAACAGAAGGAACACAAAAACACCAGGTGATAATTTATCACCATTCCTCGGTGAAACAAAGTTGGAGAAGTCAGCTTAGAGAAAAGCCCTGGAAGCAGTTCATGCAGCCTCAACCTGTGCAACTGCCTGTTTGTTAATATGCCCACGTTTTTCTTTTTCTTCATTCTTTTCTTTTTATATTGTTGTGTGGCTCTTATAATAAAAATATGTTAAAGAAAAAGCCCTACATCATACGTTATAAATAGATATTAGTATGTGATACATGGTGATATGTAACAGTAGTAGGCAAGTTGTGTTCTGTCATCTACATAAATCTTGGTGAGCAGTAACCACTGTTAATATTGTAGTTTCATTTTTACAATGTAATTTCCAGTTTTATGTCATTTTCAGCACAATGTGATATTTTCCAGTGTGGGTGAAGCAGCTTTAGTTTTGTTTTTACTCAGTTTCAGTTGAATTCATATTTTGGTTTATCTGGTATTGGTAAAACTGTGTTAGAAACAACAGATCAGAAACTGTTTAAAAATGTCTGCGTTCACACCTCTTGATTTTTCTTTTTATCTTCTGTCAAGTTTACATGTGTGTAAAGAAAACATTTTTCCTAGATTAGTGTGGTTTAATTTGTTTACATTTTCTAACTTTTATTGTTATTTCAGTTATCAATCATTACTCGTGAACACCATATTTTAGCTTATAGCCCACAGAGAAGACCTCTCACACACACACAATCAGCGAGACAGATCTGTGCTGTAAAACTGACGTAGTGATCTCTTCCAGGAACAGCAGCTGGTGCTTCCTGTTCACAGGAAAAGAGTCACCTCGGGTAAACAGGGAAGTGGATGACACAACGCTTTGTGTGTCTCATTTATATGCTGTTTGTCTTTACCACAAGCCGCAAAGCGCTCATTTATGTGAACACTGTACTGACGCTTCTTCTGGTAAGAGTGTCTCGCACCTACGTTTATTTAGGTGTCAACACTGCGGGTATTTTAAGATAGATACAGAAGGTTAAACTCGGGTTGCTCAATTGCTGAATATACAGTATTATTATGTCAAATCCTGGTTAATGCTCTGTTGGTGTAGCTCTGTTCAGTTTATTGTCTCAATCTATACATGAACCACCATGAACTGGAAAGCCAGTACTACACACAAAGGCCACTGTTTGTATTCCTCTAAAAGGCGAAGTGCAGTAACGTTAATAAAAAAATACATACAGTGTTTCTAATTTTAACTGAAGTCTGATGCCACAGACATACTCCCACCAAACCAGTCATCCACCACACCACAGAGTGAGGTCATGGTGTAATTCGGTGTGAAATTTCTATGCCCTGCACACACACACACCTCCGTCTCATTTTGGCCACTTGCATTTTCCCATTCTCTGTCTCCCTCATTCTGTCTCTCACTGTGAATGAGGTCATGGCAGCTGGCAGCCAATGTGTGCCACCACTCAGTTCACTCCTCGACGAGAGGGTTCAGTGCTCGGACACACACACACACACACACACACACACACACACACACTCATGCACTCAGACAGCTGCCTCAGTGTGTGTCATCACGGCTGGCAGGTGGGTTAAGGGTGGACACTGCATGGAAGATTCCAGATACTTCGCTGCCAAACTTCAGCCAAAGAAAACACTATTTAACACTGTACAAACTCTCAGTGTGTGTGTGTGTGTGTGTGCCTCAGCTGGCTCAGTCAGGCACAGCATGCGGATGACAATCTGGCATTATGGGCTGTCATCAAAGGAGGCACTTGATCTCTGACCCTGTGTCGTCACGGTCGCCGTTGCGTAGTAACCTCTCGAGAGGCTGGTGGTGGTCTGGCGCGGCGTCTGCTGCTGCGAATTGCGGCAACATGTTTCAGCCATCTGTTGTTTACTTTCCCTCCATCTCTCTTTTCTTCTGCAGCCAACTCATTTAAGACCCCCCCCCCCCAACTCTCCCTTTCACTGTACTTTCAGCTGGACTAGACAGGTACAGATGGGACAGAGTGCCACACATATGCAGAATGCAGGTGATGCTAGGATACACATGGACTGGAAAATGAAATATAGTGAAAAAACATTTTCCTAATGCAAAATTTTCATATCTCTTTGTTTGTCCAACCAACCATCTAAAATCCAAAGATATTTAGATTAAAAAAAACAGTAATTCATCGTTTTTCCTCACTTATAGAAGCTGAAACTAGAAAATGCCATTTTTACTTGAAAAATGACTTGTCAAAACTGAATAGTTTGTTGACTGACTCATTTTTTTCAGTTCTACTATGATTTTGAGCTTGGTTACCACTCTGTAAATGTCAAATAAGTCAACAGGTCCTACAGGGGATGGATGCTAAAGCAAAACATCTGCATTACAATCTGTAAGAATGAGAAACAGGAAGGACAGGGAGAGAGACAGTGAACAACTTGGCAGAGAAAATAGAAACTATTTTAATTGAGAGAAGCGCAGCAAAAAATTCAGTGAATCCGAAACAAAAATGAGCCAGCAAATTACATTAAAATAGAAAGTATTTTAAGTCTTGTCAAAAAGGTGGGACAGGATGAGACGGGGGACACAAGTGTGCACCTCGTGTGTGGGCTGGCTTCATCTGGCTTCTGCTGCTGTACTACTAACAAGCTCCAGTCACTAAAAAGTATGTGAGGGCAGTGTGTGTGTGTGTGTGTGTGTGTGTGTGTGTGTGTGTGTGTGTAAGTGCATGTGTGTGTGTAAGTGCATGTGTGTGTGTGTGTGTGTGTGTGTGCAAGCAACTAAATAATGTTGAGTACAACGTTGCTCTTTTTTGGATAGTGTCAGTGAACAGGCAGACATGAAATGGAGAGAGAGAGGGTTATGACATGCAGCAAAGGTCGGCGGCTGGAATCTAACGAGCGGCAGTTGTGATCATGCTGCATACATTGTAACCAGTCGGCACTCTGAAGAGTATTTACGGTATGTGATTGCTCATTTGTGTCTGAGATGGTCAATCGAGGACAACCAGTGACCAACAAGGCCACGGAGGATCAGAATTAATAGCCAGACAGACAGTCATTCAGCTTTCCTGTTGCTGTGTTCGTGCATCAGTGTCTGGTCTGAAAGTGATAAACACACTTGTGTGTGTGTGTCCTTTATCCTAGATCAGCTGGTCCACGAGTTATCCTCCAAGCCACCTGCGCTACAACACTGTAATAGCAGCAGAAACAGCTGTTGTCTCGCAACACTAATACGTGCATACAGACAATAGGCTCCACCTAGCTGCGTCATATGTAGTCAGACATGAATACTTTATAAATGTCTTTTAGGAATAGTTTGACATTTTGGGAATTCTGTTGCTTAGATGAGAAGATCAATACCACCGTCATGTCTGCCTGTTCAATATAAGCCTGCAGCCGGATAGCTTAGCTTAGCATGAAGACTGGAAACCAGGGAAACAGCTAGTCTGGCTTTGTCTGTAGAAGGTACTGATCTTTTTATCTAACTCTCGGCAAGAATAGGGAACAAAATGCATTTTTTTAAGAAATTTTCTTTTTCCTTCAAGCAACAAAGCTGAACTCCATTTCAAAGTAAATACACATGACTTGCCCCCAAGACCACTGAGACACCAGGGACATTCATTTGTAACGACAGTCCATGCAATGAAACATTTAATAAACTGTAACTAAAACCTGTCATGTGTCGGTTTCTGTTTTGATTATCACATGAGAAATTCAGCAGCTTCCTCCTGAAATATTGAGGCGTCTTGTCTTTTTCTGAGGCTCTGAGTCCGCATTAAAATCCGTCAGCAGGGCACGAAACACACTTTGTGACTCGCCTTTCAAGTGTCAGTGAACTTGAATTATTCCAGTCGTGGTGGATTCTGATTTAAGCGCAGAATTAGGTAGTTTGTTCATTTAAAAACTGCTCACTCACTGACTCATTGGTCAAGCTTGAAATTCGTTGAGGAGAACAGCAGATCTCTTATAACAAGGAAACATTTTGAAGTTTGAGAACAGGCGAAGGCCAAACTAATTTCATGTGTCTCATTAGAACAGATGCATTGTTGTTTTTGTTCACCCTTGTGTTCTTTGCCTTTTCACTCAAAGACTTTTATTCACCGCATAAACTAAGACCATATCGTTTTTTTACCACCATTACATAACAGATTTTAAACCACTCCGACCTTACTTGACCCTCAACAAAATTACAGAGACTTTGCCTCATTCCCATGACGTCTGAAAAATGAATCACAAGGTGGTCACTTCTTCCACTTTCCACTCCTGGGGGGACATTTGGGCACCGCAGTGTATAAAAACAGAGCACACATGAAAACACAAACACACGCAGGAAAACAGACACACACATTTATATTATAACTCTTCATAGCAACAGCTGTACCCACTAGATTAAACAAACTACCATCCTTTCTACATTGCTGACATTCATTCCTACTGAGGGAATCCCTGGGTAGCTGAAGATGCCAGAGCTAGACATAAACTGTACCGTCTGGCTCCTAACAGGATGTCAAAATACAGACTCCAGGCTGGGACTTTAAACTTATCTCGCAGCTGATGAGAAGAAGTGGTCGCTCATACAGACATCTTTGTACTTATTAGGCAGTTGTAGAAGGAGATATCGCAATGCTTTTATCACTGTCTAGTTTGTAGGCTTGACTTTTTATCTTTCCTGTTTCCTCACGCATCTATCTCCTCTATTTTCACCAACTTTCTCTCATCTTTTTCCACCTCTACTCCATTTTTTCCTCATTCATTCCCATTCTCCTATGCATTTGTCTCTCTGTCTGCCTGTCTGTCTGTCTTTCTCTTGGCCTCTCTGACACACTATGCCAGTAAATCCATGGAGACTACAGCAAGAGCTGACAACCTCTCGATTGGTACAAATTATCTCAGGCCTGCCACCAAACGCCCAGGCAATCGCCATGCGGCAATCAATGCGAGCTCAGCATGCAGGAAAAGCAGGATCCGCAAAACACACAACACAAGCAAATTCACACACAGCTGGATAGCGCGCGCACGCGCGCACACACACACACACACACACACACACACACACACACTGACAGGCGCAAATCCCTCAGACAAAGATGAAATTGACTATGCACATATTGTGGAAAAAAACTGACTTTTATACATGAGCCGCTGGTCGCCTTTGGTGAAATTTCCCTGATGCATCACTTTTCGGTGTTCCCATTCCCGTCAGAGGAGCAGAAGCGCTCTCTTTATTTCTTCCATCACAGTCTGAACTCTTTACAAAGTAACTCCAGTCATCGTCTCCCTAATGAATCATGTTCCCTCTCCCACATCTTCCTCCTCTGCTCACATTAATCTGCTCCTCTCCTGAAATGAAATATTCACTTCATAAACTCCCTCACACTTTTTCTTAAATACTGAACTTGCCTCATGGTGATGCAGGAAATGAAATTAAACACTGAAACCAAACAGTTGCCAAAAATAAAAATAAAATGTATATAGATAGAAATGTAGAAGATGGGTGAACACACACACACACACACACACACACACAGTCGGCTACTAAGTTCTTATATTTCCTCATGTCTGCTGTGACGCCTTAAAATCCATGGTGCCCTAAGGGAAGACTATTAGTGCTACAGTGATTGAGGACTCCTTTACGGACACCTACGCAAAACCAATTCATCTCTTTCTCTCTCGCAGACACACACACATGGACACACACACACACACAGAAGGCCTTGGCGATGCCATCCATAAAGCTCTCTGGGGTAGCAGTAGATTCAGGTGGCAGATTCACAACCCTAGCAGTAATGAAACTGAATCAGAAGTCTGCCTGAATATGATGCACTGCTGCTGCCTCACTCATTTAGCATCCAAACCGCTTTCACAAGAGTGTGATGAAACGAGTCACGCCCACAAACAGTCAAACAAGCCTTTTTTTTCCCTTTCAAACTCTGTCGTGATGTAGTGACATCTGAAATAGCATTGGGCTCACTAATTTTGGTTGGTTTCACTGGGTGGTTTTAAACACTTACAGACTGTGGAGCTGAGAGTTCTTTGTGGAGCTCAAATTAAAAGTCGGTTTATTTATGAGTTAACCAGCAGAAAATTCTAACAAGTCTGATAATTGATTAATTCAGTTCTTTACTAAGCAACTAGACTAGAGTCTGCAGCCATGCTAGCGGCTCTGTGAGGCTGTTAAATGCTTATGTCCGCATTCTCTGATGTTTAGTGGGTGATGTTATCATGTTGACCATCCTAGCTTACTGTGCTAACATGCTGACATTTGCTAATTAGCACAAATGAGCACAGAAATATAATTTGTTTTCCAGACCAGCCAACATTGCCATCACTAGAGTCTCACTGCAAAACACAAAATTTTTGCCGTTTCTAGCACTCAAATGTGAGATTTGCTGCTTTTCTCTGTTTTATACCGTTGTAAATTGAATATATTTGGGTTTTGGACTGTTGGTCAAACAAACTGAGCAATCTAAAGATGTCACTCTGGTAACTTGAGAAGAGCGTTTTCTGTTTTCTGACATTTTATATGACATGTTTTTCATAATGGACTGATAATGGAAATAATTGCAGACTTCTATGACACACACACACACACACACGATGATTGGGCCACTTGTCTCTCTCACCACGGTGTTCTCCCAAATTGCTCTGTACAAAGTGGAACAAAGGGTGCCTTGCCAGGACATTTGACAGGGAAAAGTACATTCACTCAAGCATGGACACACACACACCATACACTCACAGCGATGATACTGAGAAACATCCTCACCGTTCTCGAATTGGAACCAGAGAGAGAGAGAGAGAGAGACAGAAAACGAACAGAAGGAGAGGACGGACATTAAAAGAAACGTTGCGGAAAAACAGCTAAATTTAAAGCTTATTTAAAATTGAGGGACTGACTATAAAAAGCAGGCAGAGGCTGCGGTGGAGGAAAGCCGTATGGATTTGGCAGAAATAAAGAGAACACAAACAATGGTAGAGATGCAGAGAGAGAGAAACGGAGGTCAGCAGCTGACAAAACAAAAGGATAAAGTCAGAAAGGAGGGCTGCTATCTCTCTATCCCAGGACGGACCACACAAATACACCTTCCCACCCCAATCCATAGACTAAACACAACACTGTGAGAGAAAGCTACTGCAGGCAGTGCAGAGCAAGGCGTCAGATTAGGGGTGTTTGTTACATATAGACAAACAGTGTGTATAAAAATAGAAACCAGGATCTATCCTATTATTGTATGTGAGCGGGGGGAAATCCTAGGGTAGCTTATCCCAGAGCTCTCAACTCTATCCCTCCCCAACAAAAGCAGACACACACACACACACACACATTGATATATACACACACACACTGGGGTATCCCAGCTGGCCAGCTGGGGCCTCGAGACCATTAGGAGAATTAAAGGCGACAGAAGATAAGCAAGAGAGGGGGAGAGAGAGTGAGGGGAGGAGGTGAAGCTGAGTGAACGGTAGCATCCACGGGAGAAGAAAATGCTGAGTATATCGTCAAAAGGTTAACAGCAGCAGCAGCAGCAGCAGCAGCAGCAGCAGTGTGTGGGCTCATCTTGTTTAATGAAACTGATCTTACTTACAGCTTCTGATAACCCTAAGGCACACATTGTATATCACTGCATAAATTGTCATCACATACAACTGTAGCGGCTACTCTATTTCTGCCACACACTCACACACACACACACACACACACACACTCACACACTCCTGAAATAGCAACAATCTCTTTCAGTGAGACATATTTCAGTAATGACACACTACACCTTGTAGACAGCACAACAGATCAAGCTGCTTACAGTGAATCTCCAGTGGCTCTTCTCATGTCTCGCTGCGTGTAGCCGTTCAGTCCATGTTCAAATCCAGACAGGCAGCCAAAACACAGCTAAACTCCTCCAGCCAGCCGCCGGCAGAGAGAAACCCCAAGTAGACAGGAGGAAGAAGAGACCAGTAGCTGGCAAGTCTGACTGAGAGAGAAAGAGAGAGAGACTCCCTCTTTCCTCAGAGAGCTGCCCACCTCTCCCTCCTCCTTCCTCCCTCCCTTGTTCCCTCCCTCTTTTACTTCCCTGGAGCTTATCTGTCCCGAGGCTATCACTTCTTCCTTGCACTCCCCCCCCTCCCCTCCCCTCCCACCAACACCTTCCCCCAATACACTTGCGCTCCAACTCTTAAGAGTGTTTCCAAGGCAGCGCCGTCACGACGTTCTCCGCTGACAACTACAGTGCAGCACAGACTTCAGACTCCAGTTTCAGTTCCACTTCAGTCTTTCCGAGAGAGTGAGGAGAGAGAGAGAGAGAGAGAGAGAGAGAGAGAGAGAGAGAGAGAGAGGAAGAGAGAGACATGAAGAGCTGAAAGCCGATCCCCTCTGATCTCATCAAGCAAAGTTACCAACAGCAACCAGACCGGCAGCTGAGAGAAACACCCGGTTCACCTCCCTCCCTCCCTCCCTCCCTCCCTCCTTCCCACCTTCTTACAAAGAGCTCACCCCGAGCTAACCAACCAAAGCAACCCCCGCCCCCGCACACACTAACACACATGATCACACACACACACACACACACACACACACACACACCTACCGTACATGTGCGTCACACACCGCACGAGTGGAGCTTGTGCACGTTTTAGGCATCAAGGTGAAAAATGCCAGTCATGTCATGTTCAAGTGTAAGTAAGGTTAAAGTAAAAAAAAAAAACAACACAACTGCACTGAAGAATGAACGCATGCAGTGTAATGGAGAGACTGTCTGTCAGGAGAAGAAGTACGAATGATGAGAAGAATGGCTCATTCAACAATGTTAAATTATTGTTGCAAAGTGCTTCTTCTCTCCTCATTTCTGCAGTTAACACATCACATCCAGTCCTGTCTGAGTGAGGACCTGCTCTGCTTTGTTCTGCTCTATTGCTCCCTGTTCTTTCCTGTCATCACGTTGTGTGTCTGCCCACATTACTGCATAACTTGGCTCTGAGGTGATGCGATGACTAAGTCCATTTATCAGTCTGTACTCAGTCATTCACAAAGTCGGGAACTGAAGAATGAGTTCGGAATAGCACAAGAGGAAAAAAAAAAAAAAAATCACAAACAAACTGCTCACACGCTGCACGTACATGTGGTCATCTTATTCCTTTCACTACGAGAACTTTTCAACTCCGTGTGGCATTCAAAAACAAATCAATGTGCAGGAGTATTGGTTTGTACAAGCATGTGCACTATACATGTATAGTGGTGAGGCAGACGACAGTGTTCGCAGTCATGCAGGGCTGAGGTCCAGCCAGCTCACTTCCTGTATAGACTTCCTTTTCCCAGGGCTGCATGGACCACCGGGGAACCAAACTCTCCACAACACCACTGCTCCCACTATATCGTTACCTTATCATTACATCACATGTCTGCAGAGGCATACAAATGTAACATGCCGGAAGAGAGAGTTGCGGGACAGTTAATCACAGTTTTGTCTGACTTTTGTTCTCAGACATCTGCAATTAGCAAAGTGGATGCGTTTAATTAGGAGCAATCAAAGGAGAAACCATTGCCTATCCAACACACACACACACATGCATGCATACACAAATGTACATCACACACTTTTTCGCTTTCTGGCAGATAGTTGGAGATTCATACCACTCTCATATCTGTCCCTTAAATTCAATGCTACAGCCAGGTTAGCTTAGCTTAACTAACTAGCTGCTGGTTAGGGGTGATAGAACCAGGCTAGCTGTTTCAAGTCTTTGTGCTAAGCTAAGCTAACCAGCTACTGGCTGTGGTTTTAGCGAGCGTTCAGGCCTAAATCAGTGCTGTGCTGAAACAACACAAGGGGCTTCATTGTTGGGGCTCGGTGCAGGCGTGTTGCTTCAGGTACTGTGTAGACGTGACACACAATTCAGGAAGTCCTGGCTTGTGGCGACCTTATAGTTAACAAACAAACACATGAGTGCTTTAAACTTTTGTTCTAAATTAAATGAATTTGTGCACTGGGCCTACAACTCGTTAAGATGTTAAAAGGGTAAAACAGGCATATAAAAAAGTTTGAAAAATGTATCGTATATATAAAAATTTATGTTTTGGACTTAATCATAATTATTCAGCACAAATGTTCACCTACACACACATACACGCATAGGAACACGCACACACAGTGTGTACAAAGCCAGTCAATTGGCTTCATTCAGACCGAGTTGGAAAAGAGGAAATGTTCAGATCTGTACAAACACACTGGCGGCTATGGATCACCCGAAGCAGACATACGGGTTAGACACATTACCTTTGCCCCACACACACTCATGCACGCGGAGTTCATACACGTGCACACACACCAACCCCAACCTCCTAACTGACTCGCCGTTATTCTAGACACCAGGCGATGTAGGTCAATGGTTTTGAATGTAAGCAGTCACTGTAGGCTTAACATAACACACACAGGTAGGGAGGAGGGAGCTTTGACGCAACGCTTGAATCTGGCAAAGAATCTGAGGCTCCGTTTCCACAAAAGTCATGTGTCTGTGAGAAGTTCAGGTTTTACGGGTTGAGGAAATATTTTTCTGATGATTTTCCTAGTAAAAAAAGTTTTTTTAATGTATTTTGTGAAAGTTGTATACACAGGAAATAAGTTTCAGGTTTTTGGCTGTTTATATACACACTAGCTTAATTACTTGAATTTGGGGACACTAATTATTTTACTGTTGCTAATTTACAGTTTAATTTGCATGTAAAATACAAACCTACAAAGTCAGCCGCATATTTCGCTGGATTAGAGGCTTTTCCGGGTCTTAGTTTTGGAAGGCTTTGCTTCAGACCAGTGATCACCAAAATTGATTGTGTTGTTCAGCATCACAGCAATAACATACCGTATGTTTTAAAACACATTTGTGGGCACATGTTACCTGATAATGACAAAATATGACAGAAATATGCCTAGTTTATTGTTTTTTTAGGTTTTCTGCACCATGTTGTGTCAGTGTCCATGTAACACCATGTGAATTTTAAGAACACTAATGAATAAATCCACCAAATCAAAGTCCTGTATTTTTAGGTCATCACAGTGTCTAAAAAAGCCATTCAGACTCACTTCTATCATCCTGAATAAGGGACCAAAGATACAGTTTGACATTAAAGCTTCAAACGAAGGATTGAGCCTGCGGTACATCCCCCATCTTCTCCTGATGGTGCCTGCTGTAAATTGCCCCCTGATTTTCTGCCTCAAGGCACATTCACACTTAAGGGACCCCATGGGGTCTGGGGAGAGTGTGTGTGTGTGTTAATCTGCAGGACAATGGGGGCCCTGTCCTCACCCAACACACACACACACACAAACACACACTCTGAATTAGGAATAGGGGCCTAACAGCTGAGCAGTTTACTGACAATAGAAACTGGAAGTGTGTGTGCATGTGCATTTGCGGGTGTGTATGTGTGTGTGTGTGTTCGCTGCCTCCTGCCAACACGCGTGTCAAACACAAAGCCATCCAACTGTCCACACAGCCCAGGGGAGAAGGGTCGACAGAGAGGGAGGGATGGATAGATGGACAGACGAACGGATGGCAGGGGAGAACAGGGGCAAAGAAGAAAGGAAGTGGGAGGTACCAGGGATCTGAAATGTGCAGCCTCGGGGTGAAGGGGCAGGACAGTTAGAGGGAGAGAAAGAGTACAAAAAAAAGAAACAGTATATGGTCGAATTACGTGTACAGATGGCAGAAAGAAAGAGCGAGTTTGAACGAGGTAATAGTGAAAGAGGGAAAGATGAAAGACACATTGGCTGATTTTGTGCTCAAATGATCAGCTGTTGTTTTCATGCGTGGACTCAAATACACTCAGACAGAGCACCCTAATTACCTAACCTGACCCAAAACTGCTTTTACTACAAATTTAAAGGAATAGTTTGATATTTTGGAGATATGCATTGATGAGTGCATCCGGCAAAGACAGTGTCCCTCACATAACCCCTTGGAAAACCACAACATGTCCTTTTTACACAAGATATATAACATATTGGTTAGTGAGCATGAGTGAGTGGTGTTGGTAGGCAGGTTTTGTTATCTTCAGACAGAGTCAGTACAGTTGCTGATTGCACCCTCTCCTTCCTAGTGTGAAGGAGAAACCACAAAGAAGGAAAAAGGCCCTTTTTATCTAAGGCCAGTGTTTAATTTGTCAGTTTTGGGCTACGGTAGAATTGTAAAGTAACAAAGCATGATACGTCTTATTTTCCAGTGATTATACATGAATGAAAACATAGTTATTAATATCATAATCTATTTCTGACATATTCTGTAAACAGAGGCCCTTAAATCTTACACATTGGATGTTTAAAGCTATTTATCTTGCAAAGACTACTCTTGTGGTTCCCTGACTTTCCTTTTTTAGCACTTTTTTAGTGTGCCGTCCAATTAATAACTTGTGTCTTCTTTTTAGAATGTGCTGTTGATGTATCAGGACGGCAGCATGTAGAGATTTTGTTGCTGTTGAGAGCCTCTTAAAGTAGCAATGACTGGTAAAAAAAATCCTCATCATTCTCTGCCTGTGAAGACATTCATAAAAAGATGAGAACACTAACATGTATCTGTCGTACTGTGTGAACACAAAAGAAAGGCTCACTGAAACACACGGGCACTCCACTCCTTACCCCCTTATACACACATCGATACAGACGCTGGCCATCTGAGTACAGCAGGTAGGCATTAATTCAGCCTGGCTGCACAATCAATGATGGTAAATGGAGGCAGCAGGAGGGACAGAGATCTGCTGCTTTCATCTCTCTCTCTCTCTCTCTCTCTCTCTCTCTCTCTCTCTCTCTCTCTCTCTCTCTCTCTCTCTCTCTCTCTCTCTCTCTCTCTCTCTCTTCTTCTTCTTCTTCTTCCTCTCTCTTCCTCTTTCTGTCTCTCTCTCCATTAAAACACAACCTTTCTATGTGTTGTTTCATTATAGGAAAGCTCTTTAAGTGAGTCACAGTCTCACTTTGTACAGCACACATGCAGTTCTCTCTCTCTGTCTCTCTCTCTCTCTCTCTGACTTCAATTACACTGTCACTGGATATCATGTCTGGCCCTCGCTCTTTGCACCGTATACAGCTTTATAAAGGCCATGTCTTCACTCACATCTGAAATCTTGTTTACATGTGAAAAGTTTTCCATCTGCACTTTGACACTTTCACACTATTATTGAGCTTCTGTGACCCACTTAAGCCAGCAGTTCTACCAAATTTCCACCATATTTCACAATTTTTGAAGGGTTGTTTGTTATTTCAAAGTCTGAAGATTAGAGCGTGTCAGCAAGTCAGAGTTCTCAAAAATATGCCACATGACAATAAGTGGCCTGAGTGTCAGTGTCAGTGTTTCCTGTTTACACTAGGTGAACAAAATGATCTATTTTTTTATCACTGGTTTGGTCTGTGTACAGAGGTTTGAACTTATCTCTGATGACTTCATGTCTCTCCTTCAATCTTTTCTTTTTATAGTTGCCTTATGGCCTCTTTCTCACCTTCCTCCCCTCTTCCTCGTCTCTGACACTATCTCCCTCCCTCCAGCTCTTCTCCTCTCCTCCTTCTCACTGGGCTCCACATCTTCTCTATCTCTGCTCATCCATCAATCAATCCAGCACCTCCCTTGCCACTCCCCTCCACCCACAATTTTTTCCACTGCCAATCTTCTTCCTCTTGTCTCCCCTTTCTCCTCTCCTCCCGTCTCCACCCCTCCTCCCCCCGTCCCTTTCCAACAACATCTGCTGGTCTGCGTCTGTCACTGCTGACCTCTCGTTGCCACGTGCCAAGTCCTCCTCTCAGTGTCCCACAGAGACCCTAAATCATTAACACACACACACACACACACATATATAGGTGGCTGTCTCCCACCCACAGAGAGCGAAAAAGGCACACAAATTCGACCCCTGATTGCAGACTCTCATTACATCGCTGTATCATTTGTCAATTAAATGTCTTATAAAGGCCAAATCCTTCAATTAAAGAGGCCTGGACAACATTTGCAGAGAAATCTCAAGAGATTTAAGATCATCGCTCTGAAGCACTGATTGCTTTACAGCCACACACACGCATCAGCGCTGACGCTGGCATTTGGGTTTGGGGTTAACACTGCGCTAAAACACGCTAACTTAAAGTCACCCCGGCTAATGAGAAAGTTTGTGCTGTTCCACAAAATAAATGGATCACAAGGACTCAGTAGCAGTAAAGTAATATTGGGAAATCTGCTTTACTGGCCAGCCTGCAAGGCCAGAAGTCATAAGTGCCACCTAAAAGCTGCATTGTAAATTTAACTTGTGCTCAGGCTGTAACAATAAGAACATTACTGCCATATATTGCAATATACAGTAGCTTACAACAGGGACGGAAAAAAAACAGCATGTCCACAATATCAAATTGCTTCTAGTGCACTGCCGTCTCTCCTATATATACTGACTTTAACTTGTTTTTTTTTATGGAACTCTAGACCTTTTATTGTGAACACAATACACATTATATGAACATGTCACACTGTGAAATCAGCTTTCATTTCACTTTCAGGTCCAATAACTCTGGAGACACTACAGGAAATGGAATCTTAACACTACCAGGGTGACACACTCGCACCAGTCGAGTGCAGACACATCAGCTAACCTTTGTGCCTGCACGTCATTCATTAGGTGTGTGCCTCACGCCCGCATTGCGCACGGATTCGGCTATTGTAAAAATCTGTTGAGATTATTTGCGCTTTTTTTTGGGGGGGGGGGGGGGCATTTTTCTAATGAATCAACCATTGTTTCAAAACTGCGTCATGATTTCAAAACAAAGAAACCAGGTCAGAGTCAGGCAGACATACGATCAGATAGAAAAATAGAGACAGAGGTAATCAGTGGAGACACGGATGTATTATATCTACCCACACACACGCAGCAACAAGCTGCTGGACAGACAAGCAAGGGCAAGAAAGCTTCAGAGTGTTTCCTCCAGTATCACACTGAAATAGATTTACTTTTATCTCTAGTCAAAGATTGTTAATTCTTGTCAAAAACTGTAACCATGCAGTTCTGATAAAACATTTTTGTTAGTGTTTCTGACTATAAAATCCAGACTAGGCCACTAGGATAAACCTGAATTAACCTGAGTAGTATTGCTTTGAGGTTTTGAAATTATGTTTAGGACTGAAATTTAGCAGAAATCCTGTTCACAGTGCACCTTACCCAGTGTTCAGTCTACATGGACATGTCTTTATCCTGCATGCGTCTGTCCAGGCCAGGGCCAAAGGTGAAAAGTCAGTCAAATACGTAGACCACAGGGTTGCCTGTCATCAATAAACCAGACACACAGATACTGAGTCATCAGGACTGCACTCAGCAAGTTTACACATAAATTTAAACAGCACGTTTAGTTTTCTTACTGCCTTTTCCTTCATCTCTGTGGTATTATGCATTCAGAAACCCTTTCACAGCAGGACTGCTAGAGCAGCATAAAGTACACATCAACCCCGAGGTTCATATTTTCCATTTACCGCATGTCATGCTGTGTAGAGAGACCCATTTACAAAATGTGATATTAGCCTTGTCACAAGGGGTGACATGCAGTCTGTTGTGTTGGTACAGTGTGTAGTGACGCCACCGCTGCCCATAGAGAAGTCCCCCACCCTCACTTCAACGCCCTAAGCTTGATGTGTGTGTTGTGTTCATCCGTCTCACTCGCCAAGTCAACATTGCTGAGTGTTTATATGAAACTCAAACTCAGCGGTGTAACCATGTCACCACGAAACATCATTTGTGCCTATAATTCAAGCACCTGCAGCATCTCTCATCATGTGAAGCTGAAAAGCTGAAGGCTGACAACTATCGTTCATGGCCAGTATTCAAATGACCAGAACATTTGATTGTCACGTGAAGAAAACATGTTCAACGGGCAGTGATTTAAAAAAAATCTAAAAGTTAGAATGATTCATTTTTATTAAACAAATGACTATTCATACTTTTACAAGGATTAAAGGCGCAGCGCAGCACAAGTGTCCTTACTAGTTGTCATTTTCACACCCACGTTGCGTAAGTAGCAAATGTACTTGCACCCATCTGTGCAAGTGCATCAGGCGAATTGTTGCCACATTGCTATCCTGAGGCCACAGAAATTAATTGTGCCATTGACAAATCATAGCCTCAAGTCAATGGCACAGTACACAGGCAGGTTTACAGCGCGCCTACACTCACACTCTCATCCTCAGTTAAATGTCAGTGCATAGACACATGTACAGGAAATAGGACATGAGAAAGAAAATTAGTTTGTCAAAAGTGAGGAGATACTTGCCTTGTTCAGGGAAATTTAAATATTATAAAAAATACTGAGATGAGGTATGTGTTTGGAAAAGGAAGAGTACTCAAGATGTTGCTGTTGTCGTTGTTGTACAACAGCAGGACTCAGTGACTCAGTTCAGTGACACATCAGAGGTGACAGACAGGTCAAAGAAGAGTCGAGGAGTTCAGAGTAGAGTCGAGCGATATCGAGCCGCATTCTGGTCAACACAACAGCACAGGCAGCAGTTTCTCATCCCACAGCAACTTAGCAGCTTATAGCACCTCCATTTCCTCCAGGGCAGACTGAGGAGGAAGCACCAGGCTGCTACAGTAATCTACTTTACTTTGGGATTAGCCCTCTGCAAGTGTCACTCTCTGTCAATCTGTCTGTCCATCTCTGTCTTGACCTCTCCAACACCCTCCCTCACTCTACAACTCATTCACAGAGACCTGAGACCTGCTCGTATGTGCTCCACATACATTTACAGATACACAGGGGCCTCCTGGATAATTTAACAAAACTGTAGATCAGAAATCATGTTTTTCCTGTAAGTTTGCATACATGATCTCAGGCACTGGTGCTATAGAAAACTAAAAATGTTTCATCTTTTTTCAATTGTGAACAAAACACCACGCTGTAGTCTCTGAATTCATCTGACACTGACCCAGACACTGAAAGTGAACTAATTTCAACTGCTGAATTTTGGTGTTGTTAGTGGCATATGCAGCATAAATTTAAGGTCTGTAATTGAATGCTCTTGTCCTTTAGTTTTTATGGGCACAGACTTTTTTTTTTTTAAATCAAAGAACCAGATTATCATCTTTTGTATTCAACTGAGAAAATCCTATTCCCATGCCAGCCTTGGAATTCCTTCATCTGCCAGTCTGAATATTGTTTAAATATAAAAATGTGTAGTATGTATGTGTATGTGTAGGATTTAGCAGCAATGAGAATGGAGATTGCAATCAACTGGAATCCTCTGAGTCAACTAAGCATGAAAAAGATGGCAAAATGCAAAAAGCCCTATCTAGTGCTGGTGTTTAGTTTGTCCATTCTGAGCTACTGTAGAAACATTGCAGTTCAACATGGTGAACTCTGTGGAAGAGGACCTGCAGCATCTGTAGATACAAAAGGTTCATTCTAAGGTAATACAACTATAAGGATTCTTATTTTCAGGTGATTATACGCTAATGAAACATAGTTATGCATATTATACATTTGTGCCATATTATGTAAACAGAGACACACTGGACCTTTAAAGAGATTTTTGGTTTTGGAAACCTGGTTCGCAGCTCTTGAGGTTATATTATTTTGTCTGTCTTAACCATATTTATGATGGTTTAGGCTATTGGTTATAATAACATTTTAGTGTCATGTGATGTCAATGTTGAAGCAAAGCAGCTCTGCAGCGTAACAGACGCGAGCAGCAGACGGTCTGGGTAATAATTGAGTTCACCTTTATTTACATTTGCAAAATAAGTGGTTTAGATGAGCAGGTTAACTGTGTGACTTACTGTGCTTAAACCTCGTCTGGCTGCTCATGCTTTGTGATGTCTCGTACACGTCACTGTAAAACTGTCCAGCAGTGTTTGTGTCAATATTCTCATCTTCCCATCCCAAATAGTCATTTGCCAGCATCCTCTTAAAGTCTGAAAACCAGTTCTGGACGATTTTCTTTATTTTCTTACATTTTATGGACTCAATGTTTGATCGAGAACATTTCTGACAGATTAATCCATTACTTTATTGTGAAATAAAGTAAATATAAATATTTTTTACACATCTCATTGGAATCTGGATTAAGTTATCTTAATCAGATTACAGTGTCCATGTAACTGACTCTCTCCTCCAGGCAAAGAAAAAGACAACACTAGTGGTGGCAAATGAGAGCGTCAGTAAACATTCAAACACTACAAGTGCCAAGTGATGCGTTTCTGTTTTGTGTTGGCACGTCAAATGAAGCCAGACCTCTCTGCAATGATGCGAGGGCCGCTACAAACAAGAGTGCGGAGCCAAACTCAACGCAGCAAAGGAACAAGCCTCATGCCAGTCAAACCGCTGGTGAGGGGAAAGGTCAACCTGATGAACATCTCCTTCTGAAAACAAAAGATCTTGGCTCATTATACATCAACCCCAGTGAAAACACCCTCATATGCCTCAGATGATCTAATGTTGCCATGACAACTATAGAAGTATTGAGGAGGCGCGCACACACACATGCAGAGACAGTCAGGCGTGCAGGCGACAGATATCAGTAGGATATAGGCCTACACAGAGGATGTCTCCAATGTAAGCATGAGAGTAAGCGAGCAGGATATAGAGAGCCAAATATAGGAACAGAATAATGAGCTTCTTATCATCTGCTCCATCGTTTCCATATCTCCTCTGCCTTCCTCGTCGCTCCATCTCCCTGTCATTTTTCCTTTCCTCCTTCCCCCTTGAATGGACCAAATATTTCCCTAGAGCCACTCTCCTGTATAAAAGAGATATATTACACCAGGAATTTTCGATTATGTGACGGCAGCAAGCTTTTGCTGAAAAAAAAAAAAAAAAAAAAAGGAAAAATAAATGGCAGGATACTGAACAATTTCCTAACCTCAGGCACAGAATACTTCTGTCTGCAGATCATGGATCCAGATGAAATCAGCACAGTTGTCAAACATCAACAAACAACTATATTTTAAACTATTCTCGTACTTTTGGCTATCCACAAATAAACAACACAACATGTCTTGTTTTATTTAGTTTTTGGCTTGTTTAAGCAAAAATGAAAAATCGAGGATCTTTGATGTCAACAACACAAGAAGTAAGTAGCAACAGCAAGTATGTCAGAGCTCATCTGGACTTTCTCCTTCAAGTTTTAAGTAGGTGAACACCTGCAGAGACAACATTCACTTTTCTGGATATTCTCTACATGGATCAATCTGTTTCAACATTATATGGTGCAAAACAAAATTATGTAAATGTTTTAGGTAACGCTGTCGGAAGCATAAAGGCACTACTGTAGGAAATATTGGACTGTTGCAGTCAGTGATGGCAAGCAGTTCTGTAGCGTGATATGTTTGTCTGACATATATGTCCCATGAAGTTTGTTTCTTTCTAAATGCATGGACAGAAGTGTCTCAAACACGTCCCCAACCAAAGACAGACAGAAACCTGCCCACAGAACAATCCCACAATTTATTAATTAATTAATTGTTTTGTTTATAAAATGTCAGAAAATGTCCATGACAGTTTATCAAAGCCCAGAGGATTGTCTTTGTCCAACCAACAATCTAGTTTACCATCATATAAAACAGATAAAAGCAGCAAATCTTCCAATTTGAGACGCTGGAGCCAAAAATATTTGGCATATCTGCTTGAATATTGGCTCAAACAAGTAAATGATCAAACTAATATGGGCAGAAAATGTATTTACGGTCTGTTCTTGCTGTCTTTATCTTTCTGTCTCTCTTTCTCACACACAAACATGCACACACACACACACATGCTGTAAGTTTGACGTACAGACTCTCTGGTTTCACAGCCACCTCCTGTTTCTTTGACTAATTCAAGGCGATCGGTCAGATCTGTTACAGACACAGATAAACCAGCTCGAAGGCTGAAACCCTGAAGCAAACTGATGCTTTTCTTATCACGCTTCAACACAACATGTTGCCACAAATTGTCCACGTCTGTCATTTAAATACAAACACCTGTTGGTTTCTGACCAAAGGGCTGTGGAGAGGGAAGATGACAAACAGCTGGCTCACATATGTGTGTCTCTCTGAATGCCAGTCTGTCTTCATGTCTGTGTATCTGTCTCATATCCTGCATCTGTCCACATATCTGCCAACAGCCTCATCTGTCAGTGTAAACTGGCAGATTTCAGCCTTTATTGTACAGAAACATCTGTCCTGGCCTTTATTTCTTCCTCTCGTTCTCTCTCACACACACGCGCACACATACACACACACACACTCACTTAATGAAAAACAAAAATGAATGAATAAATAAATTATAAGTCCGGGATGCTCTCTGCATTATGTGGACCTGATGCCCTTTCTCTCTCTTGCAAAGATCTCGCTCTTTCTCTCACACACACACACACACACACACACACACACACACACACACACACATTATCTTACTCATTCACACACATCTGCTTCACTGAATGCTCATCACCTACTATAATCCTGCACAAGAGCTAGTGTTTTTCTCTCTTCTCACTTTCTCTTTCCTCCTCTCTTTCTCTTGCACACACAAACAGTTTACACACAGAATAATTTCAGTAGTAAAGCATAAAGTGCTGACTGTACGACATAGTGCTTCTGTTCCGAGTGTTCTCTAAGAGCTGCAGTACACTCATTTTGAAATTGAGTTTGGTGCGCGCTCAAAGGCTGTTGAACTCGTAGCTGGGTGCAAATGCCACAGTGGAGATCGTTCCTATGCGCCGGGAGGTGTCTGAAGATGAGTTGATGCTGGAAATAATTCTGCCGGTGAATTCCAAAACAATGACAACACACAAAGACTCCGGCTGTGCTGAAAGGCATAGCTAATAATACAGAAGGAAGAAGATTAGAATAAATTCTGGTACAATTTTTACCACAGAAAAAAGGGCAGACAAGAATTTGAATGTTCATCCCCCACGACAAGCAATAAGATATCATAGAGAGAGCTTCTTCCTCTTTGGCAACAGTTTCAATCTATTTATGCCGTTTAAAAAGCAATCAGTTACATATAACATTCACATAATAGCTAGGTTTGTTATTACATGAGAACGTTATTTCAAATGTTACATTATGGAGTATCCTGTATTCTAAATATTGGTCATGATTCAGACCTAAACACATTTCTGCATGCCAGACACTCTAGACTACTACCTGATGGATAAATTTACCAGCCAAACTATTGCCCAATGCTAGCTCATCACAGATAATGTATATCTAAATTGGTGCAAATGTCCACCAACAACTAGCAAGATTCAAAGATAACTGAGATTTGGTGTATTTAGAAATACGAGCAGAATTATTATACTGACTATATTTAAGGGTCCCTTTTATAAATTTTATGTTTCTGTGATGCATTTATTTACAGTTATCTCAAATATTGATTTCAGTATCAGCCTCAGAAATCCAGCATCAGCCGGGCGCTACACTAAACTACCAGCAGCATGCCAAACAGGTACTGTTTTCTTCTTTTAAGAGGCTATAATCAGTGTGTTTGTACTAAAATTCCTCCACATATATATAAAATAGGGACAAAACCACAGAGAATTATCATCCAACTCTATAGTTCCCTCCAAAACTACAAACGTTTTAGCTTCTTTCAGCTCATTGTTTTGTTTTTATCTGCAACTAGCTGCTGAACGAAGTGGAGCATTTAGCAGCGAAAGAGCCAGATATTTTCTTCAGGAGTTGGTGAAGAAAAACTGAACTAAAAGAGAGTGAATATTGGATTTGCATCCATAAGGTGGACACAAATGTACACGATGATTCCACATGAATGATATTGCTGCTCTGTAACTGCTGGATGTATTTTAAAAAAAGCAGCTGTGTGCTATCAAGTTCCCTCAGTGATGGCCCCCCAGAGGCCAATACACAGCTATTGCAGGTTTAATGAGTCAACGGATGAGTCAGTGACTATGACAAATCAGACCAATACATCTCATAATGATTCTCCCAGATTTAGAAGTACAGGCAACATTATCTGCAGTTAAGTTTAGCACGGCTTCTGAAAGAAAATAAAGCTCTGTGATGTACGAAACAACAGCAGTCTTAGTGGATTTGTTCGGGGGGCCTAGTTAAGAGGATGAGTCATATTAAAATTCATAAATCTTAGTCTCACAATAGGTCATTCTAATTAATAAGGAAAAAATATAAACTGCTGGTAAAAAGAGAAACTAATCACACACTTTCCACATAATTCACATGAAGTTGTGACTGGAGTCTTGCACATACTGTGCCAATCAAAGCCCAGTGCAGGGCTTGTTTTCCCACTACATTTATTACCTGTGAGAACACGCCAATTTCCATTTCCTTTCAACTCTGCCAGCTTTTTTCATTGTGTGTGTGTGAGAGAGAGAGGGAGGAGAGATGGGGGTGGATATTTGACAAGTATTGGTTGACATTTTCATTATAACTACTACTTTTACCTCCCACAAATATCCTCCAATAACTCCAGTTCTTAAAAATTGGAAAATAGTGTCAAAAGTCATCCATCACAATTGAAATAACAAAACCAAATCAGGAACCTCAGTGAGAAAGAGCACTGAGGACACTGTCTGACACTTAAAAGGCTTTCTGACAGACTTCCGGCTCCAGTTGAATGGTTTATTAAAATCAATTCTCAGCTAATACACTGCATACATAAATAAACATTAGGTATTACGTATAAATAAATACATTCCTGCCTTCCACTGGCAGCACAACATACATAAATATTCATAAACACACAGCTGCTGAATGACATTATAAGGCGGTCCAGTGCAGTGACTGTCTGGAGTTGGCTGATGAACAGGGATTGCTATTATGTGATTAAGTGATCACTAACTTCTAACCTCTCTCTCACACACACACATGTACATATGCAGAGTGGGCTCCACTCCTCTCAGACTGGTGACACACCTCATCAAACTGTGGTCTGTTATAAGTGGTGCTGACACGTGTGTTTGTTTGTCTGAGTGTGCGCCTGTATTCATAATCATACCCGCGTGTGTGTGTCACTGTCTGTTGTGCAGCAGCAGTGTGCCTTCACAGCATGTGGCGGTGGTCTGGTTTCCGCTCAGAGGGCTGTGAAGTGGCCTGATGAAAGCTCACACATGGTAGTGGAGAGACGAGCCTGATCTCCCGTCGTGACCGCAACACTCAAAACGGCTGGATGGCAGAACTTCCCGGTCTACTGCAGATTTTTAACAGTGACAAGATAGTTAACAAAGTGTTTGGTCACAATGTCATGGAAATTAGCTATTTTTTTTTTTTTTTAATGTCTGGACACTGCCAAGAGCGAGAGGACGAACACAACAAAAACAAGACCTTAATCACACTTTATTTTCATACCCACCTGTCAATTAAAGCGGCCATGCTCTTAATTATGCATAACTTTATTAGCTATTAGCTAGAAATTAGCTATAGAGACCAAAAATGTTTTTTGTACCAGGCTGTAAACACGTTTATTTCTGCTGTGAAGTGTAACATTAGCGAGATTTGTTCTGTAGCCAGCCTCAAGTAGCTGGTGGAGGAACTGCAGTTTTTGGTACATTGTGTTGGATTTATTTCACAGCCACAGTTGCCGATATCCTGACCTTTAGTCCATTGTATGGATCAGGTGCCAAAACTACTGGACCCTTCATTTCTCATAATGCAGTGTATTATTGTCTTTGCTCATGCTTTGCTTTTTACATACTGGATGCATAGTAGAGATGCTAAAGATTCCCATGTTTATGATTTGCAAGCATTCATGTTACAAGGACAACCCAAGATAGTTGTATGATGACAGTTGGTCGACTGAGGGTTAAAACTGTGTATTGACAAAATAATGCTACATTAAATTTGGGTTTAGTTACCTTTAACAACTATCTTCGATTAATGTGAGCCATACATATTTTCTTATTTTCCAGATCTTTTTCAGATATATCAGAGCTTTCAGAAAAGTCCAAGTTTCTCTGTCATAATTACAACCTATACTTTGATGTTAACGATGTTTACACGTTGGAATATCATAATTACGATGACTCCAACATGACCAATGATGAACACAGTATTCAACCCCTGGCTGGCAAAACACATCTAGTTTGTAATGCAGGCTTTCTGCAATCATGTCGAAGCCCAACCCGAAATAACCCTGATGACATCATGGAGGTGTAAATATTGTATTCTTTTGATGCTATCAAAAGTTGACATTTTCCCACCTGACACACAGTGACTGTAATATTGTATCTCATACCCCAGATGAAAATATTTCCATACGGTGCACAAGGGGTCACCGAATGCTTTGATGAGTATGAAAATGACATGAATCATGTGCTGTGACCTTCACAGTCACCAGATCTCAATTCAGTTCATTACCTATGGGAGATCCTACGGGACCAAAGCGCTCTCCACCACTATTATCAAAACACCAAGAGACACTTTTGGAAAAAATGGTGTAGAACGGCCACAACTAGTCAGTCAACTATTAATTTAATTGCCAACAATTTTGATAATTGATTAATTGGTTTAAGTAATTAAGTCAAAGAAAACCCACAAATGTTTTCTGGCTTCTTTTATTCTCAGTGACAGTAACTGAATATCTTTGGGTTGTGGACAAAGTAAGACATTTCCCCCTTTACTGTGATCAACATTCGTCACCATTTTCTGACATTTAACGGACCAAACAACTAATCAATTAATCGAGAAAATGATCGACAGATTAATTGATAATGAAAATAATCATTAGTTGTAGCTCTAGAATGGTGTTCATCCCTCCACTAGAGTTGAATCTATGACAAGGAGCTCTGAAGGTGTTGTTCTGGACGCTCACTATGACACAATACGTTGGTTTGTCCTCTAATTTGTCTCCCATCTGTGCGTTTATGTGATTTAGTGCTCCAGTATCTGAGGCTAGCACAGTGATAAATGCTAATGTGAATGTTAGCCTGAGGGATCATTTTTAACTCTTGATCTCAGTTCAGTGATAGTATGAATTGATAAAACACAGTATGCACACCTAACTAATTGTACCAATGAATCATTCATATTATCATGCTATTCTCTATTCTGAGAATAGGAACATGCGCCTGTTGTGTTTAAATTCACCACCCTCGCTTCTCACTTTTACAGAGACATCACCATCTGCAGTGACACACTCCACTGTACTCCCTCCTCTCTTATCCTCCATGTATGCTGCTCAGATCTCCAATTTTTTCTCCCACATTTCCTTACACCTCTCTTCTCACCACTCACCTCCATCCTTCACCAGCATCCGTGTCTGACTCATTACAATACAAGCCCCCTTCAAAATGCAAAACTCTCACCTCCCTGTCTCTCTCGTTTGCTTCATTCTCACCTTCTTTTCACTCATCTTTTTCTCTCACTCTCTCTCTCTCTCTCTCTCACACACACATCCCCCTCTTGACCTCCCCTTTCCTCTCTCAGTCCACCCACCCTCTCGTACACTCGCTCCATCCGTTTTTTCCTTCCACAATATCTGTCACATCCGCCTTTTATTCCTCCCCCCAACTTCCTGTCTTCCTCCTTTCTCACCCCTTCCCTTCTTTTAGCTCTAATTAATTCATCCAATTTGTGTTTCTGTAGAGTGTTCTGTTCATGCACAGTCTCCTTCCTTCCTCTCCAGATTTCTCCACCCAAAAAACACGACTCCCCCCTCTTGTCTCTCCTTAATTCAATGATGTCCATCAATGAGTCACACTTCTCTTCATCCCTGCCATGACTTAGCATGACCCATCCCATCCCAGGACTCACACACACACACACACACACAGTCCCCCTTGACTAATTTGCCAGGCTCATGTCATCATTAGCTATATCATTATTAAACAACAGTGAGCAGAAAGAACCATCTGCAAGGCACAACCAGCTGTGCTATTATTATCTCCCTGCTCATTGTGTGTATGTGTGTGTGCACAGATGCCAATATTTCAGTGCTTATACCTTTGTTTAAGCTTTTATTAACTTTTCCCAAATTGGAAGCTTTTGATGATTTTCTGGCCTTCCCCCTTCATTTTAAGTCTGTGTGTGTGTGGGAGAGGGTGTGGAGGCCCATATCCATAATTAGGGCAGGCCAGCCACACATGGGTCTCCCCTGACACTTCCCCTCCAAGACCTAAATATTCATGAGACTCTAAACGCTTTCATGAGCTCTGTAATTATGGCCAGAAAATAGACGGAGAGAGACAAAGAGAGAAAGCGGGAGAGAGTGGGAGGCAGAGAAGGAAATGCCCTCACACTTTTTAAACACAGGCTGTCCCACAGTATTAGCAGATAATATCAACAGTGTCGCGCAGTTCTGCCATCCAAGCCAGAGAAGCTAGAGGCCATTTAGAGTGAAATGATCTGCTGACAAGGCATTTCATTGTTTTGTGTAGACAGATATCCATTATTTTTGTATTGGAGCAACATAATTTCAATATGAACAAAACTTTCCCATCATTTTTGCTCCACTAAGAGCTGCTCAGTTTGATACGGAGAGCTCACTTCAAGCGTGAACGATCCTATATGATAATGCACTAATAGGTGGGTGGATATGTGGAGGTGTAGTGTCACAGTGGCAATTCTTTTTGACAGCTGCTGGCAGAAATCACTTCAGTCCACAGTCCAAGGAGTCAAAATCAATAATCAGTTATGGCAGGAGCTGTTGTTTTCTGTGACTTCAAAAAAACAGATTTGTTCAGTTTATTCCCATTCGGCTTAGACTATCTGCCAAGTAGAGCTGGGCGAAAAACCAAAAATGTACCAAGACCGACATCGTGAGTCGACCTACAAGTGATTTATCTAATTTGGCTGATAGTTTGGCTGCAGGTGCGTTCAGTCAAAGATTTTCCCCAAATGACTTTGTGAGTGGTCTGCTGAAAAACTACAACATCTCGACATCCTCCATTCATAAGTTACTAACTCATCCTGCTTTTATATTACATACATACAAAACAAAACAAAACAACATGCTCATGGTTACTACTGATGCTAAAGGTCTCTGAATGCTCCAAACAAACTATACTTTGTATAACGTGTCAGAAAAAGTGTTTCAGACACTATTTGACAATCTGATGAACACCTCACTGGACATACACTGAGGAATGGTTTATATACTTTATATAAATACATTTTTGGGAATCTAAGGGTCCTTCAAGGTCCGCTGAGTACATAGAGTATTTATTGCCATCTACATCTAGTGTTGAAGTTCCAACTGAATATCACTCTCTTCATCTCGCAAAAAAAATGTGAAAAGTCCCAATGGTACTTATTTTCAGGTGAATATACACTAATGAACATATTTCTGAATATTATATTCCATTTCTGTCTGTTATAAACTGGACCTGCACCTGCCTCTGTCCGAAGGCACAAAATCTGCTTACCAGCACCAATACAGCTCAATAATTTTCAGATTTACTTGTGTTGTATTTGGAGAGTGCCAGGCTAGCTGTCTCCCCCTGTTTCCAGTCGTTATGCTAAGCTAACCGTCTGCTGGCTGTAGTTTCAAATACTGTACAGATATGAGAGTGGTATTGATTTTCTCCTCTAACTCCCAGCAAGAACACAAATGAGTGTATTTCACAAAATGTAAAACTGTGTCTATGTTAACATTTTACATTATTGTGGTCACATTTCCCAGCCCAGAGGCTATGTTACAGTTTTTTTTTTAAATGGAATTGGTTAGGGTTCCCACAAGCATCGCAGCACTGGGTTCATCCCATCCCTTTTAAAGCCTGAGGACAAATCCAATATCACATCTAATATTAGTGCAAATATGATGTGTGCTAACCAGGCCTCAGAGTGCTGTCTGGTCTATTTTGGGGTTTATAAGTAAATAGTTGGAGAAGCCAGTCAGGATTCCTGTTACAAAAACACTCTGAGATGATATGTGAGAGAGACAAGTCTTTTAAAGAGCTTTTCTCTGGCAGGAAACTCTGCTGTTTTTCCTTTTCGTAAAACAAAGACTGAAGCAACATCCAACCAGACATTTGTTGTTCTTTTATAGCTGGGAATACACCCTGTTAGTTTTCATTCCTTTGCATTTTCCCAATAATTATCCCACAAGTGTTTCGCCCTAGCCAAAACTATCACATGCCTGCACGTTACATGATGAGTCAAATGATTTTATTCAACTGGAAAAGCCATCATATCTCTTGGAAGCCATGAAATCACAGGTGGTGTGAGGCAGCTGATTCAGAGATGATTGTCCCGACACTGACACATATGACGCTGTGCTGACACACACAGAAAAGAGTAAAGAAACATTTAAATATCGAGGAGAAACCTTCACACACACACACACTCAGGAAAATGGGCACGCAAACAAACACACGGACACTGAATCACAGCAAACTGACAAATGAGCAAGAGCCCAGCACCTCAGACCCTGCTGTCATTTATATGTAAATGAGGACACCGCTACTCCCTCCTCGCAGCCCTCTTTACTCAGAAACCCAAAAGATGGAGCAAACTTCCGATCAGATTAGACAAGATGTCAGACGAGATGATTGGGAACGACGGGAAGCCAAACGATTTGTGACAAGACGGGACACAGCAAGGTGAAATGAGCCAAGATGACTGGGTTTACAAGGAGCGGACATTAGCTGCAAATAAGGTCAGTTTGTCACAACATTAATGATTTCATGCTCCCTGTTGTCTCCCCCCAAGGGCTTCAACTCCTCTGCCGCATCGTCAGGCTGTGAGGAGGACTTTGGTTAGCGACCCGCTGCTGCAACCCTTCCTAAACAAACTGACGCGTGCCACACAGGATGACAGCACGATGACAAGCAGCATCAAGTTCGCCCCGATAAAGTGATGAGCAAGCTGAAACACAAGGAGATTTACCAGTAAGAGACTGAACTTATGACATTCTGTATTTATCTCTGCCACTCACTGTATTGGCAGGCACCGAGAGGAAATCTGCCTATTTTACTGCAAAGAGCACTATTGCTTGAGCTATCCTGTCATTTTAATGGCCTCTGTGAGTCACCAATGCATCAGCAGGCGCAAAACACTGCCTACACACATAAAGACACACACACACACACAGGTTATACACTGCATTTAGACACTAAGCACCTGTCAAGGGCAGGAGGAACACGTCGTCTTCCTGTTTGTTTCTCTCTGCAGCACTTGATGTCATTGACTTTAGAGCGCAGCAGTGCATGAGAGCGCTCTTTTCCTTGAGTGATGGCTGTGTATTTGTGTATATGAGTGTGTCTGTGTGTGCATTTTTGTAGGCTCAGCAGTCTATCACTGACTTAACAAAAGGCTGCTGAATTTAAATTCATTCCCACTCCATCTGTGGGTACAAGACGCATACATTTACATGGTTGTCCAAGGACGGAGGGATATGGATGACTATATCGATAGTGAACTAGACAGCTAGACAGACAGATGGACAGAAAGACTGACATGCATATATTACTTATCTATTATATATAAAGCTGAAGCAATTAGTCGATTGACAGAAAATTAGTCTACAGTCATGCTAGAAGCTCTGTGAGGCTGCACTTAGGCACAGTGGTGCATTGAGCCCATTGCTAACATGCTAACAATGACCAATGTTTACCATCTTAGTTTAGCATGTTAGCATAGCCTGATAACATTTGCTAATTAGTATTAAACACGGTGTACAGCTGAGTAGTAATCTGGTAGTAATTATAGAGAAAATAAAGTCAGTGTTCAATTGGTACATTTTCTTGACACTATTGGTAAATTTTAGGCTCATAAAAAAGCCTCACAGCTACATGAAAAGTTCAGAGATTTCCAAAACAGTCAAACGTGAGTGTATGTGCAGTAAATTTCATGGAAAATCCATCCACAAGTTGCTGAGACATTTCAGTCTGGACCAAAAGTGGTGGACCGACTGACTGGCTGACTGACATTGGCATAAAGCTGCCAGCAAAGCTTAAAATACCAAACATTCACTGGTTCCAGCTTCACAAATGTGAGGAATTTGCTGCTTTTTCTTTTGGCTTGAGACAAAAAAAAAAAAGCTATGTCACTTTCAGCTCTGAGAAATCTGTGCTTGACTAATTTCATAAACAACACAATTATCAATGATTAATCAATCGTGAAAATAACTGCTAGTTGCAAATCTAGTTAGATGCATAGATAGAATCAGACTTTGCAAAGGCAAGATGTGACTCTCACCATTAAATATACAGCACTCTGATCTATTTGGTGCCTTGATTTAGTCTAATTTGAGGCTTCGCAGATTCGGATCTTTGAGCCTGCTTCCTGTAAGAGCCTGCTTCCTGTGGTTCTCTGCTGTGACACACAAACACAGCGGGGGAGGTGGAGAAATAAAGTAATTAAAAATAATGATGGCTGATAGAAAGCAGCTCATAGCGACAACGAAAATGCTGTCTGTCTTGTCACCAAATCACCTTGTGTGTCACTGACTGATGAGCACAGTGACACACTGGGCACTGAGCAGAATTCAAATGAGCAATATATCCGGCAACTGGCAAGAAATGGACCTAAAATCTAATTTAAAATTCAACTCTGTGACCAAGATGTTGATTAATTGATGCGCAATAACACTGAGTCAACTCCTGGGCGGCTGTTGCCTTTGTGAACTACCCGGAAAAGTCGCCCATCACTGCATTTAAATTAGTACACTGACATCACTGGCACCTTTCTGTATGGGGGGTTACTTCAGCAGGCAGAACTTCCTCTTTCTCAGTGTGAGGATTTTTACCAGTGTATATATAATGCCAGGCAATATCTGTTCAGTTTAAGTAGCAGTGACAGTGTGTGATAAGACACAGCCAAGTCAAAAAGCCTTATCTGGCCTACAAGCTGAATCCCATCTGCCTTTCTCCTCACACTGACTCATAATGCTGCTTATTAGTCCCTCTGGAGGGATAAAGGAGACAAGGGGAGATTTTTAAAAAGGGAGGGAAAAAGCAGGAAGTAAGGACAGAAAGAAAAAAAGATTAAAAGTGAGAGAGAGAGAGCTGAGCAAAGGAGGGGAGAGAAAAAATGCAAGGAATGTACAACAAAACTAGAAACAGCTTTATTTTATGGAGTGAAAATGAAGTGTGCTCGCCTGCGCTGACAACTGCAGGTGTTAAACGGGTTAAAAAAAAATAAATGCTTGAGGTGTAAGAGCTGAAAGAAGCTGAAATCAGTGAAAGTGTATTTGCTGAAAGCATTTGAAATGTTCACTTGAAGTGTAATCCCTGTAGCAAGTTGAGTGTGTCAGCGCTGAGAGTGGTGGGACAAACATTTGATGATTAAATACTGAAAGCTCTTAGCTGAAGTGTAAAAAATGAAAGCATTTAAACTGTCATTGAAAGAGTAACAGATGAAAGCAGTTGAACTGTCCTGTCCTGAAAGCAACTAAAATTTCATCCGTGGTTGAAGCGACAGAGATAGTTTAGAAGAAGTGCACTGTAAACAGTTGAAGTGTCAGCTGAAAGAGTAAGAGGTGAAAGCAGTTGAAATGTGAGTTGAACTGAACTGTCCTGAAAGTTCAGGAAGTTCAGTCAAAACTGAAGCGGCAGAGATAGTTTAGAAGAAGTGCACTGTAAATACTATAGTTGAAGTTGAAGTGTCAGTTAGTAGGCGAGGTTTCAGCAGTTGAAATGTCAGTATTTGAACTGTCTTTTGAAAATATAAAAATTAGTTTACAGTTTTTAGAGGCTGAAAGCAGTTGAAAATCTAAGTTGAGGCATCAGATATAGCTGAAAACAGTTGAAGCGTCAGTGAGGAAAGGAGAACATGCAGGCACAGCGAGGGGGAGAACAGGAGACAGTTGAGAAATATGGGGGGAGTATGAAAAAACTGAAAAGTTGCTCTGAATTCAGAGGAAGAAGAAGAGTTGGGAAACAGGAAGGCTGAGGTAGACAATGAAATATAACAAAAATAAGACACAGCCGGTGAAGGGAGTCACTGGTGAGCGGCCCGATCTCCCATAGTGACTGGCTGGTCAGATGGAGCAGACAGATAAATGAGCCTCTGTCACCATTACAATGCTCCATACTCTCCTCCGTCTCTCCCCCCACCTCCCATATCTCGACAGGTCATCCATCAACCGGCAGACTCCACCCACCCACCCACATGCACACGCACTTTTTTTTTTTTTTGTCTGTTACTTGTTAGTAAACCAAATGAGGCAATGCTGCACCTGCTACATACGAGGAGGAAGGAGTGGCCCCTGTTACGTAGCTCCTATTTCCACTGTATTTTGTGTTCCCCGCCCTCCTCTTCTTACACCCCTACCTCCTCCTCCTCCTCCTCTCTCCTCATCCTCTGCTCTTCTTTTACACTCAGTCTCTCTCTACTCTGCTTTCCTCTTCACCCCTCCCAGCCCTTACCACCTGCTCTCCATTTTCCACGTCCTTGTCACCTTACCCATCTCAGCTGAGTAAAGGTCAAGGTGTAGTCACAAAGAGAATTGATCACTCATAGAGTACTGTAAGAATGGTTACTGACAAAAATGTAATCTAGTTGGTATTTGAGTATTAGTAACACTTATTAAGGATCTCAGGCTTCCACAAACAGCCAATACTTGTCATTCACAGCTTTATTAGACAGTGTTTGATGGTGCAATTCATTCACAGCTCAGTGGTTTCCGACCTGAATGTCACAAAATAAATCAGAAAGGGTTATGAGATATCTTTGTTTTGACTTTTTTCTAATCTTTGCTCTTTATTGTGAAATATTACAGAGTTTTACCTCTTTACGGCAGTAAAAAACTCTTAGAATTAAACAATCCAAGTAGGAAACACCAGTTCTTTTGGTTGAACTACAACTACAACATAGACAAGGGATAACAAGTAGAGATGCTTCATTTTAACACAGACATATAAGCATTACAGGTTGGAAAACATGTAGTTTAAAAAGAGCTTTTGTTTATTCCTGAGATGCTGAATGCATAGTTCTCCTGACACCACACAAGGAGACACAGTCAACCTTTGAATCCCATTACATGGCATGGAAAACGACAGATGAAGTGACACCAGTATGACCACAAGGTGTAACCACGTGAACATGCAGACAAATGCACGTACAGGTACGCTGTGTGAGCATTTCTAATGTTAAGTTGGGAGAACTTAACACAACAGAACAAACTGAAAGTAACCCTCGATATAATAAGATGATTTAAATTCATATGATCAGTCAACGTGGACTGAAGATACTTCTTTAAAGGAAAACATTCTGCTCACCTACCTGCAACTAACACATAACCTCCTGCTCCAAACCCTGTGGTCAGCCCATCCGGTGTAAACAGAGAAACACTCACCGAGCACAAACTCTCCAAACGGCACTTTTCTGCGAAGATTTCAGCGCGAAGCAAAATGAACCGAGGCCTCTCGTCTTCTCCGCTGATGACAACAACGTTATTCCGGCGTTGTTACATGTGTTTCGGCGATGTAGCGACGGTTTCTTTGTTGCAGTAAACAGCAGCTCGATACATCCAGGCAGCCGGAGTCCCGATGCTGAGTGTCCATTTACTCCGCACAACGAGCGCTGATTGGTCGCTTCCACCACAACACTACATTCGGCTCTGACGCTATTGGCTCAGGATCGGATGGTGCGTTCAGTGGTTCCTCGTAAATATGGGCTACTTTGTACCAATTTATAGAGCTATACAAAAATAATACCACTACTACTACTACAGCTGTTACTACTACTACTACTACTACTACTACAGCAGCTACTATTGATGACAATGATAAAAACAATAATAATAAAAATCATCTGTTTTAGTATTTTATGTCATCATTTTATGTTTGTCTTTTAGGAAATGTAATGTATTACATGTCTGTTTTCATATTCCCACTGCTATTATTTTATCAAATTGTATTATTTCCCTTGATTTTCAGCACTGATGAGTCAACAGCAGTTCCACTGCTTTAATTTCTTACTCTCCAGTGTCCAGTGTGTAAGATTTAGATAGAGTATATCTACAGTGATAATATCCACAGTGAGAGCGGGTCCTCTTCCATGGAGTCTGCCATACTGAACTGCCATTTCTCTACAGTAGCCCAGAACAGACAAACCAAACACTGATCTCGCAGCCAGAGTTTTTCTTACATGCCTGAAAGGAGAGGGTGAGGCTTGGGAGAGTATTCAACTGGTTGCAGTCTGCAACTGTACTGTTAGGTGCAACTGAATCCTGCACGCTGGACCTCTAACTAAGAGTTTATCTGTCTATAGTGATTACTCTAAAACTGTCACTGACACAACTCACTTTATTACTTCATACACTTTGACAATACTTACTTCATCAGCTCTTTCACTTAAACTGACACTTCAGTTTTATTCACAGCTCACTGCTGTGCCTATGCTGAAGTTTAAAAATCCCTTTTAACAGTAATGATAAACTTTTTTCAGTCACTATATTTCAGATGTTTTAATCAGAAAGCATCGGCACCAGACACACGTTTATTTTCTTTATAAAATGTTTTAGTTATGTTTGATGTGCTGCTGCTATCTTGAACCAGACAGTCCTGTGAAACACTTTTCAATTTGACCATATAAAGTATATTATATTTCAAGAACCTTTTCTGTTTCACACTCTCAGTAAAAAGAAAATTTCAGTCATTGGTTACTACCATACAGTGTATGATTACTACCCTCAATATTCCGACAGCACCTGAAGGTATCATTATCCCCATGCTTTATTTCTCTCTTGTGAACATCTCAGATGATGATTTCCAACAGATTCTGTATCACAAAACAAATCTGCGGGCTGTGTGGTCCGGTAGTCAATTCAGATAAATAACCACAAGATTAATGGACTGATGTGCTGAAACATGTGAAATTCAGGCTATTATCAGATTAAAGCTGGCCGATTTTCATCGAGTTGTAACACGGCAGTATGTGCGCTGTGCTGTTTGTGCAGCTGCACTACAAAATCAATACAAAACTAATGCCTTATAGTCATTTTTAATATAAGTTAAAGCCACGACATGTATGATGATGGATTATTTTAATTTCCACATTCATCGATCACTTCTGCTGTAGGTATTACACGTGCATTAGAGAGAGCTAATTACTATGCCTTTATTGGCCTAATGTTTGAGCATGGAAATGATCATGGAGGTATGTGCAAGGTGTGACTATGCATATGTGTGTTTAACTGATTGAAAATGTAATCATGGCATTTCTAATTGCAATTTGGAGCGAAATTAAATCAGTCAATTTAACTTGTGGTCATTTCTATCAGGAGCTATTTGGCTCCTCCTGGCGGTGACAGTATGTACATACAAACAGTTCTTGGTCTCTTTCTCCATTCATACACTTCACACTTTCATTTGTACATTTGTAATTTGTTAAACATCTCTAAAATCATAACACTGATGCGTATTTCACTAAAGTTTTTTCATTGCTTGTACTTTATAAAATAGAAACGTGAGTTTCACCTTTGTATCTCCTTTCATTCTACATGTGTCAGGGATACATTTTTCGTATGTTCCATCTCATTTCATTTATTAATTCCCCTAACATCCAAACAAGTGTATCCTCTTTATAAGAAATATACATAAATATCTCAATAAACAAATGAAGAAAAAAGCAGACATAATTTTAGTTGCAAGTGGATTTTTATTTACTTTTGTGTTTAAAAAACAAACAAACAAACAAAAAATACATCAATGATTGAGCAAAAACCAATGTTCCAGGTTTCATTCAGCCCCACTTTAGGCTGCATTCTGTCCAAGCATACAGGTCAAAACTATTAAATTGCATACAGACACTGAAATGAGAGGTAAAAAATAAGTGAAAGTGTTTGTCCAGTTGTCTGTTCATGTCATATTTTGGTAATCTGACCTCAAGTATTACTGCAATGGAGCCCAAAAAAGCTATTAGTGTTCTACAGGAAAACATGGACGTTAAAAATGAGTCAGCAATTTTTTTTTTTCAAGCACTGACGGCAACTATGAGCTAGCAACATGTCAATGGAGACTGAAAATCGATAACTATTACAAGGTACAACACAGGCCTCAGTTTGACTCAGTTTGAAATGATACAGCAACGAGGGAAAAAATGAAAGTGTTTAAGAACAACATCATGCATGAATGCACCAGATTTTCTGTAATTGGTGAAATAAACAATACTTTTAAACATGGAAACTGTGCAGACTTAATCACTTCCATATGGAGAAGTGTGCACAGAGACCACAGCAGCTGGACTAGAGAGGTTATGAAAGGAGGGCTTTACTCTGTTCAACAGAAAAGTTTTGAATGTCATGTCAAAGGACGTTAACGGAAGAAAATTAACAAAGGTGCCCGGATAGAATTTGAAAAAGGTGTGTGCCAATTTCCCTAAAAGATCATTCTTTATGTATTCTATATTAACTTTGTTGAATGGATCATTTACTTTAACCACCAACCCTCTTCAGTAACAGATTAGTTTAGCAATTTCTCTCAAATTCAGTTTTTAACAGTCCCAACTCACTCTGATACTTTGCACACTGTTGTACAAAGACAAATCCATTTCTTGAATGCTCACATTAAAAGACTTCCATCTTGACATTTAAAACACGTTCTGCTAGAAAAACCCTCAAAAATAAACAGAAAGTAAGGAACAATGTAAACATAACCAATGACAGAAACATCCACATTTTAGAACAAAATGGAACACTTTTTTATGAACGTGGTAAAATGAGTAACCAACGCTCCAGCACAAATCCTTACATGAAAGTAATTGTCCTGCAGCGTTTGTCAACCTTCATGTATGCACACAAATATTTGCATGACAGCAACATACAAATACAAAAAAAACTAAGAAAAAAAAGACAGCAAAGCAATATCAATATTCATGTCAACAATCCATGTCAAAACAAGGTTAAATTGCACAAAAATAAAAGCAATAATTTGCAAATGCAAACTACAGCATGATCATACACAGGCCTCAAACAACAAATCATATGCATATACAGTATCTACATTATATACACACACACATTTGGACATCCTTCACAACTACTGAGAACTCTAAACTGTACAATATATCTGCTATAAGAACAGTTGCGCAAAATACCATTTTGATATACAGTAATACTTTTTTTTTCTTTTACAATGTACAAGTTCAAACTGTCCACACAAGAAAATGCAAAGCACAAGCCCCAAAAGGCCACAAAAGTGCATGTTATCAGGTCAGTTGGAAGCCACTAGAAGAAAGGACTGGCATGAGAGTGTGAATGAAAGCTGCCAGTATCGTACGGGAGCTTCTCCACACTCCCAACCGCAGTGTCTTGCGAGATTAAAAGTTAGTGGAGGGAAATCTGGAGTAGATATTAATTATACATGCAGGCACGCATGCCTGCAGATGCACAAACAAACACACACATTCTTGAACATAGTTCGGTCATCATGGTGAAAGTGACCGACATGTTAGACACACACGCACACGCACACACACACAAACAGGTTGTGGGGTGATGATGAAATTCCATCAACATTCTCCACTCCAACATTTCCCCACACCGTCACATTATATTCAAGTAGTGGCACTCCAATAGTACTTAGTCTTGGTACCTTTTGGACAATCACACACTTCACATCTGAAAAAAGGACGTTGGTCTTGTGTTTTCACACAAGATTTCACAGTCCTGAGCAGTGACGATGCAGGCTGACGCTGGCCTTGTGTAGCGATATTATTTGAGCTTTGACAATGAGAAACTGTCAACACTGAAGGCCAACTTCAGCTGAAGCATCGTCACCACCAGGCACTGAGTTATAGAGGAATAAAACAACCCACAGCCCACTGTATAAACACAAGCTAGTCTGTGAGGCATGTGTTTGAGTGACAGCCCATTACAAGCTCATCACTGTGTTGGCTCACTGCTGTGTATGAACTTCAGGCCATCGAGGAGGTGGGGGGGGGAGTTGACTGCAGTGTTCAGAGGGGAATGCTTAAAGCCACGCTTTCTGTAGTGCAAAGATGGGTGGTTTAGGTGACTTGAAAACAAACTGACGTTTGAAACGCTAACTTCCTTCTGACATTCTGCTTTAAATGAACATTCGTTAACTGCCAGCCATCTAAATCGTACAGTAGTCTAATAGCACTGAAGCAAGTGCAGTTAAACAGTGCCAAGTAGAGATTCTTGGATTATTGAGATTGACCTACATTTAGTTATGATCTTTCCTGTCAAATTCAGTTGGCTGCAAGCATTCCCCTTTCACAATAGTATCTCTATCTGAGAGTGAAAAAGGCTGTTTTTCACTCTTCAGTCAAAGAAAAGGACCCAAACTAAAACCCTTTCTTTTAAGGCCACTGAATTGTGCTTAAAATCTTTTCCTTTCTTTGTTTAACAGGTGCCAAACTCTTTCTTTGTCTTTCCTGTCAGTGCCTCCTTTCTCGTCCATACCGTTTTACCTGTCCTGTGACCTGCAGCACTGTCTATCTGTTCCACAAGTCTGATAAAGAGAACTGTAGGTGATGCTGCTGATATGGAAACAAAGGCTCTTCCTCCTTTCCTCCTTCGTTTATCTTCATCTCTTGTCCATCTGTCCTCTTCTGGTCCACTAGAGTATGTTCTTTTTTTTTCCTTTGGTCTTCATTTTGTCATGTTGTCCTCTCTCTTTTTTCACCAAAGGGCCCCCCTTCTCAGTCATTTGGTAACTGTCTCCCTCTTTAAACGGGAAGGAGACGTACCTGGTGAGCTAACGGCCGAGCAGGTAGACCACCACTTCATAGGTGCACATCATAATGGCGGTGTTGGGGATCTGTCTGACGAGGTGGGTGGTGAGGCCGCGGTACAGCGCCCGGTATCCCTCCTCCCTGGGTACTGTCAGCAGAGTGTGGAAGAAGGAACGATACTTGCTGCCTTCCTCTCGTAGCCGTGTACGGATCACCTCTAAAATTTGAGAACAGAGGAAGAAGGCTGTGTTAAATACTCTATTGGCCACTAGTTGCTCTTGTGTGCTTATAAATGCTGTGTACTCTCCGTAAAGCTCTTTTTGTATACCACCTGTACACCAACCTACCTATTTGTAACCTTTTCTAAATAAGCTACAGCTACAGACTTTGTCTATTTCCCAGAATGATTTCAGACAATCCTAACAGGAGGCATTTGAACTGTTGCATTCAGCTGTGGGCTGTATGTAGGTGGAGAATGATACTGATATTTATAGCCTTTGCAGATCATGTTTTCAAACAAGAAAAAGTGAGTCACTGCCTCACCCAAAATGCAACATGTCTCGATGTTCCCTCCCCCGTAAAACTACTAATTCTTGTTTTCAAATTTATGTTTGTGTACAAATTAAACGAGATGCATCATGAGCTTTAAAAGGTGCAGGTGGGTGCTCCCTGTTTCCAGTCTTTATCCTAACCTAAGCTAATCGCTTCCTGGCTCCAGCTCCACACTTCATCTACAGACATGAGTGCTATTGATTTTCGCCTCCAACTCTGCAACAAAGCAAACACATGGACTTCTAAAAAGTGTTCTTTTAAACTCCAGTGCGAAATGGTTTGACGAGTTATACAAAGAATGATATATAAAGTAAATCACAGGAGTGAGCAAAATGGGCAGAAATTACATACTATTTTCTGACATCTTGACAGCGTTCAATGTTCGTTTTTTACAAAACCCATGAAAACCAACAATGACTTGATTCCATTAACAAGTATCTCCTATGTAACCAAAGAAGATACAACTTTTGGCCATTTGCCATAGACTGTTCCTCAAAAAGAGGTCAATGACTGGTGCAACCACTGTTACACTGAGTGATATGTTCCTCCATTAAGATGAACATGAACATTGTAGTTTAATTTGAGTAGATCCTGCATGCCTGCATTTATTCCATTTTAAAAACTAAAGCTAAATTATTGAGAGGTGGACTAACACGTGGAGGAAGAAAAATATGGAATAAAAAAAGGGTGTATGAGACCAAAGGTTACCATGAGGGTAGGCGATGGAGGTTGCGCAAGTCTTGGAGGTCGCTGCTGCGAGCATCATGCCCACAAAGTCTGAGGCATCTTTGACAGACTCGTCCTCTTCGTCCATGCTGGCGTGGGACTTGGACTCCTGCAGTTTACGTTTAATGCTCTCATAGATGACAAAATGGATAACAGTCTCTGAGATGCCAGCGTATGAGGCTGACATGCCCCTGTAGAAACCTCGTAGGCCGTCCATCTGGTAAACCCGCCGCACGCACTCGAATGCGTTCATTCGCCGCTCGCCCCGGTTTCTGTAATCATATAGAGATTTTCAATTTAAGTCCAATGACAATATGATTTAATTCTCATTATTACCACAGGGAAATTAGTGAGTCATAAAATCCATTCCACTTCTAGACTTCCTCACCTGGTTTCCAGCTGCAGACGGGTCTTGATCAGCCAGATGGGATTGGTGGCTGTGATGGCGGTGAACCCTGGGAAATTCAGAGGAGGTCAGAGGTTCAGACAGATGCAGAGACATTTGGAAGAACACAATCTAAACAACTACATGAAATACTCTATACTGTACAAGGACAGTGAGAAAGCACTTCACTAAACAGGATCAGAGAATTATTGTATAGACAGTTTGAAACTCAGTCTATGTAATTTCATTTTTTTTGTTTTCATTTGTGCTCCAGACAAAAAAAAAAAGCATGCGTTTCCATATTCACATATTGATCCTCTTCATGTGAAATGCTACACAGGTGTGTACCTCTCTACCTGAAGTAAAAAAATCTTAACTAACAACAGTGCATGAAGGCAGCAGCTGTGCTTTCTTTTCTACCATCTATTGTCTTTAAAAAAATATATCTAACTACAAACGCTGAAGAAATGAGGCCAAGCAGCAAATTCCTTTTAGGCCATTTAGTGTGGCAGATTATCATTACACTGCCACCCGATTCATTTATTTGAAATTCTAATGAGCGCTTTTGTATCTAATAAAAATCATTTGCAATTAAAACATAACGTAATCTTAAAGAGCTCACAGAGACTGTTTTATCATTACACCTTTAATGTGCTTTGTAATACACCTATTAGTCTTTTTACAAGCAAGTCTGTCATTCCACAACCTCAGTAACAACACAGTGGGTTTTATTCTTAGTTTTCTCTCATTGTTGGTTCAGCAATATAAATGTATCCCCATTTATTAGTCAATTAATGAACATCTTTATTTATTCAGTTTATTCAGTGACATTTAACAAACCAGTGGTTAACTGGTTAGGCGCTACAAACAGGCTGTAGGCCTGATACTGATCCAACTAGCACAACTACAACAGCAGAGAGAAACAAAATGGAGTCTTACAGAGAGTCTTCAATTATTGAGCAGGACTAAAGTGGAAAATCTCTTCCTAATAGTGGTGGGTAACCCTGTTCTATATGTTCCTCTTGCCTTCACCGCTTAATGTGAGTTTAGCTTGCCGGGGTCAGTCAATAATGGACTCCCTTAGAATGCATTACTGCACTTGTGTGCACAGAGAGCATGAGTGCGTGCATGCGCTTGTTTTGAGTTATTTACAGGGGATGATACTTTGTGTTTTTGTTAGGTCTGCACTCTATGTAAATATAGAGTTTGATATATAGGGTGTATCATTATGAAATGACACAAAGTCTCTGAAAGTTTCTGATACAAATGACATGACGTAGAGGAATAAAGCATGGCCATTTGCAGAAAACAGCTAAGATGAAGGCGAGTCTAAAGAGACCTCAGTCACATCTAGTGTATCAATGCAACACAGCCCTACGTTACGGCAACTGCGTGAAGAAGAGAGTATGACACAGGTCTGTTGAAGAGAAAAAGAGAAGAACAAAGAAGAAATAAAGAGGGAATTAGAAGGAAGTAGCGTCTATGGCGTGTACTCACGAGGGAGGGGCAAAGCTCCTCCAGCTCCTCCCCGCTGCAGCTAGTAGCCTGCAGATATGGGGGGCTCAGATGGCGGGGGTGTCCCACCCAATCACGCAGGGGTGAAAGCTTTACAGTAAAGCCCTAAAATAGACACAGGCTTTTCTGTACCACAGTCACACACAAGCAGCAGTCACAACCACCCCCAACCCCAGCAACCACCCACCCCAACCCACTGGTACTGTACAGGTAGTTGGAGAAGAGATGGGAGGTCCTTCCATCTTTCCCCAAACTCTAATCCCAACTCTAAGCCCCATCCACTTTAATTCATATAGTTGAATTATATTGTTTTACATTTCTTTGACTTTACAATTCATGTCTCCCTTTACTCCTTTTATTAACTGGAATAAAGAAAATGTTGACTGAATGGAACAACCCAATCCAAAACTCCAGCTCCATCTCACAAGAGTGAGGTACAGTACAAATACAAAGGCAGAAAATATAATTGAAGATGTATTCAAATCATTGTGCCATTATCAATTTCTAATCTACATATTAGAGAAAGAACGAAATCAAATGCTTACTGAAATAAGATAAAATTAAGAGAGGCAGGTGGAAATGCTAACCTTGTCCTTGTGTATAACAGACTAAGTGGTGGACAATGGTGATGAAAGGAGTGGGGAGATCATTTTATGAATATGTGATGACATGAGGATGAAGTGACTGATCGTAGTGAAGTGAATCAATGAGGTTAAACAATGGATGCAACTCAGCCAGCCCAAAATACTCCGGGGACCAAACCGGATTCTGGAAAAACTGGAATAAATTTAAAGATAACATTAAAATGTCCTCATGCGGAGAAAAATGTGTCTCCAGAGAGCCAGCCTGTTTCTCACAAAAGAGATCAAATAACTCGTGAAGGAGTTATGAGTCCTTGTCAATGTCACACAAAAGGACACTGAAAACCTCAAAGGAAAGATATTTTTTCTCTTTTGTTACAGTTTTGCAGTTACTGAATGTTCAGTCTCAATGTTTAATGTTTATAATTATGCAAAAGAATAACTGAGAGCGCTGTTCTCTCTTTGATATGAATGGTTTTAGTTGAATTTGTTGATTGCTTTAGTTTATTTTTTTCTTCTTGAATGTTTATTATTGTTTTTTGTCCAAATATAAGATATTCCATATTCATAATCAGCTTAATAGGACAACATGAGCCCATTGATAACCGATATGTGATAAGTGATCTGCACATGAAAGATTTATCACCATTTTTTCCTCTGAATTAATAATGTATACACAAAAAGGGACTTTAGCTATATCTTTAGTAATGAAAGTGAAGACTCATACGCAGGCCGTGGAGGCTAACTAGTCATTGGGATGAACCTCTGAAGAGCTGCATCTGCATATGGGCATGCTGCTGCATGTTGTGCATTATGATCCTTCAATAGAAACATAATCCCTGTACAATTTCTCCAGAGGAGTTTGACCTACATTCAGAGAGAACGAACATGCTTTAGATTAACTGCTGGAACATGTCAAAGTGAAGTAGAGACTCGCCTTCCCCGAGAGTAAGGAAGCCCACAGTTCACAGCAGGGACGCCGTGAGAGCGGGTGATTCCACAACGCTATTTTACAAAACTGGAAGCAATTACCCAGGCATCAGAGTGAAATTTAGCTTTTCGCTCACAAAGGCTTTCTTTATCTCAGTGCTGAAAAGCTTGAATTTGCAATATGTGCAGATGACAGACAGAGACAATATGTTTGTCTGTCCAACCACACAGATATTTTCTTGGTACGCATATCATTCAAGGTACTACAAATAAATTAATACAACTGCCAAGCTGTTGAAGTAAAAAGCCTAATGGGGTTTCATTTGTTGTTTTAACGTTTACCCATCCCAGTGGCATGTCTATGCCTGCACTGCTTCTTGTCCTCATTCAATATTAATTTGTGTTTTTTAAACTGGTGTCAGTACTGTCGGGGTTAAACTTCCAGGGCAAACTAAAAGAGGAAGCCATGTGGAAATAGTGCCAGCCATTTGAATGATGGACTGATACAGATTCTCCTTGAAAAGAAATGACTGAGGTACTAATGGTGTTGATGGATGATGACAAAAGAGAAAATGGAGCACATCCATTTCAACTTTCTGGAGCAGTGACAAGGTTAGCATTTCTTTTGTGCTGACAACATGAAATCCACAGAAGTATGTGTCATTACTTTACCTTTACTATGTTGATGGAACAAGACAACAGGCTAAGGGGAAGGAGGTGTGTGTCAAGACTAAGCAATAACAAAACCTAAAACTACAAACCAGCAGCAAACACATTGCCATAAGCAATGGTAATATCATTACAAATGAATAACCATTATGAACTTTCTAATATTCATAAAAATCACCATGGTTTTCATCATACCAGTGTAAAGAAATGGGGTGCTACCTGACGTGTCCGCCCGAGTGCCAGGGGCCCCGGTTGACCTTTCGGGGCCGTGCTCTCTCCTCTATACACACAGAGCAAAGAAGGGGGCCCACACCACACTGTTTAAGTAACAACTGGGATGTTAAACCATTTACAGAGTCCTCTGGAGAGGCCTCAAAATGAAATAATATAAAGAGGAAAAAAACGGGCGAGGAGGGGGGGAAAAAAAAAATGGATGACAAAGGGGACAAAGGGGCTAGGAGAGGAGGAAAGCACAACCTAAACTTTGAGGACCACGTGGTTTTCTTGTTTTTGTCAAACAGCTAAAGCACAGTCATAACAAATGCTAGCAGTGGCACATTATCGCCTAAAATTGCCTGGATGCTGTGTATTATTTGGTTTTAGTGCCTTAAAGTCTGACACTGCTGATATAAGGATTTGTCTCCTTAACTATAGGTAGGCTGGCGAGGCCACCATGAAGAGACAAGACACTGTGTTATCTGGATAGTTGGGTGCATTTTCATAAAAAAGCTGATGGAGGTAAGTAGCAAAGATCAGCTATGTGACTGCGTGACTGGCATTTTATTTTTCCTAAATTCCAGTTTGGAGATTAAATCTTTGCTTTGAAATAACTGGACTGTACAGTGTTTGCAACATGGATAAATGAATCTTGTAGGTCTTTGTTATCACAGTAAACAAAGTGAGGTTGTTTTAACCACAATCAAGGACGAGGTCAGTTTGATCCTGAGAGTCTCAAATTGTGCTTTCTGATAAACCCCCTGTTGTATATATTTAATATTTCTATACATGAAATAGCTATGAAACGACTACTTATAACAGATGTTAGCTTTAGCATGCTTTAGATATTCACAAGCTTTAAAATTTGTGAAGATCCCACCATCCCGCACATGTATATGGAAAGGGGAGGGGAAAGGGGGAAAGAAAATGAAGTGAAACTTCAAACTGTGACAAAAAAATGATAAAAGAAAAATTAAATCTCTCTGATGAAGACATACTGAATAATGTTTTTTTTTATGTATATATAAACCCCATCAGTGATTTACACTGCCCAGACAGACAAACAGGCAGATATAACACTCAGCGACAGACAAGTGACACGCAGACAGAAGGGAGGGGGAGAAGGAGCCGTCATTACCTGCCATCCCAGCCGACACCATGTGCACCGGGGTAGAGTCTGGCTCGAGCACCCCATTCAGCTTCTCCTTGGCTGTTGAATAGGCCGCAAAGTAGATCGCCCTGTGGCAAGTAAGACAGTAAGAAGTTACAAACACTGGTCAAACTGATTTAGGATTAAATCCAACAAACTAGGAAAGAATAATTCATGAATTAATTTGCACTACAACCAGTTACTAACTGCAACTAAAAAGACAATTTGTATAATTGCAAGAATAGCACTAAGTTAACTGGATTCATTTGGAGAACGTTTTTTAAATTTCCTGAAATAAAATGCTGTCTAAAGTGTACTTGAGGGCATGCTGAGAAAAGCTAAATTAACATGTAGCCAAACATCAAGCCACTGAAAGAAGTTTATCTGTGCCTGTATGTGTGGCTCAGTTGCAGAGCGCGCTTTAGTAGCAGATTTATCTCCTATGATTCGAGCTGCTCCTCACTAAATAAAATTACAGGATTTAGTCAACATTTCTAGTCGGCGGAATTAAACCCAGTGATCGCCCCTCCCTCGCTGCCCTCGTTCTGCATTGAGAGCATGCATGTACAACATAATCATACTGCACTGCAGATGAGAGATGAAATATGTGAGTGGATCTGAAAGTCTGTATGTGCATCTCTCAGACGTGATGACTGATGCTGCCACTGCAAGTTGTTTTGCATGCACATGTGTTATGTGTGTTGCTAACGAACGCCGGCAGCATGCCCAGGGGGCCGCGCTCTCATTAGCATCTGAATTTAACTTTTTTTTAAGCTTTCCAGCGTCAGAGTGCTGTTTCCTAATTATAACAGGAGAGAATAACTCTGTAGCCCAGCAACCCAGAGCTCTCCTTGTAGATAAATAAACTAATAAATCTGTTGTTTTATTCAATTATATTACATCAGAAGCTTAAACTTTATCCAAATTAAGACTGTGGATTAAATGGAGTGGAAATGTTGCATCTTACGTGCCATACATCTTCAAAATGGAATCTTTTAGCAGTCACTGATGGTAAATTGGACATTTTTTAGAGTATCTTCCTGCAGTTTAAGATTGAACTGATGAATTTGGCTGGTCTGAATTATGGATTAAGATTTTAAAATGTTGCACATGACGACCAAAATGAGAAATTTTAGTGGCGTTTTTGCCAATTACTGCATGTCATTTCATACACGTCTAATCCTCAAACCCATCTAATACACAAATTGTGCGTCTGTAGATGTGTGTGCATACAAAGATTGTTATGCCACTGGTAAAAAACATGTGAATGTCATGCTTATCAAATGTATTCTGTATTCTATTCAAGATCCATATGATACACAGACAACGAAGAAACCATCATGAATTTAGATTAAATCTGAATAACACTATAAATTTTATTTTATGTAGCAGTGCAGCCATAAAAAAATATATTTTTTATATTTCAATATGATAATATTGTATCTCCAATACCACGAGGCCAAGAAAAATTTTGCTAAATTTGTTGCTACAAAAAACAATCAGGTTCAAGTCATTCAAAACTGCACATAAGGCTGCGGCTCACATGAGGCCAATGAGTTCAGGCTCACTTCTTATGTGACTATATATTCCTATAGCGCAGTTAGTTATAGCAGCCCTGATCAGGAAACAAGCCAGCATTTCCACAGCTGGACTAGCCCACGGGACTAACACACGCATATACACAAGGGCACTGAGCCAGACAGAGTGAGACAGTGAAGCACCCAGGGGACAGGAGAGCTCTGAATTAATACAAGCAAAGAATGACAAACACGAAGAGAGAGAGAGAGAGGACAAGAGTATGGAAAGGATGAGACAGCGACCACAGCGAACCAACAGGAAGAGGATGACAATGGCCATGTGATGCAGTGGTAACTAGGGAGAATTAGACAGGTCAGGGAGGAGGGGGGTATAGACACAAACACAACTGTCTCAATATAGGAACTCCATTGTGATAATACACAACAACAACAACAACAGTCACATGATGTGGGTGTCACGGACACGCCAGCTGTTGCTGCTGTTTCATTCAGACCTCGATTGACTGAGTTCAGGCTGTTATGTAATCCCAACAGCCAAGCTAGGAAATAGGGAACCTGCTCATTTCCTGTAGGATTTGAAAGAGATTTCTATTGCACTTATGTGAGTTTAACTCCATTTATTTCTGTATTTGTGGCCTGTGATCATGCTGCCAGCACAAGCTCACAATGAGCTGGACAAAAAGAAAAAAGAAAAGCTACAACTCTCTGGCAAAAGAAAATACATTCCTCAACAAAAGTCTGTGCCCAAGAGTTTGAAGCAATATGTGAAATAAATGACGCAGAAAGGCCTCTATTGACCAAAGTCATGCTTGTGCTGATAACAGTGGTTCATTCTGAAGGTTTCAAGATTGTGGTGACCTACTCTGCTGTGTTGGCTATCAGATATGCAAGAATACATTATTTTCTGTTCTCTTTCTTTTGGCTTCAAGTGGTACATTTGCACCGCATTGCTTAAGAGATCATGAAGGTTGTGGTAGGCAGGAGAAGACATGCACACCACTCTTCCGAGTGAGTACTGTAAATAATACTGTACAAACCTGGAAGGTGCCACACCCACTAGGTTGGGTCCCAGTCCTCTGAAGAGTGAACGGGGTCCCTCTTTCTCGAGAATTAACCTGCACAGAGACAGATTGAGATTAAAGGTTTTCTTTTTCATCATAACAGAGAGCAAGTATACAATATAATAACATCCATGTAATATCAGTTCTTTACCTCACTATTGTATGTTTAAAAATTCTCAGACATGGTGTATGATGACAGAAAAAAACAGAGCTAATACTTAAACGTTGATGTTTTGGGGGCTTCATTTCATTTGGCAAATCATCTCTGTTTGTAGCTAAATTTATATCCAATGTGGGTGCCCTACGTAGATGGACCGGTAAATTACACTTTTTGGGCTATCTGCCAGGACCTGACACTCAATACAGCCTGACATTAAACACAGGGGTCACCATCAACATACTGGAAGACCCAAATGAATGAAACAACAGGTGTCCTTGCTCTGGTAGTCTTTATGGCGGCGTTATCATGACGGTTCACGTGTCACCTGAGTTGAAAGGTGGTCTCCAATCTCACCTAGTGACCTCATTCATTACTACAGCTGCATCGATTTGTTGATAAGTTGTTAACTATTAAATGAGATAGACAACTACTCTGCTAATCGATTATTGACAGTAACTAATTTAAGAAAAAAATGTCCCCAAATGTTAATATTTTCTGATTTCTTTGGTCGTCTATGACCTTGTTAAATTTCAGCCCTATTCATTACATGTTTTCACATGAACTGATGCAGTACATTCAAAGAAGAAATAAATAACAATAAAGAGAAAGAGACGGAAAAGTCAGGAAAGCAGTCCTTTGGGGAAGATTAAATCCTTATCACAGTGGCTCGACTTGAGCTATCCCACACAAATTACAAACATAGCCCTGATCTTTTTTGGAGCAGCCATGTAGCTGTATTTTGTTCAGCTTGTGGGTTTGTGGGCTGTGCCTCCCTATCCTGGCTGTGAGACTTTGCCAACTTCTACTCAAAGCTAAATACTTCAGCTCAGAAATGATTTACAATATACTGTATCTCCTCAACAACACAGTTGTTATAATTATATTGTATATTGTTGTAACTTCCTGAACTTACATAACATGCAGAGCTTGGAGTGACAGTGTCCCCCACATTCACAAAACTTACATTATTAGGTATTGGAACACCGCCTGCACCTCACTGCATGCTGACCCACTTTCCTTTCCTTTGCCATAACCCTCTTCCCTCTTCTGCCCTGCTCCACTTTGTATTGTGCAATAGTAGCACACAGTTTTTGCAAGTGGCTGTTTATGTCAAGGACAACATGAGGAGTTGGTTTATGTCGGCACAAGACCAATGTTGACCCAAAAACAATACCCCGATTTAGTGCAACCGAAAGACGGCCTTCGTAAAGTTACTAAACAAAATCCTAAATAAGCGTTGTTAACAAAGCTTTATTAATGCAGGCAAACTGACAAAGAAAACATTCCCAATTATTGCAACAGCCAGTGAGCAGTTCACCACTTCCTCACAAATATAACAAGGTTTCTATTTTACTCTGCAAGTGCAAGATTAGCATTTTGCCAATATGTCTCTGCAAATCTCATGTTAAAATGTTTTTCCTGAGATATTAAGTAAAGAGGTCTTTCCCAAGACGGTTAATTTGCAAAATAATTAAAGCAATAAATTAATTAATTTGGCTACGGAAAATTCCACGCAGAGCAGCTTGTGCATTATGCAATATGTTTGACGCTTTGTGACAGTCATGGAGAGAGGTTGCCAGAGAGCAGGAGCAGAGCACTGTAGCCATGCACTTTAACACTGGTAATCCCTCAGTGACCAACGTTAATAATGAGTATCCAGCCACACTGGCTTCAGTAGGTTCCAAAGAAACACCTAACCAAGTTTGGATTCCCCTACACTCTCACTTCCCATCTTCCTGGTAACTTTCCACTGTCTAATGAGAACAGGAATTATAAATAATGTTACAAAAAAGGGAAGAATTTATTATGCATTTCTTACATTGGTTTCGCAGTAACTGTTTAGAGAAAGTACCCAAAACTTTATGGTCACAATGAAGCTAAAGATGATCTATTTTGCTACTAACAGAATATACTTTGGGCTGCACTTTTTTGGTCATTATTACTGTGGATTAACTTTAGTGTGCCAGCGTCTCTTGGTCTTTAACTGTCAATGAACAAGTTCACCAACTGACATGGACATTTGCTGTGACAACAAACACAGACTTTGTGTGTCACAGCTCTGACGAGACTGACAGTTCAGTGAAATTAATTTGTACCTTTCAGACTCATTAAGTGTAATGCAACTACACATAACTTCAATTTTCTCATAGGATGACACATTTTCATATTGGTCAGGTGTGCTTTTGCCTAAATTTGTGCAGCAGGTTTCCATCTTGCCATAACATTTTAAGTATTCAAACTGCATTAAGTCTATTGTACTAACTCATGAGCTGATCTAGAAGTTGGCTCACATAATTATTCTACCCACACATGCTCTAAATAATTAAAACTAACCTTGGTCAGGTTCCATTTTCAAATTAATCCAAATAAAGTTTGGTTATTACACTTGACATTGAGCGTCATTCTCCTTACTTGAGACAGTGCAGAGGCCCTGGTGGAGCAACACGGGCCACACTGGCTCCGTTGACGGTGCTGAGCTGGACTTCAGAGATGTAGAGAGTGATGGAAGAGGACTGCAGTCTGGTCTTCACAACCTCCAGAGGACAAGTCAAAATAGCGCCTACTGTACCACCACATCTAGAAGGAGGTGGGGAAGGGGTTGAGAATGAAAGGGTAAAGAACCAAAGGGGGATGGTGGAAGAAAGGGACAGAAAAGGAGAAAACATCATGAGAAAAACAAACGCAAAGGGGTCAAGGGTCACACAAAGGGACAGATAGAAACAATGATGAATATGAATACCTACATAACACATATTATATATAGTGCTTGTATTGTCTTTTGATTTTAGTTTGTCATATTAGGTGACTACAATTTCCTCTGCCAGGTTTCTTTTCAGACCATCTTTTAACACTAATCTTCCCAATCACCGGTAATACAATCTGTTATTCATTTTAGTTCTAAAATTATCTAGGCGCAGCTAACATCCGCGAGCCATGACCTGGCATTTTGATATGTTAGATACTGCCATGCGTAAGCTGCCAGTTAAGAATATACGACTGGTTTCATCATGCAGTTCAGAGGAAATTGGCCACGGCTCAGTGTAACTGTAACCACTTTGCTAAGTTTTGCCATCTGAGAAGGCAAGTATGAGGTGTCATGAAAATTAAACTGTTGTTTAGCTGGATCTCTGAACTCACACACACACACACACACCACAAAATAAAACATGACTGCATACAAATGAACCGAAGAAACTCGTGATCAGGTTGCTGAGACTTTGACCTCTATTCTGACTAAAGCTGTCAGTATGTAAACAAACTAACGCAATCAATTTATTTATCATTGTTGATAATGCAGTGACACTTAACTGTGTGTTCAATTGTTTCATTAACATGGCATAGATTATACTTTAGTACTTTATTTTTATAAGCCAAAGGCTACCAGACGTCAAAACAACGCTCTGTCTCTATGCCAAACGTGCAGTTTCGTTAATCCTCTCTGTTTTCAACAAAAGCTTCGTGCTTTCCACAATAGGACTTGTATAAACAGCTTCACAACAACAAACCACCACAAAGCTAGAAAGTGCTTGTTGACTACTGCAGCGATAAACCATATGAATGCTCTACAAGGTCGGGTTAAGCGCATATTAGTTGTAACCCCGCTTGGTGTATTCTAACATCTTGGCTCTGTGGGCAGTGAATTCCTCTCGCTGCAGCCTCTTTTGAGTAGCACCAGCTATATTTACCTTTCAAAAGACCGACACACATTCATGCTTACAAGCAGCGGTGACCCTTGGCCTACTTTCAGAGCTACGCTGTCTGCTGCATGCTGCATGCGTGTCTTACACTGTGGCAGTGAGAGGAAGTACTGTGCTCCAGCTCAGGTTTTCAAGGAAAAAAGAAAAAATCAGATTTTGCTTATTGGAGACAGCAATGCGTCTTGCGTTCTCAGATTTTAAAACCCTCACAAGAGATATAACAGAAGAGTTGTGGTGTGATGAGATTACCATATTTAAATGTCAATGGCTTTATGCGGAGATGAAAGCAGAGGCAACAGACACACAGAAACTGAGGACAATGGCTCAAAAACAAGACAGACACACTCCTTCAATAAACTGTTAAGTTTTCAATCTGTGTTTACATTTTCTTTGATGAAAAAGTTGTTGGGCCTGTTCCTCACCTTCTGTGTAGGGCTGCCAGTTTAATAGAAAGCAGTGACCTCATTTAGTGGCTTACCAAAGTTCTTCAGAAAAAGCAGAACACTTGTATTTTAACAGTATTTTACACTCAGTGGACTTGCTTCTACAATTTGCAGTTGTGAAATACATCAACAAAAATCTATGATATTTTTGGTAGCAAATATTATCAGATGGTTTGCAGAGTAATGCTCATCTGCTGTATCTGGGGGGGTCCTTAACATGAAAAGGAGTGGAAACCTGACATAAAATAAGGAAGATATACACAGCGCAGTCACTGACATTTCGTTTCATTCGTATAATTGATCTCTCAGGTTGTTTAAATGCAAAATAAGTAGCACTGCTGCTGGTGCTGCTGTAGAACTTCATCAAGCCATCGAGAGCAGCGACGGGCCCCGGAAATGAATTGAGTGTGCCTTCGAAATAAAAGCGGAAAATTTTTCCATTTGAAATGAGGAAGTCGGTATTTATAGGCAAACGACGATTTTTTTTAAAAAAGCTAAAATACTTAGCTATATCTCTGGAGCCACGTCCAAGCTCTCTGTCACAGCTGTGTTCACATTTAACAGGATAAAGTGTCATATTTTGAAGTGTTGACAGGAAGTTTGAATCTCTAACTGACGTGACTGCGTGCACACAGCTGCCAGGGTTGTAGCACATGCACGCGCTACGTAGAAAAACGGGCCCAGGTTAAGCTAGCTAGATAAACCAGACGACGGGCCATGCTTCACTGGTGCTCACCAAGAAAAAACAAACACAATATCTAAATGAGATTCGTTGTTTGACTTACCCTCCGGCGAACAAATGAACCAGTGTGTCCCTTTGGCTCATTATTTAGCATGCTCTGCCAAACAGCACACCTCGGGGCTGCGGCAGAGGGCCAAACACGGGCTTGGGTACAGTCCCTTCCCGCTGTTTTGTTCTTCCTCCCAGAGGATGCGCACGTAGATTTGATCAAACGACGACGTCGATGATGAACCAGCGGTGGGGCGAGTCTCCGGTGATTCAGACTGCAGTGGGCCGACAAACCCCCTCCTCTGTCGCTATCAGCTTGCTCGGGTTCACAAAGACAGCTTCTTATCTTCGGCTAAACCACCAGAGAGCTGTGACTTTCAGCAGGCTGGCTACTGACAGAAGGATATTTCAGCTCTAACAAACGGTTTTATGGCACATCCACGGGTTTGTCAAGGTTCACCCCTCTGCTTTCATCGCTGCAGCGGCAGGGAAGGAGGCAGAGCTCATAGTATTTACTGTACAATCATAGGCTGGGAAACACGCGCTGCTATTGGTCAGCCTGGGCCGTGACGTCAGGATAGTGCCGCCCTGATCATGCAGTGTTCACATGCTCAGCACTGAATGAATCAGAGCTGGGAACTGGAAACTTATCTCAGCTGCCAAGGCCAAAGAAAACCGTCGTTTTCTACCATGTGTCACACAGTTTTCTGTTGATGTTGTTGTCTCATTGAAATCAAAACGTGACAAAAAAAAAAAAAAAAATTACTCTTAACAACGTAGAGATTGTACAAGGAACAATCAAGCCACAAATGACATTAATGATATCTATCTATCTATCTATCTATCTATCTATCTATCTATACTTACTACAGTATGTTACAATGAACTTAATGAAAGGCATATACTTTGACAAGACTTTATACTTATTCCCAACTATGTATGAACACAAGCCGAGGATGTAGTCTTTAACCTAAGCCACTGTTTCAAATCCAGTTATTACACTGGAAGGCAGTGTTTCGCTTATCTTTTCTCTTTGACAGGACATTAGCTAAGCTCCAATGTCTGGTAGTCATCATCAGTAAATGTAACTTTAATGACTTGAAAGAGATGCAGATTGTTTCTTTCTAAATTAGAGATTATTCATAGATGTACAACCCCAACTCCAAAACAGTTGGGAGATTGTGTAAAATGTAAATAACAACAGAATGCAATGATTTGCAAATCTCACAAACCCATATTTTATTCTCAATAGACCATAAACAACATATCATGTCTTAAAATTTCACCATTTCATGGAAAATATTAGCTCATTTTGAAATTGATGGCAGCAACACATCTCAAAAAAGTTGGGACAGGGGCAACAAAGGGCTGGAAAAGTATATGGCACAAATCAAAAACAACTGGTTAATTAGATTAATTGGCAACAGATCAGTAACACTGGGTATAAAAGGAGCATTTCAGAGAGGCAGAGCCTCTCAGATGTAAAGATAGGCAGAGGTTCACCAATCTGCGACAAACTACATCTTAAAATTGTGTAACAATTTTAGAAAAATGTTCGTCAATGTAAAATTGCAAAGACTTTGAAGATCCCACCATCTACAGTGTAAAATATCTTCAAACATTCAGAGAATCAGGAGGAGTCTCTGTGTGCAAGGGACAAGGTCAAAGGTCAAAACTGGATGCTCATGATCTTCGGGCCCTCAGACGGCACTGGATTCAAAACGGGCATGATTCTCGACTGGAAATCACTGCACGGGCTCAGGAACTGAAATCACTGTCTGTGAACACAGTTCGTCATGCAATCCACAAATGCAAGTTAAAGCTGTATCATGCAAAGAATAAGTCATATGTGAACACGATCCAGAAATGCCTTCATCTTCTCTGGGCCAAAAGCTCATTTAAAATGGTCTGAGGAAAAATGGAAAACTGTTCTGAGGTCAGATGAATCGAAATTTGAAATTATTTTTGTAAACCATGTGCGCTGTGTCCTGCGGACTAAAGAGGAGAAGGACCATACAACTTGTTATCAGTGGCCAGTTTAAAACTCTTCATCTCTGATGGTATGGGGTTGCATTAGTGCCTATGGCGTGGGCAACTTACACATCTGGAAAGGTACCATCAATGCTGAAAAGTACATAGAGGTTTTAGAGCAACATATGCTCGCACCCAGGCAATGTATCTGTCAGGGAAGCCCTTGCATATTCCAGCAAGATGATGCGAAACCACATACTGCATCCTTCACAACATCACACTTCACAGGGGAAGAGTCCAGGTGCTGAACTGGCCTGCCTGCAGTCCAGACCTTTCACCAATAGAAAACATTTGGCGCATCATTAAACAAAAAATCCAGCAACAAAGGCCCAGGATTGTTGAGCAGTTAGAATCCTGCATTAGACAAGAAAGGGACAACATTTTTCTCCCAAAACTCCAGCAAGTGATCTTCGCACAACATCGCTCTATCCCAACTTTTTTGAGATGTGTTGCAGCCATCAATTTCAAAATGAGCTAATATTTTCCATGAAATGATAAAATGTCTCAGTTTAAACACATGATATGTTGTTTATGTTCTATTGGGAATAAAATATGGGTTTGCAATGATTTTTAAATCATTGCTTTCTGTTTTTATTTACATTTTACACAGCGTCCCAACTATTTTGGAATTGGGGTTGTACTTTAAATAAAAAATGTAATTTTTATTTCTGGTATCTGCTACACAATCAGCTGACTACACTCAGAAGAACCAGTTAGTGATTCAATTATGGAGTTGAATGAATCCACACAGTTTTGTAATTTGGAGCACCAACAATGTCGTGTCCTGCATTAGAGAGGTTATGTAGTCACGGTCTCATGACTCAAGATTTAGAGTGGATGCTGAAAGAGTGATTCGCTGGCAGATGAAAGGAGATCGTGTGCCTCTTGTTATTACGCAATACACAAACTAAATTAAAAGTAATGGGTTTGCCATTGAATAAAGATTTTGCAGGAATAAAAAAAATAGTGCAAAAATATCTAACCAACATCTTTTTGTTTTAAATGTGTGTATGATAGGGTGACCATATTTTGAGTTCCAAAAAAGAGGACACTCAGCCTGGCCTCGAGACACAAATTCAGACAGGCTTCTCAGAGGTTAATGAACAAAGTACCGTAGTATTCTGTGCAAAACACCAGTCAATTTAAGTACACGCTTAATGGTCCCATGAAAAACAGTGAAAACAGGACATTTTTATGAATTTATAAAAAAAAAAAAAAACAGACACCCCAGACAGGACCTAAAAAGTAGACATGTCCGGGCAAAAGAGGTTTGGTCACCCCAGCGCATGATATTTTATTTTAAACTTCACTTGCTAGAACTAGACATCTTGTTTTCAGTTGTTGGATTTTATATTTTGTTATTATCTAATTTGTGAACTAAAAGCATTATTCAGGAATGAATACATTTTTCAGTACCTTCATGTGAGAAACAGAGTGAGAGAATGGCCTCATGTGGATTGCCTCTACTGTATCAATTTGGATTTACAAAAGATTAAAGCAGCTTCATGTTTTGGTGCTGCAGGACCATTCGTATCTTTAAATCAATACGGTCAGCACCAGGTGAAAGTCCAAAACATCAAAAATAAACACTCGGATGAACACAGGCTAATACGCAGAATGATCCCGGATGAAATTCTAAGAAATTGCAATGCAGTTTTGATTTGGCTTTGTGTGAATGTGAAGTAAGAGTTAATCTCTTACTTCACATTCACATTCACATAAGTCAACACTACCCTCAGCAATACTGAATATTGAATATATTGAAATGAAGTGATCCCAAGACATGTCAATGCTGCTGAAGGTGACAAAATATTTCCAGGACACTCTCATACTGAATGACATTAAGTATCCAAAGGTCACCACAGTGGACAGTTGGGCTATGAATATAGATGTGAAGTGTGAGGAAGGCAGCACGGTCAGGTCAGTGTCCTTTTCACAAGGACAAGAAGAAATCAGAAAATGAGAGAAAGTGAATAATTGCCTTTCACTGGTGCTCATGAGTACTCCTGATGACAGTTTAAAGGATCACGAGATGGAACAGCAGCATCCGAATTATACGGTTATTGAAAGCCAAACGCTGTGAATAAGTTTTGCTGTCTGTCTGTCTATGTCCATCTGTCTGCATCTCCAGCAGTCTCAAAGTTGTTCCCATGTACAGTATGCTGAGAACTTCCACAGTCCAACTCCTACCAAACCATCTCAATTGGGTTTAGGTTGGGTGACTGTGGAGGCCCAGTCATCTGATGCAGCACTCCATCACTCTCCTTATTGGTCAAATAGCCCTTACATAGCTTACAGGTGCGTTTTGGGTCATTTTCCTGTTAAAAAATAAATGATGGTCCCACTAAGCACAAACCAGATGAGATGGCACATTGCTGCAGAATGCTATGGTAGCCACGCTGGTGGCTGATAAATTTTGAATATGTCACCAATAGTGTCACCAGCTTAGCTCCCCGTTACCATCACACATCCTCTTCCATGCTTCATGGTGGGAACCACAAATGCAGATATAATCTGTTCACCGCCTGTGCGACACACAAAGACATAGTGGTAGGAACCAAAAAATCTCAAATTCGATTCAGACCACTGGTCCAATGTCCATCGCTTGTGTTTCTTGGCCCGTGCAGTTCTCTTCTTCTTGGTCTCCCTCAGCTGTGGTTTCTTACAACAATTCGACCATGAAGGCCTGATTCACACAGTCTCTTCTGAACAGTGAAGCACTGATGTGGGCGCCATTCTGAGGGGCCGTTAATTGGTTGGACCAGCTCTGCAGCAGAGGTAACTCTTGGTCTTTCCTGAAATGGTTCTCAGGAGAGGCACTTTCATCAAAGTGTTTGATGGTTTTTCTGCACTTGAAGACACATTCAAAGTTCTGACCTTTATATGTTGTAAAGTAATGATAGACTATTGTTTCTCTTTACTCAGCTGAGTGGTTCTTGCCATAGCATGGATTGCTACAATGGTCAAATGGGACTATTTACTATATGTTTTCAGTGTTAATATACAATCAGGGCCCGCTCAAGGCATTTAGTGGCCCTAAGCAAGACTTCGTTTGTGGCCCCAGAAAAACTCCTAGTGCGGTCAACAAATTGCACACACCATAACTGAATGAACACACGCACACAATAGAGATGGACAAATCATTCAACATCAAATCTCTTGCTGTATTTGAGGGTTGGCAAGTAGCTACAAACAGAACCATAATGTGAAAAGTAAATGGTGGAGAAAACAAAACGAACTGTTCAAAGACCATGGAGAATCATTTTGTCCAGAAAACAAAGAAACTAGCTATTATTAAACTGGACTAAGTTATTAAAAGACTACACAGGCACTTCATCTTCTGACATGTTTACAGCCAAATGAAGATATTAACCATGTTGATTTGCACACAGGATAATTTAACATACATAATATTGATGGAGAGGCTTTGAGGCTTCCCTTTTTATTTGGCTTTAGATTTGTCATGTACACTTATGTTATAGTACAAGATTTCAGCTTTGAGGAACAATCAGGCTACATTCACGATTCATTTTTATTGAGAATCATTATAAAGTTTCAGGGTGTTCCTGTAACCATAGTAACTCACGGTGCCGGAGGGGAGGTAGAGATGCTGTGCTGCTGCCAGAAGAGCCACAGAATGAAGCCGTTTTGCCAGACGTGTTCTCACAAAATTTGAGTTGTGGCCCTAAGCAACCACATAGTCTGCTTATGCCAGCGGCTGGCCCTGTATACAATGTATAAAGTAACATAATACAAAACATTGAATGAGAAGGTGTGTCCCAACTTTTCACTGGTACTTTACTACTGTTGATATTGTGTATGTGTGTGCTAATCAAATTCTTCACAAAGCCCAATTCAAAATTTCCAGTTGAGACCTATGCATCTAATTTAAATGCAACACTAGTATGATAACTACTATTATTATTTTGACGAAAACATTGTCACAACTTGTTGAATCACTGCTCTGTCATCCAAACAATTTCAAACCTTATCTACCAGCCACAAAAACTCCTTAATGATAGCAGAAAGTGATTATGAATATAGTAAACCAACACACAAATACAACTTTCAGAAATGCTTTATTATGTGAAATATTCCTGTATTTTCAAATGGTGGTGAACTGCTGCTCAAACATCCAAAATGTGTGATGTGTAAGTACATGCACATTTGTGTCTGTCAGTGTTAAAGTCCACAAATGCATGTCTCATGATATCCCACACATGCAGACAGGTCGTGTCTCATGATTTCTGTTGGACTTTGACCAAATAGATGGGTGGGATAATGAGAAACACACTCTGAGTGTGTGTGTGTGTGTGTGTGTGTGTGTGTGTGTGTGTGTGTGTGTGATGATCCCGATGATTTCCTATGCTCAGTAATGTTCTCAGATCACACTCCCCACGAGTGGTCCTCTTCTTTATCAGTGTTTGGGTTCAAAGGGAATGAAAGAGAAGAGGCAGGGGGATTGGGTAAGGAAGGCTAATATGACAAAAATAGATATTGTTTAACTAATGGTTAAAAATTACATGTGGAAGTCACTATTTTGGGTCACACTGAGGGCAATTTTGGAATCAACAAGGGGGTACATTTGAAAAGTCTGCATAATGCAGAATTAAATTGAAATATTCTTTTTGTTTATCTAGTGACAAAATACTTACCAAAGTGGCAGAACGAAAGCGGGACAATGAGCTGACCGAAATAGTGCTGGATCTGTTTGCTTTTGGGGGGGTTGATGCTAAAAAGAGAAATGTTAAAAAGGTCATTGACCTGGCTCATCAATGTGTTTCAGAAACTCAACAAACTTCAACTCACTCAGCAAGTCACTGAGAAGCAGGTCTTTTATTTTTGAATCTGTGACCTTTATAATAATTTGTTGCTTGTACCTCTATAAATAAATGCCAGCCAGGCAAGTAGTCACACATGTAACCCAGCTGTTACATTGATTTCTTCAAAACTAAAAGTAGCAACATTGCAATGCCAAATAAATAAACTGTGTTATAACAAATTCAAAAATGTCCCTAAGTTAAAGTATTCTCAACAAAATGTACTTACAGTATCAAAAGTTAAATTAGTCATTATGCAGGAGAATGGCCTGTGCTATATTATATATGATTGGATTATCATCATTAATGTATTAACATGTAAGCAGCATTTTAATGTAATCAACTGAGGTAATTTTACAGATTTGATATAGGCTACTATTGAGTGATGTAATTTATTGTACAGGAATGCATCATATTTGATATGCTCATTAAAAGGTTTTCAAAAAATTGAATTTAAAAAGTACAACAGTTCCATCTGAAATGTGGTGGTGTGTAAGTAAAAAGCATATACAGCATATATAGCATAACATGGAAATACTCTAGTGCAGTACAAGTACCTCCGAACTGTAGGTCCAGGAGCACATGAGTTAATATACTTAGTTTCCATCACTGATATCGTTTAAACCAGAGTTCCTAAGAATTGTACTAATGTCTAGTTATTGTAATTAATGACAATGAGTGTAATTAATAGCAGACGTAGCCCCTAAACCGCTGTCTCGCACCCTAAGGGTCCTTGAACCTCACCTGTGGAACATCTGTCCCTTCTCTGCGACACATTGAGGGTTGACTAAATGCTGCCACTTAGCGGTTTTATTTTGATATAACTTACTAGGCCAAAGATGTATTCTCGATGGAGGATAATGGTCGTGTCTGTGTCCTTGCTGAAATCAACACCATACTGACAGGAAAAAGAGAGAAACATTTGAGCCACAGTTTCCCCAAACAGACACGATAACACGTTTTGTTGGTGTTGTTTGCACCTTGCGTTGCATTCATGCATCCTCGTAAACGGCTGTTGTAACGGTCAGAAGTGTTTTTTGTGTGACTGATTATAGACATCAAAATGATACGGGTGAATAAAAATGAACAAATAACAGCTGGTGTTTTTGATGGCTGCTCTGTTTTAGGTTACTCTATACTCTTGAGCTAACTGATGCTTAAATTAAATAACTGGACAAACTAAGCGGTTCGTTACTTTCATCTTCGGTTTTTACTGGACTTCCATGTTTACTGACGGCCTTAACAGCACCATCAGCAACAGAAATGAACCAGTTGTTTCTCATAAACGTACTAGTCATATTTCCCACTTAGATGACTAATGTATGTGTAAAGTATCCATTATTACAACATCACTAATGACTCCGAAGGCAGCACTGTGTCACATGACCAGAGCACAGCTGAGGGAAGCTGAGGTAGGCTTGCCCGTTGCTAGCCCGTTAGCCACGCTAGCTGTGTCTAGTAATCCTGGCAGAAGCAGCCGTCTCTTCCCACCTTTCCAAACAAAACCACCCGGGGGAGATTTACTACACGCCATGGCGAGGATGCAGCGCATGTGGTCGTCTTCGGTATCCCTCCACATCACCAGCTTTTTTGTTAGATGTCAATGTCATAGTTTGTAGCTAGGGCTGTCCAGTTAGCTCAGCTAGCCTGTGTCTGGTTAACGCAGGGCCAAGGCCAAGGCCAAGCGAGAAAAGGGAGGCCGCCGTCGGGTGAGTAGATTTGGCTGTAACGTCTGTTTTTCACCTCGTTTAGCAGCTTTGTGACACACTAACATCGCATATCGGCTCGTTGGTTGGCAGCTGTTTAACTACTTCACATGGCTTTCTTGTATTGAGATGCGTTTTGCCTTTGTTGGCGGCTGTACATTAACGACACTATCAATCATGTATCTACACAACGGCCAAAATGAGCAGTGACATTTTAACTGCTAATCTTCGAGTAAAAGTAGACGGTGTAGATTTACAGTCTGACAGTCGAGGTGTTATTTTCTTGGCGTGTAGTGTGACGATAGCAGTGCTACGATAGCTGATGTAAAAACATGCGTTAAATCGTGATGGCATTAGTTTGGGTTATTTCGCTCTGTCGCTCGCTCAATGCATGAATATGTTTCCATACTTGTGTGTTATTGTAATGCTTTTTCTTCAGGGAAGTTGTCAGAGTGTATAGGTGACAGTCACAGTCTGCAGGGCAGGTTGCAGGGGCTGGTAGGGGTGCACAGCTTGTGCCTCTGTTCTCAAGGTTTACCTTAAATTTCAACATAAAACTATGTTTTTTTTTCTCTGCACAGTGATGCTATGCATTCTGTATTTGCTGCACAGTCTCTTGAAGCCATATCACCCTGATTTGCTGAAAGGTATTAATTATACTATAACTATATTAAGTAAAGGACTTAAAACATCATTTTTATGGCTCTAAGTTTAAAAGTCCAAGATGTCTTATGCATGAGTTTTGACACATTTCTCTGCAGCAGGACATATTTGGCATTTTTTTTTCAAGATGTGACATCTGGATTTTGCAATTTACTGTGTTGCTCAAGCATAACCCAACTTCACCAACCACATTTGGTACATAAGGAAATTTGTTCATTTTTTTGTGCAGTTTTTCATCCTTTTTTTGAGACTTTTTGAAACTGTTCACTCGTTTTCGATGTTGCTTTCTTTTCTACCAACATGGCATCAGTATAACCTGTAAATAATTTTATGAGGAGCTTGTAAGAATAACTTCATTTTGTACTTGAATTGTTATTTCAAGTCACCCATAGTTTGTCTCCTGTTCATAATCCTCCAGGCATTTGCTCCGTGGGTGGCCAGAGGAGAGGTGTAGGACATCAGGTTTTGGATCAGACCCTCTTCTGAAGTCGCCTCCACCATCATCTTAGTCACTGTCACCCTCTGCTGAGCCATGTCCTCGTCAGGGTGCTGCCACCTACCCGGCTCGCTTTGTGATTACTCCGGGAACGCCGAATCTGATGCCTCCAAGGATTCGGAGGAGTCTGATTCTACTGCGCAGGCCCAGTACATTGCCAAGGTTACGGCTAAAGATGGCCGCCCACTCTCCACCGTTGTCAAAGCGGTGAGCTTGCAGAGGTAAGAGAGGGAGGAACTCACATGGGGCCCTAATGAACACACTGTAATTACTGTTCTTTGGGTAATCATCATCATCATCATCATTCATTGTTGTCTTCTCGACTTGGCTCCACAGCGATGTGGGCATGTGTCGGATTTGTCATGAGGGAGCTGGAGGGGAGACGCTGCTCTCACCCTGTGACTGCACTGGTACGCTGGGTAAAGTGCACAAGAGCTGCTTGGAGAAGTGGCTGTCCTCCTCTAACACCAGCTACTGTGAGCTCTGTCACACAGAATTCACTATTGAACGACGACCACAGCCACTCACACAGGTTAGAGAACATTTATTGCAAGATAAATCCTTTCTCTTTTATCCTTTGTACCGATATTTGAAGTGTCTGAGATGTAAAGTTTGTGCCAACAGGTAGTATCTTCACAATATGAGACGATTTTCACTTATTGAGATGTTTGCTTAACTTTGTAATAAGAGCTTTGTGTTCAGAGGGTTAGTTTTCAATAGCATCAATGCATTCGTATTAGTCATGCAGGAAAGTCGTACCTTTTTAATTCTCTTGTTCTTGGCAGAAATTTTGTTGTAATAAGATAATCCTCTATTGACACCCAGAGAGGGAATCTGGGTGTTACAGCAGTAAATAGACAACATAAGAACAGATAAATAGAGAAACTGAAATAGAATAAATAATTAAATGTGTATAAAATAGAAACAATACAAGAGCAATTGGACACAAAATGCTGAATTACAGGCAGTAGTGGTACACATACAGTTCCCAGAACTAGTGCTGTACTAATGTCCTAAGCAAAGGACATAGTGCTGTGATTAGTAGCAGGAAAGTATTGTATATGTAAGAGTAATGTGGCATAGTCAGCTATAACAATATATACCACCTCATATGATTTATGTAATCAGTCAACCCCATTTCACTCTCGCTCAGTGGCTGAAGGACCCGGGCCCTCGCAGTGAGAAGCGCACGCTGTTATGCGACATGGCCTGCTTCCTTCTCATCACGCCCCTGGCAGCCATCTCCGGCTGGCTGTGTCTGAGGGGAGCCCAGGACCACCTGCAGCTGAAGAGCAGACTCGAGGCTGTCGGCCTCATCGCCCTCACCATCGCCCTCTTCACCATCTACATCCTCTGGACACTGGTAAGTCCTGCGTAACTTAAGTTGTGTTTCTGCACTTGAGAAAAATAGGTTTTATGTACTTCTGTTAAGGTGCTGGCACTGAGTGAGTGTTTTTCTTTACACCCACAAGTTCTTCTTAAAGTCCCACATAGATTTGGAAAACAATCGTGAACTGGCACAGACACAATAGAAAGAAACAAACCCACAGATTCATGTTCTGCTTTTGATTATCATAAAAATTGTCACTGTTTTCTGGTTCCAGTATGACCTTGAGTAGAACTTGAACAAAGTCAAATGGTAGAGAGATGTGAGGGCATGTGGAACTTGATAATCTCTGGCACAGAGCACTAATTTTTTTCAATGTTGACCAGACGGATTATGCATATACATACATGCACAGCTCATTAAGAATACTAAGAATAAGCTGGCTTTTACTTTTAAGTAAGAATAAGCTGCTTAACCGGATCATATTCTTAAAAAAAAAAGGATGTATTGTGAATCTGAAACCTTCTCCAGGAAGCTAATCTTTTAATCTTCAGCAACAGAATCATTTAAAAATGTGAAATTGTGAAAGATAAGCTCGTGAACGCCTGTCGCGCAGCCGTTCAGTCAGCATTTTGTTCCTCCTCCTGTGTCCGTACTACTCTGTCTCAAATATCTTGCTGTCAGTTGTATTGATGTCTCTTTTTTTTTTTTCTCTCTCTCCGTTGTCACCTCCTGTCTTCACCCCCCTCCCACCAATCTCAGGTGTCATTTCGGTATCACTGTCAGTTGTACTCGGAGTGGAGGAGGACCAATCAGAAAGTGCGCCTGCTCATGCCCGACATGAAAGGGGCGCACACCACCCAACGTTCTGTGCCGACCAAGTCGACCAAGAAAATGACTGATGAGACCATCGTATGAGTGCAGAGTGGTGCCGAGAGGAATATTTAAAACAACGCCCACTGAAGCACTCTCTAAAAAAAAAAACAACAAAATTAATCATATTAATGAACCTTTGCACTTCATATGGACCATTCTGAGAGGAGAGAGCTACTTTCTCCTTCTGTTTTTTTTTTTTTTTCTTTTATTGAAGCACTTGATGTAAACTACTACGGTATTGGCCGACCACAAAAAGTGGTTTTGGGAAGAACTCATTCCGGAGTCATTGTTGATGTTGAAACACAGAGTTGTCACCGGACAGCCAGTGCTGGGATGTGAACTACATGAACACATGGACAATGGACTAACCAGCCCAACTGTATGTCTGTGACACAAACTTATGAAATACTAAGACACAAGCTAATGTAGCAGGATATAACTGATTCAGCATGCTACTACAGTATAATATGAAACATATTCACTACCTATAATTCCCCCCATGCCCCTTCACAATGTATTTAGCTGTTTTTGAACAACGGGCCACCAGTAGCCCAGCAGAGGATAATAATCTAAAACCATGATTGACGAAGTCTATCTGTGAATATTCATTCTTGACAAGCAAACTTCATACTTCTCTATAATCTGAACCCTTTTAAAGTTTCCTGGTAAAGCTTTATCATTGCTGTCTGAACAGTGAAAATCAAACAGGCTTCACATATTTATCACACTTGTCACGGGGTCAGTGAAGACGGTAGTGTACGGGATAATGCTACCTGCAGCCGTTAAACGTGCAGTGCAGGTACTGTTATTATGTAATGTAATCTACAAGGAAATAGTATTGAAGGTGTGGAAAAGTGTTTACATTCTAATTGGATGACGTCTCTACTATTGTCATAAAAGTGCATTAGCAAACAACCTTGTTCCACTTGTAAATGCACCATTCATTAATTGAGCTGCCTAGCAATGGCCAGTAGTTATGTCCTACATCACAAGAGATGCAATTTTAAATAGAAGAGATACCAGTGTTCTGAATAGTGAGATTACACACTTTTGTCCGATATAAAAACAGATGTACCAGAGCAGGCTGGTACTCGGTAAAGGTGCAAAAGAAAAAATGTGTTCTGAGATGTCAATCAATGTATGCAGCATATGCTAAACAAAGTATTTTGTGTTATTGTAGTCTTCCTGCTGCATTCCCTGAAAGTTGGGTTATTGTGCAATAAAACACGAGGGACTCCTGGACTAAATCAATGTGGAATGTGACTTGTTGGCTGGTTTTAGGCGTTTCAGCTCCTAATGATCTTCATGTTGTCTTTGGAAATAATATCTAATGATCTATCACTGTGGAGGTCATGCCCTGAGAGTTCATCATTTTGTTGTGCCACTTATTTAGAATTGCCTGTAACATTCATTATTTGTAGGACAGTCACAGTGAATAATATGAACATGACATTTACTCAAGTGTTCTATTTAAGTACAATTTCAGGTACTTTACTTTAAAACGGAAGTATTCATCTACTCCACTACATTTCAGAGAAAAAGTCCACTACACTTATTTTACAACAATAGGTACTAGTTACTTTTCAGATTAAGATTTTACATGAAAACATACATGTTCATAAAATACAATGCATTCCTGGTTCCCATTCTGTTTTGGCTCATGATGCACTACGAAAAAGCAGTTGTGTGTTTGGGGACATTTAATAGGAGCTGCACCAGCTCCACCAAAGAAAAATTTCCCCTTTAAAATTCTCAGATCAGATTAAGTTTTATTAGTTTATTTGAGACCTAAAGAGACAGAATGATCCGATAGTTCACAAAAAAGCAACGATTCTGTTCAATATCCAAAAAAAGGAATACAAGTGTGAATACAATATGTAGCAAGTTTTCTTTTTTTCATGGCCCCTGTAATCACCTCACAGCTAAGGATGCAACAAGTCTACATTTGTTTTTGGTATTATTATACAGTAGTTTGAGTAAAAATCCAGGTTTTCCACTTCACCTTTATAATGTATTAATTTATTTCATTTCAACACGACACATGGGCATTTTTGTTTGTTTTTTGCAGTTTTAGTAAAAATGAAAGGACACCAAGAACATCTCTAATGCAGGTGTTGTGCCCTTGAGCTGATTACATGGTGAGTGTTACATTTATAAATGGTACAGTGCTCTTTTTCCTGCTTTGTTGCCTTTAGTTTAAGTTGCACTGAAAGCTTAACTCTTAACTCACTGCTAATTGATTTGTAAGTAACAGAGACAATAGTGTAGCTGTGCCTTTATGGCTACAAAATCATGACGTTTTAAACCATGGTCAATAGTGAAATTGGGTAATCGCTGCATCGCTACTCACAGCTACTTGCAGGTTGTCTTGTGAGCCTTTGGAGGCCTCGGTTGGGAACCACTGGACCTAATGAGATAAGATTATTTGTGTTTAAAGTAGATAAAACTAGCTCCACCTTGACCTGAAACGACACTAGAGTACCACAATCTAATAATGTAACCTGTATCTAGAACAAATACGTGCGTTACAAAGTGGTCCATGGATAAGGTCACTTTGCAGTTGCAGTATGTCATTTTGTGTATGTGCAAAAAGACCACGAGGACACAGCAACATAATATTGTAAAATTTAATTTCATGGCATTAATATAATGTATGTGAGCAGACAAGCTATCAAAATCAAAACAAACAAAAAAAGAATATATTTTACACAAAATGAAATAAGCATCAGCAGCGTCACAACCACTTTTGAGATGAGGACTGAATGAGGAGGAGGAAAAGCCCAAAAACAGGACTGCTGGTACAACTGAAACAAGCAGGATTCAAAGCCCAGGCCTCCAACATGTGGCAATAACTGTTTACCAGGGAGTTGTCTAGGCTTTTAAGGTCTCAGGCAAAGCTATTCACTTACACTATCATGGATAACTGTGGTAGCTACTTAAGCGGTACCATCAGTCCTGTTTTTGCACTGGGATGTAGCAGATTGTACCTGGGTCAGATTAGAATTTGAAATCAAGTCAAACACCTCTTTTCTGAGACTGCTCGTTTGTGGCATAACGGAACTGACCCCACCAATCTAAAAAAGTGCAGACAATATTGCACCCCAGGCAGATGGAAGCACACCAACTATGTGGATTTCAATTAATAATCAACCCAGGTGAGGAGGGACGGTTGCCTTAGGTTACAGGTTCTGACAGCACTGCAGTTTGCTCCCCCTCTGGCCGTCTGTGGTGGGTGGCACGCTGATGTCCACCACGTTGTTTCCCGGGGACTCATCATGGGCAGACCGCTCAGCAATCTGTTTCTGCGAGACGATGCGGTAGATTTCTGTTTTTTTGAAAAGATGAAATAAGTTATTTTGTTGTTTTTGGGTGGATCATCTTTCTAACCACAATAGGTACAGATAACAATGAAACAACATGGTTGAGGTCGCAGCCATGCATCACACAGTAACATGTTTGAGAAACACCTACAATGATGTTGAATCTCAGAGATGAGATATTACACATGATACTTGACAAATAAAGCAGAACTTTCCACTGTAAGAGGAAGTTACACAAGTACAGTTATATTTAGTTCCCAGAGATAACAAATTTCTTGCAGTTGCAAATAAATTCTCTCAATATTAGTATCAGTAGCCAGTAGGTTTATGCTCTCGGTTCTTATGTCACATCGAGGTTTAGCACCTGAACACATGTTTTAAAGCCTCTAAGGTAAAATCTTATGTATCTATCTTAGTCTTATGCATGTTATTAGACCAAGGTTTGAGAATGATTTAAATAAAAATTGCTTTCATTTCGGATTATTCAAGAAGAATATCAACAGTTCTGACATCCGACCTCTGTTCACAAGCATACCTGTAAGGATATTCTTGAAGGCTTCTTCAACGTTTGTTGAGTCCAAGGCTGAAGTTTCTATGAATGACAGATTGTTCTTCTCTGAGGAGTACAGAAAGAAAACATACAAGCTTACTGACATTTAGAAAAACAGTCCAGTTATAGTTTCTATGATCACGTACTGAAGCAGTACTGTAACAAATATCAAATATCTTTAAAAACTACACACACACTAAACAAATATGATATCTATAAATGTAAGAAAACTCTATAAAATCCATCCTCTTGCTACAATGTTTTGCCTTTTACCGTGTCTTTTTGTAAGTTCCAGTACCTGCGAAGGCCCGGGCCTCGTCTGTGGGCACGGCCCTGAGATGGCGCAGATCGCTCTTGTTGCCAACCAGCATGATGACGATGTTGTTGTCGGCGTGGTCCCTCAGCTCTTTCAGCCAGCGCTCCACATTCTCATAGGTCAAGTGTTTGGCTATGTCATACACTAAAAGCGCCCCCACCGCTCCTCTGTAGTATCTGTAACAGGAACAAAGATGGCAGGAAATGTGAGGGTGTCTGAAGGTTCATAAAAGGTGTAATATGTTGCTTGTACACTGACTAATCCAGAATATACAGGAGATAGTACAATATGCAGCATGTCTACTGTACTAAATATTGTTGGATGTCATGTTAGTGTGTTACAATCAGATTCCCAGTGTCTCATTCAGCAAATATACCAGCTGTTATGAGGTTAAAGTGGATTTATATTGTATTTTATTTTGTTTTTTCTTAAATGTACCTCTCTGTGAGATATAAAGGTCTAATGCGTGCTTTCTTAAACTTGCAGATGCTCTGAATTTACATTTACGCTGAACATGTTTGACATTTATCAGATGCACTTAAGTATCTCGGGCATTGAGAGGGCTGCCTGGTGTTCTGTATCTAACTCGCCTCACTCGCTCAAGTGTTTTTGAGCAGTACACATGCTAATCATTGATCAAAAGTGCCAACTACCTCTCTAACTTAATGTTGTGGAACATATCTAAATATCTTCCTCATCTGAAGTGATCTTGTCTTGAGGATAAAGTGTCAATTGTAACTGAACTATTTCCCCACTCTGAGGGGTTTCAGGTGACAGGCAGGACTATCTGCACCGCACAGAGGTGGACTCACGCCGAGGTGATGGCTCTGTAGCGCTCCTGTCCTGCTGTGTCCCAGATCTGAGCCTTTATCGTCTTGCCGTCCACCTGAATGCTGCGCGTGGCGAACTCCACCCCGATGGTGCTCTTACTCTCTAGGTTGAACTCATTCCGCGTGAATCGAGAGAGCAGGTTGCTCTTCCCCACGCCCGAGTCCCCAATTAACACAACTGTGGAGGATAAGAGAGGAAGGGAAGGAAAAGATGAGACAAGAGATTGTATACTCAGTGTGTGATGGCAGAGGTAGGGGAAGGGCAACATATATTAATAGAGCCCAGAAATGTTGATATTGCATAAAACAGTACCTGAAAACTTTAACAGAACCCAGGGGCTTTGTGTTTTGTGATTTATGGGATATGAAAAACACACATTTGTACTGTAAAGTAGGAGTGCAGAAAAGTACAAAACACAAGGCTCGAATCAATACGTAATCTTTGTGTTACAACCCATTAGTGCCTGAGAATCTGCCTTTTAAATTCATTACAGCTTTAAACTTAGCAAAAAGAATAATTTTGGAAAGTTTCTGATCTATTTCAAATAGTTTCTCAGCACCAAAATATGATAATTCATGTGTTTTGTATTGAACAATCTGTATGTCTGTATCTTTCCTTTCGTAAAAAATCAAATTAAGAACCATTCTTTTAGTTGTTTGGTATATCCAGCCGTGTGTCGCTGTAGACAACCACGCACATAAAGAAAGAGGGTAAACCAGCTAAAACCAACACGTGTCCATTAGTAACCAACCACCTAAGACCATGAAGAGGTGCGGTTATTTAATTAATGCCATCATCCTCCCATCAAATAACCCAAACAAGAATTAAAGTCTGAAGGATTATCCACTAAATAAAGAGGGAAGTGATTTAGTTGGTGATGGCAGAAGCACAAAAAAGGTATCTAAATAATGGAGTAACAAGGGAAGAGCAGAATATGCTCAGCTGAATAAATGAAGGGTTTTCATTTTCACGCTGCATCTTTAATAAACTTTATATGCTAATGTTTGATCTTTCAAATCAAGAGTTTAGCCCGGCTAAAACACCCTGAGGGTGCTGATAAAAGAACAGGTAGGAAGGCTTCACATTTATTTCCCAACTCTCATTAAAGTCTTTCTTTCAGATTCAAAAGCCATCTGCAAAAAGAACTGCAAAACATCTACAAGCACAAGTTCACTACAAAGTCACAGTGGAGTACCAGCTCTGCACCCACAGCACAAATCAAACCACATGGATTGATTATTAACAGCCCTTCCCTTACACTGTATTGTTTTCAGCTGTATTAAATGAGACAGCAGAGTGAGGAGATTGATTAGGCTCATGAACCGGGGGCTGATCTGGTATCAGGACCAGGGCTGGAGGTGGCTTGCTGTTCACAGCTGCTGCTGCAGCAGCAGCAGAGGTGGAGCCCTTTTGTTTTCTCTCCCTTCGACAAAAGGAAATAGAGCCGAACTTTGTCCCTGTCGACATCGTGCTGGTCCGGGCTGCAGGAAGCTGATAACAGGGCTTCATCAAAACCTGAATCGACAGTTTCAGGCCGCCTTGCCCTTCCTGTTTCGGCCGGGTACACAGACGATGGCTCGGGCAGAGAGACATAGACAGAGAGGGAGGGAGGAGAGGGAGAGAGAGCCCTCGCCTCCGGCAGATGCCCTATTCATCCCACAGAGGATACTTTGTTACAGCTAAATGGCCCTTTGGCTTATACAGGCCCAGGATGTTAATGTGCCACAGGAGCTGATAGCACGATCAAAGGGAGGCATTCTGGATCCAACTGAGCCCTGAAGATAAACATGGACCTGAGTCTGGTACCGCTTCAATCTGTCGGTGTCAAACTGATCGGACCTATTGATTATCACAATAATAACACCAATACATATAAAGTTATGAGCATTTTCAGTGAGAGCTGGCTGAGTAACAATCCTCTGCATGAAGCTTATTGATCAATAGAGGCTAATAAGGCCTTTAATCAATCTCATGAGGTGGAATGAGTAAGAAAACATCAAATGCCATTCAATAAATGAAAAAAGTGCTCAGAGAAACGACCACCAGCTCTCTATGAGTTGATGAAAGTTTAATACAAAGGGTGAGCACGGATAGGGTGTTGCATCCTATACCTATAAATATAGCTGCAGGCGTTGTAATGTTACAATGACAGCATTATGTGGAAATAACAGCAACCGATCATCATCCGGGCAGTTTCTGAGAAAATACATGAGCTCTGAGAAAATGCAGGTATAATCAGCCAACATGACAACACAATATGAGATTTATAAGCATTTATAAAGCATAGCTTCGTCGGTGAGAGCCTGTGTAAAAGGGGGAATGCAGTCATCTTTTTTTTTCTTTTTTTTTTTTTTTTACCTTTGAACAAGAAATCGTATTCATCGTCTCGGTTCCCCATTCTAGACGAGGCCGCTCCAACGCTTGTCTCCGGAAGAGGATGTGTGAAAAGTATGGGTATGAATTGTCGTTATATGCCAGAAAAATATGGGAAAGGTTTGTGCTGGAGACTCTGCGCCAGTTTTGGCTGTCAAGGCGAGCTGGCCGCAGAAGGAGAGAGCTCCCAACTCTGCAGAGGGAGGGGAGGAGTCCCTGCACTTCAAATACCTTCCTCACGGGGGCGCTCTTTACTGGCATGCCAGCAGATAACTGTTCAGTTAACAGACAGACATTCATTCTGAATGAAAAGAATAACAAGGTCAGGCCATAAAGGATGTTCACATCACTTTAGTTCATTAGAAATAATAATAAAAAATGTTATTTTTAATTTGTTACATTCAGTTTTATCTACTAAATTTTGATTGAACTGATTTAAGAAACCACATTTGAGAGGTAAATAATACACAATTTTAATACACAACAAAATAGTAAGGAAAGAAATTATAGTAAAAATCTAAATCAAGGAGCAAGTTGCATTTTAATTGAAGATGAAACAAATAAAAACAAATATGTATGCCTGTGTATGTAGCTTGTTTATATAAACTAGTTCAAACTAGTTCTAAGAAGTGTGTGGATTTTGTCATTTTCTCAGTCAGTCTTTGTTTTTTTATGTCATTGTTTGCTATATTTATATTTTATGTCTTTAAGTCTTTTTCTTTATTCTGCTTGTTATTTTTTGTAATGTATTTGTTCTTATAAAATGACTTTTAAGTAAAAGGACATCACCACTGTTGATTTTATGGTTAAGGTTGGCACTTTATTCCATATTTTACAGGATAAATACAATTTTTTGCATAAAAAAAATGTTTTGCCATATATTTGACATAAATATATGCTATAATGCTAAATATTTGGCCATTAAATATGTTTTTACTGTACAATTAAATGTCTGCCATTTAAAATACTACTGTATTCTGTATAAATTCCCTTAAAATGCCGTATTAATAAAGGTTTTGCCATCAATTATGAATGTGTTTTAAGATGACAAAAAAAGGAAAGGCTATTTGAAAAAAAAAAAAACAACTTCTGGAAATCTTGGATGAAAGTCAGACTGTTTGCATATAAGTAAAAAGTAAATTATATAGTTATATAGTTAATACATCCTCACAGACAGGCCACACTAGATTACAACAGTCTTAATAAAATTAAGACTTTAGAGACAGAAGACAAACTAAAACAGACAATAACATATGTTAAAAACATGTTTAAAATGATTGCAAGTCAAGCTCTCAAACTGTGCATTTGTAACAAGAGAATAAAGAGACGTGGGTGTCAAATTCAGATTTTTCTGTTGGTTGCAGTTACTTTAATAACTTACTTTAATGAGCAAGGTCACAGTGGTCTTTTTTCATATTAAGAGAAGGTATAATAAGGTCTTCTAACGATAAGTAAAGGACTCCATATGCACCAGTAATGAGTCCTTGTGATATACTGGGACATTTTCTGACTCAAAACTGTACATTCATATTAAACCCATTTGGATGTAATATCCTAAATTACAATGTTAATAGCCTGTTGAGTAAGACAATTTAGTATTAGCTTCAGTTTTAAGAGTTACAGAATAAATCATAAATGCTCTGGTTTCCTGTTCAGGCAAACAGTGAGTTTGTGGGTAATGGCACAGTGCAGATTCAGTTTTGGGTGGATTGTCCCTTTAAAGTCGTGCTGACAGCTGGCCCCGCCCCCAACCCCACCAGCTCTGCTCCCCATTGGTCGAGCGGAAGGTCAGCTGCTGCACCAAGGATGCACGTGCATCTCCGCGTATTTCAAGATCAAGATGGCAGCCTCCGTGTGTCGGTGCTACGAGGTTAGACGATCATTCATGTCCTTTACTGCAGCTCTTAAGTGTCCAGAAGATATTTCGGTGAAGGGAAGAGTCGCACACGGCTTTGTAAATTGTCTCTTCGCCTCTAGTTATGTGGAGGAGATTTCATAGGGTGTTTTTTCGTTGAGCTAGAGAGCGAGGTGTCCGTTAGGAAAGGCCTTGTTGCATCAGATGGACGGCAGGCTTCTCAATGTTCTTGTTGACATAGCAACGGCTAAAATGAACATCTAGTTTTAGGTTTGTAGGATTAGAGATGTGTGTTTGAGCGGGCTTAAAACTAGTAACCTTTGGTTAAAAAGTGAGCCTTTAGACACCGTCATGTAACGTCATGTGTACTGACTCATCACTTCACTGACTAGTTATAAAACCAGCAGATATAGTAATGGTGTGTGATATATACACAGGTGTTATATAATACCGGTGTGACACCACATTCTGTGACTCAGTGCTAATGTTATTTTCGTACAACTGTTACCAAACATGGTGTCCTTATAGTGTTTAGATAAGGTCTCTAATTTTCAACGTGTGTAACATTGAAGTCACCTTTTGCCATATTAATGACCCTAATGTTCATCATTGTATATGGTAAATATTATAAATGTTTGTGGCACCATATTTGAGACTAAAGACTAATTATCATCTGGTTAGATATTAGTGCTTTATTAATGGATACTGTTTTGCAGTCAGTGCTATCAAACTGTGTGACCATTTCTTTAAAAATAAGCTATACTAAGAAGATCAGCAGTGACAATACAGGTCATATTTCTACATGGGTCTCTACATGTTAAATCTGCTACCCATGAAGGTAAGGACAGACAATAAAATAAAGGAACACATGAATATATATAATGAGATGCAAATACAGATTCTACCACAAACACATACTGCCTGAAATAACTAAGCATCCTATCAGCTGGGTCCATTTAAATTGCTTTTTTGATCAGTATTGAATAAGATGATTGGAGCTTCAGTGCTGCTCAGGTGACATTTGTTTTACTAAGAACAGTGACTAAAGTGAATGTTACAGATCCGGTAGCTCTGTTATGCCATGGGTGGCATTTTTCTGGCATGTATTAGGCCCTCTTGTCTCCTTAGAGGGAAGGATCGCTGGATGAAAATGTCCCTATCCACAGGGCATGAATCAGGAATAGTGGGGTCACTGAATGGTTTGATGTCAACCCAGCTGAACACTTTTGTACCAACATGTTAGACAGCACTCTCAAACGTAATCATCACAACTCAAGGTCAGGGAATGTCTTTTGAAAGAATGGTCTTAATCCCTCTAACATTACTAACTTTAGCTAGATGCAAACTATGCCCAGCAAACACCCAAAACATTTGGTAAATGGAGTTTTTACAAGTAGTTTTACTGCATTTTCCTATTTTAAATCCTTGCTCATTATTTTGTTGGCACGACTCATTAATATCCCATTAACCACCTGTCACTCCTCTATCCACTGCAGTGTTGGCACAGTTGATGTTTGTTACTGACCATTACTCCCTCTATCTCTCTCTGCCCCTCTATTCTAGCTGGTTGGCAGACGTGCCTTGGCCCTCTGCTCCCGGCCTTTGGTCTCCACGGTGTGGAGAGGAGATGCCTACAGGATACATGGGAGCCCAGCTGCAGCTGTGCAGGTACACACTGACAAGCTCATGATCACCTTTAAATAATATTCATAGAAAAGTCAGTTGTTTGTGTAACTTTAAAGAGTTAATTTAAGTTAGGAAGGTGAAAGACGGTTTACTTATCTGACTGCGTTGCCCCATTTTTAGAAATTTCTTCGTTCTTACTAAATAGTACATGGTTTATTCTGTCTCTAAATGTCACAGATAAAGACTTCCCAGTGGAAATATGTGAATCTGTTCACTCTATCTATGCATCTGTCTGTCTAACTGAAGTCCTACTTTCTGTTTGCCTCATTAGGTGCGATATGCCTCGGGGCGTAAAGGTTTCCTGGGAGAGTTTGTGGATAACCTGCGTCAGGAATTCAGTAAGAATCAGGAGATGAAAGAGAACATAAAGAAGTTCAGAGAAGAGGCCAAGAGGCTTGAGGAGTCTGACGCTCTCCAACAAGCCCGCAGGAAATATGTAAGAACATTATTTGGTTTGTAGCCTCTGTGATTTTATACTAAAAAGTGTCTCTTTGTGTCTCTGAATAAAAATGTAATTTATCTGGATCAACCTGGATTTGCTTTACACTATTATTATTTCTTTCATTAGAAATCTATAGAGGCTGAGACAGTGAAGACTTCAGAGGTGTTTAAGAAGACCTTTGGCTCCCTGTCAGACACCGTCAAGGAGGTACAGTATTGGCACTTCCTCTTGTTTACCAATAAAACGGTCTACTTCTACACTGTGGGCACAGATTGGCCTCATTAAAACTGTCTGAACATACTGACTCAATTATCAATACATATAGACATGTCATACTTCTATTCATCAATGGTCAGTTCAGTCAGTGTAGAGAAAGTGCACGGGAGTCCAAGATGTCCCATGCCGAAAGGTTTATTGACGCTTGGCCAAAGAGAATGGAGGATTTATCAATAGGCTTATCATAACATGTCATGATGTTCCCTCAATTCTAAAAAAAAAAGCTGTCCTCTCTGGCTCAGCTCTGTCCAGAGTAGTCACACTCATACTAATGCATCTACAGTGTAAGGTATTTACTAGTTGGTCTACAAACATGGAAATATGTTCACCCTTAGCGGTCCGGCATTGTTATCTGACTCTGTAGAGGCTTCTACGTTATGTACCTATCTGTTGTGTCTTGGGAGTGAGACAGTCCTATACTCTGACCTTGGTTACCATAGTAATGATCAGAATGGTGCCTGCTTTCCTAAACACAAACATACAGCTGCTCTGTGTCTCAAGAAGAAGAAGACAGTGTCCCCATAATATTTAACTCTGTCCCTACAATGACCTCAAGACATATGCTTGGCCCTGTGTATCCCCATATGTGGCATGCTAGAATAGAAAATTCCCTCATAATACTGAAGTCATCATATTAACTAACAAGCAGCTTATATCCCCCCGATATCTCTATATTATACGGTCAAATGTTTGATATTCTAGCATAAAATGTCAAAAAACACATGACTCAAATGTGAAAATAAAATGAAGTCTGGAGGTCCTGGAAAAGTACATTTAACTGCATTAACTGACTATTTGCCACTGTCTTTATGTGTTTGTGCATGTGTTGGCGTTCCATAGGGTCTTGAGGAGGTGAGTCGTACTGAGATTGGGAAGAAGATCAAGGAAGGTGTGGAGGAGGCAGCCAAGACAGCCAAGCACTCCGCTGAGTCTGTGTCCAAAGGAGGAGAAAAACTGGGCAAAACTGGCGCATTCAGAGCCATCTCACAGGTCAGAAGAGGAAACATAATATCTATAAGTTTCCAAGGTTTTCACCCTCAAAATGACAGCATCTCTGGAGGAACATCCTGTAATATCGTCTTCATCTTTACATTGTTGTTAGCACCAGCTACCGACTTCCTGTACTGAGCGTTTTGGTACAAATACATGTTCTGTTACACCCCAGTTATAATAAAACTGTGTCATCTCTGTAGAGTGTGGAGACCATGAAGAAGGAGATAGATGTCGGTGATGCCGGCCCTTACAGAGCTCCATCACAGCTGAGGAAGAGAAGTGATTTCTCCTCCAAAGGAGCCGACAGCGACTCCAGAGTGTTCGAAGCCAATGAGTGAGTAACTCTGCAAACTGAAACCTGTTTCTCCCTGTTTTATAAAGACATATCTTCTTTTGAAAAGTGTATGTTCCTGCACATTTCTGATGATTGAAGTGGTTTTCATGTGTTTTGTGATGCAGAGAGGCTATGGGTGTCGTTCTACACAAGGATTCAAAGTGGTTCCAGCAGTGGAAGGACTTCAAGGACAATAACGTAGTTTTTAACAGTAAGACAATCCTCTGGATCCGTTAGCTTAGACACTGTGGAATTAGTGTTAAATAATAGATCACCTACAGTATGTACATGTGTAATTACCTTTAAAGGCAGCAGGTGGCAGCAGATTCTTTACAGTGGCTTGCATGATAATCTAATACAGTTCAGCTTTTTAAGTGTTCTTGAGAGAGGCTCTCGTGCCCTCGCTGCTGCAGGTTTTTATCGACTGTTGTACTTTTTGTCAAAAAGGTTTTTCTCCCGTTGTTTCCAACAGGGTTCTTTGAGATGAAGATGAAGTATGATGAAAGTGACAATGCCCTCATTAGAGCGTCCAGAGCTGTGACTGACAAAGTCACTGACTTCCTAGGTAAAGCTCCACCATCCGCCTCATCAAGTGGCAGACAATAAAAGACACACTCCATGTTGTGACCAGAGTTTATTTCATAGATAAATGTGTTTCTGCTGTTGATTTTTCTGCCCTCTGCTTTTTTTCCAGGTGGTCTTTTCTCTAAGACAGAAATGTCTGAGGTGCTGACAGAGATCGTGAAGGCAGACCCCACCTTTGACAAAGACTCTTTTCTCAAACAGTGTGAGAAAGACATCATTCCTAACATACTGGAGGTAAAACAGACTTGTCTTCCAGCTTCTTCCACTCTCTCTCTCTGGCTGCTTCATTTACACTCTTCTCTTTGCTCAATACCTGAGGATAATTCACTAAAGAGCCTGGTTGAATACTAATTAATGAAGGTCTCGCTTCATTAAATGTGTATCTTTACTCCAGCTTAGATCAGATTCAAAAACAGATTTGTGATTTCTCCTGTTAGAATTAAAAGTCAGGCTGAAGCTGCCAGTTTTCAAAGCAAGCAGAGAGCAAAAGACATCATTCAAATTATTGAAATTATTCAAATTATTGAAGGCAGGAAGGTCCTACACAGATACAACAAATATCAATATACGGAAAAACAATGGCACTGAGTGTGGTTTAAAGAAATGAGGATGTTAACAAGACATTAACATATAGTTTTTTAAACCTATGCCTAAGGTAACATTGTAATTTCATTGGACTTGCTGCGTATTCCTTCCCTCTGTTGTAAGTAAGCTTCACTAACACTGTGTCACTGTTCTTTCTGCAGGCTATGATCCGTGGAGAGCTGGAAGTGTTAAAAGACTGGTGCTATGAAGCTGTAAGTTTAGTGTTGCTGCCTACATAGTTAATCAGCTCAAAATAAATGCACCAAATAACATAACATATTTGCATCTATATCCTTAAACATCATGAGGGGAATATGGTGTAGCACTTTCTGTGTCTGTTTGACAACATTTTCATGTTTAAAAACATTCATAGTCACCATTTCAGAAATCAAAACCTTCACAAAGAATTACTTTGTTAGTCTGTCCACTGCAGTTCTCATAATTTTCATGTCAAATGTGTTTTGTTGTATCTGTCCTCAGACATACAGTCAGCTGGCTCACCCAATCCAGCAGGCCAGAGCATTGGGGCTGCTCTTCCAGTCCAAAATCCTTGACATCGATAACATAGATGTAAGTGTACACCAGCACAACACACACAAAGTGTTATATTCTACTGATTCTACTGTGTTTGCAAATTTTCAAAGTAATATTTGCTATGTTTTCTTCAGGCTTGACAAACATTCACTTAATATACATGCACAAAAGCACACATAATATATCATTTACATGCCATTTCAGAAGTCATGTCGAAAATGACAATAACCATATCAACAAAGTGTGCTATTCTCGTTTCATTTGTTTGCTCATTGTAGCTAGCGATGGGTAAGATGATGGACCAGGGCCCAGTGCTGATCATCACCTTCCAGGCTCAGGTCGTCATGGTGATCCGCAGCCCCAAAGGAGACATTGTGGAAGGGGATCCAGTTAGTAAACTCATAATTACTGCACCAGCATAGTGAATCTGATATAATCATTTCATAGCCATTTCAAGGAAGTAAACAACTGACATGGCTGAAATTGGATCAGCACTTCATCACAGGTTTGATGTAGCAGTGGTTCTCTGGCTTGTTTTACAAATGCACTAGGATTTAACCTGCTGACACTGATAAATATATTATCAATGTTAACGGATTGCATGTAGTTGCCTCATGCATCCCAGGCCAAATCATAAATGAGTCATGGCTGTTCACCGCTCAAGTGTAGTGTGTAGAAGGGCCCTCCACCCTCTCCATACTGTCTCTTTGGGCCTGACCCTCTGCTCCTCTCCCTTCTTCAACAGGGGAAGGTGATGAGGATGATGTATGTTTGGGCATTGTGTCGTGACCAAGAGGAGCTGAACCCCAACGCAGCCTGGAGACTCCTGGACATCTCCGCCTCCAGCACTGAGCAGGTCCTCTAGGAGGAGGAGGAGGAGGAGGAGGGACGCAGGTGAAAAGGTTGATATGGGACACACAAACTGTGAAGAAGAGCAGAAGATACGAGGATGTGCCTGGAAGACCTGCACCTACAGACTCACACATACATTAACATCTGAGTGCGCCCATGCTCCTGTGTTATGCCAGAGACTGTTTTTGCACACTCACATTTACAATCGCTACCCAGAGGATTTATGTGCACATGTATTTATTCATCTACTCTAAGGCGCAGAAATATTCATGAAGATAGAGATAAAATGCCAACATATGATATATACATAGAAAACTGCATCCACCGATGTGTGTGTTTAGTCACTGGTAAGTTCAGTGTTTTCAGGTGGAGTGTGAATATAGAACATTTACGTTAATTTATGAATGGTCCTTTTCACCGACCAGCTAAAAGAAGAGCCTGTTCCATTCACCTCATTGTATTCATGCAGTGGTATAGTCCATCAATACCAACCTGGTGGCTTCATCCGAGAAGATTGGTGGAAAAAAATGGACATTACACACGTGACTTTAACTGTTGACCTCGAGACTTAAACTGGGTTCAAAGCTCACCACTGTCTTTTTGTCTTTGTTAAATACTGTAAACAGGAAATAAAAATTTGGGCAGTGGCATGGAGCCTTGTTACAGCAACCGACATAGCTGAGTAGGACAGCATGAGAGGACTTGTTAATCAAAGCTAACAGGTCCCATACTTAAAGTTAAGGAAGCCCTCAGCCAATTTTATACATTTAGATGAGTTTATTTGTCATGTTGAGTCTACTCAGCTTGAGAAAACAGCCGCATAATGTCGTCTGTGGCTCTGGAGGGAGCTTTCTTCAATTTTATTAAATAACCCTGATGATGTCATCAGGATTACCTCGGACAGGGAGACTTGAAACTAAATTCAGCTGTGGTGGTTTCTGCTGGGTCTCATATCAGGAAATATAAACTTAAATACTTCTACAACAAGTAGCATGAAGTTTGTACCATATGTTATGATCGACGTGATCAGGGTCCACACTGTCGTATGTGCCGTAGGTCAGAGCGCCCAATGCACTACAACCTGAGAACACATCCCTGTGTTTGTATTTGCAGCAAGTGCACGTTTTCTCATGTTGCATTGTGTACTGTACACCCTTAATAAGAAGAGAAGTATGGCATCTACAGCTCTTTGTAAATATATTAAATGTCGAGTACTGCTTCTTTGTAAGCTTGGGTGGGACCATATTTAAATATGTCATCATGGCAGCTTCATTGTTTGAGGATCATTTGCCATCTCATGTTGCATGTTGTTCAGCTGTACTACCACGTCCGGTTTACTTTTATGAATGTGGCTTTTCAAGGGTTTAGTGCTGCAGATGAAAACTTGAACAAATCATTACTGGTCTGTTGTGTTAACTGTATTTTACATTTATTCTGTGTGTGTGTGTGTGGGGGGGGGTTTCTGCTCACATGCCACTTAACATTGAACGCGTTATGATTGTACCATAAGAAACGTCCATACTTGTGCAGAGAAGCTCCTGATGAATTTCTTTAATGCCCAGATTATACAATGAGAATCTTAATATGTTTTGTACGTATCAAAGTTGTTATTCATGGCCAGCGCATGTGATCTGAGGTGGTTTGTTAATAACTAGAGTTCAAGACTGTCCCTGATGGTCACACCATGCTCAAATAACATCTCTTTGTCATGAGTCCCCAGGTGGGTGTTGATAATACAATATCCATCACATGGTTGTTTTTTGGAAACAGTTTTCAGTTTTTCAGAATCCCTTTTGCATTGTTTTTGTCACTCCTGATGGTGAAAAATAAAACTCACCAATTAAAGCAACGCTCAGCATAAATGTGAAGTACAATTAGAAAACGCAAACAGTTGACGAGCGGACTCATTAATTAACAAATGCACAATAATCTGTGAAGGGAGAGACTGTTACTGGCACTACTGCAGTAGCTTGTAGCTTTTCCCTGCTTCCAGCTTGTCCACAGCGCAATAGCTGAATGGTATTGATCAGATTGTCATGAAATATTGTATAGATCTTTTTGGGCCCCAGACAATGAATCCAAATTAAGTCTCACCTTTCATCTTTGTTGGGTTTGATCGCCGGGCAATATCAAAATTTTACTGAAAGATTGCACGAAATGTATCGACAAACCCTTTCCATGAGCTTTCTGCCACTATGAGCCAAAAGGTCCTGTTCCTCATCATTAAAAATTAAGATAAAGCATTTTGATTTAATGACTGTATAACCTTTCCTCTAGCAACGCTACTTGTCTGGCTCAACAGATTACTTAACAGTTTTAGTCTTGGTGTCTTATTGTGTATATTAAGCAAAGTCACAAATATGATCCAACTGTCAAACTGTGTAAGGATTTGTTTTACCAGATCAAATCTGTTAATGTATAAATGTTTTTATATATGATCAAAATAAATATTCTTCAATAAGTGATAACAGACCCAGCTGTCCAAAAATTATATTGTGTCAACAATGTCTAGGTAATAATAAGGTTTACTTGAAAATGAATGACAAATTATTACCATGTTTTACCATCATTATGATACATTTTACATATTATATAGTGTGTATGATTTATACATTATATCCATCTTACACCCATCCTTTACGTTCATTATTTCATCTTTGAGTTGACCAAAGAAAAATATATTCATGAGTTCTATTTTTATCCAGTAACATGTCTGTCTGCAGAGTAAAGCGTGCTGTATTATGATTTGCTTCGTCCAAGCTTTCTTAGGGTCAGCAGCTTTGTATGTACGGTGTGTGTTTGCGCTCGCAAGAGAAAATTAAACTCTGCACGTTGTTTTGTGTGTGTGTGTGTGTGTGTGTGTGTGTGTGTCCTTTGTTTTCTCATTTCAAAACTGACATGCTTTGATAGATGTCCATAGATCTGCCCATTGACACTGGTTGATAAACCTATGGATTTGCTAGTATAGGGATGATAGATCAGGCTTTAAATAACGCATGCCTGTAGATTCACACACGGGGCCGATATATAGAGGACCTCATTCCACAACTGTCGGTTGTGATGAATGACTGGGGGCGTCCTTACACTAACTAACCTCCTACTACAACCTCCTAAGTCTACTCGCTTCTCTTGACTGCAACTGAAACGTACTGAGAGTTGATGTGTAAACAAACACAAGCTCTTGAAGCTAAATTGTGAACATATAAACGTGAATCCTTGCCACATTTTCACATGCATTTTAGTTTCTTTCAATGTGCAGCACAAGTAAAGGCATTTAAATCACGGGATATAATAAAAGAATCCTGGAATAAGTCGACATTTTGTTCCCTGAAAAATGAGCACTCTTATTGAATCTGAATTCATTTGGGTTGGATGCACCAACACAACAGTCTGGAAGGAGGCCTCGGAGGCAGTACAGTGCTTTCCTTTATCTACTTACTTAGTTATCACAGTATGTTCTCTGTGACACACCAAGCTGTGCTCTAGCCTACATAATAACAAGGCTTTCAGGGTAGCGTGTGCAACAACAGCAGACCATTATGTAAGCAGATTTTTACATAAATGTCACAAAACCCATATTGCTTATTTTGATACATTTACCTTTGTGGTTGATTCGGTGTGAAACAGTTTGGTTTGATGAGAAGCAACATACTTTTATTAAACAGTTTGTCATTTACCCAGAAAATCAAACAACACTGAGTCACCTGATTTGCTCGACAGTGGCTTGATGTACAGGAACACCTATATTTGTTGTTGATTTTAGGTATTCATTATTATTCATCACCGTGAGAATGCCAGGCAAATAGCAGAGACTCCAGGAAGTCACTGCACCTGGCCGTTAAATAGTCCAACACATTCACCCCCATAAAACCACAACTTCTTGTTTTTACACTTGGGTCTTTGTCTTTTAACCAAATGAGATATAAGCTCACTAAGTGCTGTTCAACGTTTTGATTTACCTTTGGATAGAGCCTAGTTTTCTCTTCCTAATTCTAGTTTCTATGCTAAGCTAACCAGCTGCTGGTTCCAGCTACATAGCATTGCTATTTAGAACCTTACTTGCTACAACGCAGTGATTTCTTTCACTCTATCTTGTTTCATACTGACAATGTGAGGAGACACATGGTGATAATTTAAAATGTTCATAAACTGTAAGTGGAACCCCGGGAATATTTCTGGGACATCCCATCCTGAGCAGAGCCTGCCAAGCATCACTTATTCACAAGTTGTGCACAGAGCTGTACCGACCATGTTTACGTTTGGACTACAAAGGCGAGGTCCATAGAGAGCTGCTGCTCCTCCAACAAGTAGCTCTGGAAAACTTCCAGGATCAATGAAAACCAGCGACAAAGTTTTAAATGTGGATGGTCCAATGTTTATGAGTTGCTCTCTGGTGTGTGTGACGAGAGAGGGAGAGCAGAAAAGACAACAAAAAGAACAAATACGCAAAAAAGTACAAGAGAGCGCAATACCAAGGCGACCATCCATGGCGCCATCTTGGTAGATTTCTTGGTAACAAAGGTGAAGTTTAGGGTTTGGTTCCCTTTAAGTTAAGAGTCTGCTAATCACCATGAAGGAGGTTAGATATGTTTTAAAGGAAGAACTGCCTAAAAGGACAAAAAAGGCTGAAGTGCCTCATAAGCCAGTCTTCATGTGACTCAGGTTTTAGTTTCAGTGCCCAGACTCATCTGCTGTCACTGTGTCCAGATATCCTGTATCCTGTGACACAGTACATCACACATACATCGTACATCTGATGACCTCCCGGTGTACCATCTGTAACAATAGGGATTACGGAAATGTTGAATTTCATAACCTTGCAGGTTGGAGACTCTTATCAATTATGACCCCAGTGGGCGGCCTGCTGGAGCACTGCTCAGTGTGATCTGATTATGAGCCCCGTCAGGACAGTGTTACAATCCACTGACTATTAATTAAACCTACGGGGAGATCCCATGCAGCCTCAGGCAGGGGAGATGTGGGTGTGTACAGATGGCAATCTGTCCCAGTGTTTGTACGGTTTTAATTGTGTCAATTAATTACTTCTCACAGTGAGTGTCTGGAGCTTAGCCACAGGCTTACTTCACTTGTTTTGTTCTACATCTTGATCATTCATTTTATTGCAGTTCAGCAAAACTTGCAATACAGTCAGACATAAGATCAGTCATCTTATACAACCCACAGTAATAAAGTCTTTCTCTAAACATATGCAGTCTATAGGACTGGGCAAACTTAATTAAGTCATTAACTATGAGAAACTAGACCTACTTTAAAACAAAATCCCAATATTATTTGTTCAGTAAGTGCAGATTAGAAACAGGGCGAAGCGGACAATTGGCCAAGGGCTACTTCTGGAGCCTCCTGAACCCATCAGTTTAGGGAAATCAAGATAAACTGAAATTAAAAGTGTTATTAGTACATTAATATCTGATAGTGAGCACTGTTTTGTGGATGGGCTGCATTTTTGTTCGGTTAATTCGGTTAGTATTCCTTACTTACTGTGTGTTTGATAAAACAACTACAAACTGCATGCAGAACAGCAAACCTGAGATCATGAATCAGTCCCCTCAACTCGACTCAAAGACAACAAAAAGGCTGTAAACTCTATCAATTACTGTTCAAAAACAATTAAAAATCATAATCTCAGAATGTTGTCTTTACTTACAACCCTATTATTACTATCATTTACATAATTCTTTCAGTGAAACTTTGTAGGAAATTATAGACCCCTCAAAAGAAGAGTTACTGTTTTATCTCTACTGTTTCAAAGCCATCTCTGTAAAATACTGGGTCTATAAAGACTGCAATCAGCCTAAAAATGCAAAAACTCCCCCCAAAATATTGATATATATGAGGAGTGTCAAAATAGATACACATAATTAAGCAAATTAGGTTTGATTGATATTTCATTGACGGCACAATCAAATAAAATTTATGAAAAATTAAAAAAAATATTTATATATCTTATCAAAGCAATTCAACACCATATTTTCATTAGAGCACACACACACACACACAAAAACACAATTTAGGAAAATAAATAAAAACATATGCACCTTTCATATATGTATGGACACACACACACACACACACAGTATCACATTCGTGTTTTAATATCTTGTACCACATTGCAGTGGTTCTCCAACCTTTTCTGCCCCACTGCAAAAACAGTTCATAATCCCCACTCCACAACTTTTATCAATCAGTAACAATGATTATGATTCCACAGAGGAAGTGGGGGAGAGGAGGATGATAGCAAAGCTGACATCCATCATGAACAACTCCTCTCACCTCCTGCATGAGACTGTGGGGGCCTCTTATCTTATCTTATCTTATCTTATCTTATCTTATCTTTAAAAATAACATTTTAGTGAAACAAAGATGAGAAGGGCAGCATAAAAAACACTTTTTTATTTATTTCCCTCCATAAGTCATTTAACTTAAGGACTTTATATTTTCCCCCGGTCATCCATGCCCCACCTGCAGTGGCTTCATGCCAGCCACACAGTTTGAGAACCACTGGTCTATTGTAGGAAGCATCACGGGGATGATAAAGTCAGTTTTATTTATATGACGCAGTCTTTCTCTAGAGCCTCGCTTCAAATAAGAATAGGTGTACAAAAAATTTGAACAGGAAAGGAAGTGAGTTTTTCTGCGAACCTGTCAACTGCATACAACTAGTTTCCGATTAACGTTTCTGTTTGGAAAAGCTGGTATCATTATTTTTATTATTATTATAATTATTTTGGAGTAACAACAATACAAACTCATGTCTGTGCCATATTGGCTACACTGGCTACAAGAGGGCCCCTCCGTGTCCATGCCCCACGCAGTCCTCTTACATAATGCAAAAGCTACACATGGCTTTCGGCGCTTTACTCATCCAAACGAAAAGATTATGTTTGCAGCCCATGCAGGGAGAGTCATAAGTGGACAGAGAGGGGAGGAGGGAGGTGGGGAGGTGGGGCGGATCCCTCAAACTGAGTGGACTTAAAGCTCCTGACAAAGCAGAGGAGGTGCTGCAGGACGTGACAGAGTTCAGACCTGAGGCGAGCCCGGAGCTGTCTGCGGTGCTGAACATCTGCTGCAGCTGCTGCAGGATCATCATCATCATCATCATCACACCGTGTCTCTGCGAGTTACACGTCCTCACGTGTGACACAAAGTAAGTTTCTCTAATCTGATCGTCCTCATGTTTGTCACTTTAATGATGCGACAGCGATGAAGTTTTGCATGTGGAAGTCAGTGCGGAGCTGTGAATGTCATGTCATGCATGAACTCGGGTTACTTTATGAATCGCTCGTTTATAAGTTGTTCTGTGTGCAGGCTGCAACTTGGTGCGTATCAAGTGGTGCTATTGTTTTTAAAAGAAAGTTAAAAAGTTCATGTGATTGTGCTTTCTTTCACAGATTGATAAGACACCAACATTTTAAACTGTACTCATGGTGTCAGGGCACAATATAAAGACAGATTCACGTTATAATGTTCATATTGTGTCCTGTATTTATAATATAATTGTAGTTTAAAAAAAGATAAATGAATAAAATCACCTGCTATGCTTTCTTTGAGACAAAGGTTTATCATGCATGTCTTTAAATCTTTCACTAATTTCTGTGATCAAGAAGTTTCATTGCTTTTTACCAGAAGAATAAACATCAATCTACAGAAAGATGTCGTGGTGATATAATCAGAGATCACCACCAGCGGGTATAAAAGAAAAATGGAGACAACAGTGTGCTGGGGGAAAAAAAAAACATTTTTAGATGCCATAAAATCAGAAAAGTTAGATGACAGAGGCTTTGTTTAGCCTGACAGTTCTACTATTCAGGGTTTATTTTAGACAACATAATTTCACCCTTTTTATTTGGAGAAGTCCTTGACATTTTCAAAGCTGCTGTCATAATCCACAGGTATAAATGGGAGGTATTACAGGTATTACAGCCACGAGGAGCGCCATATGTCACAGCATGTGCTCTGTCGTCAGAATTCATCCGCATGGCTGCTTGAGGCTTTCATAACTCATCACCCCTTTTGAATGAAACGCTGTGATTCTGCTACATTTGTCCACATTTTACATCCAATCTGGGCTGTACGACAGTTAAAAGTCTGTTTTTTTTTTTGTTTTTTTTGTGTAATGTGTAAATCAGATGTAGTCAGGCACCACACTGTGATTTATCTGCCGCTTAGGAACCACAGCAGGTCTCTCAATGAGGATCTATGAGCCATGAAACTGATGCTGCCCATTCTTTTATATTCTTTAAAGCTGTATTTGTTTTTCTTCTCAATGCGATCGCGCTTCCATCCTCATCCTCGACTCTGTTGAGTTTGTATGTATCAGTTTGACCTTGGGTAATTTGGGGAGTTTCAGAGTAACCTCAAAACTTACAGTCAGTTTGAAACCCTCCATCTTAAATGGGCCTGAACGTCTGCTGAGTGAATCCGAACAACTAGACAACTTTGTTGTATATTCTGCCAATGTAGCATAAAGTACACTGTCAAGTAGAGTTGCAGTGTCCAGCAAATATTTTGCTTGTGTTGTGTAACTCTATATTTTGACTGGGCAGATACTCAAATGATTTTAATCTTAGTTAACTTTTAAATCCAGTCTTGTGTCATTTTATTTAATGTTTTTTGGCAGCTGATAAAAATCAGTCACTTCCTAAAATCTATAAAAATCGTCTGTGCAGGAAAAGCAGCGTTATGCAGTTTTTAATGGAAAATGTGATATAATCATTGGTGGAAGTAATTAAACACCAAACATCATATTGTTCAGCTGCTATTCTCCAGCTTTCCTTGGCATTGGCCTTGTCCTAAGCAGTTTGCACTTACTGACAGTGACTAATGTGTTATCCTGTTGTGTAAACTTCATGCCTACTTCATGGCTCTCTATTGACTTCTTCATTTAGCTTCTTTCTATACATGCAGCTGCCCCAGTTGTCCAGCCTGATGTAACCACAGGCCATTTGATAATTGATTCTGAGGCAGGCAGTTTCTTTCATTATGTCTTCAAGTCTCCTATTAAAGCTTCGCTTGGCCCCTCAGTCCCATCATCCGGAGAGCAGGGGAGCTATCAACGTGTCTTTGCGAGGATCGGCGGGGTGGTAAGGAGGGAGATGAAGCCTCCTGGAATAGAATCTGCTGACTTGGGAGTGCACCTACAGCAGGAAATGTCTCTCCACTCCACAGCCCATTAAAGAGGCTACGGAGAGTGTTTCTGTGCAAGAGTGCAGCAACTCTCTAAGGGTTTCTCCACATTTTTCTCTTCCCTCATCAGTGTCTGATTTATTTATCTTGTACTATGCTGTACCTGAGTTCAGGAAAGGGTAGTGTTCTGCCTTGTCTCAGTTATTTTTCACATGAGAAAGATTAAAAGATTGGACAGGGTATGCAATAACTGTTATAAAGTGAGACTGCTAGGTTTGGGCACAATGAAAACACCTCTCTTGGGGCCCTGAAACAAAAGTAGAAGCTGTTCATTCAAGGCCCTGTTGAGCTCTGTGAATGAATTGGACTTTTTACTCCATTCAGCACCTCTCCATGCTGGATACTCATCTTCCATCTTTGTTTTTTTCTCTCTTAGGAATCTTGATGAGTGAATCCCGAAATGAAGATCTTCCCAGAGATGAAGATACAAACAACTAACTGCAACACGGCCAAACCATTCGAGTGATTCAATACAAAAATGTTCTCTGAAGCACTACGAGGCGGATCATTTACAGCCTGCAAGCACTTTGATTGATCTATGGAACATCTTCGGCCACTCGATTGAGATTTATACATCACTTTGTAATCACAATTAATGCTCCTCTAAGGTTGCGACTGGATGACACTTAAAATATTGACAAATGAACTGAGGGCTGTGCAGATGATTTAAATCTGAAGTAGTGATCTCAGCATTTGCATTGTTAGCTTCTCTTGAGAACACATTAGTCTATGTGGGAGAAAGTGAGACACATGAATAGCAGCCAGTTAAATCTAATTAAACCTCACTGAGCATGCCTCGGCTTGCCGCTCTGCTCACCAGAGGGCTTATTAATTTGCACTGCTGATTTCTGCAGGAACAATTTCTTTGGCCCGTGGATTGTGGGAAGCACTGTGGCTGAGTTCAATCGGTCGACATCTGCCAGATTTCACTATGTGATCTCCCTCTGGCTTTAGAAATCACACTCAATAACAAAGATGACTCTGCAGAGCCATGCCTTCCCTCATAGCATCTGACTGCGTATTAAAACTCACATGGTGAACGACTTCTAACTTCAAAACATTCCCTCACTTCAAAGATGAGTGACACAAACTACTGGGTCGTGGACTATGATCTCTCCTCTCCTGCACCGCCCGGGTTCCCCAGAGGCCCAACGGGGCTGGAGCCCACAGCAGGGCACCCCGAGCAGGGAACGGCCCTGTGTTTCGTTGGCCTCCTCGTGCTGCTGCTGCTCTTTCTTGTTGTTCGCTGCGTCCGTATCTTATTAGATCCGTACAGCAGCATGCCGGCATCATCATGGACGGACCATAAGGAGGGACTGGACAGAGGACAGTTTGATTATGCCTTGGTATAAAGATGAGGAGTAGACTTTTGACTGATGATGTGTGCTCTGCTAATGTTACAAAGTGTTACAAAGTTTCAGCTCCTGAAGATGACTGAAGCAGCAGTATGTTACAGTGTGTTTGCTGTTTGGTTGGAATAATGCAAGCTGTCAAGATAACAGCATAAAAACCTCTAAACAGTATCTGTATAAGGATTATATGCAGCAGTGCAGAGAGGAAAGGAGCGGACACATCAGAAGTCCTGCATCCATTTTCATTTACAGTAATTCATGAATTATCAGAGACTTATAGTGTGGATGATGTTACACTGCAGCTTTTAGAGTGACAAATACTGCAGGAAGATAACAAACAGTATAGCAGCATAACATTTATCATGTCATTTTGTAATTCTATAATGTTTTTATAAATCCCAGAGCTGAATTATAAATAGAGAGCAGAGCTGCAGCAAGAGAGGTCCTGATTGAATAAAAGAGAAATTAAATGAGTTTAGGGCAGACATGGAAGTCATTTAGACAGAACTGATACGTGCTGTTAGTGCAAATTTAGAGATGAGACAGTCAACTTTAAATTACTGTTACATGTAAAAATGACATTTCCTCTGCTGCTTTTATTACTGAGCTTTTTTGCAGTTCAAGCTGAACCAAAAATGTAGAAGATGTCATAGTTTGTCTGGAACTGGAAACCTTTTTTGTAAAATTATTTTTAATGTGAACAATGCTGGATATTGTGAGGCATTTGTAGCACCTCTAAGATGATCCTCAGGTAAAAAAAAAAAGAAAGAAATTAACTGATTAACCAAAGCCTCTATAATTTGAGGAAATCACTTAAACTGTCTGCAATTTGCATAACTCTATTTTCTTTGAACTCACTGTGTACTAAATTTCAATATTATGCCACTCTGAAATCTAAAGTTTATAATACATAACAGTTAATACAGTGTATTTTATTTGGGGTTGTGCCGTTTCATGTCGCTCTCCCTTTAAGAGGCTTATGAGGCTCAGTGCAAGGGGTCACAGCGCTGACTCAATATGTGTCATATAAAGTTATGATTATGAAATGCATGTACACCAAGTTCCTCCACCTAATCCTTTTTGCCTTTAGGCCCCGTCCAGTGCACCAGCTAAATTTGTTCAACAGTGCCTGTAGAAATATGAGAAAAGCTAAAATCAATTTCTTACTAATGTTATCGCTCCTTTTGCTGCCACTTGTTTTGTAATATTGTTTCTGCCCTTATTATTATACCATAAAGTCCTTGAAAATGTGGCTATGAAAGGCTCTTTATAAATAAAGTTTAGTATTGATATTATATGATGACCAAAAGTCTGTTTATTAATACCAAACTATTGTATATGGTCCAACTTCCTGGATGTAGATTTTTGCTTGTAAGAAGTAAATATTTTCCTAATGTTTTTTTGAAGTGGCATTCAGTTTTTAATGAAATAAAAGCTTTTGTCTTGTCTTGATTTTAGAAAGTTTCATTACTTTACAGACCTGCAGCACACACACACACACACACACACACACACACACACACACACACACAAACACAAACTTGTACTTGAGCAAAGGTTTTCCTCACTGCTGCCCAAAAATCAATGTATGCAAGATTTAGAGCAAAAGCAATCAATCGAATAATCAATTGGAGGCTCGTAAAGAGACACAGTCAGTTAATTTACGAAGATGGGCCCTCACAGAGTCAGATCACCCCCCATTTCCCCAGATGAAATATATTCCTCCGCTCACTGACTTAGGCCCTCATCACAGCAATCTGCCTGTTTAGATATGAAAGACATAACACACATGAGAGCAAACTTCCAGGGTTTTTGAAAAATCCATATCAGCCATCACAACAAAAGTACTAAACAATAGTTATATTTTACGTGATTTATGTAACAGTGATATGGGACTCGCATATTAAAAACAAGTAATGCAGTTTCAGTTGTAGTTTTACAGTTTTAAACTGCATTTCCTGGATGCAATTTCATTTAGGTTTTCTGTGGGATTTCCCCATATTTCCCGTCTTTCCTGGTAGATCTCCCTCGCCAGTACTCAGGAACTAGGCCATCTGGTTAGCTGTGACCTCCTCTGGATACTTTGAGAACTACAAGTGCAGGTCACTGACCACTGTGGGATCACTCAGTGCTCAGATGTGCTTCCACACCATGAGGAAATACATAATAAAGCATATTGGATACGTGCATACAAACCTATTACTCAAAAGTCATTATGCTGAATAAATGATCAACAATAATCTGTATGTAGAGTTCATAACAGTCCAGTACATCCATCTAAGAGTTGTTCTTGTATGATCTTACATTAGTAAACTGCAGAGTATTTTAATGTGCAAAGAAAAACATCAGTACACATTTAAGTCATGCTAGCAGCACGGCTCTCTGTATGGCAAAGTCGATCTGTCAGTTGGTTCCATAGACAGTGTAATACATGGACCTAGTCTCCGCGATGTCTCCCACATGTTTCTGAAGAGCCGCTGTGAAGCTCACAAGTGTGTGGTGGCGCTAGCTGCCGCCATCTTGGCAGTACTGTCTCCGCCACCTCCTGGTTAGTCCAAAAAAGGGGTGAACCGCCTGTAACTGCACCCGCCTGTCAATCAAAGCGGCTGTTAATTATGCATAACTTTAACCCTTAATATAATTTGAACATGTGAGTTAAATAAAAATTCAGCTTCAGTACAGTTGTCATGAACGGGGAGATTAGCTATGGAGACCAAAACTGTTTTTTGCACCAGGCTGTAAATATGTTTATTTCTGCTGTGAAGTTGGACATTTTAACATGGGTGCTTATGGAGATTGATTTGTTCTGTAGTCAGCCTCAAGTGGCTGTTCAAGGAACTGCAGTTTTAACACTTTCTTCACAGCCATGGAGGTTGCCACTGAAATATTTCAACAACCTTTGGACAGATTGTTGTGAAATTCTGCAGCGACATTCATGGCACACAGAGGAAGAATCCAAGGCTGAGTTGTTTTCCGTAAAATGTCTCAACAACTAGTGAAGGAATGATCATTAAATTTGGTTCAGACATTCTTGATCCCCCCCTGATGAATTCTAATAACTTTGGTGACTTTTCACCCATCATCTGGTCAAAATGTTACCTGGTCCAAAACTTTGGTTTGTGACAAAACATTTGCATAACTAGTGACATTCCCATCAGCTTCAGCTATACATGTGTTTCTTTCTAATGTTCTTCTCTAATGTTAGCATTTAGTTCAAATCACTGCAGGGCCTAAGTCCAGAGAAGAGTGTTAACAACCTCAGTTATACCATTCAATCTGCCTGCGCTGCTAGAAGCTTTCAACACTGTATTAAATCAAATGTATTGCATGTAAATGGCTACATGTAGCATAGAGACCTTACTTATAATCTTAATGTTGTTCTCCACTGTCAGTAAGAAGGGTATCAGTGAGGAAATAGTCGGGGCAAGTTATCTATGGTGATTGCACAAACAGTGCACAGCCCTATAACAGCCCTCTGCAGTTCATCAGGCTCCAACAGATGGTTGGAAGAACAGTGTAACACCCCCTCATCTCATTAGTCCAGCAATTTAACTGGACAGATTTTGCTTCAGTGGGTTCTGACAATTTACTTCTTGATAAAAACAACAAAGGCTCTCAGTTCCCATCCCTCTCACATGCTGGACACATACATATGAAAATAAAGCTGACTCACAGCAAAACATGACCTCAGGCTTGACATGCATGACAGAAATTGTTCTGTGTGACACATATATGTGACACTTCCAACATGTCAGTATTTCTGTGGTGTAGGGTGTATATAAATACTGCTACTACAATTAGTTTTGTAGAATTAATCAAATTTAAAAAGACTTTATTGTGAGTAAAAAGTTTTTGTGACGGCAGGTTCAGTTGATTAACTCTCTTATACATACTGTGCAGAAACTAGACATCTACTATATGTTTGTCTCAGTTCACAGGCATACAGACTGAACAGGTGCACACAGTATGCAAATACCTTCCTGAATGTGCACTGGCTAATTTTCTGGTAATGTGACTCCATCCCACGTCGACATAGACAGAAACACACTTGTACTCTTTTGCAAAATGTACACAAACTCTCACACAAAACACAAACTGCTCTATCCCAATTTACAACTGAATAATACGCCAATGTTTGAGACAGAGCACAGCTGTGGTCCTGACTGATGTGCATGACAACAAGAAGAGATCATCTGCATAACAGTAGTGATGTTATCAGCAGACAGCCTGCTTATCTCCCTCCATGACAATACTATCAGCTTGAGTGTTGGCTGAAGAGGACGATGTTGTGAGGAACACAGGAGAGTGTGTGTGTGTGTGTGTGTGTGTGTGTGTGTGTGTGTTGGCCGGGATTAAGAAGAAGCGTGTGTCTTTGTGTGTATTTTAAGTGGATGTGTGTCATTAGGGTTTATATTAAACAGAGCCATCGATGACAGCACACGCATTGACTTTACTCTGAACAGACATGTTCAAAGTAAAGTTTGAGAGCTCAACAGCCCGGTTACGCACACCCGTGTTTACCTTCAAACTATGAGGTCCTGGAAGTCTCCGGGATAGCTGACATGATGTACAACCTACAGTGGAGTTCATGCTAAACTAAATGATCAAAGTAGTATAAAAAAAATAAAGACTGGCAGCTTTTCAGCTAAACAGTATATAACTCTGTTAGCTAAATAAATAAATAAATGGTGCTATGTAAATTGTAAATGTAGCTGTAAAGCTTCTGGTGTGGTCACAAGCAGCATGCTAAATGCTGTAAGTAGTATAACAATAAAGTCAGTGTTATTTAAACAGTAATAAAGTTACCGCTAACCTCGAGGATATAGCAGCAAAATCTGAGTGAGTGTGTTTTATTGTGCGAGTATAACTTACAATGGAGTATAAATGTAAATTTATCTTTTAAAGGTTATTACTAAATGTTTTAAGTAGTATTACAAATGTAGATAAGGGTCATAAGGTCAGTGCCAGACATAAAGTTTGCTGACCTTGCCTAAGGTAGAATTAGCTCCTGAGTGAGTGTGTTTTATTGCATATAAACTTTAATTTTAATTTGTTAAAGGACAAATATGTTATTTCTTCTTTCTTCTCCCTAATCCTAACTCAGTATATTAATGTTTAGACTAAGTTTCAGGGCCAAATATAGCCTGAACCGTGTCAGTTTTTGTTATCAGACATGTAATAGCCCACTAATGCCCAGTGTTTTCTTTGTTACCCCTGCTGAGTTAATGGGTCGTGAGCAGGAGACGCCCCAGGTGTTTCATTAGCAACCATCAAGCTACATCATCATGTTAGAAAAACACAGAGGACACCGGAAGCTTTCACAATAAAGGTGCGCCCAAGATACCTTATTGTAGATTTACTGTTCAGAGTGTGCAGCAACGCTGGTGAAAATGTACTCAAGTGATTTTTTAATTTTAAAAAACATATAATGATTCTGTTTATTCGCAAACAAACCATTAAAGGCTGTAACGGTCGCTACAAGTGGTTTTATTTTGAAATCAGCAGCCCCAGCTTCCGGTTGTCGTGCCTACCTTGACATATAAACCGCGGTGACTGAGCGGCTCACTTCATCTCCGGTGAAGTCGTCGGGATAATAAAGCGGCACCGAGGTGCATCGTCGGCCAGACAAGGCTGAAACAAACTCACGGTTTGTTCACGTCATTTATTTTTTCTTCTGATTTTCGGGTTTAATATTTCATCACCTCCACAGAGCTGCAACCAGGTGAGTCTCTACAACTTGGTGTGTGTCCCCGTGTAAATTAATCTACTTCTGTTTGTTTTCAGCCTGCTGTTTTAACATAGACAAGATATTTAATATTTATATATTCCTCTATAGACTTATTCAGCATGTGTTTGACACTCTATGCTTTTTAATCTGGTATTTACAACAAGTATTATTTTATGGTCGTTTTTGTTTCACAGCTTTTGAACTGCATGTGTGTTTTCTCTGACGTTATTGGCAGACTGAACAATACTCTTAAATTATGTTAAACTGTAATATATAAAGTGTATAGTCCATAAGATCTAAGGATGTTTATGACATGCAAGCAGAGTATTCCGATTTTTATGTCTCTCTCTGTCACATGCCACCCCTCCTATTTAAGGTACTAACTAGGATTATCAAATGTATCGATACTTTTTCCTCACGTGTACAATCTCCATAATTATATATATATGAGAAAATATAATATATAAAAATATTTAAAAACAAACAGATCTGCGATCAGAATGATAAGATGAGTGACTAGTGGACAATCTCCACCCCGTGCTCCTCCTCCCATGCTGACAACCACAGAGAGGCGTTATCACACAACACACTGTTTATTTTACAAACACCCAACAGTAAACAGGAAATTGTAAACACACCTGGTTCACCATCCGGTACCACGTGGGTTTCCATAAGCTACGTCATTAACAACAAGCCACCTCCACAAGTGGCTCACCTGAGTCTATTGGGTGAAATGCAGGTGTATGATACAGAGATATGAGTGGTGTGTGTGTGTGTGTGTGTGTGTGTGTGTGTGGAATAATAGACAGAGATGCTGGTTAAGGTATGTAAAATAAGGTGGAAAATTAAAATGGTGACATCAAAAAATAACCTACTAGAGATTCAAATAAAGTCAAATACCTGCCCCACAGAATGGACCTGCTGTCTGACATATGGAGACACGACTACTGGCTTCCTCCAGGTGTGACCTGGAAAGACATGGAACAGCTAGCAGACTCTGATCGGCCGCTACCCAAGGACCTTCTCATAAGTCTTCCCCTCGCACTGGGCTTTATCGCCCTGCGCTACCTGTTTGAGAGGTAAAACGCACATGTGGTTCCTTTGTTCTGTAAAGATTCGGGTGATGTGTTTGGGCTAATGTACGCTTTACAGGTCTGACTTTAACAAATAAACATATCTGACCTGACCTGAATAATACTTATATTCATCATTGAATAGATAGATAGATAGATAGATAGATAGATAGATAGATCTGCCTGTTGAACATGTGCAGAGGGCGGTGGGCATAGTCCAGGATGGAGAGCAGTTTGTCCTTCTCTCTGCCACTGTCACCAGTTAGACACATCAGAGACAGACACATCACCTCTAAGAGAAAGTGTAGGTAACAAAGAGTGAATGTTACAGTGGGCTTGTTATGAGTGTAAACAAGTCTCAAAGGCACTTCTGACACACACAGTTTTTGATTGGTTGATTACGTCTCCAGGGTTCACGGTCGTAACATTAACAGGAGTGAACAGATAGTGGAATCAAATGGCGATTAAACCCAGTTGAATATAATTTTTATATCACATTATTCCACTCCACTCTGCTACTATGGTCCGTTATCTCATGTTTATCATATTAGGTACTGTATATATTTACATAAATGATTCATACTACATCATGCTTGATTAGATTTACTTTGCATACATACCAATCAACTATAAATATATATTCTAAGCATATTTATTGAGCTGTGGCTTGGGAATATCACTATTTTTTAATTGCACATTGGTTTAAAGTAACTTATTTTTTATTTCTCTGGCCTGTTTCTTGTGCTGTAATGTTAAATTTCCCTCCTGTGAATCAATTAAATGATCTGTTATTTAAGCTTAGTGGTAATACCACACGTCCACGCACATACATATATATATATAGTATACAAGCCTTTGTTTATCTTAGTCTATTGCTTTTGGCTGTTAAATGGCTTCTTATGCACATTAAGTATGGTTAAACAGTCGCAGACTGTTTGGGTGTTATGATATCGTCTGTGTGAGCTGTCCTTTGTCTTCCTTGCCCTCAGGTTTATTGCCCCACCCATAGGCAGATGTTTGGGGGTGAAGAATAGATTGAATGTGAGTGCCGCTCCTTCCCCGACACTGGAGTCGTTTTACACCCAGAGGAGCAGACGGCCGACACAGGTTGGTCTGAAAAGTGCTTAGTTCAGCTTGATTTATATCGCAGTTTTATTTCATCCAAAAGGAAGTTATCTGAGCACACTTTTTTGTCTCAAATGTTCATTTAAAGCATTGACTTCCTTGATGGTTGGCAATCAGATAATGAATGAAATGAATGAAAAGCACAGAGGAACATGGAGGTTGTGATGGCAACACATCCTTGTTCCTGGAAACCCTAACCTGAGGGAAAACACCACCATATTTACAGACATTATAGACATACAGAAGCCTCATTACTGCCTCAGCATTTGGATACATTAGAAATGCTTCCAGAAAATTATTCATATTTGCTTTCTCTTTCTCTATGTATATATAAAATGTGTATATATTATATAAATACAGAATTTAAATACGAAAGATTACTTCACTTATTCAAATAACACTTACATTTTACACCACTGTCTGTTCAGTGGATGGTGAAGTTGAGATGATCTGATGAAAAGAATAACATCCACTGCCAATTATCACTTTGTCATTTTGAGTTATACTAAACTCATTTTACCCCATTTAATCAATTTCTCTCTTTCATTATTGTTGCAGAGTGAAATAGTTAGTTTGATGTCGCTGTGTGGCAAAACCCAGAGGCAGATTGAGACCTGGTTCAGACTTCGCAGGAACCAAGACAGACCCTGTCGAACCAAGAAGTTTGGTGTGGCCGCGTATGTACTTCCTCTGTACTCCTTTCAGTGCTCAGGTTACAGGTGACTTCCCTAAAGACTCTAACTATGCAGCAGTTACCACTGTGAAAAGAGCCACTCTCCCAAGTTAATGTATATTGATTGATTTGTAGACTTGTTTACATTTTGAAACATTCTGACCTCAAGTATTTTTTGTCCGCAGTTGGAGGTTCTTTTTCTATTTCATAGCCTTCACGGCTGGACTGGCCAGTTTGATTGATGTGAGTTTCCAGAAGGTTTTATAGGACCAACACAGTGAAAAAACTATAATTCATGTATTTAAGTATGTTGTGCATTTCTACTGGTACAGCTTTATTCTACAATTCTCTTTTCTCTACAGAAACCGTGGTTTTGGGACACCTATGAATGTTGGAGGGCATATCCAGTTCAGGTGAAAACATCACTTTACAATACGTTTTCTCACTTCTTTGGATAATTAGTGTGTCATACTTCATTAATATTTTTTTTCGTCAATGAGGAAAGCCTTGTTTTATGTGTAACCTGATAGTAGGTATCGGATTTTAAAAGGAAGTCTGACTGAAAACAATCGGTTAGAAAGTAAACAGATTACATGTTTTAAAGAGGAAATGTAAAACAGGCATATGTTCCCTCATTTATACTCAGAGAACAATGAATAGTTTGTTTCACTTAAGTTAAGTATTAAGAGATGTGAGCAGAAATGCAGTTCCCTGCTGCCATTTCAAATGTGACTGATATCAAACATGCTATGAAAGCTATGAAAAAAAATTATACTTCGCTATCATAATATTAGAGCTGTTATATTAGCTACCTTGGAGAGAAAAATACTTTTGCTCTACATATTGATATTGAACTCAGCCTATTTCTGCACTCACTAAATACTTCATTTTAGGGGCATTTTAAGTCACATTCCTTTTATATTACTGTTCAGTCTATTGAATGTCTATTTTTTTTTTGTCTGATCAACTCTCCAAAGCCCAAAGACATATATTTTTTAAAAGAGATATTAATTAGCAGAGGATGGTTTCGATCCATCGACCTCTGGGTTATGGGCCCAGCACGCTTCCGCTGCGCCACTCTGCTGATATACAGTTCTGCCTATATTTTGAATATTGCTCAGTAAAATCGTCCAGTTGTTTTTAATCACATGTTTTTTTTCACTGACTTTTAAATAATGTTTCTTTCACAGCCCATAGAGAGAGCTCAATACTGGTACTACATGCTAGAGTTGGGTTTTTACATCTCTTTGCTCCTCCAGATCTCTGTGGACATCAAGAGGAAGGTGAGGACGTCAACATTCATCCATTGATAGATATTGAGTTTCTAAACATAAGTGAATGTATTAGTCTTATGATTGCTTCGGCCTGGTTTTTATCTTAAACTTACTGGCTTTACACTTTAATGAGAAACTTCACTTAAGGCATGGTTAATAAGTGACTTGCAGGAAGGGCAGGAATTTAAATTCTTCTGTTGATACACAAACATCATTGTATTTCACTAAGTCAAGACTCTGCATGTGTTTGCTTTGCCAGGACTTTAAAGAACAGGTGATTCACCATTTAGCCACCATCTTCCTGCTCATTTTCTCCTACTGTGGCAACTGGATCCGCATCGGCACCTTGATCATGGTGCTTCATGACTGCTCTGACGTCCTGCTCGAGGTAACATGTAATCTCACGCACTCTGGAATAAATTTCTCACATTTGTAGGCAATGTTGCTTTCTTGTACGCTGAAAGAAGGACAACTTGCACATCGGGAGTCATATGTCTCTTGGGCCACAGCCAAACAGGCACACGGTGCCTCACAAATATAATTAATCTCTTCAGGGCGTGTCACCATAGATTAATCTGCAAGTCGGCCATTTTTCTGTGTCTGTCCAAACCAACAAAATGAGAAAAACTGGCAGTGTCAATGTTGTAAACTACAGTCAGATGTTCACGCTGTGCTTGACACTGTTCCTTGAAAATATGTAGTAGGTCAACTTATTTCAGCAGGCAGATCCTGTGACCAAGTCCTGAAAGTAGTTTTGCAGCCTGTTTCTGATTGTACATGAAAAACACATTTTTAAATTATATTATATATAAATATATATATATTTTAAAAAGTTGTGCTGAATTCACTCAGTAAGATAACAATAAAGACAACAGGAATGATACTGATAACATTTCAAACATACAGCACATCATTGACTGAGCTGACGTTAAACACACAGGCTCATGTTTATTCCCTGTTTGTCTATTATCTTGATCCCTTGTCTCACCTCACCAACTCTTTTTGCATAACATTTGACTAATGTTTCGTTCACTGTGGTGAGTTCTCTTCTCATATAGCTTCATTTATGGTTTGTATTTGCTCAATCAATTCATTGGTATTTTTGCAGGCTGCCAAGATGTTCAACTACGGCACTGGCTGGAGGGGAATGTGTAACACACTGTTTGTTGTGTTTACTGTGGCCTTCTTTGTGACTCGACTGGTGATTTTTCCCAGCAAGTAAGGTTTACTTCTATTTTTGGTCACTAAAATGTTCAGTTACTTAATGCAGCATGGGTGATGGGTTATTGTCAGAAACACTTATTTCAACGTTACTACAATTATTTGATTATTTACAGAATCATCCACAACACCCTGACACGGTCCATGGAGATATTTGAACCTTGTTTTATCTACTACTTTTTCAACACTCTGCTGATGGTGCTGCAGGCTCTTCACATCTTCTGGTTTGGCATTATCTTACGCATGGTCTATAAACTCCTGAAAGGCAAGGTGAGATTCAGCAGTAAAAGCAAAATAAACAAAAGGGCATCTCTGACTAACATTTGTAATCCTTGCATGGTAGCTTTCATATGTACCTATTTAATTAAGACAAGATTGTCGTACATGTTAAATTCTGTATCTGCAGATGAATAAAGATGAACGCAGCGATGAAGAGAGTGCACTTGAAGAGGAAGAAGATGATAAAGGAGGAGAGGAAAATGTGGCTCAAGGAGACTGCTGGGAGAAAAGTAAAGACACCCTGAACTCGAGGCTGTCCACGCACAGTTGTGTCCTAAATAACTTGACCAACCACAGGATGTCTGTAGCCGACAAAATGCGTAAAGCTCAGTAAAGTCTAAATGATATTTATTCCATAAAGTTCTGAAATCTCAAAACTAAAACAGCCACGTTTTACATTCTGAGTGATATATGATGGGTGACTGACCTCTTTCCTGCTTCACTCTTAACCAAGAGTGGAATGAGACAAGTAAAGTGATGAATCATTAGTCCTAGTAAAATGCTGACATAGCAGAGGATAGTTTCAATCTATCGACCTCTGGGTTATGGGCCCAGCACGCTTCTGCTGCGCCACCCCAGGTGGGACTTGAACCCACAATCCCTGGCTTAGGGGGGCAGTGGTTTATCCATTAGGCTACTGGGGCTTCAGCACCTCAGTGCCTGACTGATGGATGTTTTTCTTCATTGTAGCCCACACTACAGACTGTTTACACTATTTGTCATTCAGTAAGTTCACAAAGCACATTCTGTTTAAAAACAGAAAAGAGACTTAGAAATAGCAGAACAGCAAAGCAAAAAGATATAAACTAGGTAGCTGCTATAAGACCTAGTATAGACAGAAGTGTTTTATAATGAAATTGTTCCACAACATGCAGTACATATTTAAATATAGGAAATAAAGTTACAATTTTACTCTTTCTATGCCTGTGTCTTGTGATAATTTAAGACATTGAAATCTTAGTGGTGTACTGGTGCCATAGAGAAGTTGGTTAACTCTTAATTTGTGCCTTCATTTTTTTTTTTTTTTAAAGAAGCATGTTAAGAAGACTACTCTTGCATATTTAGTTTAGTACCCAAAAATGGGTCCGTAGTATTTGGACATTGTCACTTAACTCCTGCAACTTGATTCCATGGAGTAAGGATTATTATGATTATTATGAAATCAACATTAGCCACAGAAGAGGTGCAGAATTTGTAATGAACACTGACCCACAGATGAGTGATACAACTACATCATGATGTATCATTAAGTATTCCTTATTCCTTACTCCATCTACGATCCACAAAATGGACAACAATGTCATGCTGCACATCTTCTACTGTACTACAATGCCACCTGGTGGCTCAGGATGACCAGGATGACACTAATAGACTGGGTACTGTCTTCAAATGTTCATGATTTACCTGTGTTAGATACATAACATAATATAGTTTCATAGATGATGTAATTATGGTAGATTACATATATGTACTACATGTTTAATGAGATATAACTAAATGACATGAATTCCAATTAAACGTTATTCATTCATTCATTCGTCAACAAATATGTCCACCCATAAATCTGTTAATTCTAGTTTTACATGTGCAACATTTTGTTAGTCAGTTTTAGTTCATTTTAATCTCTATGTGGGCTGCCTGCACTTCAGGTAGCTATTTTAAGATATCTGGCGCTAAATGCGTCATGACGCATAACTTCGGACAGGTGAGCGTCAACGCCCGCTGTTCGACACCCTTCAATAGTCACATATAAAGACACTTAACCATCGACCGCTCGCCTCTTGTCAGCTGCTATCATTGAATGTCCGGTAAGCCTTTATCTTTTTTTATTACAATTTTATATCTTTATACTTCGCTGATGATTAGCTACCTAGCGGAGAAGAGGTTAACGCAAGTCACAAGTGCCCCAAAGGGGGCGCTACTGCAGCGGTTATAAATGCGAGCCTATATAGACACTATTGTACCATACAATATTGGGTTAAAACGTTATAGCCGTTTATGTATGGATGTTATGTATGGTTGTCTCTGTGGCGCAATCGGTTAGCGCGTTCGGCTGTTAACCGAAAGGTTGGTGGTTCGAGCCCACCCAGGGACGGCAAACATTTATCATTTTCTTTTCTATATTTGTCTTCATTGTATCGTAGTGTTGATATATTTTGAGAGCAGCCGTCTGAACGTGCACGACCTAAACGCAACAGCTCGTTCGCGTTAATAAATGTCAGCACCTGCGATCGACACACCAACCAACCCTCCTCCATCTGTGCAGATGTGTGACAAACTGGATGAGCTTATTTCCCTACCTAACCACAGGACTGGGCTCATCAAGTTCCTGTTTTGCCTAACTGTTGGTGAATGGTCTCGACGTAAGTGCAGATTTTGATTTTAAGCAGTGCTTAATAATATAATCAATAATATAAGTTAAAATCCGTCAAACTGCATTATTTAGCGCGTGTTTGAATTTGATATTTATTGCACTCGTTTATGAATGTTGTTTTTTTAAATTCTTTTTTGTTTTCTTATTTTTTAAGTATTTATAATGTCATGCATGTAATCTGACAGTCTGAACTGGCAAACTGGTTGTAAAAAGAAAATGCTGAAAACAGTGAAATATAGCAAACATAGTGTCCTGGATAGTTCGGTATAAATATGAGGAAGTAATTTAAAAGTGGAGTAACAGTCCTAGCAGCATGTTTCTAGAGTTTTACTAACCTTTTAGTGTGATTTCCATGTGATTGTTGGTCCATCTCAGTCTGACTGACAGTTTCTGGCTTCTTTTTAGGACGCAAAGATGCAGATTTTTGTGAAAACGCTGACGGGTAAAACCATCACCCTCGAGGTGGAGCCCAGTGACACTATAGACAATGTCAAAGCCAAAATTCAAGACAAAGAAGGTACTATTTAGTGTGTGGGCAGATAAAAAATGGTGTAATAATTTGTCCTATAGATCATTAACAGGGTGATGATGTGTATTGTTCAATGTATTGTGTAATCAACTAGGGTGGCATATATTTTATTTTCCTTCATGCACAAATTCCTGTGCAAAGGTGTGTTGTGTGATTTTGTGTTTTGCCGCCTCTCATTGTACAGTAATATCTATAAAATAGAAAATCCTCTGGATGAGTCGGCCTTTATTGTCACTAACCAGTGTCCTTAATTTTAGTGCTCTAGTTTTCAGAGAATTTTATCAAACTTATATTATATTCTCCCTTTTTCTTGTTTTTCTCTGCCCTTACATATTATCAGTAAATCAAATTACAGTGTAGTATCTCAATTTATTTATTTATTTTAATCAAGATCTGTTTATTGAAGACTTTTCCAATATATATATAAAGTGCAGTGCTGAATGGTCTTTACAGAAACATGAGGTAGACATGGGTACAGCAATTAGCACCAATGTATCCAGATAGACATGAATTGAGTAGATATAACTCAAAATAAGGTGACAAAAAAGTGCAACATTGTGCAGAAAAAAGAGAAAGAAAGAAAATATAATAAAATCTTCATATATAAAACAATCCCAGTCACTGCCAGTACATTAGACATAATATCATGCACATTGCCACATCTAGAGCCTGCACTAAGAATGAGTAAAGAGTTTGCACCTAATGGTCAAGCCTTCACAGGGTCTGGAAGTAGTGTCACAATTTCAATATTTACATCAGAATAAACAATATATAATCAACCCAAAGATGCTTTTGCATTTAAAAACCTTTCCATAGTAATAATATTTGGTGAAAAGGAAACAATCTTAGTGATTATATCAAAAACATTCAACATTCAGTTTACCTTTGATTGTATATATTATTATTTTCATTCACATAATACACTATGCCATATTTTGTAGAGCACCAATATTAATCCTATCAGTCTGTAATCTGTAGCTTTGTTTGTAATAGACACATCAATAAAAATAACCTTCAAGTTAAGATCTTTGTTTTTAGCACAAAAAAAACAACACATTTTCCAGGGAGTATCTATACAGAAACTTTGTCAGATCCCAAAACTTTTAACTTATCACACCAAATGAAAATGTAATTAAGAATGTTGTTATTATAACTGTTTGATAGTAGTTACATAAAACTTACACAGCATGTGTAGTGTAGTTGTACACAAACAAAGGGGCAGTTGATAGCAGCAGTACTTCACGTTTTACCTGTCCTCCACATCGAAAAAGCTTATCATATACTAAAAGTATGAGTTCCACTCCAATGATCGAAATCGATGCAATCTGAGTGGCACCTGTAAACGTTGGATGACCTTCCATACCTGGCACAAGCACCAACTCACAGTTGTCACTGTTTGGTTTCGAGGTATCCCCCCTGATCAGCAGCGTCTCATCTTTGCTGGAAAACAGCTCGAGGATGGACGCACCTTGTCAGACTATAACATCCAGAAGGGTAGGTTAAACTCACATCGTGCTGAGCTAAATCTAATGTTATAAGGTGGAGGTGTTGATGGTTATTTCTGTTCTTTTGCAGAGTCCACCCTCCACCTTGTCCTGCGTCTGAGAGGTGGCATCATTGAACCCTCCCTGAGACAGCTGGCTCAGAGGTACAACTGTGACAAGATGGTCTGTCGCAAGTATGTATACAAACATAGTACAGTGTCATATTGGTGAGATTGAACTCATTTTCGGAGACAGCAGGGAGTGGAGGACAGGCCAAAGCTTCCATTATAACAAAAGTGTATATATTTCATATCAAAATTTGTCAAATGTAAAATTACTTGTGAGATTCTGGAAAGCCTGCTTACTTTTCCTTTGGTGTAAAGCTGCCTAATTAATGGTGCAGAGTCAATGCAGAGAGGACACACATAACTGCAGGGGGAAACTGGAACTGGAAATGGAACAATGTGAAGTTAAATGAATTTGATTCATGTGGGAACAAAAAGTGTCTATCACACTAGACAGAAGACAAGAACAACATGTATTTTTGACATGGAAGAAAAGAAAAACATCATTCTTGTAGCTCGGTAGCAGAAGAACAGAGGTGGAAGAAGTACTCAGATCATTTTACTAATTAAAGACACAATTTCTAAGATATTTACTGTATTAAATCTTAAAATTTCCATGCTATGTCATCAGAGATTAAGAAAACATGCTAAATTTAAATACTGGCTTCTTGACAACAGTGCTACGGCCAGTATGTTGTCCTTTTGAAATCTGCACTCCAGTCTGGAAGGTCTGTTTGTATTTTGGCCTGAGTAATGTTGCCCACTGCATGTCGACACCCCGGGTTGCAAGATATGAAACAGATCTGATGCAAACACAGCATGCTACAACCATGAAGGCAAATAAAATGGTTCAAAGTGGATCAGTGGATTGTTTCGCCCCCAATTTGGCAACCTACGCGTGTTGAATTTGGACTGTAGTACCCATTTTAGCTGTCATTGTTACACATAATGTGACATATTGCCCCTTTAAGTAAAAGTAGTATTACCACAGTGTCGAAAATAAAAAAAAGTAGAAATGTATTATTAAACTTAAAAGTACCAAAAGTAACTCATTACACAAAAGGCTCATTTTAGAAAAACGTTTTTCATGGTATTGAATTATTACTATTGATGCATCAATGTGTTTATCATGTTAATGTTCCTTCTGGTAAAGGTGGAGCTAACTGTAACTAATTTATAAACAGCATGGTAGCTTAATCCATAATGTTAATAAATAATCATTTATTAGTTGATTATATTTTGTATGAATAATTTGAATCTGTAAAGTAACTAAAATGTCAGATAAATGTAGTACCTCACAACCACAACATCAGCAAGATACATTCAAATGATTGATTAACAAAATGAAAGATTGTGAGTGAAGCGTGAACTTCTTTGGTCTGTTGCTGCGTTGTGCGGAAGCTTTGGTGAGGAGTCCACGGTAGCAGCCGGGCACGACGAACCCAGCTCAGAACCCGATGGAGGATAGGAAGGAGAGGGAGAAATAGGAGAAAGAAACGGGATGGGAGGAGTAGTGTGGAGGAGTGTGGAATTCGAGAGTGAAAGAGGACGAAAGGGTTAGGAGGTTATTTATAGGACTGTCAGAAGTGGCATGATTGAGGTGTGGTCCTGGTCCTGAAACTCTTCTAAAGAGCTTAATATAGTAATGGAAATACTCAAGTTACCTCAAGTACCACTTAAGTAAAAATCTACATAGGTACACTGCAGGGGAGCCTTGTGTCTTCTGTGTGTAAAAGTCTGTCAGTTTAATCAAAATGAAACTTGGATTTTATTTCTATGCCTAGTAGTTCATGATAAACATGCAGCTGGTGTTCCTGATAATGTTGTTATAACAAAATAACTGGCCTAACAATATAATCACATTGTAGATTTGTTGGTAGAGTTCAAGTAGCTTGCTTGGTTCCAGTTATTAGTGTTAATAAGGTTTTCACTAAACCATTAAGTCAGTTAAACTGTAGCCCAATGAAACTCCCTCCTGTTGTCACTGATGATGATGAGAATGACAGGATGATTATATTTTGATTTAACAGTTTTGGTCCTCTCATGTCAGGTGCTACGCTCGTTTACATCCACGTGCTGTCAACTGCCGCAAGAAGAAGTGTGGGCACACCAGTAACCTCAGACCCAAGAAGAAGCTGAAGTAGACAGCCGGGATCAATAATCAATACTGTCAATAAAACGTTTTGACAAATAAGATTAACAGATGTTTTTTTTTTTACTTACAGTTCTCTTGGGAATTTTTTTCCCTGACGTCTGGACATGTTAGTAGCTACATACTCAGCATGTTCATCTATAGCTGGCAGCTAATCTGTAGTCAGGATTATATTCTTTCACATTATAAGAGGGATACACAGAATTCAAACATTATTGGTTGATGTGTTTAGCTGTAAGGCTGAAGGGTGGTTAGAGGCTGCTGTCCATAGTGTGTCAAATCATATTGAGTATTTAAGTAGGCTATGTGGATTTTAAATATGATTATTAATCAATACTTGGATCACATTTTCAGTCCATCAGATGTGATGACAGGTGCACTGGCAGCTGTGCTGCATGCAAGGCTTTTTTTGCAGAGCAGTTAATAGGATAATGTTGATTTCATTTGTAAAAGGTGTGAAATGTAAAAGCCTGGAGGCCTCAGTCACGAAGACAGATGAAGGAAGACACAATTAAAAATCTTACAGTTAAAACATATTTTCTACTGTCAGCTATCTACTTAAAAAAAACAATATTCTTCCTATTTCTTCAGGGACATTTCACTGAGATCCAGGCTCTCTTTGGTCAAACTCACTTATTCACTGGGGGTAATGGTCTTTAATTTAAGGGCATCTTAGCTGTAGTAATGGCAGAAGATGAGGGACTGTTGTTTGCCTTTCCCCACCCACATTTATCCTGCCGATTCCAGGCAATGAACCGCAAACCATCCGGTCACAAACCCTCTTCTCTAACCGCATAGTGCATGGCCTTTTCCTTGACAAATAATTGAACTGAAGTAGTGTCACAGTGTCGCCTTGTGAATTTGGATTTTGTGTCTTGGGAAATCTTGATGCTAAACATGAATATAAATCAATTTCATTAACTTGCTGAAACCTCATGCATTAATACTACTGTAAAAGATAAAGTGTAAACCAAATGGCCCGATAGAAAACACATGAAAGAAAGAAGTACATTAGAATGACTGAGTGACTGCATTCTTTGCTTTTATTTCCAAACCATCATGACAACAGCCCAAAGTCTGAGACGTAGACGACCACCCTTTAAATAGAACAATAAGGCTCGAAAAAAAAACATATCATTACAGACTATGTTAAACAATACAGTCTGTGAGATAAAAGACTCTGTGAAGGCGCATGGCATATTGTCCACAGCTAAAGGTAACGTGCTGAAAAATGACAGAAGGCAGAAAACGTCTCTTAGATTTCCTCGAATGCATCTATCATAAATAAGTTACTAAGTCAGTGGTTTGTTAAGAGATGATGCACAGGACGATTGTTCAAACTTATATGTTATTCTAAGTGATGACTTTTTTATTTCCCCTGTTCACGTAATAACTGTAGCATTATTGATTTATATCATGTGGAAAATACTTATTTGTCCTAAATGTAATTACTTCATCTTCATCTACTAAAATGTACTTTTTATCTTAGATTTAAAGGTTTCTTACGAGCTTATAGTGAAGTAGTGATGATAGACGACCTTATCAATGACTCTGTACTTAACATTTGATCTTTGGTGTCAATATTCAGATCTAATGTTTAAATTGTGTTTCCATGCCTTACACAAATATTAAACACTATTAGCGTACTATTTAAGTGACTTTTAGTACATGGCATTGCTTATTTCTGTGAAAAAGAACCACTCAGTCTTTCACTTTACACATTATAGCTGCTACATTATGCATGTGTAACTACAAGACCACACACATACAAGTTTATCTCTGCATGAATTGAAAATTTTGTGATACTGATGTTGTATGCAGGCTGTTAAATATGCAAATCTCTTAAATGTATATTTTTATTTGCATTCACTTTACACTTTCTCTATTTGCATGGATTTTGTTGTGATGTTGAAAAAACAAGGCCTCTTATAACTCATACTGACACTGCAATGCCATTTTGTGTACAAAAGTCATACTTATGAAAAACTACAAGCACCACTTCTCAATATTAAATGTCTAGCACTGTGAAGCACTTACCTTAAAGTTGGTTTATTGCATTGAATGTTACCCTTGAAAGCAACATGAAGCGTTACATTAAACTGGACAAGCAAAACCATGTAAATGCTGCTGCTTAGGCCAACGACTACAGTATGTAGCTGAGTACAGCACAGCCACTGCTGCAACACAGACATGGAGAAACCTTCCTGGAGCCGAGGTGGTTCTTGTGCTTGAAGAGGACATGGGACCAGCTCCATCTTTGTTTTGTTTACTCCGCTGAATTGGCCACGACAAAATATAACCCTGTCATCTGTTCCATCTCTCTCTCTCTCTCTCGGGTTGGATTTTTTCCCTCTTATTTGTCGATGAGTTTAACCAGGCTCTGGCGGAGGTCATTAAGGTCAAAGATCTTGATGTCCAGAATTTCGATGGCCCTCTGGATTTCAGAGTCCATGCGATCCCGTTCCTCCAGAGAGTTATTCAGGTTCTGCTCTGAGTTCTGGATGCGACGCTCCAAATCTGAATTTCGCATCTCCGTCTCCTACAGAGGCAAGAAGGCAAAGGAAGACGGGTTAGTAGGTTAACTACTGATTATTTCACTATTACTCAACAAATATGTGCATAATCAATGAAAGCATAACACATTATCATAATAATCTAACTCCTACCCGTAGTCTGTGGATGGCCTCGTCCCTCTCGTGTTCCATCTCGTGGTACTCTGCTTTTTTGCTTTGCAAAATGTGGATTTCCTGGAAAAGAATGAAAGTTACACTTGGCGTCCAAGTAGCTGAATCGTTCATCAACACCTGCGATGAACATCGCCGCTTTCCACCTCTGACACCAGCTGATGATAAAATGAAACATCAAGTACCGACCTCATCTTTGGCCTTCAGCAGGGCCTCCAGCTCCTCCAGGGACTGGGTCAGCTCATCTTTCAGCAGGTCACTGGGGCCTTGGCCTCCATGAGCCTCTAATTCAGCCACCTTACAACACACACACACACACACACACACACACACACACAGAATGAAATAGTTTTCAGCATGTGGGACATAACTTCACACAAAAATCTTAAATTGGAAGTTCGGTCTTTCTTGCATCTCGCAGTATTCTTAAAAATGAACATCTAAATGACATTTGAATTAAATATGTGCTCATATAGTAACTAAAAGTCTCTCAGATCAGTTATCTAGAGCTCTACTTAAAATGAGTGGGCGACAGAGCATTTATTGTCTCTAATAGTTTAATTCTCATCATTAGATCATCTAATTCAGCTGGTTTACGTCTCAAAACTCACAAATTTTCTCTGTTTTTTTTAACTTATGTTTAAAGTTTTATCAATTCTATTTTATTGCTCTTTTGTTTGTTACAATCCTGACTGTTTCATATTTTTAGATGCTTTTTTAAAAATCCTTTATTAGACAGTATCTGATAAAACATGAAACACATATTGACTTCACTTTAGAGGCTTCAGTTTCTTTTTTTTAATTATTTTTTAATATTAAAATAAATAATTTTAAATTTAATAATTTAAGTTAAAATATGCTACATCTTGATGCACAACTAAGAGGTAGAAATGAGCGATTCGTGTCACCATTATCAGGTAAACAGGAATCAAATCCTCGCTGCATTGTCATCTGGGCTTCATGATTTAGAAAAAAATAGAAGGACACCTCTAAAAATGCCCCTGCGTCTGACAGAGACAGGTTGGATTATTTTAAACCATATATGGTTTAGACGAGGAGGAGCGGTGGAAAGAAGAAAAAAAATAAAAACGAGGGAAACGAGTGGATGCCAGCTCCCTCTGGTGATTTTTCATTTTTTCCTAACTGGGGCATTGAAAGTAGGATATTGCTGTCCTACAAACCCTTCTCCCTCTCACACCACCCCAGAGACGTGGACCATTTTCTGCCACCTGGTCCCCTTCCTCAGATAGAGGGAACAAGCTTAGTCGAAAGGAGAGAGAGAAAGAGAGACGGGGTTCTCACTTGTATGAATTTGTTGATGAGCAAAATGGCGAAGATTGTTTCTAAATACCAGATAAGTGGTGGATAATTCAAAAGTAGTGATCAATACTGTAAAGCCAGGCCATAATGGAAAGGGATCAAGGTATTAAAGCACTGAATCAGAGAGGTTTGTAATTGTCAGCCTGAGGCGAGGTCGTTCCCAGAGGAATCAGCCACCAACAAAAGTGAAAACGCCTTTTATCGATGAGCGAGGATAGGGAGGGCAGAGGCATCTGCATCCACTGGAACCTGAGAGGTAATTCAAGTGTGAAACTCTCCAGAGGCTTGACGTATTTAGACCGAACTCCCTTGTGGTGAAATGTGAACCGGTTCAAGCAGCAGAGAACACCCTTGATTAAAGCCTTAGAGGGAAAATGCCTGCAGCACAAGTCACGTCGAGGATTGATGAAGTGTGTTACCAGCCTGAATGACTTCTCCTTTATGTTTTTTTCTTTTTCTGAACAAGTACTTTCAAACTGTGGAAATGAAAAGTCTGAAAACGACCAGCCAATCAAAAGCAGCATGACCTCCCCTCAGCAGAAAGAGAGAGAGAGATAGAGAGAGTGTGTATGTGACCAGTCCCGTCAGCCTCACCTTGCTCTTGTTTGAGAAAGGCTTCACTTCAGCAATAACCCGAGTGTCTGCTCCTGTTACACAGATTCACAGCTCCAGCATTGATAATTAGGCGTGACCTTAACCATCAGCTCCTGCCCTGCAGGTTACTACAGAATGAACAAGGACGTGGCTGCGCATGAAGGCCAAAGGACTTCAGAAGCCACAAGAGAGAACAACTACTTTTCAGTGTTTGACTCAATAATGCATGAAGGGTTTTTTGGCCTGATTTAACTTCTCATAAACCAGTGGCGTCTGATCTTTGAACAGATCTGTTTCAGCACTCACCTCAGGTGCTAGAAAAACACTGTAAAGATTTCTCTATGATACATGAAATATGAAGCTTTGAGGTCAACTTTCCCACTTAACTTTTCATGTAACAGCTAATCCATCCAACCATTCATCTAAACCGCTTATCCTGTTCACTGGGCGAGAGGCAGGATACTTTTATATTATTTACGAGACAGGTTATATAGGATTGCAACATTAAAAACAAATAAAATAAAAAAATCTCCTGAAAGAAAATCCCTCTCTCTTCTCTTAACCACAAAATTATCATTTCAATAAATATGACATGCAGGAATCTTTGCGTTATTGAATGTATGCAAAACCTACAACCTTAAAATTTTAAATAGCTGACACATAAACCCTTCATTCTGCCGTTCCAACAAAACGCTGCTCTAAACCTTCCAGTTTCTAAAAATGACACTCTAAATTAAACATCCATGTAGTTATTTCAAAGTAAAACTAATTTAATATGTGACAGGATACATTTAATTACTTTTAAATTTAGAAATAGGAGAAGGATGTGACAGCGGCTCCACACTGATGTAGTACAACCAGAGTAGGAATGTTACATGTTGAACATCTGAACCTGCTATATGAAGAAGGTTAGATTCAGATCATTTCTTTTGAATTCATATTTCTATAATGGTTAATTCAGTGTTCAGGGTAAGACCAGTTTAAACAGAGAGTCTTCAAAGTGTCCTCTGTACCTGAGTGTCAGACTGAATACAGTGGAGGCTCACCTGGTCTCGAAGTCTCTCCGTCTCCTCCTGATACGCCGCCAGCTGTTTCTTCCACTGCTCCACATTAGCATTAGCCTCATGCAAAGCTGCCACCAGTTTGGAGTTGCTGTCCTGCAGAGTGAAGAGCTCGGCCTCCAGGTTCATCTCACAGATAGACCTGAAAGACACAAAAACGAAACTGTAAACCAGTGATACGTATGACATGATAATATGTCTTATGTGGCACATGATTAGTATGCATATTTTAATTGTAAATGTGGATGAGACATACTTAAAGTGCTTAGAAATTTGAACATTTACAATCCCCGGGATAACTAGAAAACTCCATCAGCTGATGAAGATCATGTCATATGAAGGAAAGCTTCAGGACAGCTACTAACTACACAAACTTTGTTTTTCAAGGGTCAAGAATTAACTTAACTACTAAACAATAATACACAGTACATAGTCGGTACTATACAGATTAAACGCAGTAATATGCTAACGACCTTAATTGTACTAAGGCAAGTGTTTTAATCAGAGTACAGTACTAAAACATTACAATATGAGGCAACTGTGTTGGATACTATGGCTGGCTGTGTAATAACTACTGCTGCCAAGAGTTTGGAACATGATGAAACACTGCTGGCCTGGTTAAAACAAGCAGCGAGCCACTATAACAGCATTAAGAAGACTATATACCAAGGACTGCAGCCTGCAGCAGCATACCTACTGCCCAGAATGAAGGTCATTTCACAGGTCTTATAACAAAGCAAAGAATCACTCATTAAAATGCCCAGAGAACAAACAACAAGACCAAAATGTTCCCACGGTAATCCTCTAATCCTGGAAGGGTTTTATTTAAAAATCATGCTCATCAAAAGACTGAATGTGACATTGAAAGACTACATTTTTTTTTTATGGGAATTCGAGTACTGACATGTCTCTGACTAAGCTGAATCATCAAATCTGTAATTTGTAAGCATCAAAAAAAGTAGAAGAGAGTGGATATCATTTTTTAATAAGAACATTTGTCTGAGTAAAGAAGTAAACAGGCCTCTATACAGTTTATGGCCCATATGACATATGAAATCATTAAATTATATCAATTTCAATCCATTGTGTTGCGATCTGCAGATCTCTCTTCATCACTGATCCCTCGCCTTCGCTCTGTCCCTCTACATCTAGAAAGCTTGAGGTTGTTCCATGGCAACAGTTTACCATGACAACCATTCAGGAGCAGCTTTCTGTCATAATAATTGCACTGTGGGATATAAAAGCATTGTGGGTGGCTCAAAGAGGAGATGTTTACGAGCCTTATTTGGGTTATTCTTTGTTATGTATGAATAAACACCTCAACAAGGGCCTCTTCTGTTCCTAGAAAGCGTATCAAATCGAATGACGTCAAACTGTAATTAACCCGAGAAATGAAAACCATGTTAATACTCAGTGAACACAGCTGGGAAGGTGGGTGTTAAAGGTAATGGGTTACCTGTTTGAGTGCAATCAACAGTATTAATTAAATTAAATCTGTAGCAACCTCATTAGGTTTATCTGATGCTAGAATTACTGTGCCCAAAATCACATATTAACCAAACTGCAATGTGAATACAGCACCATCACAAGGCTGATTTACTGTGTTATTAAGCTGGCAAAATTACATGATTACTTGCAATAAATTGCAATAATGTAAATTTCTCAAAAAGTCCTTCACACACAGGGCACAGGATGACTATTTTTTTAGCAGAAATACATTTTTTTTCTTTCTTTTTTGGCCAAGACATAGAAGAGAAGATCGATACCACCCCCATATTTGTCCGTTCAATTTGAAGCTGGAGCCAGGAGACGCTTAGCTTAGTTTAGCATAAAGAGTAGTATAAAGGCTCTGTCCAGAGGGAACTGAATCCACAAAATGGTATTGTTGTAAAATAAATGAATTAACCAAATAAACAAGCTATGAAATATTAAATGCTGAACTTTAGAGGTGCTGGTAGGTGGATTTTGTTATTTTGGACAGTCAGGCTAGCGGTTTCCTACTGTTTCCAGTCTATATGCTAAGCTAAGCTAATTTTTGAAAAAACTTCTCAGCTTCATATTTATTTTACAGACACAGGCAGTGACCTCCCTGGCTGTGATGTAAAGCCAATGCAGAAATGCCAAAAACTGCAGTTCCTCAAACGTCCACTTGAGGCTGGCTACAGAACAAGTCAATCTCCATAAATCCCCATGTTAAAATGTCCAACTTCACAGCAGAAATAAACATGTTTACAGCCTGGTACAGTTTCGGTCTATATAGCTTATTTCCACATTCATGACAACTGTACTGAGTCTGAATTCTTTTAACTCATCCATTCAGATTATATTAAAGCTAATGCATAATTAGCTTTAATAAAGTTATGCATAATTAACAGCGTGGCTGCTTTGATTGACAGGTGTGTGCTGTCACAGACGGTTTGTTTGAGCACCCAGGCTTCATTCGGCCAGCCTCAGGTCTGCTGATGATCCACGTCTTTGCTGATTTTTAGATTAGCTGGGAGGCGGAAGAGGCAGGACTACCAACACAGCGGCGGCCAAAGGCACAGATTTTCAGCTTCAAAACAACTCTTCAGAAACCTGTGGGTGACTTCCATTTTTTATACTGTCAGTGAGTCAGGCTAGCTGTTTCCCACTGTTTCCAGTCTTTATGCTAAGCTTTGCTAATTTCTGAAAACAGCTTCTGACTGCAGCTTCATATTTACTGTACAGACACAGAGTGGTATCAATCTTCTCATCTAAATCTCTGCAAGAAAGTACATATGTGTATTTCCCAAAATGTCAAAGTATTCCTTTAATGATATTACACTGTAAAAAGAAATCTATGAATTAAACAACATTCTTAGCACACGGTCCAGTTACTGAAAATTTGGGAGTTTGCTCAGTTGTCATACTATTGTCTCACGTTAAAAACTGAATCATCAACACAACTCCAACCGCTGATGAAGGCCAAGGAAAATCTTTAGTGAACAAACTTTGTGCTTTTTTTGTATTTCCATTGTTTATAATAAACCTTTAACCTCAGTTCCGTGTGTGTTTGTGAGCTGTGGATAAAGTGAGAGATTACTTTGAGTTTTTCATCTTGTTTCAAATCAGACAAGTTTGAACTTTATGTGCAGCAAAGCAGAACAGAGAAGAAAGTCTACAAGATTTTTAAAGAACAATAAGACACACAACCACCAAAGTGAAACCAGATTCTCAACACCTACACAAAACAAGCATTTCACAAAGAGATTCTCATCACAGTATTTAACTGTTTGAACAGAAGGTGAGACTGCACTCAGAAGAAGAAGAAGAAGAAGAAAGTGTTTATGAAGTTCTGTCGATATGTGTGTTTTCGTGTGTGTGTGTGCATAACTCAGTTACCCTTCAGAGAGCATCTTTTTAATGCGCTCCTTCTCAGAAGACAGGGTGATGTCCGCGCTCTGGCTGCGAAACAGCTTGTCCTCCGGTCCGTTCACACACATCACCGGTGGAGACTGGAGTTCATCCGAGAGGTCCTGAGAAACACATCAGTAAATGGACTCCACTAATAACACACACACATACACACACAGTGTTACAGCACCGAATGGATTATTCGGAGAGGAGAGAGGCGGCTTCTTTCATTAATAACTACTTTCAGATCTTTACAACACCGTTCACATCAAAGTCCAACAACGCGTGCTCAGTGTGTAAATTAGAAAAATACTCAAATAAAGTGAAAATATCCAGCAGAGAAGAAATAATAATCACCTTCTCTGCCGTCTCCACCTTGATGGACTCATGGTACTGTACTTAAATACAAATCTTTTCATACCCCTTCCTTCTCATCTTCTTATATTGGGAAATATTGGGACATTTTACTCCACTACAATGATTTAACAGCTTTAGTTACTGGTTACTTAAGAGCTTATAAAATATGGTGTTTTGTTAGAGAAGAAACTACCCAACAGTTTATCTAAGTAGAGCTGACACGATTAGTCGATTAACTGATGAGTTGATTGTCAGTAAATTAATTGGTTCTTTCCTTTAATTATTTCAATAATTCTAATGTATTTGTCATATTTTTGAGACTTGGACGAACAAAACAAAGCATTATAGTCATTTTGGGATCTGGGTAATTGTCATTTCTCAATATTTTCAAAATTTCTAAAACAAACACTCAAATCAATTATTGGAGAAAATAATCAGCAGATTAATTCAGAAATAAAATATTCCAGTCTTATACAAAATAGTTTAAATATGAGCTCCACCTCAACCAACAGCAACAGTAAAATCCTGCTTTTAGGTTAATGCATGAGTAACAATCTAGTAATGAAATATATAATCATATAACAGTGACAGAGGTCATTTTACTGCATTGAGCACTTTTACTCAATTCAGCACGTTTATGTAAGTACTTTATGAAGTATTAGCGTTTTTACTCAAGTAAAGGATCTGAATACTTCCTCCATCACTACTGAGTTGTATCATTGAGATAAGTTTGTGTCTATTTTGGTCTAATAAAATAAAGAGCTATCAGCCAATCACAGCTAGTTTTAAATCAATTCAAAATTCAGGGACAGACAGACAGACAGAAAAACTGTGTTTTTGTACACATATTTCTTGTGCTTAAAAATCATTTCCAGAGACTTTTCCTGTGTTGTGATGTGCCAAATAATAAAACAACGACAGGCTCACCTGTGAGAACTACAGAGGAAATCCATCAGGTGGAGAAAAAAAAAAACAGACAAAGAAACATGTCATCACAAAGCTCCACAGACATGATGACCTTTTCAAAAACATCACAACCACAAGCACACTCGGCCGTGTGATCAGTTATGCAGCACAGCGCTACTTAGCAAGAATCAAGTGCAATTAATTGACGCAGTTGGCAATTTTCTGGAGCTTTGGCTTCTCCAATGTGCTCATTAAATCAATAAAGACGTGGAGTGAGAGGCATCACTTGGAATCTGTTCAGCCGTAGAATTAAAAAGGAAATAGGCATGTTCCTCATGACCAAGCAGATGTAACTGATTGGTAATTATTCTCTATTGATCAAAAAAAAGGCCCTGAGCTGACTACATTTTCATCATTACAGTGTTGGCGTCAGAGCAGTGGGTAGAAAATGCGGATGCAGTGCACTGCTGAGCGGCACGGGATAATTTTACCATCGCCCTAGTTTTCCTCACTTTCTCTTCCCTCCGAGAAGTGACCCAGCTCATTTTTCTTTTGCCTTTCTTTTCTCTCTCTCTCTCTCTCTCTCTCTCTCTCTCTCTGTCTCTCTCTCTCTCCTCCCATCCTTTGGTTTTTATCACAGCGGCCCTTGTCTAATAGCTGCAAAGTAACAGAGGTGCACTCATCTAACCTTGGCCTGTGCTCACAGTGTCATCCCAATCCTAAAATGCCAAAAGAAAATGTATCACTGAGGATCATGATAATTTTTTTTTTTTTTAAACATTTGCACGTCCTGCCTGATACCTGCAGAGGTTTGCTCTACTTTCGTGTTCACGTTTCTTTTTTTTTCTAAAAATGGGGAGAGCTCACCTGAGGAGCAGCGATGGTGAGCGCCGTGTTGGCCAGTTCTTTATCCTGAGACTTTTCTCGTGCCAGACGAGCTGCATCTTTCACCTCCTTAAACTTATCTGAGAACTTTTTTCAAACGAGGACAAGTGACAAACTGTTTCAGGCAGTAGAACATTAATAATGCAGCACTGATAATGTATTTCTCAGAGCTTTAACCTCTGTTGACTTTGGGTTAGTTCACCTGATGCAGCTGTTGCTCTGTAGCAAAACCTAGACCGTACACAGTGTTGGCCCTGCTGTCCGCCCACTGTCCAAACTTCTGGGACGTCTTGGTAAATGTCATGCTGGGCGTAACGGTGCAGTTGATGATTGCCTGCAAATGTAGAGACAACAAAGATGATTCAGGTTGGTCTGCATCATGTGAACAAAACAGAAAGCTCAGCAGCAGATACAAAAATCCAGATAAAACTAATTACTTGAAATGATTAATTAGCATTTGAAGAAGTATTTTGGATGTTTTTTTGCCTTGTCTACACTTTGCTTTGTCATTCCAGCCCAGATAACACTATAGCATTATATCTTCTTTACATACCATCACTTTCATTGATTATTTTCTTATTCTTGTGCAGTAAACAGTAAAAAACAGTAAATGTGCAAAAGCAAATGAACTATGATGAGTCAAATATTAAGAGTGGATTTTTTTATTGAGTTTATAAAATGTACTTTAAAGGGTACCCCAGTGACTAAGTATTGTACTTCCATAAAGTTAGTGGACTCACAAGAGGGAGATTAAGAAAGAAATGCTGAATATCAGAGCAACAGAGGCCAAGATATTCAAATGTTCAGTCCTGTGTGCAACCAACGGCATCTTTTAGTCATACTCTTGTCTACATCATAAATGACTTCCAACCCCAGTTTGTAAAAAACACTTCCAGTTATAAATGTGTAATATTCCTCAAGTAAACTGATATTAATGTGTAAACTTGGTGAATTGTCTTCTCCTGTTCGCTCCTTTTTTTTTTTTACATTTGACAGGATATGAATTCATCTTTTCTTCTTAAATTTAAATACAAAACAAAATCGATTAGTAGATTGAATTACCTGAAATTGTTTTAAGCTAATCATTTTTGTATAATTCCCATTTTTTAAATGATGGATTTCTCCTTTTGGCAGCAGCAAATGACAAAAATTACAGTTGAGAAGTTACATTTTATTTCTATTAGTAATTTTACGTCATTATTTGAACACAGCACCAACATAAATCTCTTCAGCACTGGGATAATTTCATGCTTCACATTCTGGCTGCAAAAGTGAAGGACGCAGAAAAAATATGCTTATTGTGACATTTAAGATGAATTAACTTTCTACCGGGATTCCTGGCGACCAGCTATTTTTAAGCACTTTCTCTCGTGAGACATGTTTGTTTTGAACATGAGGAGAAAAAAAAAAAAAACCCAAAGCTCAGCCGCATCACAAGAACTTATTGTTCAAAGTAAATTCAGAGCTGAGGCAGTAAAGACACACAAACACAGCACATTCACCAGGTTCATGACTTCACTCTCAGAAAAGTGGCCACCTCTCTTCCCCAGAGCACACGAGAGAAAAAATATATTAGAGCAGACCTATTTATAAACTATTTTACGTCATCTTCAGCCTTACAATAATGGAACTGATTTAAAATCCTCGAATTGCAGGGCAATGGCAGCTTAGGAGGAAGCTTTTTCTACCTCTCCAACAAACGGTTATATGAACTCTACAGTCTGCATTTCTGTGCTGGCATGTTTGACATAACATGTTGGACGGTGGCAGCAGAAGTGAAGATTATTCTGGAGCCAGTCACCAGTGCTGGCAGGATTGGGCTGTTGACCGACCAACTGCCATCCCACACAGCCTTCTGGTAGGCAGAAATGTGGGTCAGACCAGAGGTGCTAAGTAGAGATCAGATAGACTATTCGCCCCCCTCCCCAACCCCCAGTGACGGATGCGTTCTCTTCTTTTGTAATCTAAATCCACAAGCCTGCGAGAAACACGCTCTGGCTGCAGAGTTGTTGACACCCACTATCGTTTTGTTCACTACATATTTCTTAAGCTTAGAGATTTTCTGGTAGGAGGTGGTTGGTGAAGAGAAAAAAATCAATGTGAGAACTCCTCTCAGAAATAGGTGTTACATGGTTCACATTTTAGTTATACTGGAACTGTATATTGTCTGCTTTGTCTACATTATCAACCGTATGACCGTTTTCCTCCTCCTCACCTTGGTCCCGCCCACGCTGATGATGCGGTAGACGTTACGGTTGGCATCGTAAAAGAAGGACACGGTGACGGCATGTTTGCTGGCGGGGATCCAGTTCCTCTTGGTGGTGGGGTCAATCTGGAAAACATGAGCCCTGGCGCTGAAGATCGGCTGCTCCCTGGAGGAGGAAACATAGGGATGATGTTTCTGTATAAAGGAGAACGTCTAAGCGAACCCTTTCACAGACTACACTGATTTAGAAGTAACTCAGTATAATGTAGTTAGGCTTGAAGTTCTGGACATTTTGAAAGCTTAAAAATGAGACAAAAATGAAACAAAATATGTTTTTACTTATTATTTGAGCTTAAAATAACATTTTAAAAACTCTTCCATTAAAAATTCATTATCATATAACTGTTCAAATTGTGTCTCTTCTTTGTTTGAAAAGGAAATCCTTCAATATTTTCATAATGGTTCATCTCTATCTGTCTCTCTGCCATCTAGGGACAGATGTTGGAATCATCCTTTGGCTTTCTCCCACATTTCTTCCTGCGTCATTCACCAGCCATACAGAGCTGTGACTTAGCTGGCAAATGATGTTGACTAAAAGCGCTCTGAACCCTCTCCCGAGTCGTTCACCCTCCACCCTTTGCTCTGCTCCTGCCAGTATTTGCAGAGATGTTTCCTGGATACGAGGTAAATATATCAAAGCAACAAAGTCAGTAGTGTTGGGAGGTGGTTCAGACGCTGTCATGTGGTATGAATAACAAAACTACTAAAGGTCTTTCTGTCTTTTTAACTCCAGTCGGGACATTAAAAGCACTGTGTATTCCCACACTTTGATAGAAAATAAAGCAGAGTACACGTGTGTCAGTCTAAATGTGCAAACAAATTTCACTCTGAAAGTCACAGTGGAGGCCCTCAAACTGTACTTGGTACAAATTCATATATAAATCAATGCAAAGACACAAATACGACTGAGTCTACAGCCAAGCTAGCAACCCTATGAGGCTGTACTGAATGCTAATGTTAGCATGCTAACCTGCTCACATATTGACCAGGTCTAATGTTAACCATGTTCACTTTGGTGTGTTAGCATGTTAGGATTTGCTAATTAGCACGTAACACAAATTACAGCTGGGGCTGATGGGAACTCATTAGTTTGCCGTAAATTTTGACTTCCTGTTAGCACTAGAGGAAAAGTCATGTGATCACCAAAATCAGTAGGATCCGTCCTCTGGGGATCATGAATACGAACCAAATTTCATGGCATTCTATCTGACAGTTGTTGAGATATTTCAGTCTGGATCAAAGTGGTGGACAGACCAACTGACCGATATTGCCATCCCTAGAGCCACGTCGCTAACGAAGCTAACAACATGAATAACTTGATACAGAATAAATTATTGACAAGGTCACAGATCAATGCCAAAGCGACGGCTGAATAATCTCAGCAACAGTAAATGTAAAGATTATCTCACTGTTCCATCATACCAAATGTGGCAATGTGTGTATTTACAGCAGACACATTATGAACGCTGATTTTTTGGACTCTCGGTAATAAAAGACACGGCAAGATGCTTCTCTTCATCGCTCTTATCTCAGCTGCTCGTCTTCCTCTCCTCAAACATTAAGATGCCAAGTTAGAGTATGAAAAGGTAAAAACCAGGACACTTCTTCTGTGCAGTATTGTAAATTACACTGTTCCCAATAGAAATGTAGTATTTTGGCCAGTCATTGTACATTTATATCTGACCCCATTAGTGACACACAAATCCAGTAATGGTCTTTCTCACAGTAGGAGATCATGATAAAAAAGAAACATTACATGGACTCATACATACACAGCGTTTCAAGTCCTGACTGTAAAGATTGTAATGACCATCCTCCCTGTTGTCCCTGGATCTGATCTGTTCTGACTGGGATAAGACACTGGGATGTGAGTTTTGGTAACATAGAGACTTTTATGTTTTCCAATCAATCATCTGATGTTAGTGACAAAGAGCGCAGGCTGCAACACACTTCATTCTTTATGCCAAAACAAAAAGCTTAAAGGCAGCTAAACTACTTAAAAGCAGCAGTCCCTGTGTGAGACAGATTAAAACAATGATCTCATTTGAAGCAGCAGAAGGCAAGACATCCTGACTTCTACGCTATAGTCGAGCTTCAGTTATACAGGAACCACAATTCCCACAATGCAATTCAACAGCATCCTTTGTTAGATTTTTCCCTTCCTGTTAAATGCCCTCATCTTTCAAACTCCATGACCCCGGGTCATAATTACGTATATTTTCAAGAGAATCTTAATGTTTTATTCAGAAAAATTATTGTATATTTATGAAGTTGAATAATGTCTTCTGTGGCTTTGGAGAGAGCTGTGTGAAATGAACCCTGATGACATCATTATGGTTATTTTCTCAGACTTTAAAGAGCTCTCTCCATAAGATTCTCTTCAAAATATGTGTATTTATTTTAAAGACAATACAACAAAAAAATGTGTTATTGTATGTGTTTATATAATTTTCACTGTTAGAGACCTCCGGGAACATTATATGAAGGCTATTCATATTTGTATGAGGTCAATTTATTCTGTTATCAGATGCTGGATTTACATACTGGAATGTTCGAATGACACAAAACTAAAACTTTGAATGTATTAATTCATTGATCCGTGTAACATGTCATTTTCTTCAAGGTTAATTCTTTAGGTCATAAAATGTCCAAATAGTGAAAAATGCTGATCACAATTTCCTAAAACAACAAGGTGACATCTTTTAATTGCTTGTGTTGTCCAACCGTCCAAAACCTAATATATTCTAATATATTCTGTTTACTATCTTATAAACTGAGAAGCTCAAACTACTTAATTCTACATTTCTGCTTGAAAAATAACTTAAAGAATGAATTAACTGACAAATTATCAATTTATAATGATGCCATCCTTTGCCTTGGAAGTCATGGCTTCATATCTATGAGCACATCACTGAACTTTGACCTTCCCTCACATGTTTATGGAGGCCACATGAGATGAACAGTAAAGCGTCAGTCACTTCATCGAGTACACTCAAAGGACAGTGGAGAATCAATTGTAAAGTTTTTCCCATTACTGACAAGCTTTGACCTTGCCTGAGGTTTGGTGTCTGCTCTCCAGGAATCAAACCTGCAACCTCCCACGGCGGAGTGAGATGTTACACAGTCAAGACTACGTGTTTGAACAGAGACCAGATCGTCAGTTTCAAGTGTGTGTGTGTATCTGTCAACATTCACTCCTTCCTGTGTGTGAAAATCGCCGTTGGGACACACTCTGGTGGTGTAAAAAAGTGTGTGTGCGCTCATGTTTGTGTGTGTGTGTGTGTGTATGTATTCTTGTTAGATGGTCAGTACTCACACCTCTCAAGGATGTTCAGCTACTCGACCTTCATCCTCAGCAGATGGATGTGGCCTACGGGGCTTAATGGGGGCCTCTAAGCATAACAAAGCTTGGTCGTGATTGCATGGAGGTCAGGGCTGCACCTCAGGATGAGTAACCCCACTAATTCCTACCACAATCTCACAGTCTGCACTGCTTTACTGGATGTCTCATGTCTCCTCTGGTCTGATCTATCTAAATCTGTTATGCACAGATGTTAAACATTAGAAAGGCTTTCAGATTTCTGAATTTATGCAAGGAAACTTTGGTTTATGCTTTCATATAGTCTTTAAATAATCCATTAGAAAGACAGCAGCTCAACAATATTTGATATCCTTTTGATATTACATGCATTATTAACAAAACAGACCACCGTTTTTACAATAATAAAAAAAAGAGCAGTTTCATATTCTACAGCCTGCTATGATCCGCTGTACGATCACTCCTGGGTCCTGTCTTAGTTACAACTGCTATAAAAGCATCCTAAGAAGAGTCATTACTAAGAATTATAGAACAAATAATCTGAAGACTCTGGGGCAGCACAGAGGGAGAGCATTACAGGAGATGATCGTCTTAATTCAACAGATTCATCATGTCTGAATCTGATAGTAAGGGTGGAAAAAAAGAAACCACAATATTGCTCCAGATGTGCCGTTTCATGATGAGAGCATTGCAACATTTAACTTTCTTCAAGTTAAGTCTGACTTCAAGTCAATTCAAGAGCATTTTTTAAATTCATTTAATGTTTTTAGGCTATGTGGACAAAAATAATCAAATGTCATATAGGAACCGAAATGATCTTACCTTTCTCTGTGGTGAGGAAACATCTTACAAGGTGACTGAGGCTTCTCTTCTATAAAACAAGAGTGCATCCATTAATCCAACAAGTATCTGCTCTCTGTCCACATTTGAACAGTAAAAAACTAATTAAACCTAACTAATTAAATCAATGCAATACAAGCCCAGACACACTTACCCCATGTCGGTGTAAACCTTTACTGAGTCTGACAATAATTCCGCTCTGGAGCTGCAGGTCCTGGTCCTGGTCTCCTCTTTCTTTCAGTCTGAGAGCTACCAGATGCTTTATTCTCCAGGGGGGGGGGGGGACGTTTCACTGCAAGGCACCACACACAGAGCGTGCTGCAGCCCGCACAGTGTCGGTACCGTCCTGTCCTGTCCCGGATACCGGAGTCCACCGAGCACCTTCTGCGGAGCTCACAACCCGGCGGAGGCAGAGCAGCTGACCTCGGTGACAGAAGTGACCGCGGTCCCGTGTGTGTCCATCCCCGAGCAGAGAGGCAGCAGCAGCACCATCCGCTTTCTTCTCTTTGTCTTTCTAACCTGGTGGTCAGCGCTCTCTGCTCTTCATCCAGCCGGCTGCTCGCGTTCAACAGCCGGACACAGCCGACAGTAGAGTACCACCTGCTGGCTCTACAGGCTCCGAGCACCCGCTACAGCTGCATGAGGCAAGGAAACTGTGTCAACCCGCCTGCAGCCAATGAGCCTGCATGTATACTTTACTGCAAACTGGATCTTATAGGTCTGCCTGGCGCTGCCAGTTTTAAGGCTTAATGAAATATTCCCGAAGGAAAAGTCATGGCCTAAAAAGACTTCTTCAGAGTCATACTACAAGACATTTAGGACAACAGCTGTAATAAAATGTTTCATCAGCCTGTGTAGATTTTGTAACCTTACACATTAATCCATCCTCAAAATGAGTGGAAAAAAAGAGAGAGAGAAAAACAACAGTGAAGTCAAGTTGAAGGAGCAAAAAGAAGCAAACTTTAATTTTCCAAGATTATCAACAGGAGAATCTTTGTGATTGAAATTTTATGAGTACTGACATTGATCAGTGTGGGCAGAAAAACAAAATGTCATCATCTTCAGTTCTGTTTTAAACAGCAATAAGCCAAACAAAGATTATCATAGCAAAAGTATAGAAGACAACATCCATCCACAACTATCATGTATGTGCCGCTAAGGGAAGAGGTGGGCATTTATTTTTATAGTTAGACTCTAAATATGTCAATGAATGAGTGCATCTAGCTAGTTATCCAGATAGGATATAATATAAATGTATATTTAGCAAACAGATATTCTACTAATCTACAGATAATTCATATCAAAATGGGATATAAATATTAATTTGAAGACCTGTACAGTGAGATGTAACACCTGCACAGCCGGCCAAAAACTGACCTGGATTAGGTAGTGATTCATTTTTTTGTGGGAAAACGAACACAGACAACATTTATTACAGCGACACGTCTTTCAGTAATCCTTGTGCCTGTTTTTCTTTCAACCTGAGCACTTTTTTTTAATAAAGCGCCCTGTGCCACTGACAGGATATTAAACTTATTCCAACAGGTTGCTAAATTCATGTTTGACTGACCAGATTTTTCTGTCGTGCATTTTGATGACATGAAAATTAAAATATAGTTAATACACCTCAGGGGAAAATGACATGCTACATGGAAACTTCACTAAAGCATGTAACATCTAGAGCACCGAAACTAAGACACAAAGTTCACTAATGGTTAACAAAGTTATAGAATAAACTCACTGTTTAGTCTTTGACATGATGCACTACTACTGTAATTGTTTCACTCTTTTCTATAAGTTCAAGACTTCAGGACAACAAAGTACAAACAAAACAAAACGTGGCATTCTCTAGTTTAGTGTCCTGCCTTCATAAATTACATACTTGGGTCTTAATAATTTAAATGTCATATTTCATACTGCACATACAACATAAACGTGTTCCAAAATGAAAAATATCTTTCTCCACAGTCTAACATGGTCAACTTTTCTCTTTAACACATTTGTTCTAAGATGGGGCTTCAGAAGTTTTCATCATCCTTCGTGGTGGGTAGACTCATCAGGTACTCCACAGGTATGAAAACTTCTCTAATGAAAGTGACTTCTTACTTCACTTCACTGTGATAATCAGGTGCTTAAATTGTACATAAATACTCTCATAGTATGCATGTATGACTTTTGGAGAAGGGTCTTTGGGAATTACTGCCCTCTTCATTTGGCTTATTTGATGCATCTAGCTTTATATGCTCAAGATCTATCTGCTAGCTTTAGTGGCGTCAGGGTTTCAGCAGACAAAGAATGACGGCTTCACTCAGTTATAAGCTGGTTATGGTGTTCACTTTCACTACTAAAAAGATATATTTAGAAGAACAAAAACAAAATTGTCTCCCTTTTATTCAGATCTTTGAAGATCTCTCACCTCCTCAGATCTGGAGACAAAGATGTTTTTCTTTCACGTTTATATTTTTAAGAGCTAATTCCACCACTTGTTCTTTGCAGACCACCTTGAGAAAGACCGGCCTTGAAAGACGGCCAACTGTACTAGCTTACATCACTGAAAACCTCAATGAAAACAGCCTTTATTTAGAAAACTTTCCAACTCAAAGCTGAGAAAGAAAAGCGAATGATCCGCGGCTATGTAATCCTCAGATTTCATTTGAGCTCTTTGAGGCACAACACCACAAGCACTTTTGAGTTCACTTGAATAAGCCAAACAGTGTTTGCACACTCGTCTCTCCTGGATGCTTAGATGTGATCAAATGCAGAGCCTCAGTTCAAGCTTTGAGTTTAAAAAAGTTGCCATATCAACTGCTTCAAGAGTTGTGTCCCCTTTTGTTTTCTCTCTCTCTCTCCAAGTCACAGAAGACGTCCTGTTGAGTTAGCTTGGAGAACATTTGTGTGAGACACCTCTTCTCCATCTTTCTCAGCTTTTGGAGCAAGATTCCCAACCATACCGCCTGGAGATCCCACGAGGGTTTAGGGGCACACGAGGGACAAGATGACACAGTCGCCCCCTTTCCCCTCCCCCTCCAGAATCGTTCGGACCTTCCACCCTCCTTGACCTGTCCAAGGTCTCGCCTCTCCAACTGCGCTGCTCCGACAACGACAGCTTTTCTCCTTCGCCATGTCTTCGCGTGTGAGCGGCAGCGCCTTCTCTCCTCCACCAGTCTCCCGCTCTCGTCTCTTGCTCGCTTCCTGTCCAGCTCTACTCCCATTTTTGCTCTCACTCTTGTGATTGGTTGGTTTCTCACGGTCTCTCTCCTGTTACTTTCACACAGTGGTGCTTCGGTTGTAGCAGTGGAAAACGGGTATCCATGTTTGTTCTTTTTTGTTATTACCCAGATTAAAATACCGATGAACTAAGCTTCACACAGGCCTAGCTCCTTTCCAGCAACCTGTCAGACACACACAAATATGTACATCATATACGTTATTACTTGTTTGAGGACATATTCATTAGTCGTTAACATATTACATATTAAGATTAACTTTTTATTTAAAGGAATAGTTCTGGAAAGTTTTGGCATATGAGTTTGATGATCAACACCACTCTCATGTCCGTATAGTTAATATGAAGCCAGAGCCAGTTAGCTTAGCTTAGCACACAGACAGTGGAAACAGCTAGCTAGGTAACAAAATCTGCATACCAACATTCACTAACAATTAACACCTTATATTATATACTTGGTCAGGACAAGTGACTTCCTGCAGTATTTTCATCAACATTAAGCTACCAAGAACCAAATGATACTCCAGGAAGTCACTGCTGTCAGCCAAGAAATAGTCTGGCACCTAACCCCCCATGTGAAATTTGTTTTCACACAGGGAGTTTTAGACGGTGGGCAGATTTTGTTACTTTTAGACAGAGCCAGGCTAGCTATTTCCCTGTTTCCAGCCTTTATGTTAGGCTAAACAGACAAATAGATGGAGTACTTTCTTAATCACAAAGGGAAACTGCACTGCTACAGCAGCCTGATCACAAAGTGGTATCAATGTTCACTAGTTAACAGCAAAAATGTTGAACTACTCCTTTAATTTCAATGAGTCAGCTTAGTCCACAGTGGAATTACTTACAGTCTAGTACTGGGACAGTCCAGTCACACCACCGTGTTGGTACGCCCGCTCCCCCTGGTAGGTGGAGTCCTGGGACAAAGCCACATCAATCTGGGACTTGAACTCGTCTCCTAGGTAACTGTCCTATAATGGCACAAACAAAAAAGTGAAAGAGGCCAGTCAACAGTTATTCCTGCATTTCTTTCCAGGCAGAAAAGCAGTCGGGTGGTTTTAGACAAGTCTTTACTTGTAGAGGAAACCTGGACAAACACTTGGAATATATGTGCTAACAGCCCTGGCACTGCGTATTAATTTCTATGAATAAAACAGACTACAAACTTCTTGCTTCATAAAGTTCACCAACTTAGCACTTCATTAAATACTAAATGAATAATTAAGATTTATTCATGGTGGATGACAGCTCGGTGGACAAACCTGTGAGAGTTCAGGCTGGGAGAGCCCAGGCTGGCTCATCTGTGACGGCTGGCTCATGTTGATGTAGCCCTGCGTCAGAGGCCCCTGGGAGAAAGGCTGGGAGCCCAGGTCCTGGCTGGCCTGGCTGCCACTCATGTGGCGGTCTCCTCCTCCGCTGTGGTTCCCCATGTTGCCACGGTTTCTTTGACGGCCACCTCGAGTCCCGCCGCCTCCTCCGCTACCTGCCTTGCCTTTCATACCTCCACCACGACCTGAAGGGGAAATATGTCACAGTTTTATAGCAGCTTTAACTGAACAACATTCAACAACTGTCTGACTCTACAGTTGTATGTCTAACTCACCTGATGTGGGTCCATTGACCTGTCCCATGTAACCAGGTGGAGGTATGGGGGGCATCACAAGGTTGAAGGGGATGGGGATGTTCATGGAGGTCAAGGGATTTGGGCCTGTGCCAATCATACCGATCTGGTCGTGGGTCTGAAAATACATATTGGATGTACGTCCTGTTGTGGAAAGAAGCAGAGGTTAAAAGTTGCTTTTTAATTATATGGTGACTGTAATACGGTTTATAAGTAAGAAACAAACTAACATTTGAAATAAAAATGAGTGTGTTGTTTTTGATTTCTCACCGTTGCTGCTGCGGTCATAAACAGATCCAGGAATGAGGGCCTCCCTGGCGTCATACATGGCTGTGCTCATAAATCGACCCCCCTGCAGAACAAAAGGATAAGAGAGGCTATTTGGAGTGTTTTTAGGACATGCCTCATTATTTCTTTGCATGTACATTGATTTATTACCCTGTTTTCTTTGAACTGCTTGTCCGTGGTGCATGGGTAGATTTTACATTGCATCCTAAATCTTTCACATGCCACACCAGTAAATAACATATTTCATGACCCAGTTAAGAAAGCCTGATTTCAGTGTTGCTATATCCTCTGTGTATAACATGCAGAGACACACACAAACTAAACTCACAGGGTTGATGGTGTTGACTAGCTTGCGAGGCTTGCTGAACTGCATGAGGCTCTCTCTCAGGTTGTTAAGGGGACCTTCGACCAGGACCTTCTGCTCCTTGTAGTAGTTCAGCAGGTGGTTCCACAGAGGCTGCTTGGACAGAGCCTTCGGGTTTCCCACAATGATCACACCGTACCTTCACGACATTAGCGGAAGATGATTAAAAATTATAGTTAAAGCTGCATAGAAATAACAAAAAAGACATGAAAATATTACAATATCAATAAAACTATAAAACTAGACACAGATGGCCCTCCTCTCACTTATGTAAAGTGAACTGTTGTTGCTGTGCTTCATGTAGTCTTACCTGGCCCTAGTGAGCGCCACATTGAGACGTCTGGGGTCATTGAGGAAGCCGATGCCCTGGTGCTCATTGGCCCTCACACAGGACAGGATGATGAAGTCCTTCTCTCTGCCTTGAAAGGCATCCACGCTGGCTATTTCCACCTCCTACAGAAAGAATGAAGTAGGAGATCAGAACAAAACTGACTCATCATTTAAGATCATTTATTTACTGATTGTTTGAATATAATTTGCTTTATTCATAAATGTGTTATTACTTAATGTAAAAGGCTACAGACTACTTAAAGCTACTCCCTTTAGTCTAAATTTAACATTAGGGATCTCCAGATCATGTTTTTTGGCCCAGGGAACAAATACTGAAGGTTCTCTTTCAAAACTATTAAGTAGATTATCTTAAATTATTAAAATATGAATGATCACAATGATGATTTGTGAGAGATAAGAGATATCATTCTGTTGGTCCTACAAAAACACTTGCGGTTGTACAGTGGTGCTGCAGAGACAAATGGAGAGAGCATCCAAACCCAACAACCTCCATTTCAACCTGTCATCAAGTTGCTCAAAGAATTAACATAAACAAGCAACAGCTGATGACTTGCTGCATACAAGTTTTAGCATTTTAAAGGTCCAGTGTGTAGAATTTAGTTGCATTTAGTGGTCCAATCACTGCATTGCAATCTCGTCACATCACCCTCACCTTCCTAATGTAAAGGAGAAACAACACTTTAAGGACCCTGTTTAGAGTCAGTATTTAGTTTGTCTGTTCTGGACTACTGTATAAATAAGGTGTTTCAAGATGGCGGCCTCCATGAAAGGGGACCCTCTCCCACTGTAGATATAAAAGGATATTTTTTAAGTAACAAACATAAAAAGATTCTTATTTTCAGGTGATTATACATGCATCAAAACATAGTTATGAATATTATATTCCATGTTTGCCTTATTCTGAAAATATAGGCCCCAAATCTTACACACTGGACCTTTAACTGCTGAATGTGGCAGTCAGAGCCAGCTACAAAATGAGAAGCTGTTGTCTGAATGTTTTGTACACGGCTCTCTGCTAATGAGAAACAGAGTTCTGGAGAGTCGGACCTTTGTGAATCTGTCTTTTGCAAACCTCAGCCAGAATTCAGACTTGCATCGTTGCGCCCAAATATTTTTCACGTAGAGCCAAGCTTTCATTAAGGAGAACACCCGCAGGCTGAGGTTGACAAAACACATTAAAGTAAAGAAAGATTTGGACGATAAAGATCCTTTAAAATACACCTGGATCAACTCGGGGCAGCTCTACTTAACATTTCAGTTTAAATGGCTGTGATATATTTTTCTGATGAAGTACACAATCCAACATTTAACCTGCAACAATATCTTTAACTATACCTGGTAGAGTTTGGTATGGAGGGAGCCACTGAACTGCATGTACTGGACCAGGTAGGACCTCTGCCCCTCGTAGGGTGTGATGATGCCAATCTGATCAGGTTTTGCTCCGGCCTTCAGCAACCTTGTGGTTATTTTCTCCACGTTGGCAGCCTCCGTCCTGCAAAGACAAGTACGGTGATTACATAACAACATATTTTACATCATTTGACATGGCACAGAAACTGTATGCTTGACTGCAATTTGTGACTTGTTAAATGATGTGATATCTCACACCTGAGGCCACAACGTGGTTGTGAAATATGAGGAAAACATCAGCTATTTTCACATATACTGCTTAATATAAAAGGACAAATATTAAGTCAATATAATGATCAAGAAAGTTGAAACCTGTTGAGATAGGATGTTCCAGAGCTGGCAATTTCCTCTTGGCCTTGAGTAACATAGAAGAACATCGGCTTGTCAGGCTGTGGCCACTGGAAGTCGAAGCCCTTCTTCACACGGTCCGCTGTGAAAGAGGCAAACAAACAAACAGATATGACTCAGTGGTAGTGTAGCTGATGTACAGCAAAGTACACAGACTAAAGTGGAATAAACCTGATAGGATCAGCTTCATGTGCATGAAAGGATTATCACAGATGACAAATCTGAAATACAGATCAAATCTGTCGTAACCTGCACTGCTTTGAAAAATACCACTTCAATGGGTACAAACAGGAAACAGTAAAACAAAACACTGAACTGGATGCAAGTGACGTGGCAAAACCTCTGAGGCAAATTTATCTCATATGTTCTCCCCAAATTCTGTATCACATTTATGACTATTCACTATTGAGTCACTGGATAGAAAAGGTTGTTTTTAAATGTGTGCCGTGTGAGCAAAGCAGTCAGGAAATGTAAGGAAGCACCATCATGTTACTTTAGAGCATCTAGCGGCACCAGGAATTTCGTGGGCAGTTTTAAAAGCTTTAAGTGGCTGAAAAGGGAAACACAAGTAATTTCACATCACAAATTGAGTTTTTTTTTTTAAAAAGGATCTTACCGGCAGTGACTCCGTTCTGCAAAGAGCCCTCGTAGAAGATGTTGGAAGGGAAGGCGCTGAGTGCCGGGTGCATGCGGTACTGGACCTGCAGACGGATTGGCCGGATCCCCAAAACTACCAGACGCTCAAACAGAGACTGAGACAGGCCTGCTTTAGCTGCCTTCTTACACATCACCACAGGGCCCAGCTGGCAGTGATCACCCACCAGAATCAACTACGGAAAAAATAACAGATGATTTAAATATTAAAGTGAATAACTGTGGACTGTAGACCAAACAACTGAGGAATGATAAACAGGTAGCTGATGATGCAGATGCATTTCCACTCATGAAGCTCCTACCTGTTTAGCCCCGAGGACAACAGGCACCATGCACTCCGGTTCGGTGGCCTGGGTGCTTTCATCAATCAGGATTGAGCGGAACTGCATCTTGGCCAGACGTGGATCACCCGCCCCAACACAGGTACAGCAGATCACATCGGCATTCTGGGAGAAAGCAAATGTGCCAATGAAGTAGACATTAGACATTTTTGAAGAACCTAAACCAGACACTTGAAAAGAACCATTAAATCGAAGTTCCTGTATAACAAAGAAAAACATATTTAGCAGCACTTGGAGTTCAGTAAAACCAGTTAACACACCATAAGCAGCTCCCTCTCAGCAGTGCGTCTCAGAGCTCTGTAGCGCTTCTCGTCCGAGGAGGACAGCTCTCCAGTCTCGTCCTTCAGCTGCTGGAGCTTCTGAAGTTCGGGCATACTGCAGGTAGGAATAATTTCAATACAGTGTGAGAGCTCGTGAGCAAGGGTAAGTTTTTAAATCACTTACCGACACCTTCTTGTTTTTCACATTTTTTAGGCGTGTATACAAGGAGAACTAATAGTGCTCACAGTTAACCATATACACAAGAAAAGCCTTGCTTTTAAAAACGATTATTATATCATAGCTGTTTATGCGTTACCTGTCCATGTTACGGGTCTGGTTGTGCAGAGCCAGGAAGGAAACCGGTGAGTCGATGGCCTCTCTGCTCTTGGCACACAGCCTCACCACCTTGAGGCCTGTCTGGTGGATCTTCTCTGTCAGCTGGTCGACAGCAATGTTACTGGGAGCACACACCAGCACAGGCCTGGAGGCACAAAAGTTACAATAGTCTTTGGGATCATAAAACAGAGCCAGGCCATTCTTTAAGAACATTATAGGCTGAAGATATTCTTTTACATTTATTAGAATTAATAAAAAGAAAGAACCTGAACTTAATATCTTAAAGGACAGATGATCAGTTACATGTAGAGTAAATAAGAGTAAACAGCCACATTTGAATCAAATAGTTATGGTCATTATTATCATAGCACCGGCGTATATATACAAAATACAGACATTTTCATGTGTCTTACCCGTTGCCCTGTCTAGCCAGGTGGTAGACGATGGTCGCAGAGGTTACGGTCTTCCCGGTGCCAGGAGGACCCTGGATCAGACTGAGGGGACGCTGCAGCACTGTCTTCACAGCATACACCTGCATCACAACAAACCACATTCATTTGAGCCCCATGAAATGCTTCATATAGTCACTATATAAAAGAATTATACTTCACTAAGGGTAACTGTGGGAGTGTTTTTTGATTTATGAGTGAACTTTTAAATCGTGTGCGTGCGTGATCTCAGTCATGTTGTCTGAGTGCTCTGTAACGTAGGGTCTGCCTCTCTCGACATTACAGTTTGCTCTCGCTCTCTCACCTGTGAGTGGTTAAGGTCGGGCAGGCCTTGGGCGGTGAAGCGTTTGGGCAGCTGGCACTTGATGACCACATCCTCGACCTCATGTCCGAGCAGTTTGTGGTAGATGTAACCCGACACTGAAGTCTCATCCACAGCAAATGTCTTGAGGGCACTTTGCATCCTGGATGATGAAGACCAGAAATATTGAGACTGAAGTTGTAAACTGGATCTAAAAAAAGGCTCTGTGGAAAACCTTTCCTCTGATGACGCTTCGCTCCCCTTCGCTGACATTAGGAATTGTTTTATTACCAATGGTCTTAAAATATTACATCAAATACAAAGCAAAGTGATACATTGAAAAGCTTCAGTCACTTGACTTAACCCTGATTGATTCAAATACAGAAAGCTCTTTCACGTTCACGTTCACTGAATTTGCACAGACTATAACAAACTTAAACAGGAAGTTGATCTGCAGCCTTTCAGTTTAAGGGGGTATATTACAAAAGTTTGGTTTCAGGCCACGGATCACAACAAGAGGAAAGAGTGTGAAGCTTTTCTTGTGAATACCTGTCAAAGGAAGTGGACTTCCACACAAAGTCAACCTGAAAGTTGTGTGGGATCTCCACTGGAGCGCCGGCACTGCTCCTCAGCTCTATGGCAATCTCATCACCATAGTCTGGTACAGTAAGTTAAAGAAAAGGTTGAACCTTCGAACGTATAGTGTAGTTATTATCACATTTGAAGTAACTGCTGTGACAGTGTCTTATTATTCAATCCTGATTGATTCACTGGGCAAAGAGTCAGTTACTCATCTGTTACCATTTTAAAAACAGGTAAAGCCTCAGAGCAGCATGTGTAAGGAAGGGAGAGCTTTTTCAACGCAGGTGCAAAGTTGACGTTATATATGTTGGACAACCTATGTAGTGCCTATTTAACTAACATTACCTGCATGTGTTAACCATTTATTATATACAGAAATTAAGTACACAGATTAATCTTTGAAAAGCATTTTTGTTTTTACTGCTAGCTCACACAGTGTGAGTTTGAGTCAGTTTGTACTTTATGGTGGAGTTACTTATTTTAGGAGTAAAACTTGTGCTGGGTAGACGCACCAACAATTGTTATGATATAAAGCCTCAGGTCTCATTGCTGGAGTACAGTATCAGTTTACTAACAGGTGGTGAGCTGTATAAGCAAATCTAAATATAGAGTTTGTTTTCAAAAACCACTGGGGAGGGAGTGAAGAGAAAGTTTGTTGCAGATGTTGTTGTAGTTTCCTTCAGCTGCCACTAGATACTACTAAAGACTAATTTTACTGATGGGTACAATGTGATCTCCTAGGAGATACAGTATGTTTATTATAACAGTCCAAAGGATACTATCAGGGACTTTGATGACATGTCCAATGCCTTTCCACGGAGGGGCCAGGTCTCCTTTGTACCTCAGGCAAATCTCATCTCCCTGCATCAGTCGCATGTCTAGAGCAAAGAGCAGGTGAGGTGGACAAAAAAACCTCTAAGTACATTTCAGTGCATGGAACAAGGCATCTCCAGAGACACATTTAAAAAATATAATGGAAATATATAATCATGAAAAAGATACATTAAGAAAATTACAAAAGACACACAGATAAATATTTAAATTGACACCATAATGTCATTTTTTTTTGTCACATATTGACTCAAAACATGATGACGATGACAAACTAGAAACTTCAAGAAAAATTACAAAGAAATACCTGAGTCTGTCTTGGGAAGAGTGAAATAAGCAATCCTCTTTTTATTCAGGCCCAAGTCCCATCTGACCGTGATGTTGTCTTGAGTCTGTTTGAAAACAACAATAACAGATATATTAAATACATAAACTGCTGCAAATTGCGCAAAAGCATGAAAGGCCCTGTCTCATGACAGTGTTGAGTTTGTCTGTTCTGGGCTACTGTAGAAACATTAACCCAGAACGGACAGTTCAACATGGTAGACTTCACAGAAGAGAACCTGTGACGTCTGTCAAAATAAAAGGCTCTTTTTAAACTAACAAAAACATAATGATTCTTATTTTCTAATGAAAACATAGTTAAATATATTTCATAGATATTTATTAGACAACAAAAGCAGAAAATGCAGAATATTAAACAATGTAATCATGCTTCTGAGTAGTAAAACAAAAACATGCATGATTGTAACAGCTTTATTTCCTTTATACTCAGCATTAGAGAATAAACTAAATTCAACTGAAGCAGCTGATTAGACTATTTTGACAGTTTAATTTAAAGACAAGAAAAAAAACGTTTTGTTTCTTTCACCTGGGACTCTTTGAGTTTCTTATCATAGTCAGCCTCCAGCTTCACGAGAGGACCAAAGATGTTCTGGTACTGGTAAGCATCCTCATAGCGGAGCAGCACATGTTGGGGCTCTTCATCCACACCAGGCTTCTCCAGATCCTCCAAAGTCGCAGTGGGATTTTCCTGACAGGAAGAAACACACACAGATTAAATATGGATAAAAAATTATGCCTAAATTGGCTTTTGTCACAAAAACAACACAAAAAGCCCGGGTCTCATCACTGTTAGTAGTGACACCTGTGGCTTCCTAATTTGACCAGTCAACAAAAAGTATGTGCACATAGAAAAGAAATACACAAAAGAACTGCTGGTGAATGTGAGCTTGTATACCACGGAGAACTGTACAAATATTTGATCATCAATCAGACAGTGAAACTGATACTAGAAACAAAAGCTCAGCAAGCATGCAGTTATTTGCATCACGCCCAACTGTATGAATGTACTGGTTAACTATATAGATAAACCCTACCTGTGTACAATTTCAAGTTATGTGAGCTTAGAATATTTACATATGTACAATGGTGGGCATGTACGGTACCTTCCAGAGTTCCTCCAGCTTGTTGATCTGCTGGGCGGTGATTTGACGAGCCCTCAGCTGCTCCTGCTCTGAAGGGATTTTGACGAGCCAGGACAGAAAGCAGCGGTCCTGGATGAGAGGCTGCCACTGTGAGCTGTCCCAGTTGATGTCCTTCAGGCTGCTCTGGCTCGCACATGGCTGCCTGTGTTACAACCAGAGCACAAACGTCAAACAAAAAAGGAGAAAATCTGTATTCTCTTTGGTTGTCCACATCAGTGGGAAGGTCAAAAATCATGGTAAGCTACATAAAAGCATCCTTACCTGCACAGTAACACCACTACTGAGTCAGCTTTGGCAGGGATGAAGCCCAGAAGGAAGACATTGCGACAGCCACAGTTGTAGCACTCCAATACCGTTTCCCCCAGAGGGCCATCTTTATGTAGGGTCACCTCTTTGGACTTTGCTCTCACCAGGTGGTTTACAATGTGGCTACAAGTGAAGACAATGATAATTAATGCACCAGAAGGAGGACATGCAAAAGACTACAGTCCTGTATGAGGCGAGGGGGTATTGTACACTTCTGATACGTTCCTTACGTAGAGGATCGACATGTCTTGACAATTTTTATTTTAATCAGACTCAAATAAATCACGACAGCACAAGACACTTTTAAATACAGAGAACCAGCTGAGGCTCATCATACAACAAGTGGAAGTACAAGTTAGAGTAGCTCTAAGTGGGTTCACATCATTATCAAATGTGTTATTATCTATTTATTATTTAATTATTGAGCCTACAGTATCAGAATAAAGTTGTCAAAATTTTTGCACCAGTGCTGGTACAAAAAAGGTCACTGAACACATAACGATTACAAGTTGACTTTATTCCTCATCATTTCATTTGTGCAGCTCTGATACACTTTCGATATTATCAAATGATAACACTGTCATCATCATTTTAAACACATGGTATCAAAAAAAGTATTTAAGTATGGATACTTTTGACATCCTGATAGCTGATCGATCAGATCTGTCATATTCTATAAATAAAGCCCTTTAAGTGGAAAAAGCAGCATCAGTTGGACACTGAATGATTACAGATTGCCAATATTGCCTCAGAGTTCAGTTACTGTACAAATCTAACAACATAGAAGATACCAGGTGATTATAGACAACATTTGACTGATTTACAGAAAAGAATAGTATCTTGCTGATGCTTTCCAGGCTGATTCTGATTTAATTATATCTATTTAAGAAATATTTCATTAATTTAAATTAAGATTTCAGAGACAAATACCTCTTTGCTTTGGATAACTTGATTGAATAACTGAATATTAGCCTAGTAATTAGTAAATAGCCTACTATTAGTAAATTATATTTTTAACTGCATAACCAAACACTAACTGTCCGTTTGTGACCGAAGCATCTGAACACAATAAAGACTCATTATTGCACTCACTGTGTACTGTAATGTACTATGATAGTGAACTTGTAAAATGATTCTCTCTGCAGCTCAGTTAGCTAAGCACACCAACAGGGAGCGTCAGTAAAAAGCTGATAAGTTACTGAATCTTACCTTCCGGATGTGTTTCCACGGCCATTACAAAACCACTTCTTGCTGGTGTTGCAGTAGACCACACAGGCTGGATCATGAATCCCACAGTAACTAAAATACAAGTGAGGGAAAATTAAAAAAGAACATAAAGTCGTATCGTTACGAGCGCGGACCTGTTTAATATTTAATATGTAAGTGGACAAAACAAGAGAACTAAGCATAGAACTTGATATAACATTGATTGTTTTAATATACTGATAATAAAGCTTTACTAATGCAGCTAAAACTGATGTGATGCAACGATCTTCATCTTCATCTTTAGCTGCCGACAGCAATGACACATGCACAATAAAGTGATTTCTTTTTTTCACTTTCAGCCTAAACAGCTCGCTGGCGGGACTTCTTATTAGAGATGATGAGATATTAGCTCATTGGAAAGATATCAGTATTGGTGAACGTCCGAACAGCCGATAAGTGACAGGAAATTTAAGCACAGAAATAAAGTTTTAAAACAGTTTGTCCACAAAAGACTAGTGTAAAGATTATTTTTCAACTGTAAAATGTCATGCTTAGTACATTTATAGGTTGCAGTTGTTTAAAAAACAGATCTAAGCGAACATTAAGTGAGTAAAGAAAATTTATATTGGCCAAAATCTTATGATCAGATTTCTTTAAACTCTCAAATATCAATATTGGTATCAGCTTCAACTATTTAGAAAACTGTGAGCTATGTAAACATTTGACAGCTTTTGGAAAACTAAAGTATGTACCCAGACTGCGTGCAGATTTTAATGAATATGCCACTTGTTCAACAAAAGACATACGTCATGAGTTGTCTCACTCTCATTTGTTTTCACTGTCAATCTTCAGCAAAAAGAATGAAAAACATCTGAGTTTGGTTACTGATCTGCTGGTTAAAGATACGGCGATAGTTAAGTTTTTGCAGAAACAAACAGAGTGTTTATCTCATTCAGCTAAGCAACTGAGAATGTCTGGGATGTCAGACATACTCAACCAGAGTGTTTTTGGCACAGCCGAGCTAACAGCTGATAGTCAACTTGTTAGCTGTGAGTGTAAGAAAAGCAGCAGTGTTTAGCGTGACGTAAATAACACAGATTACCCATCGTTGACATGAGGCATGACACCAGATCATTTGGCTTATGTGACATCTCTAGGTGTGAGTGTGATGTGTGTGATGTATACTCAGCACACGAGAGATAATATGTTCAGTCAAAGGCTGAGAATGAGGGAATCAATTATTTTTTACAATTTTAAATACTTGATTTTTTATATTTTTACTTAATGTTTGTTTGTCCTAGAATGTGAAAACTTACTTGGCAATAAATCAGATTTTAATTTTATACGTCATGTCATACAAAAGTGGCATTTAAGTTTAAAGTGAACTTAAGATAACATATTAGGAAATATTTTCATACAGTATGGTCAACAACAAATGCACATGAAGCCACAGGCAAATCCTAATCAAATGACAACAGCCATCGAAATCTTTTCCCCGCTCGAAGAGCTGTGTCACATTAGTCTGATCCTTTACCTGCAGGCATGTGAAGGTAGGTCCTTGGTGTAGTAGGTGTCCTCCTCATCCTCCTCAAAGTTCAACTCTGCCAGCAGCTGACTGGCTTTCACCACAGGGTCGTCTCCATTCTGCAGCACGCCGTCAGGACCATTAACCTGAGGAGACAGGTACATTCAAACACAACTACAACTCAGTGTCAACACTGGGAGAACATTTAAGCCACACAGATACTGAGTCAGGTGTCCATAAATTAGGCAGCCAACTAGATTCATAACGCCTTATAAAGTCAAATATTTAACCTGCATCCATGCCTGCTGACTGCCACATCAATAAGCTGTTTGTTTACAGCAACATCACACTGACTGTATCCAAACAGTTTGTCTCTGCTGACCTCTGTGATTGTTATCAGTGCACACTGGAAGTATAAGTATACTAATAAGTATAAATACGGGCACCTGCCCCACCGACAGACCCCTGACACTCTTTATTTGTATGACAATAAAGTCCAGCATTGACGTGCTAGCTGTGTCGGCGGCTAACTGAGTGAAGAGGCTAGTTAGCTACCGTGCTAACAAATTAGCGGGATAAAAGCATGGTAACAGATGGGAGGCGTCATCGTGCTAACCGGGGGTAGCCTAGTGATGTTGTCAGCTAACGTTAGCCAGCTAATTCACGTTTTGTCAACACACAGCAGAAGACATATTTTGACCCCGGGCGGTCACACACGCACCTGGCCGTCTAGCTGACTCTGGGTCTGGCCTTGGGTCTGGGTCTGGCTCGGCAGGGTGAAATCGGTGAAGTCGTACTCGGAGCCCTGGGTGTCCGCTCCCAGCAGCTCGGTTTCCTCGGTGTCGAGGAACGTTAGAGTCTGCGAGCTCGGCCCGTACGCCTCGACACTCATGTTTTTTTTTGTTTTTTTTTACCTTCTTATTAACGGTAGTCACCCGTTCAGACGAATATCCCACAAACTGTTGCTATTCCAGATGAAACGGAATAACGGAGACAGAGCACTGATGAGAAAATGACAAACACTGGTGCTGAGAGAGAGATAGAAAGAGCCTCGACTATGGCTGCATTCCGCTTGTCTTCTCACCCGGCTCGTTTCCTCTCCTCCCTCACTAGCGCTCGTCTCCTACAGGAAGTCACCTGCAGGGAGCTGGGAAGGAAAGGAGACAAGGAGACTTGTGTGAACAGAATTTAATGCGGGACGATTGATTTCTTGTAAGACCCAGATGTCTATGATGCAACAAGGTCAAATATTGAAGGATTACTCAAATGATGTCCCATTAAAACGACTAAACATTAAGAGATAAAGGCAACAAATGTGTTAGCTGAGTCAAAGAGGTATATTTTATTTTATTATACTTTTATTAGTAGCAGCAGCGCCAATGCTCAGTGATAAAGATAGAAAAACAACTGTAAATGACCCAGAGATAGACTTGTCTCTGCCCAGATGTTGAATAAGCATGCTAAAAATAGAATACAAGGACATACATTTTTAATACACAGCATAATGAATGTGCAAGATATTCCACTACAACCATCCCACTGTGCCGAAACACATAGGCAAGTTAAAAACAAAGCAACAAAAACAATAGCAGACATCAAGATTACAGTATTAATTTTCCCCTTTGGGAACGTTAAAATCAATATAAATATACAACTTTAAAGAGCTGTAGTGTGTTTATTGCTCTGATAGTATAAAGAATGGATGGCGTCACCCACAGGTTTCTGAAGAGCCATTTTGAAGCTCAAAATCTGTGGAGCTGGCTGCCGCCATGTTGGTAGTCCTTCCTCTTCCGCTTCCCGGCTAATCTAAAAATCGGCAAAGCTCATCGCTCATCGGCGGGCTGAATGACACCTGGGTGCTCTAACAATCCATCTGCAACAGCACCCACCTGTCAATCAAAGCATCCACAATGTTAATTATGCATAACTTTAAGCCTTAATATAATTTGAACAGGTTAAGTTTTAAGTTTAAAAAAATCAGACACAGTACAGTTGTCAGGTATGGGGAAATTAGCTACAGAGACCAAAACAGTTGTTTGTATCAGTCTGTAAACACGTTTATTTCTGCTGTGAAGCATTTTAACATGGGGACTTATGGAGATTGGCTCGTTCTGTAGCCAGCCTCAATTGGTCGTTCACAGAACAGCAGTTTTTGGCACTCCCGCATAGGCTTCACTTCACAGCCATGGAAGTTGCTGCTTGCACACACCTAGTTGTTTGGTAAAAAAAAACAAAAAAAACTGGATCTTAAGTCTAGAGTCTTTTGTCAACAGGCTTTTTGACAAGTTTGTAATAAATCCAAATTCATCTATCAATCCAAAATAGTCTGTTTTAAATTTGGCAGACTGCCCAGAAACTGTGGTGTTACAGGCTTGAGGCAGATTTGTGTAAGACATATTGTATCAGTATCTTTTTAGACAACTAACACATATCACAGACAGGTTTAATCTCATTCTTTGCTTTAATTTGGCTCTCTTGGCACTTCCACTGGCTTCACTTCACAGCCACAGAGGTTGCCCCTTAGTCCTAACATATATGCAAGGTAAAAACAAAGCAATAAAAGCAATAGCAGAGATCAAGATTAAGACGGACAGTATTCATTTTACCTTTTGGACCTATAAGTTAAAATCAGTATAAATATACAGCTTTATAGGACTTTATGTGTTTATTGCAGCCCGATCGTCAGTGATCTTGGGGTTAGAGTGCTTACCTGGGAGGTTCACTAGAAATGTCGGGGCCCCTGAAAAAAGACAGACAACATCTATTAAACAAAATATACATCTGCTGTACATTATATCCTCATCCAGTTCCCTGAGACATTCTTAGTCTTAAGTTTTATTAAAATAATTTATTTATAAGAAGCAGATAGATCTTTAGATTTCAACATGTGACAACATTGCCTCGTTTTTTGATGATTTAGTTGATGTAGCTCAGGCAGTAACTCTGAGGAACATTTTATTCGAAGTTAAAAGTTTCATGTCATAGAACACTGTGCTCATTTCCCGTCTGTTCAGAACTCCTGAACAGGTTAGGACAGCTCTGAGGCTCTGCTGAATCCTGGTGCTTTCCAAGGTAAAGAGAGGTGATAAAATGGTTTTACTCTTGTGCCAAAAAGTAGGCGCAAATATGCTTCAGTCTGAGAGTTTAGGACCAGTTAGGACCAATTTCCTACGTTGAGACATTAGATTAATACAATCCTTGATCAATACTGAGTCAAGCAGACTTTAATACCTTTTAATGTTCCAGTAGAACCATAATCCTTCAATTGTATCCTGCATTGATCTGTCAGGTCAGAACAAGTTCAGCAGGTCTGATGATGTACTACACCCAGTCTTGCTGTAACTCACCATGCACCAAATTAACCTGGAAGTAAATAAACTGTTTAAGGAACGCTGCACATGACAACGCAGAGGACAATTTCCTAAACATGTTATGTTTGACATCTCATTGCAGAAAAAAATCTCAATATCTTTGGAAATCATTGTGAAATTATCTTAATCTTTGACTCTGTTTGCATTGCCCACCTCACCTTTTCAGGTACGTCCTGACAGCGGCCACAAACTAGTCTTTATTCATCTACCAGGCCCTGACCATAGCTTTTCAGGTGCTATTTGGTGAGAATACAAAGATTTCAATGTCAATATCTCAACGTACACAATGTTCACAGATCATAAAATGTTTTGGCAGGATAAAAGCTGACTCGTAGGATTTCTTCTTGGGTGTGGTTCTCTGTGTAACACATAAAGTCAAATAACATTTGCATGTACAGCAGATGTCAGACATGAACACTAGGGAGGTGTTAGGGAAGAAATAAAAGAAATAAGCCTGTGTGAAATGTTTTAATTAACACAGCTTTAAGCCGGCTTTGCCTCGCACAGCTGCACTACACAGATGGAACAGACACATTAAATGTATCACATTACTGATTGCATGTGCAATATATTCCCTGAGATAAACAAATCATTATAAGTGTTCAGGTTCCCATCATTATCACATTTCTCTGGTGGAAATACAAGCAAGGGAATGACATCATAATTACAATAAATCATACCAAGAGGACTTCAAACAGCAAGAGGACAGACTCACGGGGGGACAGGAGAAGTATATGGCTTAAAAAGGTGCGGGTAATCTAAGTTAGTGTAACCATAAACGTTCCCACAGTGTGTCCCAATACATCATTTGTAGTTTCAGCTACTACCTTGTTAGTACTACTGTTAATACATCTCACTTTTCACATGATACAATGTTAATATGTCTGTTAAGTTGACATCTATTTTCACAGTCTCAGATCAGACTTAGGGTTGTAGAGACATGGCTAACACTCACAGCAGATGCCCACTACTCTGCACACACACCCAAACACCCGGACCAGGTCTAGCAGTCAGAGTCGGAGATACAACACATGGCCCTGATATTACAATCAAAAGCATCAAAGTCATATGTGAGTTCCTGTTCTTCAAACTAATGGTTGACTGTCTTAAGTCATAGTCACATTTTTTAAAATCTTTTGTGCCACATAGCTAAATTGATTATCATTTTATCTGCCTCAGAAGTCAGACCTGAGGCAAACCCTGTAGTAAAGCTAGCGGCCCATTTTGTTGAATTTATTCTAAGAGTCTGCTCAGGTTGTGAGTCAGTCATTAGTGGTCATGCTGGTGTTGATGCTCGTGATCACAGTGCTTGTTGTGTTTGGGATCCAGTTCAAGCAGGTTCAGCATCTCCTGTATGGCGGCCTGAAGAGCTCTACCCAGGTCCTGGCTGCTGTAGGGTTTTCCAAGTGGAGGCACATGTATGAAAGCAGAGTGACCCTGCCCCAGGTACAGAGATGTATAATAGGTGTAGTCACACAGATACCTGCCAGGGAGGCAAACAATGAATGTTAGGCTGTGTAAAGTTTGTATGATCACATTTATACATATATACAGGATCAGAAAACAATGTCGTCAGAGGACAAAACAGTGGGTGTTAAGACATTTCAAGTCATAAAACAATCTACCTATAACTAGAAAACATTTATAAATTGATTTTCTGAGCTCATGTTGTCACATCAGGGTATGACAGGCTTTTAATTTTAGGTGATTTTAATATTCATGTCTGCTGTCCTACAAATACATTGGCCACTTAACTTTAACACATGTAAAGAATCATACTCTGGGTTTAGTCCTGTCCTTTGGCCTTTCGCTTAACCATTTTCTCTACGTGACATCTGTGTGTCTGACCACGGGGTTTCATTCATACCAATACTGCCTGCCCACACCCAGGTTGTTTTCCAGTGCCTACCATGCCGATTCCACAGTCTCTGTTATTAAATCCTCCTCCACTCATTTAAGCACAATGATTAATGATGAATTAATAGATCTTTTCCATCAGTCTTGTCTGTCTATCCGTGACTCCGGTGCTCCTTTTAAGACCAGACCAGACTAAGATATAGACCTCTGAATAATTCCACGCTCTCCATTAAAAGGGACTGCCAGAAAACAGAGCATAAGTGAATAAAAGACAGACTGTATGTCTCCTATAAGATGTATAAGGAGCTTTTAATCTAGTACCAATCCTCTGTGAAAGATGCAAAAGCAAAATACATCTCAGATATCATCATTAAGGGACCCGCCTGCTCCACAGCAAAATCCTCAGTGATCAGCTGTGAGGAATTTAAAGACTTATTTCTAAACAAAACTGATTGCATTGGGTCAAACATTTTGCTCTCTTCCAAAGATTTCTCACTGGTTATTAAGGAACCTCCTGCCTTTAATCATTTCCACCCAGTCTCTTTACCACTACTTGGATGTACTGTATAATTGCAGGCATGAAGCCCACAAGCTGTCAGTTTGATATAATTCCAACTAAGCTCCCAAAACAGTCATTTGAAGTTCAGTTGGTCCTCCTATACTGACAATTTTAAACAGTTTTCTAGCCATCCGTCTTGTTTTAAGCATGCCACAGTTCAGCCACTTCTTCAGAAGCTTTGTTCTGACCCGGCTATTCCAGATAATTTCTATGCTTTCCTTTTTGTCTAAGACTTTAGAAAAGGATGTTTCAAATCAGATTTTCTCCTTTTTAAACTAAAATCACTGAAAAATCCCAGTCATGGTTCTATGAACACCACAGTGCCACTAAGAGTAACAACTATTGACTTACTCGCTTGATACGTGGGATTGGCATCTCTGGGTCCACCCTTGACTGGTTTGAACAGACTTTTTACTGCTTCCTTTGGCAGCACATCCTCCACATCCACTAACACCTCATGTGAGGTTCTCTAGGTTTCAATTTTAGGTCCACTTCTCCTTTATCTTTACATGTTCCCATTAGGAAGAATCTCTTTTCACTGCTATGCAGATGATATTCAGATCTACGTCTCCCTCAATTCCCAAATTTAGACTCGATTACAAAACTATCTTTAAGATATCAAACACTAGTTGGCTCATAATTTCCTTAAGTTAATTGCAGACAAGACAGAGAACCTACTCCTATTACTCCTAACCCTTTTAACTTCAGGATCCATTTCAAAATCCTTCTAATTGTCTGTAAATCTCCCCACAGTCTTGCCCCTACATATTTCTCAAAACTCCTCACCCTTACACCTCCACCAGATCCCTCAGATTGTCCCACCGTGGCATGTTGGCTGTTACCTGTTCAAAGAAGTAAAAGGCCAGGACAGGGCGTTTTCAGTAGCGTCTCCTCGGCTCTGGAATAGCCTCCCGGAGGCCATTAAACAGGCCAAGTCTGTTGATGCTTTTAAGGCACACCTTACACCCACTTCTATTCTCTGGCTTTTAATCATGTTTAACCTGCGTCTGTCTGTGCAGCACAAACCTGTTTGCTTTTCAAGTGCTACTGTGCATTTATATTATATATCTGATATAAAATAAACATACTATGTGATGTTTGCTGATTCTAGGGAATCATGTTATCTATCCTTCCTACAAATACCAATGGTAACAATTAATAAATTACATGTTTTAAGGACTGATCATGGGATCTCTCAAAGGTAACTATAAATATATCTCTTTACATTTTGACACATTGCGGTGTCATAGGCGTGATTAATAAAATAAACAATCACCCACCTTCCAGCATCTTTAGACACAGAAAGAGTGACCCCGAGGCCAGAGTCATTAACCCTTTTGCAGACTGCGTCCATGTCCAGGACTGATTGTATGCAGTCGGGACCGTTCTCCATGCAGCACTGGGAGGCTGGACAAAAGCTGCAGTTGTCCAGGCGTTTGTAACCCTTGTTGTGGCCACACTGCTCCAGAGTGACAGTGGTGGCTAACCCAGAAACGCCGACATGGACCACTAACTGCTCACAAGACCCCCAAAAAACAGAGGTGGCAGAGGTTAATTGAGACTTTTTTTTTTTGATTGACTGATTGATTTCATTACAGTGTGTTAGAAAAAGTTGTTTTATGTTGTATATTTCCTTTATTACCTGTGGCTGGGGGTCTTTCCATAGAGAGGGCAGTAGGCTCTGAACAGCCTGGTATTCAACAGGCACCTCACACACATGAAGGTCTACTTCTTCACCCAGTCCTAATCGCTCCAGTTCCTGTGAACACAGAAAGCACACACATATACACCTTAAATGCAGTCTAATGCAGCCCCAAAACACAAGTCCTTATCTGGCATCTTTTGTTAAAAATGCACAACCTGATTACTGATTACCTGTACTGCCACCCAGCTGGAGTTCACTGCATGCTCACCAAAAGGCTCAAAACCTGCAAGGAAAATTATGTAAAATTTTACTGAGATGCTACCCAGTTCGGCAGAAAAAAAGCAACTGAGGATGTAATCGAAGATGCTTATCTGTGGTGAACAGAAGCGATAAAAAAGGACTCTTAAATCAAAGTCTAAAGGTTGCATCAAGTTAAACATTAATTGTAGCAGTAAAACATGATACTCAGTAAAGATACAGAAAGATGTCCTCTTTGCAGTTGAGCAGTTTGTGTTGCAAAAAAGGTTAAATTTAGTGTCATTCAGTCTCTTTCTGATGTGCATATTTGTTTCCTTACAGCAACATTACTGTGGATTATTTATGAAAGCTAAGTCATTACATATTTATAATAAATCATCACTATTAATCATTTAACTAGATCAGCTGTGCAGCTCAGACATGAGAAGAAAACTCTGAGCTGTAACAACACTACAGAGACAACAATCATTTTAAATACCCAGTCCTCTGACCATTAAAAGCCCCTCACCTGTTACTATTACTTTCTTCTTATTGGCCATTCTCCTTGGTTGTTATGACAGGAGCTGTCATAGATGTATAATAAGGGGATCAAATATCCCAAACAAGAATCTCAGGATTGTCTACGCTTGCTTGCTGTCTTCTTCTGGCTCAGAGCTGAAAGGAAGTAACACACCAAGCCTGGATGGGTCATACTGCCATCTACTGTATGGGCATGCATCCCTTCACAGCACTTCATCCTATAATAATACATTTGAACCGACACAAAGAAATGAGAAACAAAAGAGGACTCGGGAATTTGTGTTTTTCACCTTGCGCCACAAGACACTTTTGGATAGTGGACAGGAGATAATGAAAACCGATGCTTTTAATCCAAGTATTTTAATGCAATACAATGTAATTCAAGCCATGTGTGCGCTGGAAATGAAAACCATGCATCTGCAATGCATTCACAGATTAAATGTTAGGAGAGCTGTCTTATGAGGGGGCAGCTGAAGTGAATAAAAACAACCTCCCCTCCATCAATAAGAATTGTTGAGACAGTCCATTAATAAACATGTAAACCCCAAACCAGCTGCTCCAGTGGAGCTGCTCTGTGGTTTTACTGGGCAGCTCCCAGGTGTGAATGTATGCACTGTACCAGCGTGAGTGTGACACAGGGCGTTACTGAACATGCAAGCCCAGTTTACTTCTCCCAGGAGAGTTAAAATCAAAGGACACTTCTCCGGCTGAGAGAGGAGAAAATTAAAAGCTTACACAACCTCTGACACACTTCATTACCTGAGTTTAGAGGACAGCCCTTTTTTTTCCCCACCAGTTTGTTGTTGTTAAGGCAGAGCTAATCTAATATCGTCCTACAGGAGCTCCTTTTTTTTTTTTTTTTCATTCTCGGTGTACTCTGCGGTCCACACCCTTGGGTTGCGAAATGACTCACACATTCTGGACACTGCACCCTATGTGGCTCTGAGCTGGCACGGTGAAGATAATATGCTCTCCATAGGGTGGAGATCTCTCATTCATGCCCGTGCCTCTACAGTTACAGAATCAACATTGATTTCTGCCTCTGAACCACATCTCACACACACACACACACACACACAAACACCCACACCCACACAAACACGTGCGGGCACACCCCACACTCACACTATAACACCTCCTTCGACCACCTACACAACCTGCACTGCAGTCGCTAACAGCCTTGTCTTCTCCCTCAACCCATTCACCTTTCTTTCTCTATCTCGCCTGCGTCACTCGCTATGTCAGTGTTGCCATGGAAACTGATGATGCCCCCTCTGCTCTGTGGTGCTGATGCAGACAGTCTGCTGACGTCCTCGCTGTGTATGGGTGGAATAACAATATTCTGCTGTAGTTTCCACCACAGGGCCAGATTCAAAGTCTTTTATATTGTAAACTGGATGTATACTGTGTTTGTCTCTTTTTCTTTCTAGTCTATAATATTTTATTCTATAATACTCTGTTATATTCTATAATGTTCTATTCTATATGCTTTATTATATTATTTTCTGTTCTTTTCAATTCTATAGTATTATATAACGTTCTATAATGTTCTACTCTACTCTAGTCTATTCTATTATTTTTTATTCTATTATACACAATAATGTTCTACTCTATTATTTTTTGTTCTTTTTTATAATGTTCAATTATCCATCATATTATATAATGTTCTACTCTATAATGCTCTATTATGTTCTACTCTATTATATTATATTCTATAATGTAATGTTGTACTCTGCTGTGTAATTTTCTCTTCTGTTCTATAATGTTTATTATTTTATCCTTTTCTGTTGTTTTATTTTATTGTGTTCTATTATATTGTTATCCATTATATATATTGTTTTATTAAAATGAATAAATCTGTTTAAATGCCTGAAATTTCACAACTTTGTGTTCTGTTGTTGTGATTAGCTCCTAAAATTTGTGCACCTGTTTTGGAACAAATTGTACAGACACTGAGGACATCTCCAGATCCACCAGACACAGCCATAAAAGCTATGAAAACATGTTTGTAGTCACTGATGGACGTGGTCAGTATGTTAACCTTTCCACAATCTACTTTCAGTCACAGAAAACACACGGTTTCCTCATTCTGCTGTCACTCTTTCCTTCCCTTTTCTAGTCCTCGCTCAATTTCCCCAAAGACACTTTCAGAACACTTTGAGTGTTGTACCGCTTCATGTCAAGTCTATCTCTCTCTTGGGCTTGTGTGAGGGTTGAATGTGACCACTGAGCCTTAATGACCTGCTGAAAGAGGTGTTGGCAGGTCTGATGAATTGGAATTAAATTTGAACTTGAACCCATACTTTAAGACCTGTTTCATCCGGCTTCAATTCAGTTCTCAGTAGTCTCAGATCATGGAATAGTACAAGATTACACCATAACTTCTTTGTTAATACTTATGTAGAATCTCAGTCTTTTCAAACAGCTTCAGCCTGAGTTGATGGGATATTTTCTGTAAGGCCTGCTCCTCTGTTCTTCCTTTCCTTGGCCTTCGTCTCTTACACCTTCCCCGCCCAGTCTCTGCTCTCTTTTGGCGACCCTGAGCTTTTTTATGCTATGACATCAAACCACAATGCATTGCACTGTTTGTAGTTTACTTAAAGTCTCCATGGCAATAAAGGCCGGCTCGGCCCCTTATTCAAATTGAACCGGAAATCAACGTCATTTTGGGCCAATCTCCGCGCTCTGGAGTGACATAATGGAATTTTTAGGGCTAGAAAGCGAACGAGGTCTGGCGCTGCGCATAGCAGTCGTGCCATCGGGAAAAGACAATATCATCCGTACGCAGGAGAGACACACCAGAGCCCCTCAAGGCACAACAAACTCAAGTGGTCGACTGATAGAGTGACTGATACACGAGAGAAACGGGATCACATAGAAATAGGAATCAGCTGATTTCCTCATGTTTGGATGCGACTGTTCAACAATCGTTAATGCGTAACGCTCAACACTCCCTCATGTGAGGGTGTAGAATGGAAACAACCCTCTACTCAGGCACCGTGGTGAATACTCCGAGGGTCTCCAGCATCTATTCCCAGAGCACGATGATGAAGAAGGACATTAATCTGAACCTGGACGACCAGAACTCCGAGCTCAAATCAAACCCGCTCCGCGACACAGACGGGCTTCTCAACTCCCCAGACTTGGGACTCTTGAAACTAACCTCTCCGGACCTGGAGCGCCTTATTATCCAGTCGAACGGTCTGGTCACCACCACAAACCCGACCTCCCAGTTCCTCTACCCGAAGTCGGCCAGTGACGAGCAGGAGTTCGCGGAAGGTTTCGTCAAGGCACTGGAGGATCTTCACAAGCAGAATCAGCTGAGCGAAGCGGGGTGCGTCTCTGTGGATAGACTGGAGCTGCTCGGATCATCCAATGCGGTCGGATCCACCGGGCTCCAGACATCAGACCTCCCTGTATACACTACTTTAAACGGGTATGCGGCTAGTCCGCTCGGAGCCACCACCATCAACTACTCCACGGACACCATCCCCTTCCCGCCGCCTCCGTCTCATCTGGCCAGCGCGCAGCAACAGGCGGCCGCTGCGGCGGCGGCTCTGTCACGACTCCAGTCCGCCGGTTTGGTGAAGGACGAACCACAGACGGTACCAGACATGCAAAGCTTCGGGGACAGCCCCCCTCTGTCTCCTATTGACATGGACAACCAGGAGCGCATCAAGGCGGAGAGAAAAAAGCTGAGGAACAGGATAGCCGCCTCCAAATGCCGCAAAAGAAAACTGGAGAGGATATCTCGGCTGGAGGACAAGGTCAAGAGCCTGAAAACGCAGAACACCGAGCTGGCATCCACGGCCAGCGTCCTCAGGGAGCAAGTGGCCCAGCTGAAGCAGAAGGTGATGAACCACGTCAGCAGCGGATGCCAGCTTTTGCCAAACCAGGTCCAGGCTTACTAAATCCCAGTCATGATGCTCTTTGTGGATGTTTTTACAGCTCCAGGTATATTCTCTGAGGATATACAGGGCTGTATAATGAGGAACATTTGCCTTTTTATAACCTAAAGTCCTTATCAGAGACTTGAGATGAGGCCATTGTAAATGCACCCTCCAGATTAAAGCCTGTAACTGAGGAACAGAACAGACAGAGATGAGCAGGCCTTGATGAGAGCTGGACAATGACAGGTTAACCAGCAGCAGGTGAGGGCTGCAGCCTCTTCTGATTCATGAAAATCTGGCAGTGTTGTGCAGAAAACAGACTTTTTGTTTTTGTTTATTTTATTTTTTTTTGGGAAGCCATGTAGCAAAATGCTATCCAGTGGACTGGTGAAGGATAGCATTTATCTGTATGTGTAAGCTGGACAATCTCAACAAGAGTGCAACCAAACACCGGGGTGTCACCAAGTGCTGTCATCCACCGTGTAATATAATGCCTTACTTGTTTACAAGCACTTAATGACAAATATATATATTTTATTTACTGAAACATTTCTTATTTTACATATGGTCTTAATTCCTGTTCTCTTTATTTTGTTTTGCAAAACTGAACACTGCATGTCTTGTCGCTTTTGTGTACAGTAACCATTGTTTCCTTTTTATTATGGTGGCTGCTGTGTACTTCTTCAGTCGCCACTTCCATGAATGTATGTGTACGTGCTGAGAAACCCTATGTATCCATGTGTAATGGACTTTCAAGTCTCTACCTGACATTTATTAAATTCACTACATTACTAACTGCTCATGTGGTTTGTTTCTCACTCAGCTCTGCTTTCGTTATCATAGTCAGGAGGAGCTTTTGCAAGAATAATATATAAATTTACATTGTTTTCCTCTTGTACAGTTCACACTGTGGGTGTTGTATTAAGTGCAGTAGAGAAGCTGAACCAAACCATAGATGGTCAAACAACTCTGAGGGTAGAAAACAAGACATTAATGTAGTATTATGCCCTCTGCTGGGCACAGTAAAACTTACTCTAAACCATTTCTCAGACATCACGTGCACTTCATGTAAATCACTGACCAACACAAAGCTACAGCTTTTACATTTTTGTTTATTGATTCCTCATTTTAGCAAATCTGGCATTACAGAATTACAGCACAATTCACACAACTAATACCCGACGGGCAGAAAATTCCTATTTACAAGAGTTATTTATGACAGAGAGAGAGAGGGAGGAAGAAGAGAAGAGTTGAACAGGATCGATATGTGTTTCCTAAGTCACCGGCAAAGTTTACAGCTGTAGCAAAACACAATAAATAAAGTAACAAAAATCAACAAACAAATCAAAAGTGAACCAATGCAGTAAGAGTCACTATTTTAATGAAGTGTTCAGAGTATTCAGTTTACTTCCCAAACATTTGAATCCCTTTTTGAAGCTACTGCACAGAGTAGGAAAACACTACCATTAAGTTTGTTAGTGCAAGTCAAACAACGCTCTTTTTGGCTCTACATTTATTGTCAAGATCTCTTTGGAAAGAACAATTATTGAGACTGCCTTTATACAAACTGTACATTCACACGTCCACGTACAGCACGTACTTTACAAACCCTCAGCGGGGATTGCACGTCGCTGATATTTGGGTGTGGATAGAAAGAACTGCTATTGCTCTGTGAGAACAGTCTGCTTTTACCACCACCACCGAGTCTTAAAAGTTACACAACCGATATCAAAAGACAAACAAACTTCCCAGCAAAGCTGCGTAGACATGATAAGAGATTCTCACACTGGAATGTTTAACTTTCCTCTTAAGGAAGCATCTTAAGCTTTATAATCACTGTAAACACAAACACATTTTCATTTAAAAGCTCGGATCGTTTAAGCAAGTGAATACTACTGAACATCTCTTTAAAAACGTAGAGTGCAGATCGCAATGCATAATCTAGGAAGAACACTATCTCAAAAATAAATAAGGTAATACAAAATAAATAAAGTTAGAATTTGAAATAACTTAGGTGTTGAAAGTACTTTCGCATGCCTCAGCTCATCTGTGAATGCATGACATACAGAACGTTTTGTACTGTGTACACGAGCAGACAAATCGCTAATCTTAGCATCCGAGGGAGAAACTCACAATTTGACATTTAACATGCTCCCAAACATCATGTCCCCCCCAAAAATAAAGATGAAAATATCATCCACCATGACATCAGAGATGGAAGTTGATGGAGATCTGCCACATGCCAGTGCTCACACTGCATCACATGCCTTTCCTGTGAGTACATGTTGCACATTGTATGCAGTGAATGAAAGTTAATACAATGAGAAGGGGCCACATGTGAACCCATTAGCCCCCACTTGGTACCTCCAGACGGATTTTCAATTCAGACAACACCTCACACAAATCCAGTCGACCACAGTCGGTTAAAAACATCAACAACGTGCACCTCTCACTAAAGCACAGGTAGGAATCCAATATATTAAATCATTATTATTGTATAATATGTTAATTATATATGTATTTATATATTAAATATGCATTTTAAAATGCATATTTATTGACTTTTAAACATTTATACACTCTTTATGTGGTGAAAGACATCCCTTATCCTTCTATTCTGTTGTATGTCTTTAAAAAAATAGTAACAAAAAAGTAAAAAACAACCGTAACAAGGCAAGGAATCTAAATTCAAACAACCTCTAGAGGCTTTGCAGCTCCTTCCACTGGACCAACGCAGTGACCAACATCACCATCTGATTTCACTAAACTGTTTTTTTAAAAAATCTGGGAAGGGACCAAAAATGAATAATAACAATAAAAACTTGACTGGCTGATTGATATGCATGAATTTTGCTTTTCTTCATTCCTCAAATTAAAAGAAAAACAAACTTTCATACGACGGTTTGGACGTCAAACTATCTGTAGAAACTCAGTTACAACACTGGGAAGGACCGGTGTTTTTCACATGCTCAAAACCACACCTAACCAACTCATAAACGTAAAAAAAACAACAATCTATCCACAGCAACAAACACATATTTTCAATGGGAGTAAAAGTAAAACAACTGAATTGTATCCATTTAGGTTTGAGGCATTAGTGCTGAGCGGGAGCTGATGTTTCTCCTTCACAGCCTTTTAGAGTAAAACCCAAGTGCAGACACTTCAATAAGGAATGATGGAGTCTTGACTGGCCTTTGATAATTCTCTGAAGTTACAGTATCATCTGTATGTTTGTGTATATGTGTACAAATAATAAAAGACAACTTGGGATTGTTCCTCTGTTAAACCTTCTGCACCCCCCTGACTAAGTTAGCACAATCACATAATGTGCGTGTTACTGAAATAAACAAAAACTTTAAGATGATATTTCTGAAAAATCTTTGGGGAGAGGCGCCTCATGTAGACGGAGCTTGTGGTGTAGTGAGAGGGGTGGAGAATCTAAGCAGCCGGGTTGTGTGTCTCTGTATGGCAGTATTTGTGTGCAATATATCTGTGTATGAGAAGGAAAAAGAAAGTGAGACAAATTGTTTGTGTGTGGTCATGTTTAGCAAGCACAATCCTGATGGGACCTCTGAGGCTGCTCGTTGAGCTGTGGCCCCTGTTTAGCTCCGGTGACAGCTGGGTCGTTGTTGTCCAGACTCTCTGTCATCCTCTCGCAGATGATGTCCACCAGCCGCTCGAAGGTCTGCTTCACATTAATGTTATCTTTAGCGCTCGCCTCAAAGTACTCGAAACCTGCCAGGAGGGGTAACAGAGGCAGAGAGAGGCTATGGTTACACTTATTGTTCCAACGTGAAGGTTATCCTGTTAATCCACTTATCTTGTCATGTCAGAACATATCCAGGCTACAGTCAGAGCGGCAACTCAAACCTCAGTGATTACTGCCCATATGATGTGTGAAAAAATGTATTCAAAAGTCTTACATAAATCTTTGCAGACACATAATCAAATGTCTTGAAGAAGTCTAATTACAGTCAAATTACAAATAATACTCTGACTCAGTCTGGTCACTCCCAAAACATGTTTTTGATGTTTCATGTTTCAACAGGATGAGCAGAAAACACCTTGCTTGTCTTAAAAAGCAAATACCTGACTCTTTGTGCCACTGCAACTTGCCTTATGCAGACTGAAGTGCTGATTTTCAGACCCAACACATGATGCAGGTTTAGTCACATGATATTATGGCTCACTGGCATAGCTGATTTACAGTTATTTCAGCCTGAACTGTTGCAACATCGGTTCAAACGTGGTGGAATAATGTAATAAAGGCAAGTCTAATAATGATGACCTACAGCAAGCCGACTACTGAAAAACACAGAGTTGAATCGAAATGTCTGAACAACCCAAGCATTATGAATTTTACACATTTTTAGATAGAGTTATTCACACATCATCACACCCTCTTTAAATTAACTTTATGGCTGATAATTATTTTTAATTTTGCTTCCAGGAAAAGACAATAAACACCAACAGTGTAAAAACAACAGACTCGTTGACTTACCCAGCTGTTCTGACAGCTGCCGGCCCCTCTCTGCAGCCACCACCCGTTCATCCTCCATATCACACTTGTTCCCCACCAAAAGGACCTGGGCATTGTCCCACGAATATGTCTTGATCTGGGTCGACCTGTTAGCAGATACAGTACAGGATGTTGAGCTTTATCGACTGAAGGACATCTTTTATATCTGAGTAAGTACTTGCGTCATCTGCATTTTGCCCATGTGAAAAGAAAAACTTGTCTTTTTTAACCACAATTCCCTCTGGTTTTAATGTCATTGTAGCCACTGATTTTATTTTCAGATATGGTAAAATGTTAAAAGTAATAGCTTCATAGGAGTAAACAGGGTAACAAAACACAAGCGGCTGGACAGGCTTCAAACAAGTCAACTTGAAAATAACTGGATAAGAAAACAAAGCTGAATGTTGAAAGCTATCTGATGTAAACTTCTATTGTGCTTACGTACTTTGTTTGGTCTACAGCTGTTGTGCAAACATCCAATTTGACAAAGCAAAAGTGTGATTTAAACAGATATAATTAGTGCCTTCATCTTCGTCTTTTCACTTGCAAACAAGTGCCACATGACTGGATTAAACTAATGATTCTCGTGACCACTCGTGTGGTTTCTCTTTCCACTATGTGTCAGATTAGAAATCCCAGATCTCAGAGGTTCAGTTGGTGGGTACACTGTGGTGGCAAACAACCTGAAAGCTGAGTGAAATTACAGAAATAAAACTGTAGGTTTTTAAGCTGCGTGCCACCTTTATACACAGTCGCACACAGACATGAATAGTCAGGTGTCCCTCACCAGTCTTGAACAGCGTTGAAGGAGTCCTCGTTGGTGATGTCATACATGAGGATGAAGCCCATGGCTCCCCTGTAGTAAGCTGTGGTGATTGTCCTGTAGCGCTCCTGGCCAGCAGTGTCCTACACAAATACACACATGAACACCATTGTTTTCGAGTGAGAACAATATTTGAGTATTATTGTCAAAGCAGGTTAGATTTACATAGTCAAAAACAAAACACCTGCACACTCATGGTCTTCTGGGCATAACAAAGTTTCCATCCATCCACGGATGCTCTTCCTCTGGATTAAATTTCCATGTAGGATTAAATAAGCGCTGGGAACGAGACAGCACTGTGCGAGTATTTCTTTGTCTTTTTGTGCAGATCATTGTCACCCAGCACCTGCAACCAATTTATGACATGTGCCTGCTGGTGATTGCCGAGGTTTAACATTCAGCTGAACTCCCATGAGCATTAGGTATTCCTCTGGTGTCGCATGTAATAAGCAATTGGTCCCAGGGTCAGGTTTTATGGCTCACATTGAGCACACTTCAAGGGTATTGCCATTACACAGCAGATGAAGTGATTCTTGAGACTGGAGAGGCTAGTTCAACAGCTGGTAATCATTAGAGATACATGATAATCAGTCTTTCCCCAACCATTATAATAGGGGGCAATCTGCCTCACCTATCAGACCTGCTGCTCCGCTTGACCGACAAGGGATTATTGATTGCATTCATTTGTTTTTATGAGAAATACACATATAGATATTAAGAAATAAACTTGACATTTAAGGTTGAAATCATGTCCCTTCATCATGTACAGTGTGTTTCTAGATGTTCGTGTTATTTCTGTGTCAGATGAGCCTGAATAGCAGATTTTTCCTCCCTTCACAAAACCTCCTACATTCACTCTACGCTTTAATGTGGCATAGTTATGTATGAACAATTATACGCACTGTTTGTGAACTTCCTTCGTCTTATGTTTGAGGTCTCTATGTGCTGTTTTTAGCCCAGAGAATGAGTCCTCCAAGCGAGCAGCACAAAACATGAAGGCGGCCAAATCTGTGAAGTTTCTCAAAGTATTCGAGCATTACACTCTTGGTAAGCAGAGTGAGGTACTAATGTTCAGATTATATGTTCTCTTATATACAGAAAAAGTTGCTAAGTTGCACTTTATTCATTATTAAAGCGTTTTGTTAGTAACTAATTTAAATATGTAAGGTGAAAGTGTCAAAGTGTGTGTTAGTGGATCCTTGGATGTCTATTTTTAGTTTTCACGGTGCTAGAAGTGATGTGAGTCATCATTTACTCCATTCTCACTAAAGATGATCTGCAGGCAGCGAGAAGATTTGCCTTGATTTTGATGAGTCAAATCATTTAACTTCACTGATAAACACACCTTTTTCACAGCAGCCACCTTGACATGAAACAGTCAACGCAGGTGTTTCCAATGATACTAATTAAGGTCCTGTTCCATTTAGTGCAGCAGAGACAGTGAGCCAACATGCACCACAGCAGCACCCTGACTCTGTTAGTATCATTGGTAACATCTGTTTACCGTACTATTTCATGTCAAAATGGCTGCTGTGAGAAAGATCAGTTGTTGAATTAAAAGTACTGTAGAGCTGGAGCGATTCGTTTATTAATCGTTCATGGATCGAAAGGAAGTTAATCTGCACGTTTCTCATAAATGGTCTGAGGCACACAGTTATCTGGCCGCGGCTTCTCCAATGTGAGGAAACTGAACAACTTCTGCTGATCGAACAAAAACAACATTTAAAGACGTCACTTTGGCTATGGGATACCGGAACGTTTGCTGACATTTTATAGACTAAATAATTATTTGAGAAATTAATCAGCAGGATAGGTGCATGAATCTGGAATGTCACTGTTGTTTGTAATTCAGTATAATGTTCACGGAGATGAACAGACACTGTTTGAATCCTGTGCATCAGTGGTGCAGCCTGCGATTTCTAAGTTCATAGTTATTCAGCTGTCAGACACAACTTCTTTTCTAATTATACTGTAAGCATATGTCATGCTGAGTGTTCACTGTATCGCTGTATTATGGAGGGAAATATTGCACTGATGGCAACATATGTGGAAGTTATGTAATGTCAGATAAATTAACGTGTGATTATAAACTTGTCCACCCCTACTTCTTCAGTGGTACCTGACTCTAGATAGCACCAATCAGGACGGCATTACAGAGCACTGATGCAGAATAAGCAAGGCAATGCAAGTTTTCGACTGCTTTTCACAACTCTTCAGGAATTTCGGCTCCCCCAAAGCAACTTTTCACATTTTTCGTGTCAGCCAAACTCACACCTCAGCCAGGACTGGGAACCACTAGACAATCTGTAGCTGACAACCTTAGAATGTCTGCATGCACGTATATGTGTTCACGTCCTCACCCATATCTGCAGCTTTATCCTCTTGTCGTTCCTGTAGATGGTCTTCACCTTGAAGTCGATGCCCACCGTGCTGACGAAGGCTGGCGTGAATGAGTCGTCTGCATAGCGGAAAAGGAAGGAAGTCTTTCCTACGCTGCTGTTGCCAATGATGAGGATTTTAAACATGTAATCAAAGTTCTGGTCCGAGGACTCCTTCTGTCCGTATGTGGCATTTGCAGACGCCATCTATGCAAAGATGGAGATCACATATTAGGACCAAAAAATAGGAACATCTTACAAAATAACCCAATACAACACTACCACTACAACTTGTAGTCACAAAAATCAGCACTGAATCTCTGACAGTGTCTGCAAAAACTAAACAGTATATAAATTTGCAAAGGTGCAGTGGAGCTGGTATTGTATTCCTGAAATAATGTGCACACTTTATAGTTACTGTGTCATACACAATACCTCTGCCACTGGCTTAAGCATTTCATATTTGGTATTTTGAGGATGATGAAAAAAATGTAAAATTCTGCCCTGTTATCATTTTACAAAATCTTACTTTAGTCAAATTGTGTAATATTCATACTGAATCTTCGGTCTATAGATGGCAAAAAACAAAAAAAAAACAAAAAAAAAAAAACGATTAGGCCTAATAAATATACAAACCACAAGCATATCAGAGAAACACAAAAGTCTTTGAGACAGGAAACCAGTAACATCGAGAGAAGCGAGATCAAACCTCTGATATCTGAGACATCCTCTGAAGCTACTTTTAGACTGACGCAACAGATTCAGGTGCCTTTTTTTGCCTGAGTTATTTAGTAATAAAATGTCAACGCCTCTGAAGCATGGAGATCTTAAAATAACACAATGCAACAGTTCTAGCCATGTGCTAAAGGTTGAAAAGGTGTAAAACAAACCTGAGGAAAGAACAGAAAACGAGGTAAACTATTTAGAAGAGTTTCTGATGTAACAATGTGAGCAGAAAGAATAAATCCACCTGAATCCACATGCCTACGTGAAACATCCATAAGTGCTGTATTTAACAAGTACAGGACTTTAAAAAATGCCTGCTGTGTGATGTCTGGCTACATTTTTACATGGTTCCCAGACAGTTTCACGACTTTATCGGGATAAAATGAAATATAGAAACCGTTTCGCCAAGAGGCTATGTCAATACAACCAGCTACAAGCCACACACAGCCTCGAGTGTTTCCACTTCATGTCAATAATACTGGCCGTGCAAAGAATGCACACCTTCGCCCCACGCAAGATAAGAGGACGGAAGTACCAGGGCTTAGCAGGCTAAGCATCAGCTAAACTGACTATCCTTTCCATCCAGGAGGACGGGCAAACCTCCGAGGAGCGCTGGCCAGCCAATTATGAACGACCATATGGTTGGCCAGAATTGGCCTTGTGATGAATTAAGAGAAAAACGCACAAACTGTCAACGCCTGACTCTTTCTAAACACAACATGCTCCCATTTTTTTAAACGGCCCGGACCACATCCCCCCCCTCATCCAAAGCGGAGCTTATCCGGCGTTAGCCTGCTAACGTATGTGAATATGTAACATTAGCAGCCTGAATTTAACAGTCTGGTTCACGTTAGCTGGAGAAAACACTACGAAGTACAGTACAAGACGCTTTGTTATACATTACCTACCACCCAACATAAGCACCAAATTATTGTTGAAGTAAGCAATGCAGATGAAAATGCAGTTTTTAGCTTTTAAAATATGCAATTAGGCTAGCCTTAATGCTAACACAGCAGACCGTTACCAGCATTATTAAGTGCCAGCAGGAGCTAGCTAAGCATCCCAGCTATGTCAAATGAAGGTTACTCTTTCTTATTTACGGCTGAATTCTGAGTCTAAATCAAACATATGACAAGCGACAAATAATCCATATGCTAGCTGGCTGACTTATCACAGCCACGCAGTGATAAATAAGTGCAGCGTTTACCCTGAAATGTGTTGTTTTATCCGCAGCTCCTCAGCAGCAGCGACTAGCCCAGTGCCCAGCTTTGCACCTGCAGTAGCCCGTGCGCCTCTTTGATTGACAGCCCCGACATAAGCGGGTACACGCAGAGTGTAAGGATGATTGGCAGGAGGACCGACCAATCAGAGAAGAGGAATTCGCTCACTCGCACATAGCCACGCCCCTACACATTTTATAAATTATGTAGCAGTTTTAATTCAGTTTTATAAACCAATATCAAATGGTAAATTACTGCACCCACCACCAGACTTAAGAACAGTTTTTAATATGAGGCCATCAGACTTTTGACCGCAATATGCACCAACAATGAGTGCTGCTACTGAACCACACTGGATATAAAAAAAACCTGTCACTACACAGTGTCTGCAAAATGCAGTCAACCACTCTGTGCAATATCCCTGTGTGCACGTCACTTTACTCTCACTATCAATATTTCAAATAGTTGCCCATGAAGCTGTAATAAAATATTTTTACCTCTTCTCATGAAATCATTGTAACAACGTGATTTATTCTTGATAGATAAAGTGTATCTTCTCAAAACTTTATTGATCAGTCTCTTCCAAACATATCACAGTGAAAATTTAACCACGATTAACCTGATGTGTATAAATAGGAATAAAAAGAGGAATGTGTCTGAAAACAAAATGATTCCAACTTTATGTGTATATCCTATTTATATTGTATGTTCATATCTAGTACAGTACAGTAATACTCCTCAGTACTATATACCTGACACAACCTTGTCATTTGTCACTTGTGCAGTGTATACAACATTCATACATATCTTTCATATTCTATTTTAGTATATTTTATATTATTCTTTTTTTATAGTATTGTATTTTACTTCTTTATGTGCACTGCGGTTACAAAATTATTGTGCTCTTAATGCTGAGCCGACTGCTTTCTCTTGTCCAACACATTTTATTGCATTGTTGACCCTGTGTTAACCTGCATATGATAAATAAACCTGAAACTTGAAAACTTAAAAATAAAGAATAAAAACACTCTAATAAATAGTGTACTTTCATACAGTACTCGGGTACATACTCTCCTACAGTATTACCTTTGTATTTCTTCTTATGTAGCTTTAAAGTTATTAAAAACTTCATCACCTTACACTGTCTGACTATCATTTACATTATACTATGTATTGTGTCTTGTTCCTACTATTCACACTTGTGAACCACAAGACTATTTATGGTTGTATTATACACATTTTATCCATTCATACAAATTTATTAACCTTTTTCACAGCAGCCATTTTGACATGAAATAGTGGCGTCAACACAGGTGTTTCCAATGATACTGATTATGATTCTGTTCCATTTATTGCAGCAGAGACTTTCCAGTGAGCCAACATGCAGCACAGCAGCACCCGGACTCTGTTTGACCTGAATGGAACGAAACCTTAATTAGTATCATTAGTAACACCTGTGTTTACAATACTGTTTCATGACAGGATGGCTGCTGTGAAAAAGGTATATTCAGCCTGATATATGTGGTGTTTAGAAACCAGGATTTTGAAATAAATATTTACTCCACCTCAGTGCATTTTTATTCATCATGAAAACCCAGCTTGTTGCTTAGTATCGGATGCAATATATGCTTGGTTCTCCTTTACTACTTTATTCATGTTTTATTTTTTAGTTTACACATGAAAGCAGAAAACAAGACATCGAAGAGTGAAGAGATTTTCCTTTATTGGCAAGGCATACAGTTCTAGTTGGAGAGAGGGCTAACACACCCGCAGTTAAACAGCAGAGTTTGGATTGTCAAAGCTGCAGAGAGTCTTAGTTCACGACCCATATTCATAAAATCTCTAGGAACAGAAAACACTGATCTAAGATGGCTGGAGGCCGTATGACTATTATCTTCACTATGACTCAAAGAAGAAGTCTCAGATCAGCACACTTACTGTAAGATCCATAATGAATACATGATCTGACCAGATCAGTGGAAACGGAGGAAGACAAGAGAGGAGAGATTTTTCAGAAGACCCTGTCGTCTGAAATAACATTGTGTCATCAGTCACTCAACTACATTTATACCAAGAAAAACATGAAAGTGAGTAATGTTTGTTTACGTATAATGTTGTTTGTAGACATAAAGAAATGAAAAGAGAAGGAAAAAAGCTGAGTAATAGTTGTAATCTGTCCTGTTTGACTTTCTCACACATCAAGCTACACATAAGTACTAAACCTCAGACTAAAATAAAGTCTACTGTTCCATCGTTTCTGACAGATAATATAGAAATAATAAATAAACTGTACATGAAGCACTGTGAGGAAAATGTACAAAATCAAACAATTAGTGACACGCAGAGAGACAGACTGTATCTTTGCATGTTGTGCTGGTTAAGCTGTTGTTAAATAGTCCTTAGTATTGAAGGCATCCTTAAGTGTTAGACTGTTTGGTGGTTTATGGCTACAGAAAGGATTGCACATGTTTTTACTCCAGCATGTCAGTGAACACATCTATGACCAGAAAAAAATCCCAGGTTTGAAAATAAGGCGTCAAAAAAAACCCAAAAAAACTTTCATCTCGTTCACACGTTAAAACATGATTTACTCTGTTCCATGGTAATAAAATATAGTTTCTCCACAGGCTAAGTTTTGTAAGTACTCTATATACTCTTCATATTCTTTGAAATCCTGCAGCCAATATCATGCATTTCAACAAAACACTTTTTTTGTACAGTCAATTATAAAAAGAACAACAAAAAAAACAACTTCAGTCCCTCCAACATCCAACCTTTAAGAGCTGTAGTGGTCCAGCCCGTGCAATCCAACTCCAACCACCAGGCCATTTGCCAACAGAAAAACAGTGAAACAGTCACGTTATACATGTTCAACTGTACTGGAAGTGCAGAACTGTAAAAGTACCCTACAAAGTGCTTTGGTTTTTTTCTTAGCAAATACATCAAACAAGTCAACCCAGTCATTCATTCACACACACACACACACACACACACACACACACACACAAAACACACACACACACATACAAAACACATCACTGTTTTAAGACAATATCAGTTTCAGTTACTGTTTGAACAGGAGTTAGAAAAAAAGGAACAGAGACACTGGGGTCAGATTGGCACACAGAGTGCTACAATCAACCAACTTTATCATTCACTGATGGAAAGTAGCCAGTGGCAAAATGGAAATTACAGTACGGGTTGTGTCATGCTTGCTTGGCACTTGTTTTGTCATTGACTATGTCCTTGTGAAGAGCGAAATATTGATCAATGAGAGAAAAAAGATGAAAATAATTCTGGCACATGAAACTGTCTCTTGGTAACCTCCTGGATTTCTTTTTTTTTTTTACAGTTACAATGCTGCTAACATTTTTCTTTGCAACCCTTCGAATACACTGCCCTTATCGGTCTAGCCATTTACGCAAGTTGATGTTACCAAAAACAGAATTTCAGTTGGTGTATGCTGTGTTTGACACATTACGTAGTAAAGATAATGGATTTGAATGGATAGTTTGATGAATCTGTAGCTGTACTGTAGTGAGTGTAGTTTTTTTTGCATGATGTCTGTACTGGTTGCTTAACAGTGAATGACAAAACTGTTTTGCAGTCAACAGCCTCCAATGTGTTCATGTTTTGGCTCAAGCCCTTTAAAAAACACAATGAGGGCTAGCTATGAACAAAACTGTAAAGTGCTAAAACTGAAGGCAAACTGATAAAATGGGTGCCAAATATTAAGAATGCAAACAAAACAAAA